>OX645060.1:247315062-247915062 GCA_951905685.1 Eumerus sabulonum | reverse complement strand
AACCGATTGCCCTCTGGCAATGCGCCCATTCCTGCTCTATTGTTTGTGCTGCTGTGGGTGGATTTTGAGAAAGCTTGGAAGAGACACGATCGGCATAGATTCTGGCAGTCTTTGGGATTGTACGGAAGGTTCGTACGTCGAGAATACTGGATAACTGTATAAAGTTATGCAAAAGTGAAACCCTGAAATAGAAAAAGTCATAATATGCACATACATACGTACGTAATCTGTGTTTTTGTATTCACAAAAGTCTACATACGATGTGTATAAAAGCTAAAATTATAATTATCAGTGACGTGTTGGGCCACCATTTGGCTTGATTGCCTCATCTAATCGTAAGGGAATAGAAAGGGCCAGTTTTCGGGTTACTTCAGGTGAAAGTTTGTTCCATTTTTCAGTCAAGTCACTTTTAAGCATTGTAACTGATGTAACCGTTCTTTCTCTCAGTTTTTGCTTTAGATCGGAGATTGTGAAGAATGTTCAAGCAATGAAGTGCAGTCCCCCATACCATAACATATCCCCCTCCGTGCTTAACAGTGGAGCATACGTTTTTTACGCCGAGTGCTGTATTTGGCTTTCGCCATACTTTGGTCCGCCCATCTTTCCCAAAAACATTAAATGTACACTCATCGATAAATATCACCCGTTTCCAGAATGTATGGTCGTCAATGTGCACTTTCACATACTTTTTGTCATAGTTCAACCATTTCCTCTTATTGGTTAAGCTTATCAGCGGCTTTTTCCTACCTGTATGTGAGCTTAAACCAGATTGTTTTAGGGCACGGCCAACAGTTTCGGGATGAACAGTTACATTTTCAAAGGGTTGCAGTTCAGGAGCAAGTAAGCAGTTCGGGGTGAGCCTGGACCTCAACCAACAAACAATTACAGTTAGTACGATCTTTTGCTAGACTTACGGGCCGGAGCTGTGCTGTCCATTCGCTCTACATGGCCTAGTCGTCTTAGACATTGGATCCATAGACATCGTCCTAGGCCGATGTCGCTGTACAGCCCGTACAGTTCATGATCGAACCTTTTCTTTCACTCTCATAGACTGTATGCAGAATATTTCTTTCGAAACGACCAAGGACCTCTTCATCCATTTTTGATTTCCTAAGCCTCTGCGCCTTAGAGGAGGATCGGGATGATTAAGGTTTTATAGAGGGTCACTTTAGTTTTCCGAGAGAGGGCTGGCAAGAGGTATTCTGCGTTTTTTTTTTTTTTTAGAGTCACACGCGCACTCAAGGCTAAGGCCTTATAACGTATTGAACGTTGTGCGAGCGAAGATAACAGGGACAGGGGAAAGTTTCGCGCAGGTTGATGTTTTGATACACAACCTGAACGGAGTGCAGTGGTTTTTGGGTCGTAGATGTTCGTTGATTACTCTCAGGGGTGGTTTGTCCTACATAGGACGAGAGCCGACCAAATTTCGCGTTGGTTATAATTCTCAGTAATTCGTTCATGCACTTTTGGTGTTAGTACTGCATACTACATCAAATTTGTAGCTGCCAATAATGACGTTTTGGCCAAGATGTCGGTGTTGTGCATCTTTCTTTGACGACAGCAAATACATATTTGGTTTTGTCATCGTTTACGTCCAGACCCCCGCTTCTGCTTCAATGCCCACAAAGCTTCATTGACGCGGCGCTGCGTTCTCCCAATCACGTCAATGTCATCAGCGCATGCGAGCAGTTTTGCAAACTTAAGTAGATCGTGCCTCTTATATCCTCGATGGTGACGTTGAAAAAATCACATGACAGTGCGTCGCTCTGTTTGAATCCTTTTATGACATCGAAGGTCTCGGTTAACTCCTTACCGACCTTAATGGAGCAGCGAGAATTCTCCATTGTCATCCTGCATAACCCAACGAGTTTGGCAAAACATAGCATGGCACTATATAGCTCATCCCTATAGACTCTGTCATATGCGGCTTTAAAATCGACATAAAGGTGGTCTGTGTCGACCTGAAATTCATGGATCTCCTCCAAAATCTGCCGTAGTGTGATTATTTGGTCTTTCTTTCTTCTTTTGGTGGCGTTACAGCCCATGAAGGACCAGAGCCAAGTTTCCCTTCAATCACCCATGTTGTGTGTGATTTATTTTTCATACAGGTGAAAGGGACCTATAGCTTAATGCCGACGAACGGCGGGCGAGAAGCTTTTTCAAGGCAAGTTATACTACGGGGGGTTTCGCCAGTACCCCGCCGAGGAGGGACGCCGCGAAATAAACATTCGATGGCGTTGGTGTATTCGGGTTTCGAACTCGCTCTTCGTGCGTCAGAGTCCGACACACTAACTACTGCGCCACAGGCGCCCCCATTTAGTCCATCGTGGATTTTTCTGCCCTGAAGCCACACTGATAGGAACCTGTCAAACTGTCCGTGAATGGTTTCAGGCGTTCACACAGGACGGCAGGAAAAAGATCTTAAACACGATGTTAAGGAGACTTATTCCCCTATAGTTGGCGCAGTTGTAGGGGGTCTGATTTCTTCCGTGTTTTACAGATGAGCTGGTGTATGTTCCCAACCAACTCATCTTCAGCTGCTTTAAATAGCTCAGCAGGCAGGCCGTCTGTACCAGCATACTGGTCCATTGTACTCCAGACAAACACCTTACATTAATGAATTTTTCCCGTTTTCCAAGGAAAAATGAGAAGGAGCTTCAGTGATGTGGAGCTAAGGGATTCTCCACACACCACGTCGGCCCCAAGGGTGCGCCACCGTGCGCGAGCAAAGATTTGATCTGTTATAAGAATCATTTTTCGATTTACGAATAAGCTTCATTCTGCTTCGATCGATACTTGTTCCAGTAATCTTCCGAACTCGATTTGAGCGGGAGACTTCTGACCTCCCTGCGAAGACCTTGGAGCTCGGCGCTATACCAAGGAACCAATTCCCTGCAGGGAGGCCTGTTGATAGGACATGCGAGTTCAAAACAATTTGTGATGACGCTATTTAGGTTATGAACGGCGTTCTCTACCAATTGTTTCGTTCAATGTTTAGGTAGGGCCTGAGTGGATTTCTAAAGTTCCTCTCTAAACTGTACCCTGTCTGTCTTTCTCGGATTTCGTCTGGGTTGCAAGGAAGAGATTCCACAACTTAATCGGAATTCGGTATGTCTATGGTCCGACATCGTAGCACCAGGCAAGACTCTCCAGTTAGTGATGTCCTTGACATATATGCTGGAAAGGGTCAGGTCAATCACTTCCTGTCGTCTCGCCGAAACAAACGTTGGTTGAGAGCCAACATTGTTGATGGTAATGTCAGACGAAAGAGTGAAGTATGTATAAAAGACGGTCCCCTCTTATATTGCATTTGCTGCTGCTCCAAGCAGGGATTTGAGCATTAGCATTGCAACACAAGATGAGTTCTCTACGAGTTCAGAATCTACCTTCGGTGGTGGAAGCAGCACCGAGTCGTAGGGAAAGTAGGCAGACGCCTGATCTTGTCCACAAAGAAGGTGATAGTGATTCCGATATAATGAGACAGGCACTAAGCCTGTCGGATCGCTCATCATAAATAATCGTAGCATCACGTATACCACCAAGGCCTCACAGGCGTTTATTCCACACCTTCGATTCTTGAACATATACAACGTGATGATTTGTACTACTGCATGCAATTCTACTATGTATTTAAAAGAGCGGTAGCAACCTTGCAATCATGGATTCATACTGCAGGGCACGTCCCATCCTTCGACTACTTGACATTAAAATGGAATAAGGTCCTACAAAGGCCGAAGTAGGGGCGTGAATTGTACGCAGATTTCAGAATAACGGCAAAGGCTTCATCCATCTCTACAACCAGAGTAGAATCCTCTTTTTTCAGAGAGCCCTTACTCTCCTTGTAGGATTAGATAATCCAAGCCTTGGTTTCCACGAGCATAAATGCGTCAATGTATTCAACTTATTTTCAGTCTTCCCCGGGATCCGGATGGCCCGCGAGGTTATTCTTGGCGGTGGTCTTCCGTTTGCGGGCGCTCTTTTCTTTTTCGGTTTGAACACCTGCATCCTTCGGGCGCAGCTCTGGGACAGCCTTGCCGGTTTGGGAGTTGCTAGGACCCGTAACAACTTTGCCTTCTGTTTGTCAACACCGCCTTTCGGCGGTGGCACCCCTTCATTTCGCTCTTACTGGGGGGTTGAACCTTCCCAGTAAAAGGAAGAGAGTTAGAGTTGAATGAAGTGCCTCCTGCATCAGCCTTTCCTTACCGCCGACTTTTAAACAAAAGTATGAATACAATTGGTACATATGCACTTTGTTCTGGAATAAAATACCCACTAACAAAATACTTGAGGGCATGGGCTCGGACATACAGGGTAAAGTTGTTGATTGCTCTTAACCTGGCGAGATGCCAGCAACGATCCCTGTTTAAATGCCCGGGTCAAGTTGACATACGGCCTCCTCGCGGCGCCCTCTGGATAGCCTCTTCAACAACCGTTGGGAGGTGAACAAACGTATGCAGCGACAAAACCCCGACCAGAATGGCGGTTGTGCGGCGGGCTAACAATCCGCCCACGTAAAAAACACAAAAGTTATGAATGAGCAAGATGCCTCGGATACACGGACGGATACTCGACGACGACAACGCACGAAAAAGGAACACGATTTGCGAGTATGCTCCTGGAATGTCAGAACCCTGTACACTCCCGGAGCTGCTCATAAACTAGTAAGAATCCTCACGCAGTACAAGGCGGATATTACTGCGGTCCAGGAAATACGCTGGATAGGAAACGGTATGATAAGGAAGAAAAATTGCGACATTTATTACAGCTGTCAAAAAAGGTTGCACTTACTGGGATGCGGATTTGTCGTGGGAAAGCGGTTAAGGTCGAAGGTCATCGACTTTAAACCTATAAGTGATCGCCTGGTTGTGATCCGCATCAGAGGCAGATTTCATAACATCAGCCTTATATGTGCGCACGCCCCTACCGACGAGGCTGAAGACCCTATCAAGGAGGACTTCTATGACCTCCTGGACAACGACTACGGAGCTTGTCCGGAGTACGATGTAAAAATCGTGCTCGGGGACTTCAACGCCAAAATCGGTAAGGAAAACACCCTTGGCGGAGTGATCGGAAAGCACAGCCTCCACGATACAACAACAGATAACGGCTTCCGAATCGCTGACTTTGCGACAGCTCGTAATGCGGTGATAAGTAGCACAAGATTCCCTCGCAAGCGAATCCACACAGCAACCTGGCGATCTCCGGACGGTCGAACCGCCAACCAAATCGACCATGTGCTCATTGACGCAAGGCACTCGTCAAACATCCTGGATGTGCGAACATTCAGAGGGGCAAATGTCGACTCTGACCACTTCCTCGTAGCAGCAAGATTCAGAGCTCGACTGTCCAATGTCAGAAAGCTGCACCAGCCCATCAGGAGGAGGTTCGACGTTGGGCGCATGAGCACACCGGAGGTTGCCAGAGTCTACAGGGAGCAGCTGAGCGAAAGACTCTACGGTATGCCTACGTCGAACACAAATGCCAATAAAATGTGGCTGCATTGCCGCTCAGCCATTCAGGAAGTAGCCGAAACCACCTTAGGATACCTACCACCTCCGGCAAGAAACCCGTGGCGAGTGTGAGCAGAAAAAGGCAGCAACTGACGAGGCGTACCAAAAGGCGCTGCAGAGGAAAACCAGGGCAGCGCAAGAAGAGTACCGAGCCAGAAGAAGGGAGGAGAAAAAACTACTGCGACAAAAGAAAAGAATCTTCGCAGCCTCCCAGCTCAAGGATATCGAGGAGTCTAGGCATAAACATAAAATACGAGCCTTTTAAAAGAAAGCCAAAGGCCTTGCAGGAGGCTTCAAATAGGGCACCCTGGCTCTTCGAAACTGCGAGGGTAATCTTGTCACCGACCCGCAGGGAATAGTGTATGTATTTAAGCAGCACTTCCAGCAGCTGCTTAACGAGCATGACCAAGAGAGAGTGGTATGGACCGAGGAAATCCCAACTCCAGCCGCTGAAGTGGTCCTCCCACCCAGCATTGAAGAAGTCGGCACAGCAATTTAGAAGCTGAAGAACAACAAGGCCGCAGGCTCAGATGGCCTGCCATCAGAGCTCTTCAAGGCTGGCGGCGATGTTCTGGTAGGGAGCATGCACCAGATCATCTGCAGAATTTGGGAAGATGAAAGCATGCCCGACGACTGGAATACCAGCTCTATATGCCCCATCCACAAAAAAGGCGATCCTACCTCTTGCAAGAACTATAGAGGTATATTCCTGCTCAATGTCGCATACAAGATCCTGTCCAGCGTATTGTGTGAACGTCTAAAACTATTTTGCACCGCACTAATCGGCAGCTACCAGTGCGGCTTCCGGCCCGGCAAATCAACTATAGACCAAATTTTCACACTTCGACAAATCCTGGAAAAGACCAACGAGTTTCAAATCGATACACACCATCTTTTCAACGATTTCAAAGCCACATACGACAGCATTCATCGTGCAGGACTGTTTGGTGCGATGGCCGAATTCGGGATCCCGGCAAAACTGATCCAGTTGAGTCGCGCCACGCTAAAAAACACGCGATGCACCGTGCAACTCGGTTCTAGGACCTCGGAACCATTCGAAACATGCACCGGATTTCGGCAAGGAGATGCGCTGTCATGTGACTTCTTCAACCTGGTGCTGGAGCAGATAGTGCGACGGGCAGGCGTCAACAGGGAAGGCACTATCTTTTGCAAGTCCATCCACCTGCCAGGATACGCGGATGATATCGACATCATCGCGTGTTCCCGCCGTGGCACTGTGGAAGCATTCACGGCGATTGAAGAACAGGCGAAACGAGTTGGTCTTAAGATCAATGAGGACAAAACGAAATACATGTTGTCAAGCAAAAACCAATCCGTCGCTCACCACCTGGGACAAAATATAACAATTGACGGCTACAATTTCGAGGTAGTTAAGGAGTTTGTCTACCTCAGGGCAAACGTAAATTCCACAAATGACACCACAGTGGAGATCCGGTATAGAATCGCCCTTGGCAACCGCTGCTACTTCGGCTTGTCCAAACAACTGGGGTCAAAACTCCTCACTCGAAAGACCAAAGTCATGCTTTACAAAACGCTCATTCTGCCAGTCTTGCTGTACGGAGCCGCAAGCTGAACGATAAGCAGGACAGCGGAGCTGATTTTGGGTTCTTTCGAAAGAAAAATTCTGCGCCGGATATTTGATCTTGTCTGTGAGGAAGGTGAATGGAGAAGAAGACACAACCGCGAACTCTACGAGCTGTACCAAGATGTGGATTTAGTCCGGATGGCAAGGATCCGTCGACTATACTGGCTCGGCCACATCGAGCGCATGCACATCAACGCTCCAGCTAAGAAGGTCTTCGACTCCGAGCCTCCTGGTTCGAGAAGAAGAGGAAGACCGAACCTCCGGTATAAAGACCAAGTAATCGCGGATGTAAGACATCTTGGTCTTGACAACTGGAAGCCGCGTGCCCGGGACCGTCAAGGATGGAAGGCAGCTATAGCTCAGGCTCAGATCCTCCATGGATCGCTGGCCTGATAAGTAAGTAACAAAATGCTTAATTTCACAACTCCTGTTACTTTACAACTAAAACTTAAATTTTGTTGATACACAGTAAATATATGTAAAAATAACAAAACAATCAGACTGACATGTTTCCAATCCTCGACACTTTATTAAAGCTGCTTTTTACGTAAGTTATGTGCGATTTATACGTACTTACGTACATTATTCCCATTTTTTACTAAGGTAAATGTATTCTCCGTCTGGACTTGGGTAATTATTTATCGGCGGTGTTGATACAGGGCCCTTCAAACTAACCGGCACCATTTGCACATCCGGCTGGATCGCTTCATGGTATAGTTCCTCCGACTCTTTACGTAACTCTTCCAAGGCTTTTTTCTGACATTGTAAGATTCTGTCGATTATTTGAAAGTCGGCAACTTTTTCTTCATGCTTATATCGTGCCCACTGTTTCACCAGTGAAATCCTCCGTTCTACTTCATCTGGCGATACGCTTATTGAGCGTGATCTCTGACTGTGTACGAAGAGAGTAAACTCTTTAAGAATCAATTTAAACCAGTGTCAATGTAAAAACCTTTTTTCGTCAGTTAATTCTATTGGAATCTCCAATTCTTCCACCGGCTTTAGTTGTCTCGCGTTCTTCTCCAAACGACGAATTTGCTTTTCCAACTTCTTCCTTTTACGTTCCTCCCGTTGCTTAATGATTTGAGGATCTAGTTTCTTCTTTTTCTTCAAAGGTTCGGCAAATAGAGCGGATGTCGTGTGTATGTAGAAGGCAGAAGTTGGGTTTACTGATCGACTGGCCTCGAGGATTGTCCGCACAGGGACTCTGTGAGTTCGAAATTATTTAATATATTACTTAATTAGTCAGGTTCATAGTTTACCTTTGAACAATATTCTTTAAGAACATATTAAACATCTATATTTACAAATTTACTTTAACATGAGACCAGGATTCGGTCTTTCACAAATGAAAAGTACCACCGCTGTCAAATGCTCATTCTGACATTTCGTAATTGTAATAGACGATGAGTGCATTTAACGACAATACTTTCAGTATAACACATGATTTGCTAAAGTATCAGGCAGTCGGTATGAATTTTATTTTGTATTTCTTACGAATTCTGAGTTCCCAAATGTGGATTACCACATAATACAGGTATTTTATGTAGATTTTTTTTTTACACATGGGGCTAGTGCTACTCTTAGCAATATGGCACTGCGACCTTTGCAGATCTATTGTGCCTGCTAGCCGATTAGCCGAGTAGCCTCTCAACCTCTATAATGAAGTTGAGAATGCTTCTCGTGATCCCCTCAGGAGTCACAACTTCACTGAGAAGGATGCGCTTCCTAAGATGGCAGAGTGCAGCACACTCACACAGTATGTGTTCTGCCGTCTCATCGTCCTCTAGACAGAGCCGACACTCAGTTTCAGACGAGAGACTAATTTTATTTAGATGATATCTCACACCGCAGTGTCCCGTTAGGTAGCTGACCAGTCTTCTGATATCCCCTCTATTGAGCTTAAGTATGTCAACAGGGTGTTTGTTCAGGGGTCGTATAAGTCGTTTAGATTGACGGAGTCCCCGAACACTGTTCCAGAAGGACAGGTGTTGCGACTTTTCCCATTTGTCTAAGAGGTGATTTATCTTAGACCCGGGAATGCCGCAGAAAGGTTCCGGACCTATGTATTTGTCGCTGGAACCTTTTCTGGCAAGTTGGTCGGCAATTTCATTGCCCTTAATACCTTTATGTCCTGGCACCCACCAAAGTTTGACATTGTTTCTTTTGGCGAGCTCTTGCAGGGCGTCATGGCATTCCTTGACGGTTTTCGAGTTCGTGCTGTACGAACCCAGTGCTTTAAGCGCTGCTTGGCTATCAGAGAGTATGTTGATAGTTACTCCTCTGATGCCGGTCTCGAGATTTAGGTTGACGCATGTTAGGATGGCGTGCAGTTCAGCTTGGAAGACGCTGGGATTACTCCCAGGGCCTTCGAGATCTTACGTTTTGGTCCAAAGATGCCGGTGCCAACGTCAGAAGCCATCTTGGAGCCATCCGTGTACCACCTAAGGCCTTTGACATTCAGCAGGGGATCACTGTTTTCCCATGCTGAGCGATTTGGGATCAGCACCTCAAATCTCTTGTCAAAGGTGAAGGTGTGTGGCAATGCGTCCGAGACCGTAGTAAACATATCAAGCTCGGGAAAGTGTTGCAATATGGACATGTGTCCTGCGGGTCTACATGGCATATTTGTTCCCGAACAGAGGATTCTGATTGCACTGCGTAATGCCACCTTTTTGATAAAAAGGTGCAGTGGAACGAGTCCAATGAGTGCTTCTTGTGCTGCCGTAGGGCAGGACGGCATAGCGCCTGTGATGCCGAGATACGCTAGTCTCTGAAGGCGTATAGTAGTTTTTTGTTCAACTTTTGTCCACCATACGGTGGACCCGTAGGTAACGATAGGCCTTACTATCGCGGTATATAACCAGTGGACCACCTTAGGTTTAAGCCCCCAGGTTTTACCGTAGGTTCGTCGGCAGGCCCACATGGCCTTAGTCGCTTTCATGAGTTTATTTTTCATGTTGGAGTTCCAGTTGAGTTTGCGGTCTAGGTCAATACCTAGATATTTTACCTCCTCTGAAAATCCTATGTGTGTTCCATTTAGAAGGATTGAGCAGGGTTGTACCTTTCTCCTCCTTGTAAATGGGACTAAGATTGTCTTATTTGGGTTAATAGATAACCCCTCTCTGCCACACCAGTCAGAGATGAATTGGAGCGCAAGTTGCATGCGTTCACAGGCAGTGACCTCGCACTTGCCCGTAACAATGACTACTAGGTCATCGGCATATCCGATGACCTCGTAGCCCAGAGTGGTCAGCTGGCGTAATAGATCGTCGATGACTATCGACCAAAGCAATGGTGAGAGGACTCCCCCTTGTGGGCATCCTCTGACCGCCGATACTGTCACTGAGACCTCTCCGCATGTGGCTGATATGATACGGCTATTTAGCATCGCCCTAATCCAGTGATTAGTGGGATGGTCCACACCCCTGCAGGATAATGCAGTGGTGATCGAATCATAGCCAGTATAATCAAAGGCCCCCTCTATATCGAGGAAGGCGCAGATTGTGATCTCCTTTTGTGTGAAACTATTTTCAATGCACGTCACCAAATGGTGTAGTGCGTTTTCGGTAGATCGCTCTTTGCGATATGCATACTGGTTGGGGTGCAGAGGTGTCTGGTTTTCCAGGATACCTCTTATGTGGAGCTCTATCAGTTTCTCCATTGTTTTTAGAAAGAACGAAGTCAAACTGATAGGGCGATAGGATTTAGGTTGCTCGCTTGGTTTCCCAATCTTGAAGACAAGATTGACCTCTCTCCAAGTCCGGGGTATGTATCCCAGGTTGAAGCAAGATCTAAATAGAACTATCAGTGATGGTAGGATTGTATTCAAGCCTTTCTGTAGGATCGCAGGAAAGACACCGTCTTTGCCTGGAGCTTGTAGGGTTTGAATGAGCTAATTGCCCATTTAACCCTGTCAGGGCTGAACAGTCTTCCAGAGAGGCTGTTTGTTCTACTGTCGATGTTTTCTGTGACGTTAATCTGATCGTCAGAGGACATCGAGTAGGGAGTAGAACCAGGGAAGTGCACCTCGAGCAAGGTCTCCAGGGTTTCCCTGCGGTTGACGGTGAAGGTGCCGTCTGATTTGCGAAGCAGCCCGAACCCATTTGTGTGCTCTCGAGAGAGTGTTTTCTGGAGTCGGGCTGCAGTTGGAAGCGAGTCTATATTCTCGCAATGCTTCCTCAAAGACGTTCTCTTGGATTTCCTCAGTTCGAGTTTTAGAGCAGATCTATAATCAGTCCAACTATTGTACCGTTTTGCTCTATTAAACAGCGATCTCACCTGCTTCCTTAGGGACTCAAGCTGACTGTTCCACCAGGGCACACAACGTTTTTTTGTAGTTGACCTGGGTGTACAGCTGTCTCTTAAGGATGAGATGAGTGCTGTATTGAGCTGGTAGGCCGCTTCGTCGATATCGTCTGTTGATTTAATCGACTTAGGGAGCATGTCCTCTTTAGCGGCGAGTTGGGCTTGGAACCGAGCCCAATTTGTTCGTTTGGGCTGATATCCGGACTCAACCTCAGTTGCCTCATTAGAGATGTTAAATCTGATATGCTGATGATCAGATAGTGAGGCTTCATTGGAGACATGCCAGTCCCCAATCACATTTGAGATAAACTGGCTAGAGATAGTGAGGTCAAGCACCTCTTTTCTAACCGCGTTTATAAATGTGGGTTTGTTGCCTCTATTGGCAACGGTGAGGTTGTTACTTATAATAAATTCAAAAAGTGACTCACCTCGTTTGTTGGTATTGCTGCTGCCCCATTCCATATGGTGCGCGTTGGCGTCGCATCCAATTACCAGGTGGTGTTTCTTCTGGTTGCAATACCTAACCAGATCCTGGACTTCTGTAGGGGGGATTTGTTGACCGTCTCCAGGAAAGTAAGCGGAGCCGCATACAACCTCCCTTACTCCTCCATCGGAGGGGACTTCCACAATGACGGCTGCCAGGTCCCTTGTGATGAATTCTGGAATGGGGAGAAAATTTTATGTAGATATGTGATCTTTGCGAGTTCTTCTATCAATTGTCTGGGAGATGCGAATCATGCGAATGCTTTACGTACGACCATCCCATTCGGTTACTCATTTTGCAAACTGTTATACCCGGGCAATTGACAGATTCGCGAGTGAATGTTTGGACGTATTCATCGCTTTGTCGGCTGTCATCCAATATACAAAGCTTTATTAATAGAATTTTGGTTTTTTGATTAATTAGAAATATGAACAATTGCAATTAAGTGATTTTTATAGCCATGCAGATCTGATATAATTACTCATTTTATTTGGTGAGTAATTATCTGATGTTTATGTGAGCATGCTATCCAGGAAGGGCAAGGATAAATCCCTAAAGGAAGGTGTTGTTGGTAAATATGTTAAAAAGGATACACCGCCAGAAATACCAGGTACCTGCCTAAAAATCTTATATAAATGCGCTGCAATAATATAAATTACAATTTCATATTATTTAGTTATAAATGTATGGTCGTTCGAGGACAATAAGAATAAAGGGAAAAACCGACGAAATAGTCATACGCTCTTGAATAGGGCAGACAAAGACAAGTTTGGAAGTACGAAAAACATTGTGAAAGCATCGGGCTTATCGTACTTGGGGAAATTCACTCCTAGTCTTTCGTCGCACAATCTAACGCGCCGCTGTGCCAGTTCTACTCCGAATTGTGAATCTAGTTCATATAACGAGTACTCTATTCAGGATTCTCATCAACACGATGTCTATCACGCACGTCGGGCCCAATCGCAATTACCATCGCGACAGCAGCCGCAATACTTGTCATTTTCATTCTCCAGTAATAATCTAAGCAACAACAGTAACAGTAACTATGTTAACATTGATCAAATAGATCGGATTCGTCAACAGTCCGAACATCCTTATAGTTCCTCGTCATCATACAATGGTGGTGGCATTGGTAGTGTGCGTCTTGGTCAGGTAGATAACTTTCATCGAAATTTCTCTGTAAATCAGAATCATGCACACACATACGATTCGCGATACAAGGGTGATAGAGAAGATTTAATAGCCATACAAAAGTATGCTCACGCGTTGCGAAACCGTCATAATATGTCGCCTAGGCCACAATCTCCGCCAATATCACAGCAACATCAACAGCATGCACAAATGAATCTTGCCGTAACATCAAGCAACTATAATCCGGACAATTTTCCCATCTATGAGAACCATTATCAGACGTCAGGTAATGTTCCTGTTAGCAATAGTGTTGTTAATGTAACTAGACCGACGTCGTCCAATTCGGGAGCAATAGGCGCAATGATGCAACGTTCAGAGTCTCCGATATACAGCAATACCAACTCGAATCATCTCTCATCATATGACGCTCCGAAGGATCCCAGGTATTAGTATCAGTAATGAACGTTTAGCATATATAGTGTTCTGTTTTTGTTTTTATTCTAGATATGGTGCCAACAGTTCAATGCAATCATTATATTCCAATTTGCAAAACGAAAATGTGGCTGCCGCCGCAGCTATTGGATATCATCAGCATTTGGGCCAGAATGTTGCCCTAGTACAGGCGAAAATTCCTGTCTACCCATCAATCAACAATTACGGAGGCGTCAAGTACACGGATCATTTAGTGCATAATACGTCAGGACACCAAATGGTCCAAAGAGTACCATCACAACAGTCAATAGAAGAAGAGCTTCCATTGCCACCCGGATGGGCAACTCAGTACACTTTACATGGCAGAAAGTACTATATAGATCACAATGCGCATACTACACATTGGTCGCATCCGCTCGAGAGAGAAGGTCTTCCAGTGGGATGGCGCAGAATGGTTTCAAAAGTTCATGGCGTTTACTACGAAAAGTAAGGAGCAATCGAAGTAAACATAACTCCCAACTAAATGATTTTCGCGCTTTCTAGTCAACTTACAGGTCAAACGCAACTGAATCATCCGTGTCTTACATCATATTACGTATACACCACGTCTGCAGAGCCCCCTAAAGCAATTCATCCCGAACCGACACCAACTCAATACAATCCCCACAATGCCTTGGTACCGGCAAACCCATATCTCCTCGAAGAGATACCAAAATGGCTCATTGTGTATTCCGAAGGTTTGTGATTTTTTGCTTTAGTTTTGCATATCATTTACGATTTTCAATTTTTAATTTTAGCGGATTCTTCGAAAGATCACATGCTGCAGTTTAATATGTTTAGTCTGCAAGAGTTGGAGTGTTTCGATGGAATGCTGGTTCGTTTATTTAAGCAAGAGTTAGGAACTATTGTCGGTTTTTATGAGCGATATAGGTAAGCGTTTATTTACAATTTACTATTGCCATCCTGCATTTTATCGTGTAAATTCTCTCATAGACGAGCACTCATTCTCGAAAAGAATCGCAGAGCCGAAGAAGATCGCATACTAAATGAAATGCGCGAAACAAGCGAAGGCAAACAACGGCTGGACTACCGTTAGCAAACAAACAGCTTTACATTACGATCCTCGCAAACATCGAAACCTAAACTAAATATCCTTTCGTCACTTTTCACTGTATAGACTGGAACGTGTTCCGACATATAAGTATAACATATTGCGTGCGATGTTGGTCGCAATTCAATCATCGTCATATTGGTTCTATTTCTACCAATCATCACTAGAAACATATCTATTTATTTTTACTTTTATATTTTACAACACAAATGTGATAACTGCTTTTCATATCCTGATGGTTTGTCGTGTAATATACTCTCTCACACAATCGTAAAAAGTACTTCGATTTATTTACATATTGCGAAAACATATACATATGCGTGTAGACTTGTAACCAGCAATTACATAATGTAATATATCGGTGTAGTAAGAAGAAATACATTATTTTTGCATGAAATTGACTTTATTTCAAATGTACGCCGTCTTGTTGGGTAGGTAGGTAGGTAGGGTCGTAGCCTTCCCAGAATTGAGAAGAACGCACTTAGGCCAGGGAGGTCCGTTGTGCAGCTACGAGGGGGTTTTACCCCCCTAATCGTGGAACCATCTAGTGCTTTTTAAGAAGTTAAGAAGATTAAGTATCCCTACTTTCTGAACATCTGTCAGATCGTTAAGGAAGTAAGAGCCTAGGTAACGTTTCCTTATATTGCAAAAAGCTGGACAGACGCAGAGAAGGTGGTGAATGGATTCAACCTCCTCCTCGTCCCGACAGCTTCTGCAGAAGTCATTTGGAACTATACCTAGTCTTTGTGCGTGACTGCCAATGAGGCAGTGACCTGTGATGACACCGATGACTTTGTAGATGTCAGTTTTTTTTTAGGGAGATTATACTCGTTGTGCGTTGACTATCAAGCCGAGGCCAGATTTGCCTGGTGATGACGCAGGTATGTCCCTGGGTCCATCTCAGGTTCGTCTCGGCCCTGGCGAGATTGGTCAGATTGTGTTTAATGGTTGTAAGGGGTACTCCCTCACAAGCCACGATTGATTGTAGCGTCGTTCCTTGTTTGGCGAGTATGTCGGCTTTCTCATTACCTGTAATGCCGCTGTGTCCCGGTACCCAGATAAGCTGTATATTGAACTGTTCTGCCATCTCGTTGAGAGATCTGCGACAGTCGAGACTAGATTTCGATGAGTACACATAGGACTCCAACGACTTTAAGGCAGCTTGACTATCTGTAAGGATGCGAATATCCGTGGTGGATATTACGTTCCACTTCAGCCAAGATAAAGCCTCTTTTATTGCCAACAGTTCCGCCTGAACAGTTCACGCTGCAGTGATTTGGTAATTTTAGAGCTTTGTATAGCTTCAGTTGTTTGCAGAAAACTCCACAGCCCACCCCGTCTTTGGTTTTAGATCCGTCGGTATAAAAAATCCAAACAGTTTCTGCGGGGTTGAGTTTGGCGAGTCCAGTTCTTCCTGTCTGGATAAATCGTCGTGAATTTTTTGTCCAAGACTATGGTGGGTTCTGTGTGGTCCAAGTTTTCTGCCAGAGTTATCCTGTTTTGTAGGATGGATGAGTGGCCAGTGACGTAGCTCGCCCATTTCGAGTTGGCTTTTAGTCTTATGGCCGTGTGTGTGGCAATTTGCTTTCCGAAAATATCGAGTGGTGTAAGGTCTAGTATCATGTTAAGCGCAGCCGTTGGTGTGGACCTGAGGGTCCCGGTAATGCACATACATGCCATCCTTTGTACCTTCTCGAGTTGTTTATGGTATGTTGTCTTGTCCAGTGCAGTCCACCAGACTATCACTCCATACAGTAGTATGGGTCTGATGACCGTAATGTAGAGCCATAGGGTGATTTTGGGGTTAAATCCCCATTTTTTTCCTAGAGCTTTCTTACATGTGTAGAGAGCAATTGTTGCTTTTTTTGCTCTTTCAGTTGTATTACTCTTCCAAGTTAATTTCCTATCGAGTATAATGACTAGGAATTCGGCACTAGGGGAATAGGTTAACCTGGTATCGAGCAGAGTGATAGGGCAGTATTCCGGGATTTTGTGCTTTTTGGTGAATAGCACGAGCTCCGTTTTCTGGGGATTAATCCTGAGCCCGCTACTATGCGCCCATTTGCACAGGAATGAGAATGCCGTTTGCATGCGGTCATTCAGTGTGGATAGGTATTTACCTGAAATTGAGATGGCAACGTCATCGGCGTAGGCAACAACGTCCAGGCCTTCTTTCTCTAGTTTGATTAGTAGTTCCTTTACAACTACGTTCCAGAGAAGAGGTGAGAGGACCCCACCTTGCGGGGTTCGCTTGGAAGCTACTCTGGTAGTTTCTAGGCTTCCCCACTTAGAGTGAATCTTGCGTGTTAATAACAACTCGCTGATCAGCCCTATCAGAGTCCTCTCCACCTTTAGCTTTTCTAGCCCTTCTATTATTGCTTTCGGAGTGACGTTGTTAAAGGCACCCTCTATGTCTAGGAAGGCTGTTAGAGTATATTCTTTGAGATGGATTGATCTTTCGATTTTCCTCACTAATGAGTGAAGAGCTGTTTCGACGGATCTACCTTTACAGTAGGCGTGTTGTGCCTTAGAAATTAGGGAGGGATCCAAGCTGTGCCGTATGTGTAGGTCTGTAGGTCTTGTTGGGTACCTTGTTGCTATTTTGAGGGTAATTCCATTGGGGCTCTCTTATAGATGCGCTCGTCCTTATTAGCAAAAAACTGTGACAATTGAACAGGTGCCAGGCCCGGACTATAAGAAACGATGCAAAGTTGTCGCGAGGAGGGCATTGTCCCCATGAGAACTCTAACATCTGGTGCTTTTTTTTTTTTTTTTTTGTAATTTGCGCGCACTCAAGGTCTAATAACCTTATTATGTCGGTGACACAGTGCGGGCAGAAGGTAGAGAGGAAGAGGTATAGAGGAGATGCCGATGGACATTGATCTTAAATGCTTGCATGTTGCATTGAGGGGGGAAAACCGAATCCGGCAGGGAGTTCCAGATTCGTGTGGTTCGGTTAATGAAAGATTCTCTATATTTGACAGTACGTCCGAAAGCGGGCTTCAGAGTATATTGCTGAGCATTCCTAGAGAGACGTGTATTGCGGGAGAAATGTTGAAGGGGCGGAATGCAACTGGCTATTTCATCAGAGCATTTTTGGTGGTAGAAACGATAAAACAGGGAGAGGCAGGTAACATTCCTGCGGTGTTCCAGCGAGTCTAATGTTTTGGTAATGCTGGAGTCACCTATCAGTTTTATGGCTCGTTTTTGTATTCTGTCTAGTAGGTGCAGTGAGGTCTTGGAAGCACCGGACCAGACATGAGCGTTGAACTCTAATTTGGGGCGAATGAACGCCTTATAGATTGTAGCCAGATCTAAGGGTGAGAAATATTTCTTGCATCTGTATAAGAATCCTAGGCATTTCGCAGCATTCTTGGCGACACTGAATATATGGTCGCTCCAATTAAGATTGTGAGCAACACTCATACCCAGGATGGAAAGCTTTTCAGTTTCTGAGATGCAAGTGCCATTCATGGATAATGGCTGCGGGTTAGTTATACGCTTGAACGACAAGAGACAGCATTGTGTTTTGGAAGCATTCAATTCCACTCTATTATTTTTACCCCATTGGATGATGCTGTCGATATCGGAGTTTAATGAGCTTAACATACGCTGCCGTTCATTATCTACAACCGAAGTGCAGGGTCGTAAACCGGTGAACGAATAGGAGAAGCTGAGGGTACTGTCGTCAGCGAAGGAGTGAATTGGATTAGAAGTAACAGACAAGAGATCATTTATAAAAATAAGAAAGAGTGTCGGAGACAAAACGGAGCCCTGGGGAACACCGGCATTTACAAAGTGAGTATCAGACTTGAATCCATCCAAAACAACTTGAATTGAACGATTCGAAAGGTAGCTTCTAATCCATTGAAAGAGAGACTCATCGATCCCAAAAGCACGCATTTTCGACAAAAGGGCTTCATGCCCAACCCTGTCAAATGCTTTCGAAATATCCAGTGCAACAACTTTGCTTTCACCTGCTTGGTGAAGCGAGTGATTCTACTTTTCAGCGAGATATGCCATCATATCACCAGTGGATCTGTTGCTGCGTAAACCGTATTGGCGGTCATTGAGGAGTTTCCGTGATTCAAGATATTTCATAAGCTGACGGTTAATCAGCGTTTCCATGACCTTGGAAAGAAGGGACGTTAGTGGAATGGGTCGGTAGTTGGGGGGAGAAGATGATTCGCCTGTTTTGGGTATAGGCTGGACAAATGCTGTTTCCCACCTACTCGGAAAGAGCCCAGAGGTGTAGGAAAGGTGAAAAAGCTTACGCAGGGGTTTTGCAAGCGCAGAAGAACACCTCTTCAGAACTATTGGGGCAATACCATCTGGACCAGCGGATTTGTGTATGTCGAGATCTTTAAGAACCCTTGCGACTGTACGAGTGCGGAAGTGGATTGGTCCCATGGTGGAATTTACGCACTCTAGTACAGGCGGAGACAAAGTACAGGCTGGCAGCTGAGAACTGGTTGCGAAATGGGCAGCAAGTAGGTTAGCTTTGTCTAAGGGGGTGACAGCTGGAATGTCATTGTGGATGAGCGTCGGTATAGACGACTTAGTTGAGTTTTTTACGTTTTTTACAAACGACCAGAAACTTTTGCTACCTTTGGGACATTGAAGGATTTTTGGTGCTGATACTCAAGGGAAACAAACCACATGGAGAATCTTCGGCGTACCGGCCAATATGTCTGCTAGATAAAACAGGAAAGATCCTGGAAAGTATCATATATGGTAGACTAATCGCCGTGGCGGAAGAAAGAGGATCTTTGTCCGATCGCCAATATGGTTTCAGGAAATTGCGCTCTACCGCCGATGCCATAAAAGAGGTAGTACAAAAAAAATACTGTGTGGTAGTAACACTGGATGTAAAAAGGAGGTCTCGAACCAGAATGGACGCACCACATTACCTTGTAAAGATAATCCTTAGCTACTTCACTGAGGTATCACACAGACGATGGCCTTAAGTACTACATACAATGTTTCTGCGGGAGTCCCTCAGGGCTCAGTACTGGGACCTCCTCTTCTGTGGAACATAATGTATGACGGAATTCTGAAGCTGACGCTGTCATGCCACAGGGAGTCAAGATTATATCGGTTTCGCTGATGACACCGTCGTAGTTACTGTAGCAAAACACATTCACGAGGTAGGCTCTGCTACAAATGAAGCGCTCGTCAGGATCAAGAATTTACTAGAGTCGGTCGATCTTGAACTAGCCGACCACAAGACAGAAGCTGTCTTAATAACTAGCCGAAAGACCGTGGAATACGCAAACTTCCGGCTTGGGAGCCAGCCAATCAAGTCTAAAGATGCCTTAAAATATTTGGGGGTAATGCTCGAGAACCGACTTCATTTTAAAGTCCATGTCGAATGTATGTATGTATGTTGGCGTTACAGTCCATGAAGGACCTGAGCCGAGCTTCTCCCAATCACCCATGTTGTGTGTGATTTTTTATTTTCCCATAGGGGAAAGGGACCTACAGTTTTAATGCCGGTTCCGAACGGCGAATTTCGAGAAGCTTTTCATGACAATTTTACTACAGGGGGTTTTGTCAGAACCCCGCTGAGGAGAAACACTGTGAAAACACGTTCGATGACATGGCTCCATGTCCATGTCGAATACTGCTGTAAAAAGTCGTCACAAATGCAGGCATCGCTTTCTAACATCCGTGGACCAGGGTATGTGAGGAAGATTCTGCTTTCCAGAGTGGTAACCTCAATACTCCTATACGCTGCGCCGGTCTGGGCGGAAGTCCCTACAACGAAGGAGACGAGAGGAAAGGTGCCGTCTGCGTACAGGCTCGGACAATTTCGAATGAAGCAGCCTGTGTCATGGCTGGGTATGGTTCCCATCGACATCCTCGCCAATGAGATGCACAGGGTTTACCTTAGGCGAACCATAGATCGCCAAGAGGTCAGTGTTATCCGGAGGATAAAAGATAGAAGAAAGGGCAATATCAACATTATGACAAGCCAGGTGGGAAAACACGACAGAAGGCCGATCTCTACAATCGAGGTTTGGAGAAAAAGAGCACACGGGGATTGCAATTACCACGTTACGCAATTCCTGTCAGGTCACGGGGGCTATCTAAAATATGTCTACAGATTTGGACACGTTAGTTTGCCCTTGTGTCCAGAATGTCTAGGGGAAGAAGACGCGGAGCACGCCATATTGCACTGCATAGGCAAGAATTGACCTGCCGATCCGATTTGCTCATTTATAGCGAGCGGGCAAAACGAGCTAAGAAGGCTGGAAAGAATAAGAAGATCTGAAGCATAAGTTGCTAACCAGCCCCACGAAGTAATACCTAACGGCAGTCCCGCGGGGAGAGTGGTTGTAGAGAGCAGAGTGTGGCTTAGTACGTAGGTGCATCGAGTATTCGGGTTATCGAATCTTACAAGTCAGTAGGGGACTCATAGCAGACGATTTTCGTCTATATCGAAGAAAACGTACTTTTTCTTTACTTGCGTCCATTTTTGACATCCGCTCAAGAAATTGATTGTTTGAACACAAAGGGCGCCGTTTATGTTTATTTCGCGGTGTCTCTCCTCGTCAAAAGCTTCTTGACTCACGCCGTTCGGAATAGGCGTTAAAACTGTAGGTTCCTTTCACCTGTGTGAAAAATAAATCACACACAGCATGGGAGAGGAGCTTAGCTCTGGGCCTTCATGGGCTGTTACGCCATCAGGGCCGTCATGGGCTGTAACGCCATCAGGGCCTTCATGGGCTGTAACGCCAGAGAAGCTTTGTACAGACTTTGTAATAAAGGTTTCATCTTCTTTTAAATGCGTAAGTGTACGTCCGATAGCACTTATACAAGATTCCGCAAAAGTAATCATCCAATTTTGTTTTTGAATTACTTTTTTTCTAAATAAAAAAGTCTGTTAGGTGGAAGGTGTGATATCCGTCAAGTGGCTGCCGGCAGTGTTGATACACATCTGTACCCGTTTTATTGCATTTTCCATAATTTTCCGCAAGATTTCCGGTGATAACTGTTCATCTTTCTGTCGAGTATTCGCCTTAAGGGCTGCGATTGTCTGAGGCTTGTTGGCATAAACTCGCGGCTTCATGTAACCCGAAAGTAAGAAGTCCGGGATAGTTAAATCGGGCGACTTTGCTGGGAGATTACGCGACCAGGAAACGCTTCCTTCACAATATCTGTTGTGGCTCGTGTTCAGCCCTGCTGATCCAAATCCGGCAGTAAGGAGTCGTTTACCATGGCCCTGTAGCCGCCAGTAATAGGGACCGTATTGCCGATGGCGTCTTCAAAAAAATACGGCCCTATCACTCCTCCCGTGTTAACGCCGCACCACGCAGTGGATTTGAGTGGATGTAATGGCTCTTCGTGCATCACACGCGAATTTCCAGTGCCCCAGAAGCGAAGATTGCATATTGACGTAACCGCTTAAGTGGAAATGCCGCCGCTTATGATGATTTTCGACACAAAATCGTCCTCTTCGTTGTTGAGATGGATGGCTTGACAGTAATTCACACGCAACTGACCGTCAGCAGTCATTAACTGATGCACGGCTTGCTCTTTGTACGGGAACATGTGTAAGTCTTTCGCTGATGCCTATTTGCGTGGCCCTTCGTCTGGTTGATGTTTCTTCGTTCTCAGCGCAATCGGCAACCACAGTCACGAACGATCAGTCCTATGGCGGCCACGCCCCGCATGACCTTCTGTGGTTCCAGTCTGTTGGAGTGGAGAAGCTAAGCCCCGGAATGCTTGCCCAGTTAGTTGGCGCGACACGATTAGGGAATCGACGTCGAAATTCACGCTGCGCTACCACCACCGACCGATTGATAAAAAAAAGCGACACAATTATTCCACGCTCTTACCAAGTATAGCGCTCCATTGCTTGTCTCTTTGTATCAAGGATATTCATTATCCCTGGTCTGTATACTGCGGCTGTCTAGTTCACAAATGTTGAAATATGTTTGACATACGACGCCATTTCCAAAAATTATAACATCTTCCGATAGTGATTGATTTTGCCACCTTGTACAATTCGAGATATAGACCACTAACGCCACCTCTGGAAAGGGCAATGCATTTTCTGTTGCTGCATCAATCAAAAAGCAAACCACGAGTTCCGTTCTGTCTGTCGTTCTGTCTTAATTTTATTTACTTTGTATATCATTGACAAAGTCGACTTCTTCTACCTTCTTGAGACCGGAGAAACGCACAATTTTCCCCCTTTCCATGTTCATTGTTTTCGAAAAATGTTGCGCTACAATTCGACCATTTATTAATACAACGGAAAAAAAGAAAAGAATCAGAGAATACCTGGACTCATAGCAAGCTCTTCTTCCGATTTTAACCCATAGTATTTGGCCCAGTCGGCCTTTCCTGTGTAAAACATATAGCCGACAAATCCTAAAGCATGCCAGGCCAATATTGCGTAGCCTATACTCAGCCGGCGTTTCCAAATGTGAGCGGTATCTTCATCGATGGGTCTAGTATGTCTTCGAACTAATCTCCGTAGCCATTTGATCTGAAGCATTTTAATTTGTTATATAAACGGCGAAATACTATATAGTGTCACAATTTAATAGTAAAATCAGCTGTTTCAATAATAGTTGACAGCAGGGATCAGGGTTGACAGCAGTTGACAGCAAACGACACAATGACAGATGACAAGTGTCGGTAGCAAAAAACGAGGTTAAGGTAGGTTAATGGAACCATTCAGGCGGTTTTAGAACGCAAAATACTACAACCAATAGCCGCCGTTATTTTGCGTTTTATTTTCCTTTAAATGTTTTTAGTAAATACTGTTCCTGATTTCACCTACTAGTTTGGAACTTCAGAGGTTACAAATCCCGGTAGTCGGTTCTCCGGTTGGGACTGTCCAAGGGAAAGCGCTCTTGAAAAATAATCAACAACTTGAAAAACGAAGAACGAATGGATAGTAGTAAAACAGTAACAGCCATAAGAAACTAAAGCGGAAATCCTGAGGAGAAAATACCATTACAAGACCGCACTGAGAACAGTGTGCATAAGTGATGGAGCTGAACAGCAATATATAGAAGGAACACATTCATGACAGGACTCTTCGGCGCATTATTTTCAATGAGGCTTTGAGCTACTACGTTCCTAACAACCAGTAACAATTTCTAAGCGTCGACAAGCGATTCATGCGGACACAAGCGTTGCACCTTACCTCTGTCAACGAACTCCAACTCTCCCCTTCAAGTGAAGAAACTTAGGAGCCTGGTATCTTCGAACGAAGATGGGGCCGATCCCTGTGGGAAGTCGTTGGAGGCTAACAAAGAGAGAGGGGGAAGTGCAAGAGTAAGTCGGCTCCAGGGCTTAACTCTTCTTTATGGCGGCGGCGAACGACCTAATTAATCTATCGGTCAGCGGCGGCATCCACAGCTCCGGTTAGTGGTATCCACCTGGATAACACACCTTTTGAAGCTGCTCGAACATATTTCGATTCCCAGGACCGAAAGAAGATCACCAAGGTCGGGGCTGGAACCTGGAAAAGAGACGGCGGCGGATGAGTCTTATATAGCAGAGCCAACGGCGGCGTCCACAACCTCAATGAGGTAACCGACACCGGATACGGACCCTCCTCCCGAGGGTAAAAAAAAAAGGGGCCTGGTCTCCTAGTTGGGGTTGTGCGTGGGGCTAACTTCCTCACCACGCTCAGAAGCAAACACAAGCCTCGGACAAGGACGGGTCTACTGTTGACGACCCCAGCAAACGAAAAAAGGACAATGAATTTCGGCTTTGCACGAGGAATGCGGAGTCCCTTAAGAGACCACGTGTAGCCAATGGACACGGGGAGGCCGTTGACTGCTACAAAGCAGACGTAACCGCAATACAGGAAGTGCGGGGGGATGGGCCGGGCAAAAAGAGGATGAAAAACTGCAATCTCTATTACGGTGATTGCTACAGAGGGGGAAGGAAGGCAGCGCTTATTTGGATGTGGTTTTGTTGTTCGAGGCAGACTAAGGCAAAATGTCTTAAGATTTAAATATATAAGCGAGCGCCTCTAACAATCCACATCAAGGCTAAATTCAGCAACATTAGCCTGATTTACGCCGGCACCTCGACAGAGGATAATAATGACAACAACAAGTATTACTTACTTGATCTATCTGAAAGGACATACGACAAATGCCCCAGTTAGGACACCAATATCGTTCTAGGAGACTTCAATGCACAGCTGAGAAAGGAAGAAATCTTTGCCAGAGTCATCGGAACGCAGACTACATGACAACACATCCGGGAACGGACTCAAGCTGGTGCATTTTGCCTCGGGGCGGAATCTATAGTGATTAAGCTATTTCCATACCTCTACATCCATAAATGAACCTGGTGATCCCCTGATCAGACAACCGTCAACCAGATTGATCACATTACCATCGACATCAGGCACTCCTCCAGTTTTCTCGATGTCCGAACGTTCTGAGGAGCTAATATCGACTCGGATCATTTTCTTGTTGTGGCCAAGGTAAGAGCACGGATATAAAAAACAACAGAGGCGAGAAAAACCCCCAAGGTTTGACGTCGGAAAGCTATAATCGCACCCGACCGCTAGGAACTTTGCCGACCGAGTCTCCTAAAAACTCTCTGAAAGTTCGGCGACGCCTGCACTAACGGTAGAAAAATGGAAGCGTTGTTAAAAAGTTATTAAAGAAATTGCCACTGATGTGCTGGGTTTTACGACACTACCGCCGGGAAAAACCCGTGGTTTGACGATGAGCAGGCAGAGCCATGAAGCTAAGCAAGACGCCTATAAGGCAATGCTGCATCAAAAAAGTAGAGCTGTTCGGGAGAAACGCGCGGTCGAGGAGATAGAGAGGTGTTACAGTAGGAATTAAGTCCGGAAGTTTTACCAAAAGGTAAAACAGCTATCCAGTGGATACAAACTCCAGACCGAAGCCTGCCGGGACGAGAATGGACAACTTGTAGTAGGGTAGTATCGAACTGCAGTCGATACTGAGAATTTGGAAGAATCATTTCTGCAGATTGTTAGGTTAGGTTAGGTTGACGTCGTAGGCGTAAGCCACACTTAGGCCGAAACCGGCCCATTGTGATACCATCTGGATCAGGTTACCCTGATCCGCTACCTGCGAATCAACCGTTGCTTCTAATAAAGCGGTGGAGTTGAGCTATTTTTTGGTTTGCTAGCTCACTCAGATTGTCGAAGAAGGGTGCGCCGAGGTAAATCCTCCTGCGATTCGCAAAAGAGGGACATGAGCAGAGGAGGTGGTGTAATGATTCCTCTTCCTCCTCGTCCATGCAGCCGCGACAGAAGTCATTGTAGGGTAGCCAAGGTCTGGCGGCGTTTTTTCCAATGGTGCAGTGACCTATAATGACACCCACTAGAGTGCTTAAGGTTGCCACCAGGTCCCTGGTTCGTCCTAAGTTTAACTTAGGCCACAATTGTTTGGTGATAAAGCCGATATTGCTCTCATTCCATTGGAGATTGGTCTCCTCTATGGTTTGAAGCTTTATCATGTGCTTTACCGTACTTATTGGTGTTTCTAGGGTAGGTAGGCTGAGTGGGCTTGACCCTAACTTTGCGAGCTCCGCAGACTGTTAAACGATGAGAAAACTTAAATATCGCTGTGAGGTAGAATTTTCTATTCAACTTGGACGACGATAGACAATAATTCCTTCCCCCGACTTTGACGAGGTCAAAGTAGCTATATCAAGGCTGAAGCAAAATAAAGCTTGGGAAAAAGGAGAAAATGTATTTAAACGACTGTTTAACATATCGAACGCGCCAATTGTTTAATGCTGCACTGTCTATGAAGAGAGAAAAGGGTTATCAATTTGCTTGGACTAAGAACGGAATAGTATATATTTAGTAAGAATTACTTGTGCTGAAGATTTTCTTAATATATGAATAATTCTCTTAAATCTGTTTCGTACTTAGTCCCTAATTCATGTGAATACCCAGTCTCCTCTCTTAGTAGTAATTATATTGTTTGTTTACATCAAAATATACGTAGCCTTAGAAAAAACTTTACAGCGCTGATAGCACATCTTGAGTCGTTAGAGTGTTTACCTATAGTCATTGCATTGAGTGAGATTTGGATCTATGAGGACGAACTAGATTTATATAGCATTCCCGGTTTTTCATTATTTGGGAATTGCAATGCATCTTATTTAGCTGGGGGTGTGGCAGTTTATGTGAAAAATGAGCATGTTCTTGACTGCACAAAATTAAATTTAGTGAGCGCAGATGTTTTAAAATTGTCTTTTGAGTTTATCAATGTTAATTATACAATGTTGTGTGTTTACAGAATGCATGCATACTCTAAAGGTTTCTTCATTGGTGAATTTAATGATGCGCTAAATACGTGTAGAGAAAAAAACTTAATTGTAATTGGTGATGTCAATATTGACATTTTAAATGAAACTGATAGTGAAACTGAGAACTATTTGTTTCTTATGGCGTCACATGGTCTTAGGAGTTTGATAAATGTCCCTACCCGTGTAACCGATACATCTAAAACTTGTATCGATCACATATTTATGCGCACCTCAAAAAATAATAAAAACCTGTATGATGGATCAATTTATAATCTGCAGCTAACAGATCATTGTTCGATTGCGCTTCATTTGTCATGTAGTCCCAACAATTTTATATGTAGTAACCAATCCGCAAAAAAGAACCACTGCATAGACCACATCCTATTGAAGGAATGTTTACTTCATGAATTTTGGGAACCAGTTTATGAGGAATCTAATCCATCAATTGCATTCGATGTCTTCCTCAATATTTTAAAAAAACATATTGGAGCATGTACTAACTTATCTCCATGCAAGTCAAAAAAAAGTTACTTTATTAAGCCATGGATGACTAATAAGCTTTTGCACCTAATAAAAAGAAAAAATAAATTTGCAAAAAAGGTCAATAAACATCCTAATAACAAAAAACTAAAGGTATATTTTGATAAATTATGTAGGTTAGTGCGCAAAAATGTTGAAGATACACGTAACAATTTTTATTCTGACTCGCTAGAACGTGCTCGTGGTAATTCAAGAGAGGAATGGAAGGTTGTTGATTGTATTTTAGGAAAAATTAGACAACCTTCAGTTATAAAAAACTTGGAGATTGATAGTTGCTTTTACACAGATTCTGCCATCATTTGCAACAAATTCAATGAATATTTCACCGAAGTCTCGGAAAAACTTCAGCCTTCTGTAGGAACTCCAACTGATTGTAAATGCTCTGTTCAATCAGCAATTTGTACGCAACCGAACAGCTTTGTTTTCCAACCCTTTTCGTCTATAGAAGTCTTGAAAGTGGTATTGTCATTAAAAAATAAAAATTCCTGTACAAATGATGGTATTTCCAGTTCGTTCCTGAAAAAAATTTGCTTTTATGTAGTGGACGTTTTATGTTATCTGTTCAATCTTAGTGTTCTAACTGGCTGTTTTCCACGGCACCTAAAAAGTGCAGAAGTTCTTCCACTCTTTAAAAAGGGTAATAAAAATAATATGTCAAATTATAGACCGATTTCACTACTGCCAACATTTTCTAAAATAATTGAAAAACTGATGAAATCTCGAATAATATCGTTCTTAGACAAAAATGAGTTTTTAAGTAAAAATCAGTTTGGTTTCAGAAGGGGTTTGTCAACCGAGGATGCTATTCTAAGAGTTAGCAGCCAATTGTATAATGGCACTCATTGTAATAAACCAACCATGGCTCTTTTCATTGATATGACGAAAGCGTTCGACATGGTTGATCACAACCTTCTTTTAAAAAAAATATGGAATGCTGGCTTTAGAGGAGTAATCCATATATGGTTTAAGTCTTATCTCCATGATAGAAAACAAAGAGTTAATGTAAATGGAAGCTTCAGTGACTTACGTACGTTAAAGAATGGTGTACCTCAGGGCTCAGTTCTCGGTCCTGTGTTGTTTTTAGTTTACATTAATTCTTTCTTTGAACTGAAATTGAATGGAGCCTCAACTGCTTTTGCAGATGACATAACCCTTACCTACCAATATAATTCAGAATACGAATGTATTGCAAAAATCTCGGAAGATCTAGAAACCTTAAGGCTTTGGTTTGCAGAGCATAAACTGATTGTTAGTCAAAAAACAAAACTCATGTCGTTTAAATTATCAAATAACGTCCTAGACAACTATAACCTCTGTTTCCATTCTTATGATTGTAAAAAATTTTGTTTACCTGTGCATAGTTGTGGAAAATGTAATTTTGTCCCAAGTTCATCTTGTTCTAAGAATTGCTTCGACATTGAGTTAGTGAGTCACTTCAAGTACCTTGGAGTATTCATTGACCATAACTTAAATTGGAAACATCATATTCAATCCATCAAATCATACATGTTACTAGTGACGCGCAAAATGTACCTTATAAACAAGTATTGCTCATCAAAAGTGTTAAAGTCAATATACTATGGCCTGGCCCACTCAAAATTACAATATGGTATCTCAAGCTGGGGAGGTTCTTATAATTATTCTCTAAGACCATTGTTATTAGCTCAGAAACATTTACTCAGGATCATTAGTAATAAAAATCGTTTTTCTCATAGTTGGCCTCTATTCAGGAACCTACATATTCTACCATTGAGACACCTTTATGTTTTCAAAGTGCTTAAAGAATTTTTTAAGAGAAGTGGCAATATTCCCAGTAGGAGTAATCGGATTTATAATCTCCGTATAAATAGTATGCATCTTGCTGATGTCCCAACTGCTCATAATAGTCATTTTTGTCATTTTTACACTGTCACAGCCCCATTAATGTTCAACAAGCTACCTTTATCCGTCCGAAAAATCGTACATCTTAATACATTTCTAAAAAAAGTAAAAGACTGGTTGTTCTCATTAAACTACGATGTCCTTGAATCATTACTCAAACGAGATCTGCTATCCTAGTCATCAGCACAAGTAAATGTCGATATTATTTTCATATCAATTGTTCCTCAATATGTATATTTATGTGTTAGGTATTATGTATTTTTTGCTCTATCTATTATATATGTATATGTAGTAAGTAACCGATGCTTCCCCACCGCAGGTTATTGTCAGCAGTGTCAATCCGCTCTAACATATGTTAAGGATTGATATTTTATTTATTTTCCTTTATATTTAATTGTTAATTGTTATTTTAAATGTTTACAAAAGTGAAAGGAAAGAATAAAGAATTGTTAATTGTTAATAATTGTTAAAAGCTACTGGAGCCCGATCCACAAGACCCCTTTGACTGCGCGAATTACAGAGGGACCAGTCTCCTTAACATCGCATACAAAATCCTCTCCGTTGTTTTGAGTGAACGCCTGAAACCGTTCGGCAATACCCCTGGACCTACTAGTGTGGTTTCAGATCGTTAAGGAAGTAAGCTTTTAAAGATTTCTTTGCAAGTATGCAATTGCGGGGCTTACCTTCTCTTTGTGATATAAATAGGTTGTAGGCTGGGGTTTTTAATCCACGAACCTTGTGTTCACGCACCCACGGTTCTTGGATTAAGGCTATATCTTCTTCTCCTTTGGCCAGCCTGAGAAGAAAATTCGCGGTTGCCGCTTTAGAGTGGTGGAGGTTGATTTGAATTAATCTCAGCGTCATGGCTGTCATTAATTCGATCTGCCTTCACCACGGTGGCGTTAAGGTCTTCCAGATCTGAGTCCAGAAGATCATCTTCCATCGGGGAGCTAGTAGAATAGTCCTCGCTTTCGGAGTCGAGCAATCCCTCCTGATCTTTAATGACCAGGGATGTTGCTGGGGTTTCAGTTTCTACCGGTGCAGGGCCCTTGCTCCCTGAGGGGATTGGGGATTCCTGCTCCGTAGAGCTTCCGCTTCTGACCTCGGTGTTAGCCGTGTCTGTATTGCCGGATGGTGGCACTTCCTCATCCTTTTTGCATATGTTAAGTTTGACTTTTTTAAAGCCAAACCTGATATGGTAGTCGCATAGGGCCAGAGGTTCCAAGGCTTCACAATTCAGTACAATAATTGCCTGTCTTGATCGGCCTTTCGGTTCCTCCAGCTTTGCGACTCTCCAATCTCTTGTTGGGAGATTGGGATTGCAATAGATGATTGTCTCAACTATTTCGAGGAGGTTTTCTAGCTCGCGGTCGTTTAGGGATCTGGTCCTTAGTGACGACCTTGAGCCGAGCTCCCTCCCAAATTTCCCCTATTTCGGCAACTGTAGCCTTCAGAAGATCAACGGATCTTTCGTCGGCACAGCTTATCAGTTTGACCCTGCCTTGGTACCATCCAGCGTCGTCGCAGATGGGCGGTGGTCCAGGGTTCCTTCTGGCAATTATTAGGAAGTTTGTCGATAACGCTTGATCGACATCCTTCCACTTTTCGGTCGTCAGTTTGCCGTCCGGGTCGCTATCGTCTATGATTGCGACCGTCGGGCACTCCCTCGCAACCTCACCGAAGGGCTTTGATAGCTTGGCCAGTGTTCCCAGCCTAGCCTTCTTAGCCTCCCGCTTTGGTTCCTCGGGGGACGATCTGGGCCTCTTGGCTTTTTCTTTTTCCTGGGCCAGGATTCCCGTCGCCCAGGCTACCGACTCTTTGTCTTTTTCTGACAGGTCGGTCTTATGGCCCCATCGATTCATTATTCTCAAGGCCGCCTTCCGGTCTGTATAGGCCTTGGTCGATGGGTTGGTTTTCTTGTTGTCAGCTTTTCTTACCGACAACTTATTAGAGCGGTTTGATGATTCTCCGATCGGAGTCTTTACCGCCTTTGACGTAGAGGGAATATCATCCCCTTCCGGTTTTTTGTGAGATCCGGACTCATTGTTTTCTATGTTGTTCATATTTTCCAACTGGTACCCACGAGCTGCGGAGAAATATATGTCCACCTGGGCAGAGATCCGCAATACCCAGGTGAGGCAAGCTGATCCGGAGGGCGCCAGGTATCCGGATACACCGTTTGCGACTGAGCTATTTTTGGTCTGGGCTCTCAGCCTGGTCGACATCTCGGCACGGTACGATTAACACCTTATGTCCAACCCAGGAGTGGCGGAGTGGATAGGATAAATGGAGTGAGATGGGATTTGGGTTGGTGAAGGCAGTGACGGGGACGATTATCCTTTGGTGAGAAGCCCCCACACCACGACAAGGTAGATAATCAGGTGGGGGTGTTGTGAAGCTTGGGTCGAAGGGTTTGTACTGGCAGCCAAGCTGCACTCAAAGCTGTGTCCAACTCTTTAACCAGCTCCGAGTTGGTGTATGAACATGAGGCCTTCCTAAGCAAAGTCGATAGACGAAACTCACTAAGGTTTGCTTGGGTCCCAGGTCATTCTGGGATCCCAGGAAATGAAATACCTGATAAACTCGCTAGAATGGGCTCGGAGATTTGGGAATATCCAGGATGTAGGATGACTAAGTGCGTACGCCCTGATGTCTGCAAGAAATCCGTAGCATTCTTCTTGTCCTTAGCTCTACATTGCTGAAAGTTCTTCTCATGTTTCTCCGGAAACGGGGAAAATACAGTAAGTTTGTCTGGCAGTACAATGGACCAGTATTTACCTCTGAGTGCTTCAACAGATAGCAGAAGCCTCTTCTTTGGCGTTACAGCTTATGAAGACCAGAGCCAAGCAGAAGTCTATCATGTTGTTTGGGTCACAGGCCGCGCGAAGGTGCATATATTTTAATAGAAGAAAGGAGATCCGGATAACTAATATGTCCAACGATAATGTTCCTAGCGAACATTGCCGAATAGTATACTCTCCGCTTGCTTAGCTCCTTAAGACTTATCAATGCACATCTGGCATGATAAGGGGGAATAACTGAATTCCAAGCTATCTTGCGCAATGCAAACTTAGAGAATCACTTTTGGATCTTCTCAATTCGGTTAGACCTATTTAAGTAGAAGGGGTTCCACACTACACAACAGTATTCCAATACTGACCGGACTAGAGTAATATACAGGGTCTTCAGTGCATAAGGATCTTGAAAGTCTTTCGTGTTGCGAGATAAGAAACCCAACATAGAGTTCGCTTTAGACACAATGTAATCGATGTGCATCGAGAAGTCAAGTTTCTTGTCGAATATTTCACCCAAATCTTTTTGCTCATTAGGTCTATTCAGGATGTTGTTGTTAAGGGTGTAATCAAAAACAATGTCGGTAGATAACTTAGGAAAGGTCATTACCGAGCACTTACTAATGTTAAGGTGTAGTCCATTAGCGTAGCACCAAACAGTTAAACTATTAATGTCATGTTATAAATCCGCAGCGTCAGAATATGTCGATATCGACTTAAAGATTTTCAGGTCATCAGCAAATAGTAAAGAGTTAGAAATCCGTATATATAAAGGTAAGTCGTTTATGAATAAAAGAAAAAAGATGGGCTTAAGTGACTGCCTTTGAGGAGCTCCTGAATAATTAACAATTACTTTGGTCAGCGTAGTTCCAATACGTACATATTGTGTACGACCAATAAGATAGCTTTGAATCCAGAGCAATAAGTTGGAGTGGAACCCAAGAAGACGAATTTTCGATATCCGTACATTGTGCTGAACGCGGTCAAATGCTTTCGAAAAGTCCGTGTAGATAGTGTCGACTTGGCAATGGCTTTCCATACTTTTGACTACATAATTGGTAAATATTACCAGGTTAGTTGCCGTGGATCTACCAGTAACAAAACCATGCTGGAATTCAGAAATGTGATTGTGTAAAACAGAATAAAGCTTTTTCTTAATGATAGCTTCAAAAATCTTGGGAATGAGTTGAAGTTTGGCAATTGGCCTATAATTTTCAACAGAATTTTTGGAGCCAGCTTTATGGATAGGTACAATGTAAGAAGATTTCCAGCGGTCTAAGAAATCTCCGCTACTCAGCGACATATTAAATATTATGCAAAGAGGTTTAGCTAATGACCAACTACAAGATTTTAAGAGTAACGGAGGCAAGTCATCAGGGGCGATACTTGCACTGGATCCAACGGATGATAGTTCCAAGAATACATCATCTTCAAGAGACCCAAGATCCGTTACAGGGGGCATGTTACGGGGATTGCTACAATAATCGATGTTAACATTTATAAAGTTGGATTGGAAAAAAGAGGCAAACATATCACAAATCATATTTAAATCGTTACTAGAGACTCCATTAAAGATCATGGTATTAGGAAGACCGACAGACTTGCGTCTAGAGTTTAGAAATGACCAAAAATATTTACTGTCGTATTTTATGTTGCGCTTTATGGAAGAAATATATTGTCGAAAGGTGAAACGTTTTAAAAACTCGTATTCCCTCCTAATTTGGCGGAACCGGGCATCGAAAGACTCTGAATCTCTGCTGGATTTATAAGTTCTGAGCATAGTGTTTTTTAGACGCGATAAACTTTTAGTAAACCAAACGGGTCTATTGGAATATTTATTACGTTTCAGCGGAGTGAACCTTGCAACATAAGATTTCAAAATATCTTCAAACATAGCATACGCATTTTCTAGACTACCGGTTGGAAGGATTGAGTGCCAATCAACTTGTGATAAAGCATTATTTATTAGTGTAAAATTGGCTTTCTTATAATTCAATGTCGATATATTGGGGGTATTCATCGACGTATACAAATTTAACACAGATAAATTGAACGAAATTTGCAGTGCCTTATGATGAACACTATCACCAAGCAAAGGAAAAGATGCGTTATTAACAGAAACTTATTTTATTTTATTTTATATTTTAACTTATATTTTGCAATCAATGTTTCATGTGTAGATGTAATTACTAAATGTTGTCAACAATTTCAAATGCATCTATCTTCAAGTTATTCTTTTGAGTCCTTGGATGCACTCATATCAGTCAGATTTACATATTTTGATTCTTCCGAATGACATCTGCTGTAAAGCACTGTAAAGTGAAATAAAGAAAGAAACTGAATTGGGCTTTCGTGTTTCGGCTGATTTTAATTTTACTTTTCTTCTGTTTTCCAATGAAAGGCAGCACGTATGAATATAAGTTCATCTGAACGAACATCCTTGAAAGAACAGAGCTCGGACGAAAATATAGATTGCATAAAGCCTGTTTCTGAAAGGACCCCTCTAATGGATGGACATATTGGTGAATCAAGCTTGAGACACAGTGGAAGCGAACGACCGGATTCGCTTGCCGAACGGGCTCCAAGGAAAAAGCGTAATGGCGGCTCAAGTGATGGAAATTACGGTGTATGACTCGTTATGGAAATGGTTATATCTGAATTAAATGTCTTGATCTGTTTTAGACGTTAGGAGAAATACCCCAAGCTTTAGGACGAGAACCAGATCAGAGAAGTGTTCGAAGTCGGGGCAACAATCGGCCGGGCTCTGGACATAATCCAAACAACCAGCAAGATGAAGAAGAGGAAGAAGGTTTAAAATATGGAGCTCAGCACGTCATCAAGTTATTTGTTCCCGTTTCGTTTTGCATGCTCGTAGTGGTTGCTACGATAAACGCCGTCAGTTTTTATTCTACAACAGATGTCTATTTGTATGTTTTATATTAACTTTATTTGTCGTTCCTGACCGTACTTCTTGTTTTGTTAGACTTTATACACCATTCCATGAGTCGTCACCAGATCCGGGAACGAAGTTTTGGAACGCAATTGCAAATTCTCTGATATTGATGGTTGTAATAGTATTCATGACAGTTTTGCTGATTGTTTTGTACAAGAAACGATGTTACAAAACCATCCACGGGTGGTTAATTTTGTCAAGCTTTATGCTGCTATTCATTTTCAGTTACCTCTACTTGGAGTTCGTATATTCTTGGCATCTGCATGTGATAAAATTTAATTCTTTTGTCTTTGTCAGGGAGCTATTGCGAGCTTACAACATACCTATGGATTACCCCACTGCAATACTGATAATGTGGAACTTTGGTGTCGCTGGTATGATCTCAATTCATTGGCAAGGTCCTCTACGGCTGCAGCAAGCCTACTTAATTTTTGTTGCTGCCCTCATGGCACTCGTTTTTATAAAGTACTTGCCCGAATGGACAGCCTGGTCTGTACTTGCAGCAATTTCAATTTGGGGTATGTCTGGGGTCTCTGTAGTAGTTCTCATGAATTTAACTTATTTTTTTAATTTAGACTTAATTGCCGTGCTTACACCGAAAGGGCCTCTGAGAATTCTGGTTGAAACAGCTCAGGAACGTAATGAACAAATTTTTCCGGCACTAATCTATTCATGTAAGTATATTGTGTGGCTGTGTCGAGTGTAGTTTAAATTAAATGTTTTTTTACGATTTTAGCTACAATTTTGTACTCATACATGGGTACAAATCGTCCTGACGAAAGTGTACGTGCACGACCCAATGTGTTCTTTAGTAGAAATGAATCGGCTGCTTCTTCAACCCGAAGGCCAGCAAATATAAGCGGTGAACAGGCAATTAGTCCTGAAGGTACGCCACTAGTGACATTTAGTTCTGGCACAAATGGTATATACTAATTCTAGATTTTACTGCTTTCTGTTTTGTTTGATTGTTTAGGTTATATGCTGCTTTATTGCTTAATAATCGTTATAGCAAGCTTTTATTTTATGTAATTCATTTGTGTAGGTGTTGGGCAAAGTTTTTTTTAGCTTGTATGAACTATTAGGAACGAAATCGTTTGCAACGTGATAATTCAAATTACTGCGATTAGAAAAAGTATTCGACAATGAAACAAGGCTTATTAGAATGCAATTCTGGAACACCGTAGGAATGTTACCTGCCACTCCCTGTTTAATCGTTACTACCACCAAAAATGCTCTGATGGAATAGCCAGTTGCATTCCGCCCCTTCAACATTTCTCCCGCAATACACGTCTCTCTAGGAATGCTCACCAATATACTCTGAAGCCCGCTTTCGGACGTACTGTCAAATATAGAGAATCTTTCATTAACCGAACCACACGAATCTGGAACTCCCTGCCGGATTCGGGTTTCCCCCCTCAATGCAACATGCAAGCATTTAAGATCAATGTCCATCGGCATCTCCTCTATCCCTCTTCCTTTCTACCTTCTGCCCGCACTGTGTCGCTGACATAATAAGGTTATTAGACCTTGAGTGCGCGCAAATTATTTAAAAAAAAATTGTATAGGAATATGCGAGTTTTTCGTTAACAGCACATCAAGGTATTCATTGTTCGATATATGTATATACATACGTATTGGGTTGCGCGAACGATGATAAGCACAATGTGGGATTCGCGAAGCGATCGAGATCCAAGTCACCCGGGTAATTTCGTAGCAATCATCAAGCCACCCACGAACACTCAGGAAAGTAGATAGCAACTGCATGAATAGCACATGATGAGAGAGAAATGTGTGATAAGTGGTCCAATGGTAGCTACTGGGAGTATACTTTGGGACTCGCTGCAAATGCCTCAGGTGATAACGAGGCCGAGAGAAAAATCAAAAGTGTTGGCTGATGCATGCCCAGCGAGTCACAATGTACTTTCAGGTTTATTATTTAAGGTGACAATTGACACAAAATAAGCGAGAATGAGGTAAATGTACAATTGAAGGTGATTAACGAGCAACGAATAATATAATTATATGCAAATAAGCAAATTTAAGCAGCACTTCCAGCAGCTGCTTAACGAGCATGACCAAGAGAGAGTGGTAGGGACCGAGGAAGTCCCAACTCCAGCCGCTGAAGTAGTCCTCCCACCCAGCATCGAAGAAGTCGGCACAGCTATTCAGAAGCCGAAGAACAACAAGGCCGCAGGCTCAGATGGCTTGCCATCAGAGCTCTTCAAGGCTGGCGGCGATGTTCTGGTAGGGAGCATGCACCAGGTCATCTGCAGAATTTGGGAAGATGAAAGCATGCCCGACGACTGGAATATCAGCTCTATATGCCCCATCCACAAAAAAGGCGATCCTACCGCTTGCAAGAACTATAGAGGTATATCCCTGCTCAATGTCGCATACAAGATCCTGTCCAGCGTATTGTGTGAACGTCTAAAACCATTTTGCACCGCACTAATCGGCAACTACCAGTGCGGCTTCCGGCCCGGCAAATCAACTATAGACCAAATCTTCACACTTCGACACATCCTGGAAATGACCAACGAGTTTCGGATCAATACACACCATCTTTTCATCGATTTCAAAGCCGCATACGACAGCATTCATCGCGAAGAACTGTTTGGGGCGATGGCCGAATTCGGGATCCCTGTAAAACCACACAAAACATGGGTGATTGAGAGAAGCTTGGCTCTGGCCCTTCACGGGCTGTAACGCCACAAAAGCAAGCAAGCAAAATTCCATCCCGCCCTAGTGATTTGAAGGGCTTGAAGCTTTTCATTGTCCTAGTGATTTTCTCTGTGAGGGCGTGTCGTGGCGCTGTGGTTAGTGTGTTGGACTCTGCTGCACGATGAGTGAGTTCGGATCAAGATAACACCAACGCCATCGAATGTTTGTTTCGCGGCGTCCCTCCTCGGCGGGGTACTGGCAAAATCCCCCGTAGTATACTTGTCAAGAAAAACAGTGATTTTCTCTTTAGAGATTATATTATCGTACTATCCCTCTGTTGCGGGAGAGATATGAGCTCCCCGCGTTTGCTCTGAATCCTGCGTCTCAGAGTAGTCTGGCAAGTGCGTATTAGGAGAAGATCAAGTATTTCTTCTTCTGATGTTGTCCATACTCCATTGGATAACAGGCAGCTCGGAGTTAATGGATCTTTCGAGAGGACTTTTCTTAATCTAGAGGCGTCTGAGAGTCTCTCCATATTGCTGCAGAAGAGTCTTCATGATTTTCTTTGTCCCTTTCTCAGAGCTCTTTTGTAAGCCCTAAGTGATTCCTTGTACAGGACTGGAAGTCCGTGTCGATTTTAGTGTTCTTTGCTTTGTTGAAGAGACAGTCCTTACGGAGTTTGCTTAGAATTGCGTACCACCAGGGTGGATACGATTTCTTCCTGGTCTTGTGGAATACGCAGCTGTTTCCCTGTGCGTTGCCCAGTGTGTGAGTCAGGATATACCAGCGTGTCTATATCCGACCTATATACCTGTCTATAGCCTATAGCTGGCTGCTATTAAAAGTACTGAATAAAGTACTTCTCTATAAGCAAGTGATTAAACCTATTTGGACTTCCGGTATACAACTCAGCTTGTACCAAGAAGAGTATATCTTCTATTATACAAACGTTTCAACGCGAGTCGTTGTTAACGCGCCGTGGTACATTCGAAACGACGACATTCATCGTGTTGCGCTGTTTCTAATAGCTGAGATATGATTCGAGAGGAACTCGACTGAATCTTCACGTTGATTGTTGTTCTCAGCAAATGTCCCATGGTGTTGAGGTGTTATATTAGAGCTGCATACACAGAGTATGAACTTGAAGTGACCATATACTGGGAGTGTTATGCCTTCAGCTGTGTTGCACAATTTTTCCGTATAGAAATTGTGTTTTTTGACTATGAACAGACTCTGATCGGTGATGTTTACCACTGCACCACGGCTCTTTTTTGTGGCATGGAAGCTTCACCAAGCCATGGGCATGCCATTTCTTTATAGACTTGATTGAATACCTGAAGATATATCGTATGTTGGCCTCAGAACTAGAATCTATCTCTGAGGCCAACATACCTCAGAACGTTTGTATTAATAATTTTGGGATCGAAATATGTGTTGTTTGGTAGAACTTAAGAACTAAACTAAGCGTTGTGTTGAATAGATTTTTAGATGTGAAATTGCCTTGCGATCGGCTTTGGCTTTCTTTTAAGCACGATGCTTGCTCGACGTAATTACATTCAAATGTTATTCTTTTCTTGATTCCTGTAGGAGATGCAGATGTGGGCTTTACCGAAGAATGGTCGTCGAATAGGGAGCAAAGGATTGCTCGACGACAAATAGAAGTTCAAGCCAGCAATGGAGGAAGTTCTAGTCGATCGACTGAATATCGAACAGTCACTCATCCGACTACAAGTACGGGCCCACATGAAAATCCTGAAGCTGCCGAAGAACGTACGTTTTAACAGATTGGCATTGATGCTTTAAATTGAACATTTCATTTTCCAGGCGGTATCAAATTGGGATTAGGTGATTTTATATTTTATTCCGTTCTTGTGGGAAAGGCATCGAGCTACGGCGATTGGACGACTACTATTGCGTGTTTTGTGGCAATCCTTATAGGATTGTGCTTAACGCTACTGCTTCTGGCAATTTGGCGAAAAGCTCTCCCAGCATTACCGATCTCAATTACATTCGGATTGATTTTCTGTTTTGCAACAAGCGCCGTCGTTAAACCATTCATGGAAAGCTTATCGGCTGAGCAAGTTTTTATTTAATAACATTTCTTATCCAAAAACGAATAGACTCGCCTACAAGTGATTATAAGTAATATTCAATTTACGATCTTACTCTTTACTAATTTGTTAACTAAAATAAAATAAAAACGATGCGAGTGTGAAAGTTAAGACAAAAATAAATGCAAGTCCTTGCTAGGGAGTACAGCTCGTTGGTATGATGTATGCATGTACTTTTTGAAATACGTACGAAAAGTTTGTAAGCTAGCATTCAGCTATTTCTAATTATTACAATCATACTTGGAAAGAGACATATGTGAACTTTATGAAAGAAGAATAAACGCAAGCTTAATGCCTAACAAATCGAATAAATTCACAATGTAATTCCGATTTTTGAGTGAATATTGACAGGCGAAAGACATTAATTACAGGCCAACCATGGTTTAAATGCCACATGATGGGGGTATAAAGTTGGGGGTATTTGGAATGATGTCGGTTGTGAGGAAATGTTGTTTCGTGAAATGGAAATCTATTTACTTATTCTGCGTTTGTGTTTGATTCGTGAGGTGAAATGCTTTCTAAATTTCACGGTTTTTGAAAGATTTGCCGACGTTACAATAGGTACATGTTTTGTTTTCTGCAATACCACTTGCCAGCATTTGAATCGGTTCATGTACAGGTCTGTCTGAAGCGATTAAAGGTTTAAACCCATCTACATTGGCGATATTAGTCGATAACGCATACTGTTTTGAAGAGATCGACGACTTTATACATCTTATCCATCAACATAACTATAAATCGGTAATTTTCTACGACGTAGAGCAACATTTTAAGTTCATCGAGAGCAACATTCGAGGTTCTACAGAGAGTTATAGTTTGATATTTGGTAAACCACACGAGTTAACCAAAACGATACACAAGCGAAAGTTAGCACATCGATTAAATCTATTTATCTTCTATTGGGGTGCAAAGTATCCGCCGAGAAGAAACGAAGTGGAATTCGATGAGCCTATGCGTGCCGTCGTAATAACACGACCGAGAGCAAGAGCGTAAGTCTTTGTTTTATTTTTCAATTGATCAATTCTGTAATTAAGCATTGGGTGTTTGTTGGTATATATTATATAAGCTGGGCTTCTTCTTGGGGTTCATGAGGTATTTTTTAAAACCAAATGTCTTGTGAAGATTCGGACCAACTTTTTGTCAAATAGTTGTTATCCGAGGGCATGGGCTCGGACATACAGGGTAAAGTTGTTGATCGCTCTCAACCTGGCGAGATGCCAGCAACGATCCCTGTTTAAATGCCCGGGTCAAGTTGACATACGGCCTCCTCGCGGCGCCCTCTGGATAGCCTCTTCAACAACCGTTGGGAGGTGAACAAACGTATGCAGCGAAAAAAACCCCGACCAGAATGGCGGTTGTGCGGCGGGCTAACAATCCGCCCACGTAAAAAACACAAAAGTTATGAATGAGCAAGATGCCTCGGATACACGGACGGATACTCGACGACGACAACGCACGAAAAAGGAACACGATTTGCGAGTATGCTCCTGGAACGTCAGAACCCTGTACACTCACGGAGCTGCTCATAAACTAGTAAGAATCCTCACGCAGTACAAGGCGGATATTACTGCGGTCCAGGAAATACGCTGGATAGGAAACGGTATGATTAGGAAGAAAAATTGCGACATTCATTACAGCTGTCACAAAAGGTTGCACTTACTGGGATGCGGATTTGCCGTGGGAAAGCGGTTAAGGTCGAAGGTCATCGACTTTAAACCTATAAGTGATTGCCTGGCTGTGATCCGCATCAGAGGCAGTTTTTATAACATCAGCCTTATTTGTGCACACGCCCCTGCCGACGAGGCTGAAGACCCTATCAAGGAGGACTTCTATGCCCTCCTGGACAACGCCTACGGAGCTAGTCCGGAGTACGATGTTACAATCGTGCTCGGGGACTTCAACGCCAAAATCGGTAAGGAGAACACCCTTGGCGGAGTGATCGGAAAGCACAGCCTTCACGATACAACAACAGCTAAGTGATAAGTAGCACAAGATTCCCTCGCAAGCGAATCCACACACCAACCTGGCGATCTCCGGCCGGTCGAACCGCCAACCAAATCGACCATGTGCTCATTGACGCAAGGCACTCGTCAAACATCCTGGATGTGCGAACATTGAGAGGGGCAAATGTCAACTCTGACCACTTCCTCGCAGCCGCAAGATTCAGAGCTCGACTGTCCAATGTCAGAAAGCTGCACCAGCCCATCAGGAGGAGGTTCGACATTGGGCGCCTGAGCACACCGGAGGTTGCCAGAGTCTACAGGGAGCAGCTGAGCGAAAGACTCTACGGTATACCTACGTCGAACACAAATGCCAATAATATGTGGCTGCATTGCCCCTCAGCCATTCAGGAAGTAGCCGAAACCACCTTAGGATACCTAACACCCCCGACAAGAAACCCGTGGTATGATGGCGAGTGTGAGCAGAAAAAGGCAGCAACCGACGAGGCGTACCAAAAGGCGCTGCAGAGGAAAGCCAGGGCAGCGCAAGAAGAGTACCGAGCGAGAAGAAGGGAGGAGAAAAAACGACTGCGACAAAAGAAAAGAATCTTCGCAGCCTCCCAGCTCAAGGATATCGAGGAGTCTAGGGATAAACATAAAACACGAGCCTTTTACAAGAAAGTCAAAGGCCTTGCAGGAGGCTTCAAAAAGGGCACCCAGGCTCTTCGAAACTGCGAGGGTAATCTTGTCACCGACACGCAGGGAATAGTGGATGTATTTAAGCAGCATTTCCAACAGCTGCTTAACGAGCATGACCAAGAGAGAGTGGTAGGGACCGAGGAAATCCCAACTCCAGCCGCTGAAGTAGTCCTCCCACCCAGCATCGAAGAAGTCGGCACAGCTATTCAGAAGCTGAAGAACAACAAGGCCGCAGGCTCAGATGGCTTGCCATCAGAGCTCTTCAAGGCTGGCGGCGATGTTCTGGTAGGGAGCATGCACCAGATCATCTGCAGAATTTGGGAAGATGAAAGCATGCCCGACGACTGGAATACCAGCTCTATATGCCCCATCCACAAAAAAGGCGATCCTACCGCTTGCAAGAACTATAGAGGTATATCCCTGCTCAATATCGCATACAAGATCCTGTCCAGCGTATTGTGTGAACGTCTAAAGCCATTTTGCACCGCACTAATCGGCAGCTACCATGCGGCTTCCGGCCCGGCAAATCGACTAAATACCAAACTTTCACACTTCGACAAATCCTGGAAAAGACCAACGAGTTTCGAATCGATACACACCATCTTTTCATCGATTTCAAAGCCGCATACGACAGCATTCATCGTGAAGAACTGTTTGGGGCGATGGCCGAATTCGGGATCCCGGTAAAACTGATCCAGTTGTGTCGCGCCGTGCTAAAAAACACGCGATGCACCGTGCAACTCGGTTCTAGGACCTCGGAACCATTCGAAACATGCACCGGATTTCGGCAAGGAGATGCGCTGTCATGTGACTTCTTCAATCTGGTGCTGGAGCAGATATCGACATCATCGCGTGTTCTCGCCGTGGCATTGTGAAAGCATTCACGGCGATTGAAGAACAGGCGAAACGAGGTGGTCTTAAGATCAATGAGGACAAAACGAAATACATGCTGTCAAGCAAAAACCAATCCGTCGCTCACCACCTGGGACAAAATATAACAATTGACGGCTACAATTTCGAGGTAGTTAAGGAGTTTGTCTACCTCAGGGCAAACGTAAATTCCACAAATGACACCACAGTGGAGATCCGGCATAGAATCGCCCTTGGCAACCGCTGCTACTTCGGCTTGTCCAAACAACTGGGGTCAAAACTCGTCACTCGAAAGACCAAAGTCATGCTTTACAAAACGCTCATTCTGCCAGTCCTGCTGTACGGAGCCGAAAGCTGGACGATAAGCAGGACAGCGAAGCTGATTTTGGGTTCTTTCGAAAGAAAAATTCTGCGCCGGATATTTGGTCCTGTCTGTGAGGAAGGTGAATGGAGAAGAAGACACAACCGCGAACTCTACGAGCTGTACAAAGATGTGGATGTAGTCCGGAAGGCAAGGATCCGTCGACTACACTGGCTCGGCCACATCGAACGCATGGACATCAACGCTCCAGCTAAGAGGGTCTTCGACTCCGAGCCTCCTGGTTCGAGAAGAAGAGGAAGACCGAACCTCCGGTATAAAGACCAAGTAATCGCGGATTTAAGACATCTTGGTCTTGACAACTGGAAGCAGCGTGCCCGGGACCATCAAGGATGGAAGTCAGCTATAGCTCAGGCTCAGATCCTCCATGGATCGCTGGCCTGATAAGTAAGTAAGTAAGTAAGTTGTTATCCGACTAGAAAACTGGCTCAACAACGCATTTGTTTTTTGAAAGAAATAAGAAATGAAAAATGCGTCTTTCCTAATAAACATTTTTATTTCATAGTTTCCGCATTTACTACAGTCATGCTAAACCAACAGAAAAGGGATCTCTGCATCTTGTTAATTGGTTTGATGCGGAGAGCCTTGGTCTTTATCATACGCCATTGTTACCATCGCTAGTTGATGTTTACTCCGATTTATCAGGGAGGACACTTCGTGTTCCTGTTTTCCATGTCGGTAAAATAAAACCTTTTTTCAAATAATACGTTTCATTTCAAATATTTCAGTCACCGCCATGGTTTTGGGTCAACTATGGAAATGAAAGTAATCTGGGCTGGGAGTATGACATTGATGTAGATTTGGACACGTCATTTAGCTATAATGAAATCAATGTTACCGGCGGTAGGGATCACCGTCTGCTTGCCTTGTTGGCTTCATGTATGAATTTTAAGTTTGTGTACATTGATACACCGGGAAGGACACAGGGCTCTTTGAGAACAGACGATGAGAATAATATATCATTTACTGGCGGTATAGGACTTTTACAAGAACAGGTATTTTAGGATATCCTCTTTATTAAGACATCATAACGTATTGTATTGAAGAAGGCGCATTTGCTTTTGGGCGATGTAAGCCTGAGTTGGGAGAGGAGAAAAGTTGTCGAGTTTTCATTTTTCACCTTGGCTGATTCTGGAGCTTTTGTGACTCATGCACCACGTCGTCTAAATGAAGCATTGGCAGTTCTGAGACCTTTTAAGAAAGATGTTTGGCCTTACCTCATTCTAACCTTAACCATTTCGGGACCAATGTTGTACATCGTCATTGTGATTCCGTTTAAGCTTTCATTTCAGAAAAATAAACTCAATGGAATGGTATTCTATACAAACTATATAAATGAAATAACCCTTGTGTCGCGATTTAAGAAGGTTTCTGAAAATTCGAAAGTCAAAAAAGCTAACCGAGATGTCTCCTTACCAAACAACTTACTGGATCGTTGTATCTGGTTCACAGTTCAACTGTTCCTAAAACAATGTAATTATAATACTTACAAGTAGTGCTTGTGGATGAATAGACGACCTGATATGTCAACTTTTTGAAAAGCTTGCTCTGAAGTGTATGATGGATACAGGGCGAAATTCCTCATGATTGTATTTTGGATCTCGGCTACATATGTGCTTGCGGATGGATACTCTGCTCAGTTAACTTCACAGTTTGCCAGACCGGCTCGCGAGCAGCCAATAAATAATTTACAGAAATTACAAAAAGCAATTCTGCACGATGGCTATCGGTTGTATGTGGAGAAGGACAGTTCATCTTTAGAAATGTTGCAGGTATGTTATGAAAAACGAAATGAAATAGTCGATCGAATAAATTCTGATTTGCATAAAGAATGGAACCGAACTATTTCAAAACCTCTATGCGCTTATGAGACAACAGACAGATTACGAAGGTTATGTCATCGATTCAGTTCAATCTGGAATTAAGTTAATTGCTGACGGTTTGGAGAACAAGGTAGTACTAGGAGGACGTGAGACTTTATATTTTAACATGAAACAGTTTGGTAATCTACTTGAATATTTTCTAAACCTCTTGACCATATATGTAAACCCTATATGGTAGGCTCCAAGACTTTTCAGCTAAGTCATAAGTTGTACTCTAGGTATTCAGCGGTTGCAGTTCAACTGGGCTGCCCATTTCTCGACAGCCTTAATAAAATGTAAATTCATTTTTAATGTCTTATTTATCAATAGTTAATTTTGTATTTAGATTGATTAGGCTGTTTGAAGGCGGAATAATGGATAAGATAACAAATGCCGAGTATGAAGCTCTAACGCCTCTAGTAATTTTGGATAAGGATCGTACGCTAAACAATTTCGATCAGCAAAAGGACGACAATGGTAACATTGAAACTGACAAAGAGAATAAAAAGAAGAACGAGAACCCAGATTATGCAATCGAACCAATTAACTTGGTGATGCTCCAAGGCGCCTTTATAGCGCTTGTTTTTGGTTATACATTTGCGAGTAATCGAGTAATTTCAATTTGTTTAAAAAACCAATTTATTAATTGTTTGATCTTTAGGTCTAATATTTCTCTTGGAATCCTTTTTTGGAAGAAAGCACGTTTCGTTGATAAAAATGCGACGTGAGCCCTTCACTTGGATACGGTTTGGAACAGTTGTGAGATTTAAAAAAAGCTGCAAAAAATACTGCGGCAATCTTGTTCGCTTCACTCGTATATGTAATAGGAAATAAAGTGTTTCACAAATGAATGTTTCACTTCCATAAGAAATTCGCATCAACAGACAAGTATTAATGTTAACATTGTTGTACGTATCAATTTGTAATGAATCACGTATAGGTGCTCATTGTAAATTAGTATGCCAATGTGTATGGCTTGCGTATGGCGTTACAGCCCGTGAAGGGCCAGAGCTAAGCTTCTCTCAATCACCCATGTTGTGTGTGATTTATTTGATTTTTACACAGGTGAAAGGGACCTAAAGTTTGATGCCGATTCCGAACGGTTTGAGTCGAGAAGCTTTTTCTGGGCAAGTATACTACGGGGGGTTTCGCCAGTACCAAACATTCCATGGCGTTGGTATTATCGGGATCCGAACTCGTTCATCGTGCGCCAGAGTCCAACACACTAACCACTGCGCCACGACGCCCCAAATGTGTATGTCTTACTTACTTATGTAATGCCCCTTCCTACGCAAGACTACTTGACCAACATATCAGACCGATTCGATCGACGTAGGCGAAGCCTACTTGTCTACTCGCCTATTAGTAATTACTAGATTCGATCGACGTAGGCGCATCCTACTTGTCTATCCGTAATATTGTAGATTCGATCGACGTAGGCGCGAACGGGTATAAAAGGCAGCTGCGTAGGGAAACACGAGTCAGTCAGAAAGCAGCAACCATAGAGACAGGAGTAATAAAGGAATATAAATATACAACATTATTGTTCGTTTTTTTTATTTCATCTGGGTCCCGACATACATACTCTACACTTACTTATCAGGCTAGCGATCCATGGAGGATCTGAGCCTGAGCTATAGCTGCCTTCCATCCTTGACGGTCCCAGGCACGCTGCTTCCAGTTATCAAGAGCAAGATATCTTACATCCGCGATTACTTGGTCTTTATACCGGAGGTTCGGTCTTCCTCTTCTTCTCGAACCAGGAGGCTCGGAGTCGAAGACCCTCTTAGCTGGAGCGTTGGTGTCCATGTAGTCGTCGGATCTTTACCTTCCAGACTACATCCACATCTTTGTACAGCTCGTAGAGTTCGCGGTTGTGTCTTCTTCTCCATTCACCTCCCTCACAGACAGGACCAAATATCCGGCGCAGAATTTTTCTTTCGAAAGAACCCAAAATCAGCTCCGCTGTCCTGCTTATCGTCCAGCTTTCGGCTCCGTATAGCAAGACTGGCAGAATGAGCGTTTTGTAAAGCATGACTTTGGTCTTTCGAGTGAGGAGTTTTGACCCCAGTTGTTTGGACAAGCCGAAGTAGCAGCGGTTGTCAAGGGCGATTCTATGCCGGATCTCCACTGTGGTGTCATTTGTGGAATTTACGTTTGCCCCGAGGTAGACAAACTCCTTAACTACCTCGAAATTGTAGCTATCAATTGTTATATTTTGTCTCAAGTGGTGAGCGACGGATTGGTTTTTGCTTGACAGCATGTATTTAGACCTTAAGACCAAGTCGTTTCGCCTGTTCTTCAATCGCCTTGAATGCTTCCACAATGCCACGGCGAGAACACGCGATGATGTCGATATCATCCGCGTATCTTATCAGCTGGACGGACTTGTAGAAGATAGTGCCTTCCCTGTTGACGCCTGCCCGTCGCACTATCTGCTCCAGCACCAAGTTGAAGAAGTCACATGACAGCGCATCTCCTTGCCGAAATCCGGTGCATGTTTCAAACGGTCCTAGAACCGAGTTGCACGGCGCATCGCGTATTTTTAGCGTGGCGCGACACAACTGGATCAGTTATCCCGGGATCCCGAATTCGGCCATCGCACCAAACAGTCCTGCACGATGAATGCTGTCGTATGTGGCTTTGAAATCGATGAAAAGATGGTGTGTATCGATTTGAAACTCGTTGGTCTTTTCCAGGATTTGTCGAAGTGTGAAAGTTTGGCCTTTAGTCGATTTGCCGGGCCGGAAGCCGCACTGGTAGCTGCCGATTAGTGCGGTGCAAAATGGCTTTATACGTTCACACAATACGCTGGACAGGATCTTGTATGCGACATTGAGCAGCGATATACCTCTATAGTTCTTGCAAGAGGTAGGATCGCCTTTTTTGTGGATGGGGCAAATAGAGCTGGTATCCCAGTCGTCGGGCATGCTTTCATCTTCCCAAAATCTGCAGTTGATCTGGTGCATGCTCCCTACCAGAACATCGCCGCCAGCCTTGAAGAGCTCTGATGGCAAGCCATCTGAGCCTGCGGCCTTGTTGTTCTTCAGCTTCTGAATAGCTGTGCCGACATCTTCGGTGCTGGGTGGGAGGACTACTTCAGCGGCTGGAGTTGGGATTTCCTCGGTCCCTACCACTCTCTCTTGGTTATGCTCGTTAAGCAGCTGCTGGAAGTGCTGCTTAAATACATCCACTATTCCCTGCGGGTCGGTGACAAGATTACCCTCGCAGTTTCGAAGAGCCAGGGTGCCCTTTTTGAAGCCTCCTGCAAGGCCTTTGGCCTTCTTGTAAAAGGCTCGTATTTTATGTTTATCCCTAGACTCCTCGATATCCTTGAGCTGGGAGGCTGCGAAGATTCTTTTCTTTTGTCGCAGTAGTTTTTTCTCCTCCCTTCTTCTGGCTCGGTACTTTTCTTGCGCTGCCCTGGTTTTCCTCTGCAGCGCCTTTTGGTACGCATCGTCGGTTGCTGCCTTTTTTTGCTCACACTCGCCATCATACCACGGGTTTCTTGTCGGGGGTGGTGGGTATCCTAAGGTGGTTTCGGCTACTTCCTGAATGGTTGAGCGGCAGTGCAGCCACATATTATTGGCATTTGTGTTCGACGTAGGCATACCGTAGAGTCTTTCGCTCAGCTGCTCCCTGTAGACTCCGGTGTGCTCAGGCGCCCAATGTCGAACCTCCCCCTGGTGGGCTGGTGCAGCTTTCTGACATTGGACAGCCGAGCTCTGAATATTGCTGCTACGAGGAAGTAGTCAGAGTCGACATTTGCCCCTCTGAATGTTCGCACATCCAGGATGTTTGACGAGTGTCTTGCGTCAATGAGCACATGGTCGATTTGGTTGGCGGTTCGACCGTCCGGAGATCGCCAGGTTGCTGTGTGGATTCGCTTACTAGGGAATCTTGAGCCACTTATCACCGCATTACGAGCTGTCGCAAAGTCCGTGAGTCGGAAGGAAAATCAGAATAATCAGGATAGACAATATACTATTTATATTTCATATTAATGTAAAAATACAAAAGGTGGACTCAATAAAACGCTATATGTTGAATTCAATGAGTTAAGCCATTGCCCGTTTTAGGAACAGGTCCTAGAAAAAAGTAAACGATTTTTAATAGTTACAGAAAACCGACCAAATATGCATAAGAAACCTTTATAAGAGGAGTATTTTGAGTAAGTTGCAGACCCAAACTGCGTGCAAGAACCACCGGGCTGGATGTGGTTGAATATATTTTCTGAAGCCCATGGACTCCAATCATTAAGGGCACATTTTTTATAAGACTGTTCTGTTCATACTGAAGTAAGTGATGTTTATTTCCAAGGTCAGCTCCACCATAAACAGCTTCAGATAAAACTTTTGTCAACAACTTTACATCACTGAAACCTAGATTGACACCTTGACCAGCTAACGGATGAATTCGATGGGCTGCATCACTAAAGTTTTTGTTAATTACTCTATCGATCTACGTAAAAACACCAAAGTACTACGTACCCGATTAGTGCTGCTCCGGTAGTAACGTACGACGAAGAATGAAGAAATCCTAATGGGAAGTATGCCCGTGATTCATCGATCACATTCTTTACTTTAGGTGGATATTGGCGGTACGAAACACGGTCTTTTCCTAGTAAAGAATTCAGCGTTTCTAAAGCATTTGTAACGAAACTGCTTTTTGGGTATTCCTTCCACTGTAAATTGCATTAAATTCTATGATATAAAGACAAAAGTCAGTAATTTACTTACGAAAGCTTCGTTAATTGCATCGATAAATTCAGCGGGTGGCGCTGCTAAAAGCCTTTTTGCCTCACTGGTTGTAGTGCTCCAAACCAATGAGCTCATTGTATCGGATAATGGTAGGAATGCGATCGGGCCAGTAGGAAGAAATCTCTGCCAAGCCACTGAATTATCTCCTGGCTGTACAAATAACATTATTGTGACGAATACGACATTAAAGAGCAAGATGAACGTAAATTACATCGACTAATTCCAGTGTGGCCACTATTCCCATGCTATCGTAACTAATCGAAAATACATCAACTTCCATTTTCTTGCGGACAATCGAATTAGCCCCATCCGCTCCAACCTGTAAAACATTTATTTAGTTATTTAGTCTTCTATCTACGAAATAGCAGGTTAGTGATATTGGTTCATTGTGTTTTTCGTTTCCAGTAAAATGGAGCGAGAAGGCAGTGAGGGTGACATGTATTATGATGTTCGTAAACTAAATGCACCAAATTAGAATCCGGACGAACGAGAGCAACTTGAGACGCAAATTGGACAAATGATGGGTTTGAAATTCGACCCATCCGAATCAGGTGACGATTTGGACGATGAAGACTACATGCCAGAAGAAATTGAAAATGTGGATGGGGCGTCCGATATTGAACAAGAGATTGAGTTAGATGTCGTTTTGGATGATGATGATTATGCGAAGCCTCCATAACACCATATCCGACAACAGACTTAGGCCATTCGATTTCCTAACGGGGCGTAACCTCCTTGTAGCAAGCACGCGATTCCCCCATCTCAGCATTCACAAAGGTACCTGGCGGTCTTTTGATCAATCGACCCCCAACCAGATTGATCACATTGCGCTCGACGCCAGACACTCCTCCAGTATTCTCGACGTACGAACCTTCCGAGGGGCCAACATCGACTCGGACCACTACCTTGTTGTAGCCAAGTTACGCATGAGGATATCAACAATGCTTAGGAGTCGAGTAGAACTACGTAAGTTTGACGTCGGAAAGCTACAATCGCAAGAGACTGCCAGAATCTTTGCCGATCGTGTCTTCTCCAAGTTCTCTCAAAATTCGCCCGTCGCAACGACGGACGAGAGCTGCTCGCGAAATCTATGAGCAGAAGAGAAGAGAGGAACACACGCTTTTCAGAAGAAAGAAGAGAGAACATGGAAAGCGTGAGATCGAAGAGATGGAGAGATGCTTCCGCAGGAATGAAGCCCGTAAGTTTTACAATAAGGTAAAACGAACACGCCAGAACGGCGGCCTACAGGGATGAAAATGGAGAACTGGTAGTAGAGTCGCAGTCGACGCTGAGGATTTGGAAAGACGACTTCTGCAGACTCTATAACGGCGATGATAGACAAGATACCGCTGTCAGGCAGAATGAGCCATTCGTAATGGACGACGATGTAGGAGAATTCCATCCACCCGACCTAGACGAAATCAAAATAGCGATATCAAGACTTAGGTCTAATAAAGCCGCGGGCGCAGACGGCCTGTCTGCTGAGCTTCTTAAGGCGGCTGGAGAGGAGCTGGTAAGGTGCATGCACCATCTCATTTGCAAGGTATGGTCGGAGGAAAGCATGCCCGACGAATGGAATCTCAGCATCGTTTGCCGGTCCATAAGAAAGGACACCCCTATAACTGCGCCAACTATTGGGGAATAAGTCTCCTTAAAATCGCATATAAGATCTTCTCTGCCGTATTGTGTGAACGCCTGAAACCGTTTGTGGTTAACCTGATCGGCTCTTATCAGTGTGGTTTCAGGCCAGGTAAGTCCACAATAAACCAAAAATTTACGCTACGGCAGATCTTGGAGAAGACCCAGGAATACCAGATCGACACTCACCACCTCTTCGTCGATTTCAAGGCTGCATATGACAGCGTGTATAGAAATGAGCTATACAAAGCCATGTCTAGTTTTAACATCCCTGCCAAACTCATCCGACTGTGCAGGATGACAATGGAGAATTCTCGCTGCTCCATTAAGGTCGGTAATGAGCAAACCGAAACCTTTGATGTTAAAAAAGGATATAGGCAAGGTGACGCGCTGTCATGCAACTTTTTCAACATCGTGCTTGAAAAGATTGTGCAAGAGTCACTGGCCAACACAAGAGGTACGATTTATTTCAAGTCTACGCAATTGCTTGCGTACGCCGACGATATTGACATAATTGGACGAAAACAGCAAGACGTCAATGAGGCTTTCGTGAGCATTGAGGTAGAAGCGGCTAAGATGGGTCTCAAGGTTAATGAGGGTAAAACCAAATATCTGCTTTCATCTAAAAGAGACGGGCAGCACCGACGTATTGGCCAGAATGTCACCATGGGCGGATATAACTTTGAAGTCGTCAAGGAATTCGTCTACCATAGCTCACTGATGACCGGCGACAACAAGACCAGCGATGAGATAAAAAAAATTGAATTGATGTATATTAAGAAAAAAAAAAATGGGGATCGGCATTAAACTGTAGGTCCCTTTCTACTTACTTACTTATCAGGCCTGCGATCCATGGAGGATCTGAGCCTGAGCTATAGCTGCCTTCCATCCTTGACGGTCCCGGGCACGCTGCTTCCAGTTGTCAGGACCAAGATGTCTTACATCCGCGATTACTTGGTCTTTATACCGGAGGTTCGGTCTTCCTCTTCTTCTCGAACCAGGAGGCTCGGAGTCGAAGACCCTCTTAGCTGGAGCGTTGATGTCCATGCGCTCGATGTGGCTGAGCCAGTGTAGTCGACGAATCCTTGCCTTCCGGACTACTTCCACATCTTGGTACAGCTCGTAGAGTTCGCGGTTGTGTCTTCTTCTCCATTCACCTTCCTCACAGACAGGACCAAATATCCGGCGCAGAATTTTTCTTTCGAAAGAACCCAAAATCAGCTCCGCTGTCCTGCTTATCGTCCAGCTTTCGGCTCCGTACAGTAAGACTGGCAGAATAAGCGTTTTGTAAAGCATGACTTTGGTCTTTCGAGTGAGGAGTTTTGACCTCAGTTGTTTGGACAAGCCGAAGTAGCAGCGGTTGCCAAGGGCGATTCTACGCCGGATCTCCTCTGTGGTGTCATTTGTGGAACTTACGTTTGCCTCGAGGTAGACATACTCCTTAACTACCTCGAAATTGTAGCTGTCAATTGTTATATTTTGTCCAAGGTGGTGAGCGACAGATTGGTTTTTGCTTGACAGCATGTACTTCGTCTTGTCCTCATTGACCTTAAGACCAACTCGTTTCGCCTGTTCTCCAATCGCCGTGAAGTCTTCCATACTGCCACGGCGAGAACACGCGATGATGTCGATATCATCCGCGTATCCTAGCAGCTGGATAAAGATCCAGCTATCCTAAAAGATAGTGCCTTCCCTGTTGACGCCTGCCCGTCGCACTATCTGCTCCAGCACCAGGTTGAAGAAGTCACATGACAGCGCATCTCCTTGCCGAAATCCGGTGCATGTTTCGAATGGTTCCGAGGTCCTAGAACCGAATTGCACGGTGCATCGCGTGTTTTTTAGCGTGGCGCGACACAACTGGATCAGTTTTACCGGGATCCCGAATTCGGCCATCGCCCCAAACAGTGCTTCACGATGAATGCTGTCGTATGCGGCTTTGAAATCGATGAAAAGATGGTGTGTATCGATTCGAAACTCGTTGGTCTTTTCCAGGATTTGTCGAAGTGTGAAAATTTGGTCTATAGTTGATTTGCCAGAACATCGCCGCCAGCCTTGAAGAGCTCTGATGGCAAACCATCTGAGCCTGCGGCCTTGTTGTTCTTCAGCTTCTGAATAGCTGTGCCGACATCTTCGGTGCTGGGTGGGAGGAATACTTCAGCGGCTGGAGTTGGGATTTCCTCGGTCCCTACTACTCTCTCTTAGTTATGCTCGTTAAGCAGCTGCTGGAAGTGCTGCTTAAATACATCCACTATTCCCTGCGGGTCGGTGACAAGATTACCCTCGCAGTTTCGAAGAGCCAGGGTGCCCTTTTTGAAGCCTCCTGCAAGGCCTTTGGCTTTCTTGTAAAAGGCTCGTATTTTATGTCTATCCCTAGACTCCTCGATATCCTTGAGCTGGGAGACTGCGAAGATTCTTTTCTTTTGTCGCAGTAGTTTCTTCTCCTCCCTTCTTCTGGCTCGGTACTCTTCTCGCGCTGCCCTGGTTTTCCTCTGCAGTGCCTTTTGGTACGCCTCGTCGGTTGCTGCCTTTTTCTGCTCACACTCGCCATCATACCACGGGTTTCTTGTCGGGGGTGGTAGGTATCCTAGGGTGGTTTCGGCTACTTCCTGAATGGCTGAGCGGCAATGCAGCCACAGTAGGTCCCTTTCACCTGTGTGAAAAATAAATCACACACAACATGGGCGATTGAAGAGAAGCTTGGCTCTGGTATTTCATGGGCTGTAACGCCACCAAAGAAGAAGATACGAATTATTACATTTAGCATAAAAGTTAAAACCGGGAATTCTAAAAAATATAGATCTCTTTCGTGATCAAAAATCCATATTTCAGAGAGGAATATAAGATCTGGCTTGTTAACGATGGATTCTAAGTGAGCTATAAATATGTCAGCATTAATGCGAATGCTTCATATGTTTTGGTGAATAATAGAAAATCGTGAACAACAAATATACAAATCCATACTCAAACATAATTAAAACTCTAAAAATGATTGCACTTGATATTGTTAACCACTGGAAAACGCGATCAAAAGGAATGTGTGCATTTTTAGAACAAACGTCCTATTATAAACAATAACCAGAAATGTTTATATTATTCTTGTGGGTAATGGAGAAGCCCAATGTATTATCAATGTACATATATAAGCATTGATAAATGAGTGCAGTAATTTTTATACTTACAGTACCTCACAAAATTGAGCATACATCCCCAATTAAAACATAATTTTGGTTTTTTCGTCTCAAAAAGATAAATTATTGACTAAATAAAAATGCGGTTTCGATTGTACATATTTCATTTTCATGATGAGATATAGTTGATCATCAAAGTGTCCATTGAATTCAAATCAATTATCTTACTTGACAGCAACGATGTGAAAAGGTGAATAACAATAATGGGAAGTATAGGAAAAAGGTTTGCAGCTAGGATTAATTCATCAAAGACACAAAAGAGATCAAAACTGGGAAGTTAGCTACTGGTTGTGGGATATTGTCGACTAACCTTAGTTCAGTATGTGACCAAGGGGATTTTTTTGTATGAAAATCATGTCTGTTGTATGGGAGCCCCCTTAAATATTCATTTTGTTCTGATTTTAGTATTTGTCGTGGTAGCGGCAACAGAAATACATCATCTGTAAAAATTTCAACTGTCTAACTATCACGGTTCATGAGATACAGCCTGGTGACAGACGGACGGACGGACAGCGAAGTCTTAGTAATAAGGTTCCGTTTTACCTTCGGGTACGGGACCCTAAAAATTAAATGTTAGTAGCGCGTGGCACCTCCTCTGGCATCTAAGACAGCTTGTAACCACCGGGGCATGGATTTTACCAGTTTATCGGTAAAAGATGGTGGAATGCTATTCCAAGCTGCCTGAATTTGTAGTTTCAGCTCCTGCTTGTTAGAGCAGGTACTTTCTTTAACCCTGATTTTTATCTGATGCCACAGGTGTTCAATCGGGTTAAGATCAGGCGATTGTAGAGGTGTTTTAAGCTGGTGTGGGGCATTGTAGAGCAACCATTCGCGCACTAAGTAAGAGGTGTGCTTCGGATCATTGTCTTGCTGGAAGTAAAAATCCGAGGGTAGACCTAATTTTTCTGCTAAACTCCGCAAATTTCTTTTTAAGATATTCATGTACCCAATTTTGTTCATGATATTTTCAATGAATTCGAAATTTCCGCAGCCGCTTGAAGCCATACAACCCCATAACATCACACAACCTCCTCCATGCTTTACGGTCGATTTGATGTTCTTTGTTTCCAGAGCTGTATTTGGTTCTCTCCAAACAACTTTTCTGCCATCCGAACCAAATAAGTTGATTTTCGTCTCATCTGAAAACATGACACCTTCCCGAAAGCCAAGAGGGTGATTGACATATTGCCTAGCAAACTCCAATCGTTTTTTAGGGTTCCGTACCCAAAGGTAAAACGGAACCCTATTACTAAGACTTCGCTGTCCGTCTGTCACCAGGCTGTATCTCATGAACCGTGATAGTTAGACAGTTGAAATTTTTACAGATGATGTATTTCTGTTGCCGCTATCACGACAAATACTAAAAACCCCCTTAATATTTAAGGGGGGGCTCCCATACAACAGACATGATTTTCATCCAAAAAATCCCCTTGGTCACATACTGAACTAAGGTTACTTACTTACTTAGGTGGCGCTACAGTCCGTGGTGAACCTGGGCCTCAACCAACAAGCGTCTCCAGCCGGCACGGTCTTTGGCCAGCTGTTTCCAGTGCCGCACGCCCAGTTGGTTGAGGTCCCCTTCCACCTGCGTGCGCCACCGCTGAGGCGGCCGTCCTCTGCCGCGCCTTTCTTCCGGAGTGGATTCGAAGACTTTTCGGGTCGGAGCTGTATCTTCCATGCGCTCTACATGGCCTAGCCACCTTAGACGCTGTATCCGTAGACTTCGTACCAGGCCGATGTCGCTGTACAACCCGTACAGTTCATCGTTATATCTTCTCCTCCATACACCGTTTGAACAAACGGGACCGTAGATAGTGCGCAGAATTTTTCTCTCGAAACGACTAAGGGCATCTTCATTCACTTTTGTTAAGGTCTAAGCCTCTGCGCCGTAAAGGAGGACTGGGATGATCAAGGTCTTATATAGTGTCACCTTGGTTTTCCGAGAGAGGGCTCTACTTCTCAATTGCCTCTTGAGACCAAAGAAACAGCGGTTGGCAAGAGTGATTCTGCGTTTTATCTCAGCGCTGGTGTTGTTCTCGCTGGTCATCAGTGAGCCAAGGTAGACGAATTCCTTGACCACTTCAAAGTTATATCCACCCATGGTGACGTTCTGGCCAATACGTCTTGAACTAAGGTTAGTCGACAATATATTTGTGTCTTTGATGAATTAATCCTAGCTGCAAACCTTTTCCCCATATTTATTGTTATTCACCTTTTCACATCGTTGCTGTCAAGTAAGATAATTGATTTGAATTCAATGGTGATTATCAAAGTAATATGCCGATAGCCTGCTTGCAACCAAGATCTGTCATTATACAAAAAATGTGATTTAATGTGATGACTGATGAGGTAACATACATACATAGTCTCTTTCATATTTATATGTATTTACATATGGTACGGAACCCTTCGTGCGTGAGTCCGACTCGCACTTGGCCGGTTTTTTTATTCTTATTTACTGGGGAAATGTACGGCTTTTTGCGGGCAATCCTACCATTGAAATTATTTCTTCGCAAGACTCTGCCAACGGTTTCTACGGATAGAGGTTTGTTGATAACAGACGACACCTTAGCCGTCAACTTCGGAACGCTGGTTTTCGGGTTAGACTTGATTGTCCGAACAATATACCCGCTCGTTTTGATCTGAGAGTCATTTTTTTCTTCCCCTCCCAGCTCTATTTTGCAGTGTCCCTTCATATCTGTATTTATTAATAATTTTTTGCACCGTTGCATGCGATCGCCCTACAATTTCTCCAATTTTTCGCATCGACTTCCTCTCGCAAAATAGTTTTATAATAAGCATTCTTGTTGACAAGTCGGTTTGCTTTTGTTTGCCTTCCATTATTTCGCACAGACAAGAATTACGTCGTTTCAGTTGGAGAAATGTGCAGAAATGATCCTCAGAACCGTTTATTGTTTTCAAATTTCAACAAATTTCAATGTGCCGACCTGGCGGACCTCGTGTATCACGCACTCATGGTGTCTGTATGCTCAATTTTGTGTGTGGATTTTAGCGGTCATTTTCTTTTTCGTAGGAAAAGTATTGAAATGTAACGGTCTTTCAATTTTTTTCGCATCTATTTGTCGGAGTCTACACGAGGGCTATCTGATGAGGGCTAAAGTAAGTGTAAAAGAGAGGGTAAGTGAAACAGAAATACATCGGCGCAGTCACGCGCGGGTAGCTACTTCGTGGGTTTTTCTGACATTTCGTTATCTCCTTTTCTTTGTTTTGTGATGTCGCTTCACTCCTGTTTCTGACTTAGAAGTGTACGTTTGGATACCATTCTTACTTTTCAAACATCACCACAGGCAACGAAATTGAAATGTGAAGCGAAATGTCAAAAAACCGGCCAAGTGCGAGTCGGACTCGCGCACGAAGGGTTCCGTACCATATGTAAATACATATAAATATGAAAGAGACTATGTATGTATGTTACCTCATCAGTCATCACATTAAATCACATTTTTTGTATGATGACCAGGGTTGTAGACGTATAATAGTTGGCGTAATATACACACTTTTCTACGTGTATAAAAGTGTGTATTATAGATCTGAAAAATATTGCTGGTGTATAAAAGCAAGGAATAAGTATAAAACTGAAAAAAGTTGTATAAAAGTCAAGAAAAAGCATAAAGATCCTAAAAGAGATAAGAAAAAAAAAATAAAAACATATTGATTTATTTATTTTTTATCTACAATCACTTACGTGCTAACAGATAATCGAATATCATATATTTTTATATTTGTATATAATAGTTAATCAACTAAATGAGAAATTGACTAAGACTAAGATAGACTAAGTTTTTAAATTGAACTCGATCTAAATGAATATCCACAATATTACTGATTTCGTTAAAAACTTTAACAGTGCGTGTAAGAGGAGAGATGTCTTATTCTGAAGAGGAGAGAATATGTCTCTATGTCCTCTTGCAGGGACATAGAGTCCTATTTTAGACAAGAGAGTAGCACATCTTAGGTGATGACAGAGTAAGTCTCTAACAAACATTATATCATGCAAAGTACGCCTAGTTTTTAATGATTTTATACCAAGAAGTAAACGTCTGGCTTCATAGTTGGGGCAGAAATTCCAATGCATTTTGTGAAAAATAAATCTTGTGAAACGCCTTTGGACAAGTTCCATTCTATCGGAATCAGTACAAAGATTGGTATTCCAAATGATAACTGCGTACTCGAGATGAGGTATAACGAGTGAGGTGTAGAATGACAAGAGAGAAAAAGGATCAGAGAACCCTCTACTATTCCGTTTGATGAAACCCATATTAGAGTAGGCTTTAGCTAGAGTACGATTTATTTGTGTTTTAAATGAGAATGTGGTGTCCAACACAATACCTAAATCTTTAACTTCGGTTATACGGGATATAGGTTGGGAACCAATAACGTTTTCAAAGTCGATTATGGAGAGGCACAAAGGATATGCAGTTGCATTTGCTTATATTCATTTTTAGAGCATTAGCATTGCACCATTCCGAGATTCTATTTATGTCTAATTGTAGCAGTTGGCAATTAGTAATATTCCTAACGGCTTTTAAATAGTTTTAGATCATCATCACCAATGATGTCAATGAATAAAGATACCGAAGAGCAGTGGGCCCAGATGGCTCCCTTGAGGAACCCCAGAGCTGCATATTATTTCTTTAGAAATAGAGTTACCTATTTAGACCTGTTGAGTTCGGCCGAGAGCAAAAGAAGATAACCAGCGAAGGAATTGCGAATTAAAAACAAAGGATTCAAGTTTATGGATTAGTCGAGTGTGATTTACAGAAACAAACGCTTTACTAAAATCAGTATAAATAGTGTCGATTTGGTTCTTAGTCTCCATACGTTTTAAGACATAAGATGAGAATAGTGCCAAATTCGAGGTAGTGGAACGACCTCAGCTTCGGTTTATTCGAGTCTATTATTTTAGGGGATTAGTAAATGTTACCTTTTCGACTTGTTGAAATCCAAACGATTTCTTAAAACACTATGTACATATCATAGACCAATTGGAAACATCCTTCCCAATTGTGCCGAAGAAGCTCGTATGCTTAAAAGTTCTTGGACGTATTCTGCAAGTTCCATGTGGTGCCCTTTAGCGAAATGCCAGTATGTGGCTACTTTGTATTCACCGTCCTCGAGCTTTTCACTAAGTAAGGAAAAAACTCCTGCTTTGCTACCGTAAGCAATTATTGAATCCATGGCCTTTGAACTCAGTATCGAAATAAAGTTTTCATCTACTTCTAGCCTTTTCTCAAAGGAAAAAAGCTGCCCTCTATTTTTGGGGTGCAAATAATTTGCTGTCATTGAATGTACATTGAAAACATTATTTTTGACTGTCCGTTTCAAAATTTTTTTGTGACATTGTCCATGTCCATTCTCCAAGCCGTTGTTGAAAATTGTTTTCCATTCCTCCATCTGCTATTGAAAATTCGCTGGCCTGTGTTTTGTTGATAAGTTAGCATATGGGGTATGCACTTTGCATATATTGTATACACTTTTCGATACTTTTTTACACTTTTATACATTTAAATACAGTTTTATACCTAATAATACAATTTTATGCACTTTTATACACTTTTTTACGGCAAAATGTATAAAAACCACAAAGTGTGTCATTTTAGCAACCCTGATGATGACAGATCTTGGTTGATGAGATAAAGTTGATCATCAAAGTATCCATTGAATTCAAATCAATTATCTTACTTACAGCAACGATGTGAAAAGGTGAATAACAATAATGGAAAATATCGGATAAAGGTTTGCAGCTAGGATTAATTCATCAAAGACACAAAAAAGATCAAAACTGGGAAGTTTGCTACTGGTTGTGGGATATTGTCGACTAGCCTTAGTTCAGTATGTGACCAAGGGGATTTTTTGGATGAAAATCATGTCTGTTGTATGGGAGCCCCCCTCAAATATTCATTTTGTTCTGTTTTTAGTATTTGTCGTGGTAGCGGCAACAGAAATACATCATCTGTGAAAATTTCAACTGTCTAACTATCACGGTTTATGAGATACAGCCTGGTGACAGACGGACGGACGGACATCGAAGTTTTAGTAATAGGGTTCCGTTTTACCTTTGGGTACGGAACCCTAAAAACAGGCACGCGCAGAAAAGCTCCGTGTGGACGCGTCCTCAAATTGGAGCGTAGGTTCAAAAGAAAAAGGCACAAAATGAAAGCCCTCGTGTAGACTCCGACTTTCCGTCAAAGACATATCTCAAGTTATAAATACAAACGAAAAAATAAAATTAAAATAGTGGATGCCTCTAAAATAGCTCAAATATGAAGTTTTAATGGTTGTATGCTCAATTTTGTGAGGTACTGTATAAAAAAAATAAGAGCATTTCAAATATCCATATTTAGATTAATAATTAGGCCACGATATGGAATTCCCCTTATTCATTGACGATTTCGTTTCAGAGCTCAATGGTGTAAGATGCTCATAAGCATATGCATGCATCTATGAACACACAGGAACAATTGAATAGAAAAACAAAAATTAGGTATTTGTTTTAATTTACAAGTACATGATCGCATTTGGATCTTCAGGAAGTTTATGTGAAATTTCAGAGAGGGAGAGATATTGAACATTGTGAGGTGGCTTTCTATTTTCCTGAATTCTGATGATCACACCTTTGGTTATAGTGTTCAGTTTAGTTTTGTACGCGAAAGCGAAAGTTCTTCCATGCGAAAGTGTAAAAGCACAGTTTCCATAATATAATACAAATTAATATTAATAATATTTTCTACATTCGTTCAATACAAAATAATGTAGGGACGGTGACCAAGAGTGAAGCTTTTTAACGTGCACTTGTTTGTCAAAAGAAAAAAAGTAAAACAATAGCCTTGTCGCTTTCAAAAAGAAATTATTAGCATCGATGCTATAATAATCTTAATTGTGCACTACACGTCGCACTATTTCACCTCGTCATTTAGAAATACACATATCGTTTTTTTTTTGTTTTTCCTTTATTTCTTAATTTCCAGGTGGTGAAAGATAGGAGTGAGAGCGTATACCGAATCGCAATCACAACGGATTTGTTTACATATTCCCGACATTTGGGATACAAGTGCGTGAATATAGTTAACATACAAGTCTAAAGAGAGTGCTATATTATTTCATTTGATACTTTAAAATCGTAATAATTAATGACAACGAATAATGGAAAATGTCCGATTCTCAATTATTGTGAGTAAAATATTTACGAATTTTCAACAGAAATACACTATATTGCCAATGCAATATATTGAATTAATTGAGCGCTTGCTCTTGCGAACAACTTGCATGACTTTAACATTCTGCAACACGCTTAGCAACTAAATGTTTGTACTCTAATGATGACAAGTAATAATGTGATAGATAGCCATTTAAACATTGTAACATGGAAGGCAAGGGGAATTAGATGCAAAATCGAAGAATTCATGAACTTTTTAGATACTAAAAACATTCATATAGCTCTAGTTACTGAAACTTGGCTAAACCAAGCTTATCATTTATCCACTCCATATTTTAAATGCTACAGAGTTGACAGAATTTCTGGAGTGGGTGGTGGAGTAGCTATTTTTGTTAGAAGATCAGTTCAACACTCGCTTTTACCATTAACTAAAACACAACTAATAGAAAACCTAGGTATTGAAGTTAAGTTGAATAACCATAAAACAATTAAAGTGTTTTGTGTTTACTTTCCTGGGGGCATGGTTTCTGCTTCTAGAAAAACTAGCTTAAGAAACGATTTGAGAAAACTTTTCTGCTCGAACCATGATTTTCTAATTGGTGGTGATCTCAACTGTAGACACAGATTGGGGCTGCATTCGAGCCAATGCCTGGGGTAATTTATTATCTAATCTTTCTGTTACTTTACCTATTGCCATATTGTCTCCGTGCAGTCCAACATATGTACCTGCTAGTTCACGTGCAAATCCATCTGTTCTTGATCTCTTTGTAACAAACTGCCCTCATCATGTGACTCAACCGATCACATTTAATGTTCTGAATTCCGATCATAATCCTGTATCTTGCAAACTTCTTTTATCAGCCGTTGAGAATGTTCGATATATCCAAGATTTTAAAAAAGCAAATTGGAATCGTTATAAACGCAAAATTAATTCAAAGTTTCGACACTTTGACACAAATCTGGATTTAATAACTCTAAACATGATGTTGACTCACTCTTGGATAATTTCACAAAGCAAATCTTAGAATCCGTTGTTGAGTGTATACCTAATGTACCAATAAAGGTTTCCACTTCGAAACTTCCGCAACACATTTTAAATCTTATAAAGATTAGAAATACTTCTAGAAGAAATTGGCAACGATACAGGCAAGTTACATTTAGAAATGAGTTTAAGTACTTGAACAAGCTCATCAAGGAGTGTATTTCCTTATTTCGAAATGAAACTTGGAACAAAAAGCTGAAAGACTTAGACTCAAAAGCGAAAACCTTCTGGAATATAGTAAAAATAGTTCGAAATGAGGGTAGACAGATACCATGTCTCAAAAATGAAACAAATACCTATTTTACGGATTTCGAAAAAGCCAGGATTCTTGCCACATCCTTTGAGCGTAGTCATAACATATCACAAAATCTGGGTGATTTGCGTACAAATGCATTGGTTGAATGTACGGTTCAATCACTATCAACAGTCGAAACATATCTACCCATAGACGAGTATACAAGTTATGATGTATACCTTAAAGAACTACCTAAAAGTGGAACAAAAATGGTGGCATACGTTATAAATGCTTGTTTAAAAATGCAGAATTTCCCCTCCATGTGGAAGATTGCTAAGGTTTCGGCGATATTAAAAGTAGGTAAGCCTTCAGATAATCCAAATAGTTACCGACCAATCAGTTTGCTTAGCAACTTAAGTAAAATCTACGAAAGGATCATTAAGGATAAAATCATGAAATTTTTTGATAATAACCGTATACTTCCTAATGTACAATTTGGGTTTAGACGCTTCCACAGCACTTCGCATCAAGTACTCAGGATCTGTAACTATGTGGAAAGAAATCGTTCGATAGGAAAATCAACGGGCATGATTTTACTCGATATCGAAAAGGCTTTTGACTCAGTTTGGCATAATGGTCTTATCTACAAAATTATAAATATGAATTTTCCACTTTATCTGTGCAACATAGTTTTAAGCTTTCTGTCTGATAGAAGTTTTGAAGTACACGTTAATAGTGCTGTCTCTGGTTCTGTAACATTTTATTCAGGTGTACCACAAGGTTCGGTTTTGGGGCCTATACTTTACAATCTGTATACATCAGACTTTCCAGAATTACCGGAATGTGAAGCAGCTATATTTGCTGACGACACTGCTATCTTTTCTTCGCATGAGTTTGCTCTTAATATTGAGACCAATTTAATAAATGCGATGGAAATCCTACATGATTACTATAATAAATGGAAAATAAAATTAAACGAAGACAAGTTACAAGCAATCTTTTTCACCCGAAAAAGAAAAGCTTGTTTTCTACCACCTTCGAGTTTGCAGATTAATGGCACTAATGTCGACTTTCAGAACTCAGTAAAGTATCTGGGCATCTACCTTGACCAAAAACTGACGTTTCAAGAACATATTAGGGCGACAATTAACAAAGTAAAAATTGCAACTAATACACTCTATCCATTTATAAGCAGAAAGTCATTATTATCGCTACCTAATAAAATAATAATAATGAAAGTAATATTTCAAGCAATACTTCTTTATGGCTGTCCAGTTTGGGGTAAATGTGCTAAGAGTCACATAAAAAAACTACAGGTGTCACAAAACAAGACCTTAAAAATAATGTTAAATCTCGCATGGGATTATCCTACTCTTTACCTTCACAAAAAAGCGGGTCTTGAACTGATTCAAACGAGGATATCGAAACTTACAAATAAGTTTCTCAGTTCCTGCGTTTTTGCTGATAATGACCTAGTTCATGATATTTTTGCTACAACAAGTCATCGATGATTATTGTTAAGTTAATTTTGCTTGTTAATTTATTTAATTTATTTATTTTTCGTTATTTATTTATTTTACGCATTTATTTATATATATATTCAAGTTAACACCGTCGACCAAGGCCAAGGGCAAAGATACGCTGCGTCATCATTTTGTGTGGTTCACATCGCTCCGCATGTTCGTACCTGTTCATACGTGATCGCGTTGATTCAGGTGCACCGGCATCATATTCAGTCTGGTGCAATCGGATGCGCATTGCAACCAGCCTGGGAAGCGACGGGAGAAGTGCCTACGTTGCGGATTCGGGCGAAGCGATGAGCTTCCTATGGAAGGGGTTTTTAGTTGATAAGTTAGTTCTAAGTTGGACACCGAACAATAAAGTGGTATTTTAAATCGTACTAACGTTTCGAGTTTGAATAGTAAGTCGAACAGTTGGGGGGAAGCTCTGCTTCTCTGTTCGCGGTTTTTTTTGGACTCTCCTTACGGGAGTCCTTTAACTGGCGCCCGAGCAGGGACCGCTCCGTATACGCTATCCTTTTCTCCTGTTGATTCTTTCTGTCGTCCTTAACCGGACAATTGCATCGGTACGTTCCATTGAACGAAGATTGTTGTACCCATGAGAACACAGCAATTACTCCGATGCGACAGATACTCTTCACTGTTGCCATGGGAACACAGTGATAATCTTGAAGGTTAAAAGGATGCGTGTGAAGCAACCCGTGCCTTAGTAGGTCGCCTTCGAGCGTAAAAGTTGGCGACTAAAAGGGAGAACACGGACCTTCCAAAAGAGCGGCTCCCATAATCGAAAATTCCCGCGATCGGTTTTATGAAATTTCAGTGCATTTTTCTCTTTCCAGTTCCCAAGGAACTACATATCTGAGCAAAGGAAAAAAAGGCAGGAAAAGAATTTGATAGAGAAATGAATGTGTTATTGTAAGTGTAGTGGTGCAAGAAAAAATTATATAAGTATAACAAGTAAAAAAGTGGAGAGGAAAAAAAAATACATAAATAAATAGATAAAGAAAAAAAAAGAGCAAAAAAAAAGAAATTAAAATAAGAAAATATATACAAAGGGTTTAGTGCTGAAATAAAGGTGTAAGTGGCAATAAGCTAGTGCCAAGTAATAAGAAATAAGAGATAAGAGTGCCAACAAAAAAGAGTATTGTATAACTAGGGTAACCACACCGTCCTGAGTGAGTACTAAGATTAAGGTATTTGGTCCAGATAATTATAATAAAATAAAATGGAACAGCTGCAAAAGACAGTGACCGAGTTAACTGGGGCTGTTAACAGCATCCTAACTCAGTTAAAAAGCTACGAGACTCGTCTCCTGTCGATAGAGGGGAGATCTCTGTTATCAGCTGCTGCACCCGACGTGCCTGAACGAACCGAAGTTCTTGTTCGCCCGCGAACTGAAGTTGAGCTCCGAGACATAAGTAGATTGCCCGACTGCGTTAAGGAGTTACAGGTATTTGACGGTAACCCTACACAGTATGTGTCCTGGGTACATTCCGTAGAGGGGGTCCTAAAGGACTTCGAGATTGTAAAATCTAAACCCATCTACCGTTCTATCCTGCAGCATATTCGCGGGAAGGTTAGAGGTCCGGCGGACGCGGCTCTGGTATCCTATAATATTTTTGACAGCAACTGGGCGGAGATAAAGCGATGCTTGTCTCTACACTATGCCGATAAACGCGATATGCGTACATTAGAGCATCAGCTCAACCAACTCGCCCAAAAGAACAGCAAGCTCGATGAATTCTACGCCGCGGTTAACCATCAGCTATCGCTAATGATCAACAAAATCAAGACAGAATCATATAGTGAGGAAACCGTCGAGGCACTAGTAGAGTCCTACCGTAACCGGGCCCTAGACGTTTTTATCCGCGGCCTTAACGGCGATCTTTCGAAGATGCTCATAATACGAGCCCCTAAAAACCTACCTGACGCATACTCCTTCTGTCTTGAGATGCAGAACGTAAATTTCCGAGCTCAGTCGCTTCATTCGTCGACGGGGCCAAATACGGTAACTGCTCCCATCAATCAAGCGTTCAGAAGCGAACTTCGACCGCATTTGCCTCCACGGAATCCAATACAAAGGATTCCGGAAAGACCGAAACCACATATTAGTGGTTGGAATAAGGATACTGGCGTCCTTCGGGACAACGCCACGCTCCCCAAGTTGGGGCCTAAACCTTCCGAAAGGATGGAAATCGATAATTCTGTCAACTCGAGGCAGGTTAATTACATGAATCGGCCTAATCCTTTCAAGCGTCGGGCAATGTCCGCTAATATCCCTAAGAAGCAGCAAAAGCTTTACCATGTAGAAGTTAGCGACGATAACCCAGAGGAGTATGACGAAAGGGCAGAAGAAGCGCTAGAAGAAGTAAATTTTATGACGGGCGGCCATCCAGCGTACCATATATAGAATATGTTACGAGGGATGGGGCTGTATTGAAGTTCCTTGTTGACACGGGGGCCAACAAGAATTTTATAAGCCCAACTCTGAGACAGCCCACCGTACGTGTGAAAACACCATTCAATGTTCGTTCAGCAGCAGGAGAGATTCATGTATCGGAATGCGTACAGGGAAAATTTTTTGAAGCGTTTGGTGACGAGAGCCTAACGAAATTTTATGTCCTACCAGGGTTAAAATCCTTCGACGGTATCATTGGTGATGACACCTTGAAACAACTTGAAGCAATAATCGACCGGAAGGCCAATGTGTTGAGATTGAAAAACAATGTAAATGTCCCACTCAAAGAAATGATCTCCAGGGAGGTTAACTTCACGATCGATCCATCACTTCCTGAAACCACTAAGATCGAACTAAATAGGTTAATTGAAAAATACCATTCTCTCTTTGGTCCTATCGACGCCGGAGAGACCGTTGAGACATCAGTGCTCGCCGAAATAAGGACTAGTACCAACGAACCAATTTACACGAAGAGCTACCGATACCCTGCCTGTTTGCGGGAGGTTGTAGAAGAGGAGGTGTCAAGGCTCTTAGAGGAAGGAATAATTCGCCGGTCGAAAAGCCCATATAATTCACCAATTTGGGTCGTTCCGAAGAAACCCAAACCAAATGGCGAAAAACAATATAGAATGGTGATTGATTATAAAAGACTGAATAACGTCACCATAGGAGATACGTACCCCATTCCTGACATAAATTCTACCCTTGCCAGCCTAGGAGAAGCTCGATACTTCACAACAATTGACTTAACGTCCGGGTTTCATCAAATACGTATGAAACCATCCGATATACCCAAAACCGCATTCTCCACGATGAATGGGAAGTTCGAATTCTTACGGTTACCCTTTGGTCTTAAAAACGCACCGGCTATTTTCCAGCGGATGATAGACGACGTTTTGAAGCCTTTTATTGCTAAAATCTGCTATGTCTACATAGACGATATAATCGTCTTTGGTAAAGACCAGAAGGATCACCTGAAAAATCTAGATACGGTCCTGAGGCGACTTGACGAGGCAAGACTAAGGGTCAATCTAGAGAAAACGAATTTCATGCAGAAGGAAGTAGAATTTCTGGGCTACGTCGTCTCGTCCGACGGAATTCGATCTGATGCGAAGAAGGTTCTCGCCATCCAAAAGCTCGAACCACCACAGAATCTAAAAGAGCTTAAATCATTCCTGGGTCTAACCTCATACTACAGGAAATTTATTCGCGACTACGCGAAGGTCGCCAAACCGCTAACGAATTTAACGAGAGGCGAAAACGCACAGGTGAAGGCCAACCAATCCCGCCGTGTCGAGATAAGTTTAGGCGAGGAAGCGCTTAAGGCATTCGAGGGCTTGAAGACTCTTCTAACATCATCAGAGATTTTAGCCTTCCCCGACTTCCAGAGGCCATTCAATCTTACCACCGATGCCTCAAATTATGCAATAGGCGCAGTCCTATCTCAGGACATTGAGGGAAAGGATCGCCCAATTGCATATATCTCAAGATCTCTGAACAAGACCGAAGAGAACTATGCCACGAACGAGAAGGAGATGTTGGCCATCGTCTGGGCATTAGATAATCTTCGCTCTTATCTGTACGGGGCCAAGAAAATCCGGATACTAACGGACCATCAACCGTTGACCTTTGCGATGGGAAACAGGAACTACAATGCTAAATTGAAAAGATGGAAGGCTCGAATCGAGGAGTACAACTACGAGTTGGTTTACAAGCCTGGTAAATCGAACTTAGTGGCAGACGCTCTCTCGAGACTAAAAACTCACGTCCACCACTTGCACGATTCCAGCTCAACGGAGTCGGCGTCAAGTGGCCGCGCTGACAGACACGAGCCTTCTACGAATAATGATGGCAACCAAGCTAGTACAGTGACCCCCACGACCAAAACTGCACCTTCTGAATGTCCTTCTTCCACGGAAACTGCGGATTCCGGGGACAGCTCCACTACAGACACCGCGCATACCGCTCTTCACGATTCCTCTGATCTTATTCCCCACGTGGAGGCACCCCTTAACGTTTTCCGAAACCAAATTTGTATTAAAATAGGAAAGGGACTTGAAATCGTTGAAGAACCGCATCCAGGATTCTTTCGCCACTACATCGCAATCATGAACCCCAGTGAGAGGAGCATTGCGGAGGCGCTCAAAACCAAGCTCAATCCAGGAGTGATAAACGGCATCAAGATGCCCGAGGAATACCTGGGAATGCTCCAAAGGGTCTATCTCCAATACTTTGGGAAACTTTTTCACATCAAAAATCGATCCGCCTTACATCTTAGGGACAAAATTATTAAAATCATTCATTACTTCACGGTCCCCAAAATACTTGTCACTGATAATGAAAGTAGTTTCCTGAGTCCTATTATTGCAAACTTTATAAGCATACTTGGTATAAAGTTATACCGCACTCCAGTGCATTGCTCTGAGGTCAACGGGCAGGTGGAGAGATTTCACTCGACCATCTTGGAAATTTACCGTTGCCTGAGAGCCGAGTACAAGGACTTGCGATTGAAGGAACTTCTGAACATTGCAGTCGACAGGTATAACAACAGCATACACTCCGTTACCAAACGCAAGCCATCCGATATATTTTTCGACAGAACCCAGAGAATTAATTACCAAAACCTCATAGAGTTCCGTAAAAAAATAAATCAAGATCTGAGAACTGAAATAAAAAGAAAGCAACAGGAGGCCAACCGATACCGGAATAAACTCAGGACGGCCCCTAAGAAATATGAGAAAGGTGAGGTCATATACACGGCAGTCAAGGGCCTTAAGGCAAAGAGCAAACCCCTATTTCGAAAGGAAATAGTGGCTAAAGATAACCGTGTAACCGTGACTACAACCTCAGGGAGAAAAGTTCACAAAACTCATATTAAAAATGTGCAAAACTGCACACTCCCTGCTCCACGGTAGTATAGTCGGTTATTACACCCATTTGAACATGGGGGACCGGGGTTCAATTCCCCGCCGGGAGGGCATAAGCATAAGTAATAACATAAGCATAAGCATATGTATACAAAAAAAAAAAAAAAAAAAAGGGGAATGGCACCTACGTACTTAGCACCGACGCGCACTAACCCCATATACTATATACTGTATACCACTCAACCTTTGCACCCATCACCCCTAGAGTGAAGAATTATATTTCATATATATTTTTTTTTTTTTTTTTTTTTTTTTAACCACTGAATGGCTATAGTAAGCTAGTTAACTAAGTTGTAAAATCATATTGTTACACACATTTATCTGTCTCTTATTACCATATTAATACAACTAATTACAATTACAATTAATCATAATTATAATTAATAGTATTAAGGAAACATTTGTAACTAGGTCCATAAGAGATGTGCACTAACAATTTAGTTAAGCTATCATATTAACCCCTTTGCTCAGGTTTTTTATCCTCACCATCGTCACCATAGAGGGATTTACAATCTTCAAGTATGACGCACCCTTAATATCGATCAAAGAAGGGAAGGCCTGGGTAACCAACGGAAACTTCTATCTGGTGCACTTGATCGATTTGGAACAATGGGAACAGCAATTATTGAACCTCACAACCGCAATACAAAGCCAAGTCAAGAATCCAGAGGAAATAAAACTAGCCTCACTCCACCTCTCACAAACAACCGAACGTCTCAGCCTATTACGGAGAAAGCAGCTAAGGAAGCCAAGATCCATAAATTGGATTGGGTCCGCCTGGAAGTGGATCGCTGGGAGCCCTGACGCATCAGATTGGGACAAGATCCTCGAGAGTCAACAGGCAATAGTCGAGAACAACAACCAGCAGTACAAGATAAACGAGCGCCTTTTTGAAATAGCAGAAAAGGCGGTGACAAAAGCTGAATGGATCATAAGTCGAGCCGCCAACGAAATAAAAGCGGCAGACACCCGAAGATTCGAACAAGACCTAATCAACCAGGTCCTTATAATCAAGGAAGAGGTGAATGAACTGGTGAGAGCATGTCAGATGGCTAAAGGAGGTATAGTCAACACCAACCTCCTAGACCATGAAGAAATCAGAATGCTGGTCAATGAACTAGAAACCTTGCCCTACGCTAATGAGATCGAGGCGATCGAATTTGGCACGCCCATGATCTACACCAACAATACGGTGTTGCTATACATCCTATCAATGCCAAAGGTGCGTAGTGAAGACTTCAATTTGCTTCGAATAAAGTCATCAATTCATAATGGGAAGCGGATCAGCAAAAAGTTCGACCGGGTACTAACCAATCAGAAAGAAACATACGGCCTCGTTAAAGATTGTCTCTCAATCAGCAATTCCACGATCTGTAAATCCGAATCTCTCGAAAAACTACCGGAAGACAGCTGCATCCCTAGACTACTGAAGGGAGGCCCCACTACCTGCGAATACCACCAGAATACCGAAGAAGTCATCGAACCCATTGGAGATGACACGATCTTCCTGACTAATTTCGACGGAGAGCTTACCGGAGGAAATTCAACGGAGAAGCTGCGGGGAACATTCATTGTCCGGTTCAGTAACGAGACGATTCGGATTAGGGATCAAACGTTCACCAGCTCGTCCTTGACGACCCTACAAGCTCTGCCAGCTGTCGTAACCAATATTACAAAACAGGTCCATCTTATTGATCTTCAAACAGTACATAATCTTGGACTACAGAACATCAAGTATCTTACCAATTTGACGGGAAGGACGAACATCTCAACGCTGGTATACGCCTCAATCTTCTCAGCCCTAATCTTTACTGTTTATCGTACGTGGAGCAAAATTAACAACAAGTTGGACCTCCCGGCAGTAGGGACGACCCAACAAGGACCTGCTGTCATCAACCCATAGTCACTTACAGGATCTACGGGACGTAGATTTTTGAAGGGGGAGGAGTTAACACCGTCGACCAAGGCCAAGGGCAAAGATACGCTGCGTCATCATTTTGTGTGGTTCACATCGCTCCGCATGTTCGTACCTGTTCATACGTGATCGCGTTGATTCAGGTGCACCGGCATCATATTCAGTCTGGTGCAATCGGATGCGCATTGCAACCAGCCTGGGAAGCGACGGGAGAAGTGCCTACGTTGCGGATTCGGGCGAAGCGATGAGCTTCCTATGGAAGGGGTTTTTAGTTGATAAGTTAGTTCTAAGTTGGACACCGAACAATAAAGTGGTATTTTAAATCGTACTAACGTTTCGAGTTTGAATAGTAAGTCGAACAGTTGGGGGGAAGCTCTGCTTCTCTGTTCGCGGTTTTTTTTGGACTCTCCTTACGGGAGTCCTTTAACTTTCATGTCAATACTACTATTTGTTTATTTATATATTTATTTACTTATTTATTTATTATTATTTTTGTTGTTTTTAGTTCTTTATTTCTTTTTTTTTGTTATATTGAAGGTTTTTATCGTATTTCCTTCAGAACTGCTTGTTCTTTTAACTTTAAAATACCTTTGAAAAATCGAAACCATTATTTTTCAGAAGAAAGATATATAACATATCGAATCTCTGTACTTAACTATGTGCGATAACTAAATTCATTGTACAAATGCTTTTAAACGAAATATATCTATAAAAAAAAAAAAAAAAAGAATGGTTAGTAGAGGTACACCACAGGATGGAGAACTCGCCCCTCTCCTGTGGAACGTGGTCAACGAGCTACTGCTGTTGTTTGAACAGGAAGGGTACGCTGTGACCGCCTATGCAGATGACATTGCTATTGTCGTCACAGGAAAATTTCCCAGCACTCTAGGCGACCTTATGCAGAGTGCATTACATACAGTAATGCTTGGAGGCTTCTACTATCTGTTGGAGCACTCAGACGCAAGTACTGGTCCATTACATCAATGTATTTTCCCCGTTTTCCGGAGAAAAATGAGAAGGAGCTGCAGTGATGTAAAGCTAAGAGATTCGGCATACACTACGTCGGCCCCAAGGGTGCGCTACCGTGCGCGAGCAAAGGCGGCAGTCGCAGAGGAAATGCTCTACCGTGTCATCCTCCTCGCAACATGCAGCACAAGTAGGCGTTTCACTGACTCATTGCCAAGCACGAAGAGATGCTTAGCAAAAGTATAATGACTCCTGCACATTTCAGATATATATCAGGGCATACGCTCTTTGTCATCCTGCATCCTGAATAATCCCTCCATCTACGGTTGTGTATATTAAACACCCAATCGTTAATGTTTGATGTTAAAATAGGATCTAGGCAAGGTGACGCGCTGTCATACAACTTTTTCAACATCGTGCTTGAAAAGATCGTGCAAGAGTCACTGGCCAACACAAGAAGTACGATTTATTTCAAGTCTACTCAATTGCTTGCGTAGGTCGACGACATCGACGTGATTGGACGGACACAGCGAGGCGTCAATGAGGCCTTTATAAGCATTGAGGTAGAAGCGGCTAAGATGGGTCTCAAGGTTAATGAGGGTAAAACCAAATATCTGCTTTCATCTAAAAGAGACGGTCAACACCGACGTATTGGCCAGAACGTCACCATGGGCGGATATAACTTTGAAGTGGTCAAGGAATTCGTCTACCTTGGCTCACTGATGACCGACAACAACAACACCCGCGCTGAGATAAAACGCAGAATCACTCTTGCCAACCGCTGTTTCTTTGGGCTCAAGAGGCAATTGAGAAGTAGAGCCCTCTCTCGGAAAACCAAGGTGACACTATATAAGACCTTGATCATCCCAGTCCTCCTTTACGGTGCAGAGGCTTGGACCTTAACAAAAGCGGATGAAGATGCCCTTGGTCGTTTCGAGAGGAAAATTCTGCGCACCATCTACGGTCTCGTTTGTTCAAACGGTGTATGGAGGAGAAGATATAACAAAGAACTGTACGGGTTGTACAGCGACATCGGCCTGATACGACGTCTACGGATACAGCGTCTAAGGTGGCTAGGCCATGTAGAGCGCATGGAAAATACAGCTCCGACTCGAAGAGTCTTCGAATCCACTCTGGAAGGAAGGCGCGGCAGAGGACGGCCGCATTATCGGTGGCGCACGCAGGTGGAAGGGGACCTTAACCAACTGGGCGTGCGGCGCTGGAAACAGCTGGCCAAAGACCGTGCCAGCTGGAGACGCTTGTTGGTTGAGGCCCAGGTTCACCACGGACTGTAGCGCCACCTAAGTAGTAATCGTCAATGTAGGAATTTACCGTAAACGCAGGTAGGCCTAGAGCGGGTTCAGATCCTGAGAAACTCTCCTCTGAGTGCATTCGTTCGAACGTCTGGCGCGTTCATCAGATATCTCATTTGCTGGGATCCCAGAGTGACCTAGAAGCCATACCAGCCTTAGTGAATTTATTTTACCGACTATGTTCAAGAAGGTCTTGAGTTCATGCGCTGATTTGGAGCTAGTTGAAGGGTTGGACACAGCTTTGAGTGCAGTTTGGCACATGTTTTTTCCTCTCCATCTGTGCTTCACAACATAGTGCATGGCCATTAGGATTGCGTATATCTCTGATTGAGAGACACGACGCATATTTTCTTAACGAGACGAGAAGTCGAATGTTTGGCGCTCAAAAAAGACCCCAGCTCCGGCCTCGGCCCAGATCTGGAACCATCCGTGAAAATGCGAAGACTTTCCTTTCCAGGTTCAGTATCCAGCCAGAGCTAGTCCTGCCGCCATAGAAACTTGACTGTGAAATTACAGTGCAGTAGGATAACGGGTGTCAATGCGTCAGAAGGCATGTCCATGAGACAGAGGTCACAGACATTTCTTTTTTTTACATATAATATGCGCGTAGAAAGGAAGAGGGATAGAGGAGATGCCGGTGGACACTGATCTTAAATGCTTACAGTTTGTACTGAGAGGAGAACGCCGAATCCGGCAGGGAATTCCAGATTCGTGTGGTTCGCTTAAAGAAAGATTCTCTATATTCGACGATACGTCCGAAAGCGACGTTGAAGGGGCGGAATGCAACTGGCTATAATATTCCTGCGATGTTCCAGCGAGTTTTGGTAATGGGGTCACCTATAATTTTTATTGCGTGATTTTGAATTCTACCTGCAGTAGGTGGAATGAGGTCTTGGAAGCACCGGACCAGAAATGAGCGTCAAACTCTAATTTAATGCGAATGAATGCCTTATAGGTGTTAGCCAGATCTTGCGCAAGCACACTGTTATTCCTGTGCGAGTTGTGCCAAAAGCCGTTTCTCTTGAGACGAGACATGGCTTTCAGAGCACACCCTCCGATAAATATATCAAGAGGTGGAAGGTTCATCATAGCATCTAGAGCAGCGCCCGGCGTGCTGGGAAAAGCCCCCGTGCAGCTGAGACAAACCGTTCTTTGGAGTTTGGTGATAGAGGCTACGACGTGTTTGCGTTTAAGTCTGTTCCACCAGACAACCGATGCATATGAGATTATAGGTCTTCTCATTGCCGTGTGGATCCAAATGACCTTTGCCGGCGATGAGCCTCATGTTTTGCCAAAAAGCTCCTTTGCATTGCCAGAAAGCTGCCAGTGCTTTGGTGGTTTTTGACTCAACATGCTTTGACCAAAGAAGCTTGCTATCTTTTTTTTTTGTTTTTTTTTAGAGACTCGCGCAGGTTCAAGAGTTTCTATATTCTCTTATGATGTGTTTTAGAGACACACAACCTGAACGGAGTGCAGTGGTTTGGTCCGTTGATGTTCATTACTCTCAGGGGTGGTTGTCCTAGATAGGATGAGAGCCGACCAATTCCGGGTTGGTTATAGTCCGTAGTAATTCGTTCGAGTAATTCGTTTTAGTATTGCATACGCAGAGGATGAATTTCAGTTGACCATATACTGTGAGTGTTATGCCTGCAGCAGTACGGTCTGGTCACTTTCCATTCACAACTGCGTTGCATACTTTTTGTCCGTATAGGAATTACTTTTTCTTGGCTACGAAGCGAAGTAGAACTATAGACCTTCCGCTCGGCGGTCGATGATGTTAACCACTGCACCACAGCCACCCCCATCTAAGTAGACTCCCAGGTACTTAGCTTCCTTGGAAACCGGAATGGGAGTGCCTTTTAGTACCAGCAGAGTCGTGTAAGTATTTTTCATCCTTCCCGTGAAGAGAACGATATTGGGTTAAGAGGATTAACCGACTGTCCATTTCTTGTACACCAATCATCAACACATTTAGCTCCGCCTGTGCTTTGAGACGGTCGCTAAGCATGAGCTGAAAAAAAGAACGGCGACATTATTCGCATAGGCATGGGTCTAGATTCCAAAGGCATTGCGAGCATCAAGCAGAGTCAACCACCATGCACCATAAGAGCGGATTTTACGCCGGATTTGACACATTGGTCGAGACCTGCATCAGCGGTCAATGTCTTGTGCACAAGCTTTGCTTTGATCCACAAGACCAGTGCTTCATCTACGCCATGGCGTCTGGCAGCGTTATACATGCTGTCGAAAAAGAGTGTTATCAAAAGCTCCCTAAATGTCGACAAAAATGCCCAGCGCGTACTCTTTCCTTTCGAGCGCGCATTCAATTCTCCCAACTAGGTTTTGAAGCGCAGTCTCGCAGGATTTTACGCGCTGATAAGCATGTTGCATCTCCGAATGAGGGTGCATTCAAAGGGAAACTTTGCGCACGTGCAACTCTACCAGTCTCTCCATGCTTTTCCGCAGGAAGGATGTTAGATTATTTGGTCTAAAACTATTGACAAGTGAGTTATCCTCTATGAAAGCTTCTTCTTCTTCTTAGTGGGCGCTACAGTTCGGGGTGAACCTGGGCCTCAACCAACATGCCCCTCCATCTAGCACGATCTTTCGCTAGCCTTTTCCATTGCCGCACACCCAGTTGGCTGAGGTCCCCTTCCACCTGTGTGCGCCATCTTAAGGGCGGCCGTCCTCTGCTTCTTCGTTCCTCGGGGTTGGATTCAAAGACTCTCCGGGTTGGAGCTGTGGTGTCCATTCGCTCTACATGGCCCAGCCATCTTAGGCGTTGAATCCGTAGACGCCTGACTAGGCTTATGTCGCTGTACAGCCTGTAAAGTTCGTGGTTGAATCTTCTCCTCCATCCCCCGTCTGCGTTTATAGGCCCAAAAATCACGCGCAAAATCTTTCTCTCGAACCGACCAAGGGCCTCCTCATCCGCTTTTGATAGTGTCCATGCTTCTGCGCCGTACAACAGGACCGGGATGATAAGGGTCTTATATAGAGTCAACTTTGTCGTTCGGGAAAGGGCTCTATTACTCAGTTGCCTCCTGAGCCCAAAGAAACAGCGATTGGCAAGAGTGATTCTGCGTTTGATTTCGGAACTGATGTCGTTGTTCCAGGTCACTGCGGACCCAAGGTAGACGAAGTCCTTAACTACCTCGAACTTATATCTGCCTATACAAACGTTCTGGCCGAGACGTCGGTGTTGAGCGTCCTTTTTTGATGACAGCATATATTTAGTTTTGCTCTCGTTTACCGCCAGACCAACTTTTGCCGCCTCGAACTCAATGCTCGTATACGCCTCATTGACATCTCGCTCTGATCTACCTATTATGTCAATATCGTCGGCGTATGCAAGGAGTTGCGAGGATTTGAAATAGATTGTGCCTCTTGTATTGGCCTGTGAATTTTGCACAATCATTTCCAATATGATGTTGAAGAAATCACACGACAGCGCATCGCCCTGCCTAAATCCTTTTTTGACATCAAAACTATCGGTAAGGTGTTCACCGATTCGGATGGAGCAGCGAGCATTCTCCAAAGTCATCCTGCATAGTATGACGAGTTTAGCAGGTATGTCAAAGGTAGACATAGCGTTGTATAGCTCGTCTCTAATTATGGTGTCGTATGCGGCTTTGAAGTCGACAAATAGGTGGTGAGTGTCGACTTGAAATTCTTTGGTTTTTTCCAGGATCTGCAGTAGTGTGAAGATTTGGTCGATGGTGGACTTCCCTGGCCTGAAACCGCACTGATAACGACCTATCAGCTTATTTACAAAAGGCTTCAGGCGTTCACACAAAACGGCAGAGAAGATTTTGTAGGCGATGTTAAGGAGACTTATTCCTCTATAGTTGGCGCAATCAGAGGGGTCTCCTTTCTTGTGGATCGGGCATACGATGCTGAGACTCCATTCCTCGGGCATGCTTTCCTCTAACCATATCTTACGGATGAGCTGGTGCATGCTCCCAACCAGGTCATCCCCAGCTGCCTTGAAGAGCTCAGCAGACAGTCCGTCTGCGCCAGCATCTTTATTCGACTTGAGCTTCGATATGGCAATCTTAACTTCGTCGAGGTCAGGGGGACAGAGTTCTCTGCGGTCTCCGTCGATTAGAAATGGATCATTCTGCCTGACAGCGGTATATTGACTAACATCGCCGTTATACAGTCTGCAGAAGTGGTTTTTCCATATTTTCAGCATCGACTGCGGTTCTACTACTGGGTGTCCGTTCTCATCCCTGCAGGGTTCCGTTCTGGCTTTATAACCTTGGCATGTTCGCTTTGTCTGTTGATAAAACTTTCGAACGTCACGCCTGCAGTAACACCTCTCCAAATCCTCAATCGCGCGCTTCTCGTGCTCTTTCTTCTTTCTTCTAAGAAGCTTATGCTCCTCCCTTCTTTTTAACTCGTAGAGCTCACGAGCTGCTCTTGTTCTTTTACGCAGCGAGGCCTTATATGCATCCTGCTTCGCTGTATGAATCCTCCTGCACTCGTCATCGAACCAGGTGTTTCTTCGTGGTGGAGCCTTGAAACCCAAAACTTCGGATGCAGAGCTTTTCAGGGCTTGTTTACAAAGGCTCCACTGCTGTTCTATTGATAGCGCGGAGGATTGAGGTGTATTGGAGAGCTTAAGGGAGACGCGATCGGTAAAAGCACGAGCGGTTTCTGGCGATAGTAGCTTTCCGACGTCATAACTTTGTATTCTTACTCTACTCCGATGCGTTCGTGATATCCGTAAGCGCATCTTGGCTACAACAAGATAGTGGTCCGAGTCGATGTTAGCCCCTCGGAAAGTTCGAACATCAGGAATAGTGAAGGAGTGTCTGACGTCGATCGCGATGTGATCAATCTGGTTGGTAGTCGATTGATCAAAAGACCGCCAGGTGCCTTTGTGTATATCGAGGTGCGGGAAGCGCGTACTGGCTAGAAGGAGATTTCGCCTCGTAGCGAGATCAATCAGCCTGTGTCCGTTATCGGAGGTGGTGTCGTGTAGGCTATGTTTGCCGATGACTCGTTCAAATATGCTTTCCTTACCCAGCTTAGCATTGAAGTCTCCTAGTACAATTTTGATGTCATAGCTGGGACATTGGGCATACGTTCTGTCTAGGAGATCGTAGAACTCATCTTTGGCTGAGTCATCCTTATCTTCCGTGGGGGCGTGGACGCAAATCAGGCTGATGTTAAAAAATTTAGCCTTGATACGGATTGTTATGAGGCGTTCGCTCACATGCCGAAAGCTTAGGACTTTTTGCCTTAGTCCACCTCGAAAAACAAATCCGCATCCAAACAATCGTTGCCCTCTCTCCCTATAGCAGTCGCCGTAGTAAATATCGCAGTTTTTCATCCGCTTTATGCCCGGTCCATTCCATCGCATTTCCTGGATGGCGGTGATGTCCGCTTTATAGCGGTCTAGGGCGTCCGCAAGTTGTTCGGCTGCACGTGGCCTGTTTAGGGACCTAACATTCCACGTACAAAGCCGAAGATCATTGTCCTTTTTTCGTTTTTTGCAAGGGTCGTCAACATAAATCCGGTCCGTTTAGCTTACTAATTTTCTTAAGTTACAATCGAAAGTCCTCACTAAGAGCGACCGATACTAATTAAACATAAAATTTGAATTTGGAATTAATTTTCGTTTTTTTTTTTTTTTTTCTCGTTTTTGAACTCTTAGGAAAATGACTTAAACTGGAAGTCGAAGAGAGATTCAGACGAATTTTATGATAAACGCAGTATATCCAGTGAGAGCGATAGTGACATATTTAGTAATGAAACGCACGAAATACATTCGTGGCAACAACGTTACCATTTCATATGGGACAAAAATGAGATCGAAGAAACCCTCACTCGACAATATCCGAGCTCTAGTCAAATACTTAAAATGGTTCAATCGGGCGAATTTTACGGTTTTCAAACAATCTACTTTTACAAATAAACATTTAAAATTAAATATATCACTTCTCCTTCATTACAGAGCTCATCTCTGGTTCGAATGAAGTCAACTTGGCCCTGCTCTATTCAACGCTATATGACATGCTAGAAAATGTCGTAACGCTTTTAAATACATTTCTAGGAAACCCGAATGCTCAAGATCCGAAGGGCAGGACGCCACTGCACTTTGCATGCTCTAATGGTAACGCACAAATTGGAAAACTTTTACTAGACCGAGGAGCGGATCCAAATTGTTGGGACTTGAAAAAAGAAGTCACACCATTGCATTGTGCGGCCAAGTATATAATTTTAATTTCTCTTATTGAATGTCTATGTAATCTTGTAATTAATATTCATTATTTAGCTCAGGAAGTGTAGATTGCATATTACTATTATTAAGAAGAAGGGCTCACATAAATATAGGAATTGAAAAGCGTTCGGCTTTACACTTTGCCATCGACAGAAACGCAATCGATTGTGTCGAGACACTCTTGAAGTATGGTGCAAATCCGAATACACCACAAGTCTACACTGAAACTCCCTTACATACTGCAAGTGCGTTAGGCAATAAAAAATGTGTGGAATTGTTGCTTGCACATGGAGCTGATGTTAGACCTCAATTTGGCGAAGGAAAATTAACAGCATTACATTTGGGTAACTGATCTGTTTGTTATATTCTCTGTTTTGATACAAATGACTTATTAGAATTGTGTATAAAATCTTAAGCTGCTGAAAACGATTATGTGGAATGCGTTCGTCTCTTATTGGAAAATGGCGCCGATGTCAACTGCCGGAATGCAGGCTACCAAACTCCGCTCCATCTGGCTTGTTTATCCCAGTCAGTGGAAACAGTCGAGATACTTATAAAATATGGCGCTAACGTGAATGCCCACTATAGAGACGGCAGGACCGCTTTACATGCAGCTATTGTAAAACAATCTCGTTGCTTAGACTGCTGCATGGCTCTATTGAAAGCTGGGGCGGATGTGAATAAAGCTGACAACTACGGATACACCCCACTGCATATAGCGGCTCTTAACGAATTCAGTAATTGCGTATATGCATTTATTGGTAAGCATACAACATTTCTTTTTAGAAAATGAAATTGTAAAATTGCGTATTGCTCATAAATAATGAACAGAATTTACCCAAGTTAAATTCTATGTGAAACGAACAATTATTTTATTTTCACGTTAGTGGTATTTCTAAGTTTCTGCCTAAGACTGGGTTCCTTGAAGTTAACCGCTTTGTTTTTAGGTCGCAATGACTTTCCCATCGTGGTCGACATAGCAGATTCATCATCCGAATACGTGTTTTCTGACTTGTTCGAAATATTCTCCTTCGAGTCACCTTTGCTTCTTTTTATGGACTTTTTACCCTTGGATAATCGTTGATTTGTTTTCTTCTTAGGGTTGTCCCGGATGGATTTGTTTTTAGTGTTTATTGTTAAAAGTTCCATTTTCTCTGCACTGATTTTTGGAACTAGGACACGAACTTTTTTTTCGAATGGCGACGTGCATGGGAACACATTTGTTTCCATACACTCGCTCTTGTTCGGGTTATATGGTGTGCTACACGGAGCATCCAAGAGGTTGTTGATTGTAGCATCGGATACAGTCTCTTCATTTATGGTAGGAATACTATAATCTAAACTCCGACGACTTGCATTTAGTACGACTGAAGAATTACAGCTCTCTCCGGTGGATTGTAACAAAGTTTGTTCCTCTGCAAATTAATAAGACTGTACACAAAAAACAACTAACTATTTGCTACTTGATTGATTTCCACTTTACCTGATTCGTTGCATTGCGATTCTGAATCTGTTAATTTTCCAAATGACTTCTCGGACGATTTTCTTTTGTTATTGCCTTCAGGTTCCTCAACAGTTGACTTTGCTGGTGGGGAATACATTTGATTTCTTAGTGAATCGGCAATCGTAACATTATCGTTTGATCGACGATGAGAAACAACACTCAGAGCGCTAAATTTTATTCGAGTAACTCGTTCGGGATATATTAGCATCATCGTCTCTTTAAATTTTTCTTCTAAAGTATTTGCGATTGAATCTTTCATTCTATTGAATTGTTCCCGTTGTTCAAACAATTGTTCATTCAAATATGTGACTTCACGTTTAAGTTTACTGAGTGCATTTCGTAGTTCTTGATTATGCAATGATAATTCACGATTAATCATACGATATGTTTCCATGCTCCTTCGGTATATTGTTTTTATTTTGAATGTGATGAAATAAATTTCAAATCGTAGCGTCAAACCGCGGAAACGTCAAACGCCAAAAAGGAGTCATTGCTAACGGCTATTATGTCAGTGAGGTACGACGTTTATGAAACGATATGGATGTATTTACGTTAATGGTGCGTTTGCAATATCTTACATTTGACAGTTGTTTGAAATCTGACACATGGATACGAGATTTCTTGTTTTTTACTTTTTATGGCGTTTTTTGTTTATTAAGTCTATTCAAAAATATTGTCTTTTGAGCCCAAAAAAACAGCGCCTGGCAAGAGTTATCCTGCGTCTAATCTCTGCGGTGCTGTCGTTGCGGTTTATTACCAGTGAGCCAAGGTAGACGAAATCCTTGACTACATCAAAGTTATAGCTGCCAATACTGACGTTATGGCTCAGACCTTGGCTAAGACGTCGGTGTTATGAATATTTGGTTTTGCCCTCCTTTACCTTCAGACCCACTTTAGCCGCTTCTGGGTCAATGCTCACAGAAGCTTCATTGACGTCCCGCTGCATCCTCCCATTCACGTCAATGTCATCAGTGTATGCGAACAATTGAGCAGACTCGTAAATCGTGCCTCTTCTATTGGCCAGTGAATCCCACACGATCTTTTCAAGGACGATGTTGAAAAAATTTAACATCGAATGTCTCGGTTAACTCCTTACCGACCTTTGGAGCAGCGGGAATTCTCCGCTGTCATCCTGCAGTCCTTGACATACATACATATAGCTCGTCCCCATAGACACTGCCATATGCGGCCTTAAAACCGACGAAAAGATGGTGTGTGTCCACCTGAAATTCATGTGTCTGCTTTAAGATCTGCCGCTGTGTGAATATTTAGTCTATCGTGGATTTTCCTGGCTTGAAGCCACATCGATAAGAACCTATCAAATTGTCCACGAATGGTCAATTGTTAGGCGATCACACAGCACGGCAGAAAAAATATTTTTGATGCACGTCCATGCAACGTGGTCATGTATGCATTCTGTTTTTCTGCATGTACCAGTCTGCACTCGTCACCAAACCAAGGATTCCTCTTAGGTGGTAATACATCAGAGGCAGCATCCTTGATGATACTTTGAAAACGTCTCCATTGTTGTTCTATGGGTTGTGCAGTTTGCATCGGCTCTTGACAGAGCTGGGGGGGAGATACGATCGGCGAAGTACCTGGCGATCTCTTGCGATTGCAACTTCCCAACGTCAAATCTTGATGGTCCTATTCGCGATATCCACGATACTGCAACAAGGTAATGAGCCGAATCCACATTGGCTCTTTGGAAAGTTCGGACATCCAAGATGCTGGAGGAATGTCTGGCTTCGATCGCAATATGATCGATTTGATTAACAGGCAATTGATAAGGAGACCGCCAGATCCCCTTATGGATATTGAGATGTGAGAATAGTGTGCTAGTTACCAGGAGATTACGCCCTGTCACAAAGTCTATTAGCCTGAATTAATGACGTGGTGTCGTGTAGGCTGTGCTTTCCTACGACTCGTTCAAAGATATCCTCCTAACCCAGCTTCGCGTTGAAATGTCCAAGGACAATCTTGTGTCATAGCTGGGACATTGAGCGTATGTCCTATCTAGGAGGTCATAGAAGTCATTTTTGACTCTGTGGGCTGGTGTGGGTCGTCTTTTTGTTCTGTGGGCTGATGTTCCCGAAGATAACTTTGATGCGGATTGTTATGAGGCATTCGACTCATGCCGGAAGCTTATGACTTTTTGTTCTCCTTTTAGCAGTTTCCGTAGTATGTCACAGTTTTTCATCCTCTTTTTACCTGGTCCATCCCATCCCACTTCTTGGAGTGCGGTAATGTCTGCTTTATAGCCAGCTTAGGGCTTTTTCTAACGGTCTGTTAAGTGACCTAACATTCCAGGTACAGAACCGATACTCCTGTCCTTTTATACGTTTTCAGGGGTCGTCAACATGTAATTCGTCCGTTAAATCCGAGGCTTGTGGGTGTTTCTAGTTTTTACATTTTTTTACGGTTAAGGCTTACTAGGCCGTAGACCAACCGACTGAACTTGTTTTTTGGCGCAGGAAACTCGCCCTTCCCCGTCTGTAATTTCCAGGGGAAATCTCCAAGTGGCACCACGAGGATGTGGGGGATGGGACATACTAACAGTGCCGCAAGGTGCTCGTCTGCGGTGTCTCTTCTTCCTTTTCAGCAGGCCAGCATCCGTCGGATAGATACTACCCCTACGAGGCCTTTCTTAGCCCTTTACTAAGTTTAAGGAAGTTGATTTTTACTTTCCATTCATTGCAAATGCGCCGAGGAGCACCGTATCGCAGTGGGTAGTGTGTTGGCCTCTGATGTTTTTGTCCGCTTTACCTATGGGAAAATAAAATCACACACAGCGTAGGTGATTGAGAGAAGCTAGGCTTCATACATAGTATTACAAATCTGCTGTAAAAGGGTTGTCTGTACTGACCAAGTCTTATAACTTACTTATCAGGCCAGCGATCCGCGATCAGCGTGCCCGGTGCTTCCAGTTGTCAAGACCAAGATGTCTTACATCCGCGATTACTTGGTCTTTATACCGGAGGTTCGGTCTTCCTCTTCTTCTCGAACCAGGAGGTTCGGAGTCGAAGACCCTCTTAGCTGGAGCGTTGATGTCCATGCGCCGAGCTAGTGTAGTCGACGGATCCTTGCCTTCCGGACTACATCCACATCTTGGTACAGCTCGTAGAGTTCGCGGTTGTGTCTTCTTCTCCATTCACCTTCCTCACAGACAGGACCAAATATCCGGCGCAGAATTTTTCTTTCGATAGAACCCAATACAGCTCCGCTATCCTGCTTATCGTCCAGCTTTCGGCTCCGTACAGCAAGACTGGCAGAATGAGCGTTTTGTAAAGCATGACTTTGGTCTTTCGAGTGAGGAGTTTTGACCCAAGTTGTTTGGACAAGCCGAAGTAGCAGCGGTTGCCAAGGGCGATTCTATGCCGGATCTCCACTGTGGTGTCATTTGTGGAATTTACGTTTGCCTCGAGGTAGACAAACTCCTTAACTACCTCGAAATTGTAGCTGTCAATTGTTATATTTTGTCCCAGGTGGTGAGCGACGGACTGGTTTTTGCTTGACAGCATGTATTTCGTTTTGTCCTCATTGATCTTAAGACCAACTCGTTTCGCCTGTTCTTCAATCGCCGTGAATGCTTCCACAATGCCACGACGGGAACACGCGATGATGTCGATATCATCCGCGTATCCTAGCAGCTGGGTGGACCTGTAAAAGTAGTGCCTTCCCTGTTGACGCCTGCCCGTCGCACTATCTGCTCCAGCACCAGGTTGAAGAAGTCACATGACAGCGCATCTCCTTGCCGAAATCCGGTGCATGTTTCGAATGGTTCCGAGGTCCTAGAACCGAATTGCACGGTGAATCGCGTGTTTTTCAGCGTGGCGCGACACAACTGGATCAGTTTTACCGGGATCCCGAATTCGGCCATCGCACCAAACAGTTCTTCACGATGAATGCTGTCGTATGCGGCTTTGAAATCGATGAAAAGATGGTGTGTATCGATTCGGAACTCGTTGGTCTTTTCCAGGATTTGTCGAAGTGTGAAAATTTGGTCTATAGTTGATTTGCCGGGCCGGAGGCCGCACTGATAGCTGCCGATTAGTGCGGTGCAAAATGGTTTTAGACGTTCACACAATACGCTGGACAGGATCTTGTATGCGACTTTGAGCAGGGATGTACCTCTATAGTTCTTGCAAGCGGTAGGATCGCCTTTTTTGTGGATGGGGCATATAGAGCTGGTATTCCAGTCGTCGGGCATGCTTTCATCTTCCCAAATTCTGCAGATGATCTGGTGCATGCTCCCTACCAGAACATCGCCGCCAGCCTTGAAGAGCTCTGATGGCAGGCCATCTGAGCCTGCGGCCTTGTTGTTCTTCAGCTTCTGAATAGCTGTGCCGACTTCTTCGATGCTGGGTGGGAGGACTACTTCAGCGGCTGGAGTTGGGATTTCCTCGGTCCCTACCACTCTCTCTTCGTCATGCTCGTTAAGCAGCTGCTGGAAATGCTGCTTAAATACATCCACTATTCCCTGCGGGTCGGCGACAAGATTATCCTCGCAGTTTCGAAGAGCCTGGGTGCCCTTTTTGAAGCCTCCTGCAAGGTCTTTGGCTTTCTTGTAAAAGGGTCCTCGATATCCTTGAGCTGGGAGGCTGCGAAGATTCTTTTCTTTTGTCGCAGTAGTTTTTTCTCCTCCCTTCTTCTGGCTCGGTACTCTTCTTGCGCTGCCCTGGTTTTCCTCTGCCTCGTCGGTTGCTGCCTTTTTCTGCTCACACTCGCCATCATACCACGGGTTTCTTGTTGGGGGTGGTAGGTATCCAAGTCTTATAAGCTTAGCTTAAAAAGTTCTGTGACTGTTTTTTATGTTGCTGCACACTCAAACTACAATAGCTTTATTGGTTACTTGGGTTCTATATGGGAAAAATTGTGTCGAAAAAATCGGTTTTATATACAGCAACAAGATTGGAATGCGATCAGTGAAACAAGTTGTTTTCTTGATGGCGATTTAAACTAAAATAAATATGTCTTGCTACACCTTCCCTAAGGTATTTTTTCCCGGTTACTTATTACTCCCGGTTACTCTTATTTATCCATGAATTAGAACACGGAGCTGATATTACGGCCCGCACAGATGGAAACATATCAGCTCTATCATTTATCGTAAGACGGACGCCCGACGTAATACCGAAGCTTATAGCAAAACTAGATTCTTCTATAAAAGTCAATGATCACGAAATCGGGGACGTAGATTGTGAAATAAAATTGGACTTCCGATTACTAGTCCCTTCGCCAACGTTGGAACGCGGAGAGATTGAGCTTTTAATGTCGTTCGTCGAAGTTGGACAAAAGCGTGTATTAATGCATCCACTTTGCGAAACATTCTTATTTTTAAAGTGGAGAAGAATTAGGAAATTCTTTCTCATGAGCCTCTTCTACCACTCAGTGTACGTCCTCATGTTCACCATGTATGTTATTGGAGTTTATGTGCGAAATTGTGATAAAGATTCTATATGTCGAGCAGCCGGTTACATTTCGCCAGTTGGATATTTCGTCGTCTTCCTAAACTTAATCCTCTTGGCAAAGGAACTATTCCAGGTAAGTGATGAAAGCAATTAAAGAAAAGAACATTTCTATGGAATTGAACTTTCAGATGGCGCACGGATTGACAGGATACGCAAAGTACTGGGAAAACTGGCTGCAGTGGACTATTATTTTTGGAGTATTTCTGTGTGTGGTAATAATAGCATACGAGTGATGCAATTCATCTATTCCCATTTTGAATTGGATTTGTTAGACACCGGAACTTCTGGTTGCCAGCGATTTATTTACGGTGCCGGCATGGCAACATCACGTTGCAGCAATTGTAGTTTTTCTCGTCTGGCTCGAGATAATGATGCTTGTGGGTAGGTTCCCGATATTTGGATTGTATATACAAATGTTTACAAAAGGTCGGTAAGGCGTGAAAAAACTTTGAATTTAGTATCTAAGTGTTTTCTTCAATTTGTTTTTTAGTTGCAGTGAACTTTGGAAAATTTCTTTTGGCTTACTGTTGCTTACTAATTGCTTTCGGCTTGAGTTTTTGTATTCTCTTTGCGGACTATCCTGCATTTATGAACATTGCATGGTATCGAGTATTGGAGATTCGTTTCTTGACTTTTGTTACATTTTCATGTTTTCTTTAAATTATAGGTCGCTTTTAAAATCGGTAACTATGATGTCTGGCGAGCTAGAATTCGAAGATATCTTTTATGGGGATGTGCCCATCAAGTATCCGGTTACAGCACACATTTTATTTTTGGCCTTCGTACTTCTAGTGACTGTAATCTTAACTAATCTTATGGTTGGTTTAGCTGTCAACGATATACAAGTGAGGTTGAGATATTTAGTCTATGGAAGAAGAGTTTCAGTTTTCAATATATTTTCTAAAAGGGATTACAAGTCTCGGCAAGTTTGGATCGTCTGATTCGACAGGCTGAGTTGGTTTCACGTCTTGAAAGTTTGTTTTTCTCACGCCTTCTACGCAACTCTCCGAAAAGACTATTGGCTCTATGTAAGAGAAGTGCATTACTTCGTACATCCAGAAATCAATTGCAATTCGTTATACGACCAAACGATCCAAGAGATAAGCAATTGCCCGAAGAGCTGAAACTAAATATTTACAAGATGGTCGCCGAACGGAGAGATCGAAATCAAATTCTGAAGCAACAAAGATACGATTCCAATTGCTGTTTCTTCAATAAAACCATATTAAACGAAAGGGAAAAGAGCCAGAAGACCGAACATTTTTCCATCCAACGTCCACGATCAACAACTAATGTGCCTAATAACATTCACATGCAAGCTTCCGTTGATGAATTAGCAAGCAATAGGCAGTCGTTAACATCACAAAATATTCAAATAATGAAGGACCACTTGGATAGGCTAGAACAACTTGTTACTGGAATAGAGCAAAAGATTGATACTGTTACAGAGGACATAGTTCGTATGAGGGAACATTTCGATAACAGGAATCAAATGTATTTTTGATCGAAAAGAAACTCAAAATGAACTTAACTGATGTCGATATTCAAAATCTAATTATTTAATAAATGAAATATGGAATAATGTGATTGTGTATTTGGTAGACCAAATAGGTGTAAAAGGTTTATTAGGTCATACAAGCAAGTTTCATCAGAAAAGCTCCCTGAATAGGGATTTCATTCCCTTGCACACGGGGGTAATCATGATAATTACGTTTACCCGGTTGTGATTATTATCCGAAGTCATAGTGCTGCGTATGATTTTGCGAATGAAAAATGTTTGTTTACTTACTTAGGTGGCGCTACAGTCCGTGGTGAACCTGAGCCTCAACCAACAAGCGTCTCCAGCCGGCACGGTCTTTGGCCAGCTGTTTCCAGTGCCGCACGCCCAGTTGGTTGAGGTCCCTTTCCACCTGCGTGCGCCACCGCTGAGGCGGCCGTCCTCTGCCGCGCCTTCCTTCCGGAGTGGATTCGAAGACTTTTCGGGTCGGAGCTGTATCTTCCATGCGCTCTACATGGCCTAGCCACCTTAGACGCTGTATCCGTAGACGTCGTACCAGGCCGATGTCGCTGTACAACCTGTACAGTTCTTCGTTATATCTTCTCCTCCATACACCGTTTGAACAAACGGGACCGTAGATAGTGCGCAGAATTTTCCTCTCGAAACGACCAAGGGCATCTTCATCCGCTTTTGTTAAGGTCCAAGCCTCTGCGCCGTAAAGGAGGACTGGGATGATCAAGGTCTTATATAGTGTCACCTTGGTTTTCCGAGAGAGGGCTCTACTTCTCAATTGCCTCTTGAGCCCAAAGAAACCGCGATTGGCAAGAGTGATTCTGCGTTTTATCTCAGCGCTGGTCATCAGTGGGCCAAGGTAGACGAATTACTTGACCACTTCAAAGTTATATCCGCCCATGGTGACGTTCTGGCCAATACATCGGTGTTGTCCGTCTCTTTTAGATGAAAGCAGATATTTGGTTTTACCCTCATTAACCTTGAGACCCATCTTAGCCGCTTCTACCTCAATGCTCACGAAGGCCTCATTGACGTCTTGCTGTTTTCGTCCAATTACGTCAATATCGTCGGCGTACGCAAGCAATTGCGTAGACTTGAAATAAATCGTACCTCTTGTGTTGGCCAGTGACTCTTGCACGATCTTTTCAAGCACGATGTTGAAAAAGTTGCATGACAGCGCGTCACCTTGCCTAAATCCTTTTTTAACATCAAAGATCTCGGTTTGCTCATTACCGACCTTATTGGAGCAGCGAGAATTCTCCATTGTCATCCTGCACAGTCGGACGACTTTGACAGGGATGTTAAAACTAGACATGGCTTTGTACAGCTCGTCTCTATATACGCTGTCATACGCGGCCTTGAAATCGACGAAGAGGTGGTGAGTGTCGATTTGGTATTCCTGGGTCTTCTCCAAGATCTGCCGTAGCGTAAATATTTGGTCTATTGTGGATTTACCTGGCCTGAAACCACACTGATAAGAGCCGATCAGTTTATCCACAAACGGTTTCAGGCGTTCACACAATACGGCAGAGAAGATCTTATGTGCGATGTTAAGGAAACTTATTCCCCTATAGTTGGCGCAGTTATAGGGGTCTCCTTTCTTATGGACCGGGCAAACGATGCGGAGATTCCATTCGTCGGGCATGCTTTCCTCCGACCATACCTTGCAAGTGAGATGGTGCATGCACCTTACCAGCTCATCTCCAGCCGCCTTAAAAAGCTCAGCAGACAGGCCGTCTGAGCCAGCGGCTTTATTAGACTTAAGTCTTGACTTAAGTCGCTATTTTGACTTCGTCTAGGTCGGGTGGACTGAATTCTGTTACTTCGTGGTCCATTGCGAATGGCTCGTTCTGCCTGGCAGCGGTATCTTGTCTATCATCGCCGTTATACAATCTGCAGAAGTGGTCTTTCAAAATCATCAGCATCGACTGCGACTCTACTACCAGTTCTCCATTTTCATCCCTGCAGGCCGCCACTCTGGCTTTGTAGCCATGGCATGTTCGTTTTACCTTGTTGTAAAACTTACGGGCGTCATTCCTGCGGAAGCATCTCTCCATCTCCTCGATCTCACGTTTTCCGTGCTCTCTCTTCTTTCTTCTGAAAAGCGTGTGTTCCTCTCTTCTCTTCTGCTCATAGATTTCGCGAGCAGCTCTTGTCCGTCGTTGCAGCATGGCCCTATATGCCTCTTGTTTTGCTGCATGGGCTTGTTCGCATTGTTCATCGAACCAGGGGTTTCTAGGTGGTGACTGTTTGAAACCCAGCAAAATGTTCCAAAATGTTTGTTTGGAGGTCCTTAAAATCAGGATACGTTAAAGCTAAATAGTATATTAGATAAAGCAAAACTAGTTAAGATAGGAGAAAGTCAGAACTCTCTTATCACTGATTTAAAAGGTATTGCAGAACAGATTAGGTCCGCGTTATCCGAGGCTTGTGTTTGTTTCTGAGCAACGTGCAGCGGAACAACTTGCGGATGCCCTAGACCGCTATAATGCGGACTTAATCGCCATCCAGGAAATGCGATGGAAAGGGCCGGGTGTAAAACGGATGAAAAACTGCGACATCTATTAAGGCAACTGCTATAGGGAGAGAGGACAACGATTGTTCGGATGCGGATTTGTCTTTCGAGGTGGACTAAGGTAAAAGTCCTAAGCTTTTGGCATGTAAGCGAACGCCTCATAACGATCCGTATCAAAGCCAAATTTTCTAATCAGCCTTACCTGCGTCCACGCCCCCACGGACGATCAATCACTAATCAGATTGATCACACAGCGATCGACGTTAGACACTCTTCCATTATTCTTGATGTTCGAACTCTCCGAGGAGCTAACATGGATTCGAACCACTATCTCGTAGTAACCAAGATGCGCCTACGGATATCACGAACACAACGGAGTAGAGTAAGAATACAAAGTTATGACGTCGGAAAGCTACTATCGTCAGAAACCGCTCGTGCTTTTACCGATCGCGTCTCCCTTAGGATCTCTTATATATCTCAACTCTCTATGCAATCAATAGAACAACAGTGGAACCTTTGCAAACAAGTCCTGAAAAGCTCTGCATCCGAAGTTTTGGGTTTCAAGGCTCCACTACGAAGAAACACCTGGTTCGATGACGAGTGCAGGAGGATTCACACAGCGAAGCAGGAGTGTGAAAAAGGAGGAGCATAAGCTTCTCAGGAGAAAGAAGAAAGAGATTTGGAGAGGTGTTACTGCAGGCATGACGTTCGAAAGTTTTATCAAGAGATAAAGCGAACATGCCAAGGTTATAAAGCCAGAACGGAAGCCTGTAGGGACGAGAACGGACACTTAGTAGTAGAATCGCAGTCGATGATGAGAATATGGAAAAAACACTTCTGCAGACTGTATAACGGCGATGTTAGTCAATATACCGCTGTCAGGCAGAATAATCGATTTTTTAACGACGAAGACCGCAGAGAATTTCGTTCCTCTGACCTCGACGAAGTTTAGACCGTCATATCGAAACTCAACTCGAATAAAGCTACTGGCGTTGACGAACTGCCTGCTGAGCTCTTCAAAGCAGCTGGAGATGACCTGGTTAGGAGCATGCTCCAGCTCATCTGTAAGATATGGTCAGAGGAAAGCATGCTCGAGGAATGGAGTCTCAGCGTCGTTTGACCGATGCACAAGAAAGGAGACACCTTTGAGTGTTAAGCCTTTTGTAAATAAGCTGATAGGTGTTTGTCACTGTGTCTCCAGGCCAGGGAAGTCCACCAGAAATATCGGATGTATAATGGATCGGAAATGGCAATATAACGAGAAATTAATACACACCACGTCCGAAAACGGACATCGGCTACTCGACTTTCTGGCGGGGCGTAATCTCCCAACAACAGGCAACTAAAAACCCCTGGTTTGATCAGCATTGCGGGCAAGCCCATGTAGCAAAGCAAAACGCCTACAAAGCCATGCTACATAGACGGGCGAGAGATGCTCGTGGCGCAGACTGCCTGTCTGCCGAGCTATTTAAAGCGGCTGGAGATAATGTGGTAGGGCGCATGCACAAGCTCATTTGTAAAATATGGTCGGAGGAAAGTATGGCCCGACGAATGGGCACAGTCCACAAGAAAGGAGATCCCTGTAACTGCGCAAACTACAAGGGAATAAGTCTCCTTAACAACGCACACAAGATCTTCTCTGCCGTACTGTGTCAAAGAGTGCAACCCTTTGTAGATAATCTGATAGTTCTTATCAGTGTGGTTTCAGGCCAGGTAAATCCACGATAGACCAAATATCCACACTGCGGCAGATCTTGGAGAAGACACAAGCCGACACCCATCACCTTTTCTTCGATTTCAAAGTCCGGTATGACAGTGTGCATAGAGACGGAGTCATATTTAGTTTTAACATCTCAGCCAAACTCGTCAGATTATGCAGAATGACAATGGAGAATTCTCGCTGTTCCATTAAGGTCGGTAGCGAATTAACCGAGACCTTTGATGTTAAAAAAGGATATAGACAAGGTTAAGCACTGTCATGTAATTTTTTCAACATTCACTGGCCAACACAAGAGGTACGATCTATTTCAAGCCTGGGCAACTGCTTGCGTACGCGGATGACTTTGACGTAATTGGACGGACAGAGCGGGACGTCAATGAAAGCATTGAAGCAGAAGCGGCTTAAATGGGTCTTTCGGTTAGAGAGGGTAAAACGAAATATACGCGTATTCTGTCATCGAAAAAAGATGCACAACACCGACTTCTCGGCCGGAACGTCACAATTGGCAGCTACAATTTCGGAATGATCAAGGACTTCGTCTACCTTGGCTCATTAGTGACCAGCGACAACAACACCAGCGCTGAGATCAAACGCAGACTTACCGCTGCTTCTTTGGGCTCAAGAGGCAATTGAGAAGTAGAGCCCTTTCTCGAAAAGCCAAAGTTGCGAAATACAAAACCTTAATCATCCTCGTCCTCCTCTATGACGCAGAGTTCGTCAGAGTCAGAGTTCGTACCTCTTGTATTGGCCGCAGAGTCCCGCACGATATTTTCAAGAATAATGTTGAAGAAATCACATGACAGTGCGTCACCCTGTCTAAAACCTTTTTTAACATCAAAGGGGTCGGTTAGTTCACCTTCGACCTTAATGGAGCAGCGAGAGTTCTCCATATTCATCCTGCATAGTCTGACGAGTTTGGCAGGAATGTTAAAACATGACATGGCTCTGTATAGCTCGTCTCTATAAACACTGTCATACGCGGCCTTAAAGTCGACGGAAAGATGGTACGTGTCGACCTGGAATTCATGGGTCTTCTCCAAGATCTACCGTAGTGTAAATATTTGGTCTATCGTGGATTTTCCTGGCCTGAAACCACACTGGTAGGAAGCTATCAGATTGTCCACGAACGGTTTCAGGCACTTACACAGTACGGAAGAGAGGATCTTGTACGCGATTTTCAGGAGGCTTATCCCTCTGTAATTGGCGCAGTCATAGGTGTCTCCTTTCTTATGGACCGGGCAAACGATGGTGAGATTCCATTAATCGGGCATGCGTTCTTCCGACCATATCTTGCAGATGATTTGGTGCATGTTCCTAACCAGCTCATCGCCAGCTGCTTTAAACAGCTCCGCGGGGAGTCCTTCTGCTCCAGCGGCTTTAGAAGACTTAAGTTTCGATATCGCTATCTTAACATCGTCTAGGTCGGGTGGATGGGATTCTCCTTCGTCTTCGTCCATTGTGAATGGTTCGCTCTGCCTAACGCCGGCATTTTGACTATCATCGCCGTTATACAGTCTGCAGAAGTGGTCCTTCCACAATCTCAGCATCGACTGTGACTCCACTACTAGTTGTCCGTGCTCATCCCTGTAGGCTTCTGCTCTGGCTTTATAGCCTTGGCATGTTTGTTTTACTTTCTGGTAAAATTTTCGAACGTCGTTCCTGCAGATCATCTCTCTATCTCCTCGATCTCGCGCTTCTCGTGCTCCTTCTCAGAAGCACATGCTCCTCCCTCTTTTTCTGTTCATAGAGCTCGCGGGCAGCCCTCGTCCGTCGATGCAATGTGGGCATGCATGCATTCTGTTTCTCTACATGGGCCTGTCATCCTCATCAAACCAGGGGTTTCTCGACGGTGGTGGCTCGAAACCGAGTACATCTGAGGCGGCCTCTCTAATGGCGTTTTGACAACGACTTTATTGCTGTTCTATGGTTTCTGCGGATAGCATCGGAACTTGAGAGAGCTTGAGGGAGACTTGATCGGCGAAGTTCCTGGCGGTCTCCTGCGATGACAGCTTTCCGACGCTAAATTTTGGTGTTCTTACTCGACTCTGTTGATTCCGAGATATTCGCATCCTTCTCTTGGCTGCAATAAGGTAATGAATCGAGTCGATGTTGGCTCCTCGAAAGGTTCGGACATCTAGGATGCTGGAGGAGTGTCTGCCGTCGATCGCAATATGACCAATTTGGTTGGTTGTCGATTGATCGTAAGTCCGCCAGGTCCCCTTATGGATGTTGAGGTGTGTACTTGCTACTACCAGATTATGTCCCGCCATAAAGTCCACTAGCCTTAGTCCGTTTTCTGACGTGGTGTTGTGTAGGCTGTGCTTTCTAATGACCCGTTCAAAGATATTTTCCTTACCCAGCTTTGCGGGGCTCCTCAACATGTAATCCGTCCGTATCCACGGCTATTGGTTGTTTCTGAACAAGGTTTTGTTTTACGCGATAGGGATGTTAATCCTAAGCGCCACCCCCAACCTGGAGGGCCAGGTTCCTCTTTTCAAAGGGTCGGGTCGCTGCACACATTGGTTCACTACCTGACGGGTGCCAGTATAGCTATCCAGGGGAGGCCACGCGGAGGCTGTGTGTCAACTTGGATTGAGCAGGGACAGAGATCGAAGCTGGCGTTTGCCAAGTTTAACGCGATCAACTTCTTTTCTCTGTTTGCTCGCTCGCTCGCTTATAGGAACTATTAAGACGAGTAAATCGGAAAGACGAACAATGTCTTTTCGCTAAAACTCCCAATTGAGAACATTCCATGAAATAATTCCTTTTCACATTTGCCACGCTAACCAGCAATGGAGCTTCTTGCCCCAGACATCGACGAGTAGACCAGTTTACAGAAAAGAGGACGGTAGAAGGCTTTAGGTCAAACCAAAACAGACTTATAAATACTTCTATTGTAACATTTGTAATGAAATAAAGTCAATTATTACTACTTACTACTGCTACAGGAAAGAGGAGGGGAGACATATTAGGGAATGTGTCATTTCAATACTGACTCCTCCTCAATCGGACGGCATACAATACCAGGATTCTTTGAAAGCCCATGTAGGGAACAAAGTCTTATGTGTTAACGAAGATTTATATTGGATTACAAGCAACTTACCAAGAGATCACATGTCATCAAGTCCCCATTTTTCAAACTAACAATGTTCCTTCGCTTCCCATCCTTTCGAAGTTCAACGTCGCTGACTACCGATTGATTAAGCACGGTTACGTTTGACGACAGCTTGAGCTGACTGTATATGCTATCTAAAATCAAGTCGTTCTCTATTATGCATGCAACATTTTCATTGAAATCATCATGATTGAAAGTGATAAGCGCATCTGAGCTGCCGTCCCAAACCTTAAAGGCATATACTAGCTTTGAATCGCAATTATACTTTGCATAGTTACCTGCATTTGCTTTACAGACTTGCAACGAGTTGACGATATTTTATCCCATGCATCGAGCGTCTTAAACAGTTCAATGGAGCCGTTGTTAATAGCAGAAACACGATTCCTATACTGGCCTCCTGTAAACCCTTTGAATTCTGGTGCGCTTTCCAGTAGAAGAACTGTTTTCTCCTGAAGAACCTTAGTCTTAGCTACAACGTTAAATACATATACATTTTCTTATTCAATTAAAGTCACATATCCCAGCATAATCATATTACATATTGCGCAAGCTAGAGATGTCCCCACAAGGCCTCCGCCGGTAATTATTACATCGTAATGCTTTAAATTCTGAAGTTGTAAGCCACTCACTCCTTTTGCCTCTGGTTTTTTATCCCGAGATACATTTCTGCACGCATTGAATGCAGTTTGCACGAATGCAGCCGTAGATCTTATTGGACATCTTTTCCTCGAGCAACGAATTAAGATCGACATATTTATCTGCTTGCCAGGGAATTCGATATTTTATTTAAAATCGAAAAATTTCATCGGAACTAGGAAGGAAAACAAAGTGACGATCGGCATGAACAGATGATTTTGGCACCGCGTACTTGTCAAACAGGGTTCAGGCAGTTTTATGGCGACAGTGTATCGACAGTTGCGCCTCTGCCAGTGAACAATTGGTAACTCAAACGATTCAAACACCAACCGTTAACGAACAGAGAAAAGAAATTCAAATATGTAAAGAAAACGAACACTCCCTGTCTTGACTGCATTGTGTAGAGTTGGTTTTCATCTGCCAGCTACTTTCTGTTTTTTTGATTCTGTAAATTAAATCCCTGCAGGGATGAGCACGGACAACTAGTAGTGAAGTCACAGTCGATGCTGAGATTGTGGAAGGACCACTTCTGCAGACTGTATAACGGCGATGATAGTCAAAATGCCGCCGTCAGGCAGAGCGAACCATTCACAATGGACGAAGACGAAGGAGAATCCCATCCACCTGACCTAGACGATGTTAAGATAGCGATATCGAAACTTAAGTCTTATAAAGCTGCTGGAGCAGACGGACTCCCCGCGGAACTGTTTAAAGCAGCTGGCGATGAGCTGGTCAGGAACATGCACCAACTCATCTGCAAGATATGGTCGGAAGAACGCATGCCCGATGAATGAAATCTCAGTATCGTTTGCCCGGTCCATAAGAAAGGAGACCCCTATGACTGCGCCAATTACAGAGGGATAAGCCTCCTGAGAGCACCGTGGCGCAGTGGGTAGTGTGTTGGCCTCTGACGCCGATGACACGGGATCGAATCCCGACACAGCCATGTCATCGAACGTGTTTTTCACGGTGTTTCTCCTCAGCGGGGTTCTGACAAAGCCCCCTGTAGTAAAATTGTCATGAAAAGCTTCTCGAAATTCGCCGTTCGGAACCGGCAATAAACTGTAGGTCCCTTTCAACTATGGGAAAATGAAATCACACACAACATGGGTGATTGAGAGAAGCTCGGCTCAGGTTCTTCATGGACTGTAACGCCAACATACATACATACATACAAGCCTCCTGAACAGGTGACTTCTTCAACCTGGTACTGGAGCAGATAGTGCGACGGGCAGGCGTCAACAGCGAAGGCACTATCTTTTACAAGTCCATCCAGCTGCTAGGATACGCGGATGATATCGACATCATCGCGTGTTCTCGCCGTGGCATTGTGGAAGCATTCACGGCGATATAAGAACAGGCGAAACGAGTTGGTCTTAAGATCAATGAGGACAAAACGAAATACATGCTGTCAAGCAAAAACCAATCCGTCGCTCACCACCTGGGAAAATTAATAACAATTGACAGCTACAATTTCGAGGTAGTTAAGGAGTTTGTCTACCTCGGGGCAAACGTTAATTCCACAAATGACATCACGGTGGAGATCCGGCATGGAAGGCAGCTATAGCTCAGGCTCAGATCCTCCATGGATCGCAGGCCTGATAAGTAAGTAAGTAAGTCAACAGATCATGATCATCATCTGTTAGTCAACAACGAGAAGAAATGAGACAATTATATAACGTCACGCTCTAAGAAATGTTATTTGGATCTTGAAAACGGCCCTTATCAACATGTGCCGCCGATGATGTCATCCGATGTCTTCAAGCCGTTTAAACTTACAGATTCGATAAAATCTATGTCAACCTGTAAACCGAATCAATAAATAAATTGACAAATTAACTGGCTCAGCCCATTTCTTGCAATCTCCCTGCATTGCATTCCTAGCACTACAGAGGGTCTTGTCAGTGGTGCCATGAATTAAGGCCATATGAATTAAAGCCATAATGGCATTAATTCACTTTTAAATGCGAATAAACGCCATAATCCAAATATGGCCTCAGTTCACACTCAAATGAGAGCTAAAGCCACCACTCAAATGTGAACCAACATCATATGATGTTAGTTCCCATTCGAATGTGAACTAATGCCATAAAATATTTTTAAGCGCTCGGGCTTGTGAAAGCATGAGTAGGAATAATGAATTCTTACAGAGTAACACGGAGTAACACGAAATGGACCGGGTAAAAAGCGGATGAAAAACTGCGACATATTCTACGGTGACTGCTATAGGGAGAGAGGACAGAGACTATTTGGATGCGGACTTGTTATTAGAGGTGGACTAAGGCATGAAGTCCTAAGTTTTCAGTATGTGAGTGAATGCCTCATAATGATCCGCATCAAGGAAAACTTTTGCAACATCACTGTCATATGTGTCCATGCCCCCCGGAAGACAAGGATGACTCCATCAAAGATGATTTCTTTGATCTCCTGGACAGAACATATGTATACCAAATGCCCCAGCTATGATACCAACATCATACTAGGATTTTAACGCTAAGCTGGGTAAAAAAAAACATATTTGAACGGGTCATCGGCAAACACAGCCTATATGACACCACATCCGATAACGGGCACAGGCTGTTCGACCTTGCCACGGGGCGAAATCTTCTTTTAGCCAGCACACGCTTTCCCCATTGATTGATCACATCGCGATTGACGTCAGACACTCCTCCACCATTCTTGATGTTCGTACTTTCCGAGGAGCGAAGATCGACTCAGACCACTATCTTGTAGTAGCCAAGATTACGTCAACGGTTAACACGAACACCGCGGAGTAGAGTTATCGCCGGAGATCGCCAGTGCCTTTGCCAACCGCGTCTTCCTTAAGCTCTCCGATGCACCTCAATCCTCCACTCAGTCACTAGAACAACAATGGAGCCCGTGCAAACAAGCCCTAAAGAGCACAGCAACGAAAAGTGCTGGGCCTTAAAGCTCCACCACGACGAAACACGTGGTTTTATGACGAGTGTAGAAGGATTCATGCAGAAAAGCAGAAGGCTCACCACCGACGTCTTAGCCAGAACGTTTGTATTGGCAGATATACATATGTCTGAGGTAGTTAAGAACTAAGTCTACCTTGGTTCCGCTGTGATCTGGAATAACGACAACAGTTCCAAAATCAAAAGCAGAACACACTCTTGCCAATCGCTGTTTCTTTGGGCTCAGAAGGCAATTAAGTAATAGAGCCCTCTCCCGAACGACAAAATTGACTCTATATAAGACCCTTATAATCCCGGTCCTGTTGTACGGCGCAGAAGAATGGACACTATCAATAGCGGATGACGAGGCCCTTGGTCGGTTTGAGAGAAAGAGTTTGCGCGTGATTTTCGGGCTTATAAATGCAGGCTGGAGATGGAGGAAAAGATTCAAACACTACATGGGTCTAGTCAGGCGTCTACGGATTCAACGCCTAAGATGGCTAGGCCAAGTAGAGCGAATGGACATCACAGCTCCAGCCCGGAGGGCCTTTGAATTCAACCCCGAGGGACGAAGAAACAGAGGACGACCGCACTTAAGATGGCGCACACAGGTTTTTTTTTTTTTTTTTTTTGTCTGTGTCTATACTTATTCTACCTTAGTCTACCCTAACCTACCCTACCCTATGTATGCCATTGGTGTTGGCGATTGTTGCCTTGAAGAGGCTTACTTAACCTAGCGGAGACATCTCCAGCCACCAAAAGCGCTGCTGCTGCCTTACAACGTCTCTCCGATCGCGGTCTGAAACCGCCCTGCTGAACCTGAGGCGCTCTGGCTCACAGAGCTTCCCCAGCTCCGTAGAGGAATCGCCGTTTCACGTAATTTCGTGCCACATGGAAAATTAGCGGTACCGCCAATCTATCCCGGATTAGTCCACAATGATCTAGATAGAGGAATGCTTGTGGCGGGACAAAGCCGCTAAGTCGCACACGCTCATGGTACATACTGTTGGGGTAGTAAGCCCCAGAGATCAAGTTATTGACCGAAGTCATTGCCCTCGCAACGTGACCTCGAATCAGCTTTATCAGAAAATTGTCTATCCGAAAAATCCGTGCCCGAACCAAACGGGACATCCATAGGCAATCATGGGCCTGATTAGGGCCATGTAGCAGATTACCTTCACTCTGCAGTCAAGTTGGCTGCTATGGAACAGCCATCTTGTCAGAGCGAAAGCGCCCCGAGCCCTTGCCAGAGCAGCATCCACATTTTTATCAAAATATAGATACTGATCCAGCCAGATTCCAAGGTATCTGACTACACTTCTATTTGTCAGTGGACGCCCGTCCGGTCCAAGGATTGAGAACCGTCGCCAGTGCTTTCTAGTGTCCCTAGAGGCCCTAGACAAAGGCGTTCTGAATAAAATAGTCTCTGATTTCTGGAAGTTGAAAATCAACTTCCAGTCATCACAGAACTGCTGAATTTTGTCGAAGTCACGCTGCAATAAAATGCCAATGACGTCGATCGTTGGACCTGATCTGTACGCAACCAAGTCGTCCGCATACGCTATCGAATGGCGAAGAGAAACTATCAGATCGCTGATGTAAATGCTGAAAAGGATCGGTGAGTTCACTGTGCCCTGTTGCAGTCCATTTTTAATTTCGAATGTTTGAGTAGAAGTCACGTTGGCAATTTTCACAACGAACTTTCTACCCTTCATCATGTCATAGATCATATATAGCAATGGTTTACTTATGCCCAGCTGTTTGAGCTTGTAGTAGAGTCCTTCTAACCATACGGTGTCGAAGGCTTTTTCCAAGTCAACCAGGCAGGCACCCGTACATTGGTTCTTGCATTTATTCCATTGGACATCCGAGACGAGTTTCGACGCGGCATGTATGGTATCATGCCCCGCCCTGAAACCGAATTGGTTATCCGGAATGATATTCTTGTCCTCAGCCCATTTGGACAGGGCTCTATGGATTACCTTCTCGAAGACCTTGCTGATACTCGGAAGGAGACTTATCGACCGGAGATTTGCCGGGTTAGAGGAGTCTTTGCCCCTCTTACGGATTGGTTGGACCACCGCCGTTTTCCTATGCCCCGGATAGTATGCATTATTCAGTGCATTGTTAAACAGGATGGTGTACCTCTCTACAGCCACTGGTGGGAGATGCCTGAGCACAACATTGGATATACCATCATTACCCGCGGACTTTTTCTTTCTGAGTGACATGAAGATCAATTGGAGATCCTCCGCCGAAACGAATAGTGGGTTAGCCCCTTCATTGGTGACGGCATTGTTTGCCGTGAAATCGTCACTGAACCTGGTGAAACCGGGGTTCTCAGATCGCCAATGTTCAATATCGCTTCGTAGGTAGAAGTGGTTTAACAGGGCTCTGTTCTCCAAGTCGTGGTTCGGGCGAATGCTTTTATTCACCTTGTACACTTCCTGGAAGACAGCTCCCACTGTTGCCACTTTCTCTTGAGGATCCTCGATCACAAAGAAATCGTCGTCCAGAACAGCGCTCTCTGGATCAATGCTGACTGTACGTAGTAGACGTTCGTTGTCGGACGTTCTCGGAAGCTTGAGATCCTGAATGTCGCTCTGATTTTTTCTCCTAAATATTTTATTTATCTGCGGGAACATATTCGCGTTGCTGGATTTTACAGCACGAATTTTGTTGTTCCAATGCAGACTTACAGATAGTTTGTAATTTTCTTTGATCAGCTGTTGGAGATTTTTAATCAGCGACTTTAGTGTCCTGACCTCCGAGTTTTGTCGGTCGGTAAACTGCCTATACAAGAGTTTGAGTCTTGACAGGAGTCTACTTTTCTGTCTGTGAAGTGCGTCTATGGTCGCGTTTAGGTATACGTGAGTGGTGTCGTGATGCCGTTGGCGTGGTATCGTTCTGTCTATCGTCTGTTTAATTATTTCGTCCGTTTGTATAAGGTTCCTGTCAACTTCATCGTTTGACAGGTTCCTGTTGGTCGGTGGGGAGGAGGCGCTCGAAGTGAGTGCTCTCGTCAGGCAGTTGGCAAAGCGTGGCCAACGTGCCCTACTATAATCGTAGGGATGCGTTTGGACATACTCTGCCATTTCTGCAAACTCGTCCGGTATTTGGATTACGGCACCGAGTCCGTAATGGTCACTGTCGTAGTCGACGGTCCGTAGACAGTTCGTAGACCATTCGTTCGTGTCTGCCAGTCTTAGTCGCGAGTCAAGCAGCACAAGATCCAGATAGGAGCCGCTTCTGGGAAACGACGGACTATCCGTTGCGAGTAACTTGGTTGTGTACTCAATGTTGTGCAGATCCCATCATTGGCTTAGTAGGCTCCCTCTGGTGTTGAGTACATTATTTCCCCAATCACCATGTTTGGCATTCATATCCCCGGCCAGAACGTAATAGTTCCCCGTCGAGTCCAAGCGCAGCGAAAACGAAAGAGTGTTTCGAGCTCTGTAATAAAGATGTTGGGCTGAGGTGCTTCGGGTGCATAGGCCGACACTATGTACATCTTCCTTCCGTTCCGAAGGGGGATACACACAATACAAGCCTCGAGCACCTGGAACCGCCGTACTTCACTGCTATATATGACTTTATGTTTTATATTCTTACGAATGAAGATAGCGACACCTCCGCCTTGTGTGGCGTTGGGTCGGTCTCTTCTTATTATATCATAAGAATTGTGCCGAATTGTGTGCTTCTGGTTTAGCTTAGTTTCGCTAGCCAGAAGCACATCAGGGCTTTCGTTCTGCAACAGGTCAAAAAGAACAGTTCTTCGCTCGATCCTGATCAGTGAATTCACATTCACAGACAGGATCTTTAAGGGACTCTCTACCAGCGTACCCATTACGACTGTAGAGGCGCTAGGCCCGGCCAAAGCGAGTAGATCGTGTCCACCCGATTCGCCTGCCTTTGGATCTGCTGTTGGAGCTGGCTGATTTGCCCTTGCATGGCGAACAGAATCGAGCGCAGGTCCCCCTCAGCCTCCGGTGCCTTAAAGACGGGCACTGGGACTTTGGACGCAGCCTTGGGCAATTGTACCGCTTTTCCCTGACTGTAATGTAACGCTCTTTAATCTGATATTCTTCTTCTTCTTATAGGGCGCTACAGTTCGGGGTGAACCTGGGCCTTAACCAACATACCCCTCCATCTAGCACGATCTTTCGCTAGCCTTTTCCATTGCCGCACACCCAGTTGGCTGAGGTCCCCTTCCACCTGTGTGCGCCATCTTAAGGGCGGCCGTCTTCTGCTTCTTCGTCCCTCGGGGTTGGATTCAAAGACGTTGCGGGCTGGAGCTGTGGTGTCCATTCGCTCTACATGGCCCAGCCATCTTAGGCGTTGAATCCGCAGACGCCTGACTAGGCTCATGTCGCTGTACAGCCTGTAAAGTTCGTGGTTGAATCTTCTCCTCCATCCCCCGTCTGCGTTTATAGGCCCGAAAATCACGCGCAAAATCTTTCTCTCGAACCAACCAAGGGCCTCCTGATCCTAATCATCCTGGACCGGGATGATTAGGGTCTTATATAGAGTCAACTTTGTCGTTCGGGAGAGGGCTCTATTACTCAGTTGCCTCCTGAGCCCAAAGAAACAGCGATTGGCAAGAGTGATTCTGCGTTTGATTTCGGAACTGATGTCGTTGTTCCAGGTCACTGCGGAGCCAAGGTAGACGAAGTCCTTAACTACCTCGAACTTATATCTGCCTATACAAACGTTCTGGCCGAGACGTCGGTGTTGAGCGTCCTTTTTTGATGACAGCATATATTTAGTTTTGCCCTCGTTTACCGCCAGACCAACTTTCGCCGCCTCGAACTCAATGCTCGTAAACGCCTCTTTGACATCTCGCTCTGATCTACCTATTATGTCAGTATCGTCGACGTATGCAAGGAGTTGCGAGGATTTGAAATAGATTGTGCCTCTTGTATTGGCCAGTGATTTTTGCACAACCATTTCTAATATGATTTTGAAAAAATCACACGACAGCGCATCGCCCTGCCTAAATCCTTTTTTGACATCAAAACTATCGGTAAGGTGTTCACCGATTCGGATGGAGCAGCGAGCATTCTCCAAAGTCATCCTGCATAGTCTGACGAGTTTATCAGGTATGTCAAAGGTAGACATAGCGTTGTATAGCTCGTCTCTAATTACGCTGTCGTATGCGGCTTTGAAGTCGACAAATAGGTGGTGAGTGTCGAATTCATTGGTTTTCTCCAGTATCTGCCGTAGTGTGAAGATTTGGTCGATGGTGGACTTCCCTGGCCTGAATCCGCACTGATAAGGACCTATCAGCTTATTTACAAAAGGCTTCAGGCGTTCACACAAAACGGCAGAGAAGATTTTGTAGGCGATGTTAAGGAGACTTATTCCTCTATAGTTGGCGCAATCAGAGGGGTCTCCTTTCTTGTGGATCGGGCATACGATGCTGAGACTCCATTCCTCGGGCATCCTTTCCTCTAACCATATCTTACGGATGAGCTGGTGCATGCTCCCAACCAGGTCATCCCCAGCTGCCTTGAAGAGCTCAGCAGACAGTCCGTCTGCGCCAGCAGCTTTATTCGACTTGAGCTTCGATATGGCAATCTTAACTTCGTCGAGGTCAGGGGGACAGAGCTCTCTGCGGTCTCCGTCGATTAGAAATGGATCATTCTGCCTGACAGCGGTATATTGACTAACATCGCCGTTATACAGTCTGCAGAAGTGGTTTTTCCATATTCTCAGCATCGACTGCGGTTCTACTACTAGGTGTCCGTTCTCATCCCTGCAGGCTTCCGTTCTGGCTTTATAACCTTGGCATGTTCGCTTTTATGATCCTGCCTTCTTTTTAACTCGTAGAGCTCACGAGCTGCTCTTGTTCTTTTATGCAGCGAGGCCTTATATGCATCCTGCTTCGCTGTATGAATCCTCCAGCACTCGTCATCGAACCAGGTGTTTCTTCGTGGTGGAGCCTTGAAACCCAAAACTTCGGATGCAGATCTTTTCAGGGCTTGTTTGCAAAGGCTCCACTGCTGTTCTATTGATAGTGTGGAGGATTGAGGTGTATTGGAGAGCTCAAGGGAGACGCGATCGGTAAAAGCACGAGCGGTTTCTGGCGATAGTTGCTTTCCGACGTCATAACTTTGTATTCTTACTCTACTCCGATGCGTTCGTGATATCCGCAAGCGCATCTTGGCTACAACAAGATAGTGGTCCGAGTCGATGTTAGCCCCTCGGAAAGTTCGAACATCAAGAATAGTGAAGGAGTGTCTGACGTCGATCGCGATGTGATCAATCTAGTTGGTAGTCGATTGATCAAAAGACCGCCAGGTGCCTTTGTGTATATCGAGGTGCGGGAAGCGCGTACTGGATAGAAGGAGATTTTGCCCCGTAGCAAGATCAATCAGCTTGTGTCCGTTATCGGAGGTGGTGTCGTGTAGGCTATGTTTGCCGATGACTCGTTCAAATATACTTTCCTTACCCAGCTTAGCATTGAAGTCTCCTAGTACAATTTTGATGTCATAGCTGGGACATTGGGCATACGTTCTGTCTAAGAGGTCGTAGAACTCATCTTTGGCGGAGTCATCCTTGTCTTACGTGGGGGCGTGGACGCAGATCAGGCTGATGTTAAAAAATTTAGCTCTGATACGGATTGTTATGAGGCGTTCGCTCACATGCCGAAAGCTTAGGACTTATTGCCCTAGTCCACCTCGAACAACAAATCCGCATCCAAATAATCGTTGCCCTCTCTCCCTATAGCAGTCGTCGTAGTAAATATCGCAGTTTTTCATCCGCTTTGTGCCCGGTCCATTCCATCGCATTTCCTGGATGGCGGTGATGTCCGCTTTATAGCGGTCTAGGGCGTCCGCAAGTTGTTCGGCTGCACGTGGCCTGTTTAGGGACCTAACATTCCACGTACAAAGCCGTAGATCATTGTCCTTTTTTCGTTTTTTTGCAAGGGTCGTCAACATAAGTCCGGTCCGTTATATCCGAGGCTTGTGGTTGTTTCGGAGTTTGTGTTTTTTTTACGGTTACGGCTTACTATGCCGTAGCCCAACCGACTAATCCTGTTTTTTTTTTTTGGTGCAGGAGGCTCGCCATTCGCCCTTCCCCATCTGCAATTTCCATAGGAAATCTCCAGATGGCACCACGAGGAGGTGGGGATAGGACCTTAATCTGATATTGCTCGGTCTTATTTCGCAACAACTCAGTTCACTTGTAATTGAGAACTGAGGTCAAATTCTAAAATGAACTAATGCCACATGGCGTAGGTTCCCATTTTATAGTGAATAAGAGCCGTATCTGAATCATGGCTTTAATTCACATTTAAAAGTGAATTAATGCCATTATGGCTATGCCATTATTCATGGCACCTTTGTCAGTACCCCGCTGAAGAGATGCACCGTGAAAAACACATTCGATGACCTGGCTGTTGTCGGGATTCGATCCCGTGTCATCGGCGTCAGAGGCCAACACACAACCTACTGCGCCACGGCGCTCTCGAATGGCTGATTGCTATTCTTTTTTTGTTCTAGCTTTGAGTAGCCTTAATCAGAATTCTTTTACCTTCTTTGCTTGCCACTTGACTTGACATTAAGCCCTTAAAATAAAATGATATATGTAGATTTGATGTAGGGGTATGTCAATCAAAATTATAGACCCATAGATATATAAAGGCACTCATTTGAATACTTTCAACCACTTGGTACACGATTTCAGTAGGCGAATAAAACCAATAATGTCGTCTTCAACTTTAAATAGTGAAACTGATAAAGAAGGAAACCCAAAGGAACACACAGAATCATTTTTAAATTCAAAGATCTTTAGACTGGTCACACTGCTTTTGTATTTAAGCGGTGTTAGCGGCTTCGGTGTTTGTCTATCGTTTTACTATTTGTTCTTTTTCGATTCCACAATGCCAGAGATCTATCTGCGATTTCCGATAACACCATAAGAAAAAGGCCAGTAAGTACAATATACAAGAAGATGTGTATTTATTAGTTTAGAAAAGTAAAAATATATCCACAGATCCATATTTTAATTCACAAGTGTACCAATATCCGGGGCGTCTTCATACCTTCTTCAAAACAGGTAACTCGGGCATTTTTGATTCCCAAATGAAGAGGTAATACAACGCGAGCGTAAATCCCAGTCCACCAACTCCACCAAGGTACAAGCCGACAGTTATAATTCGAAACAACTTTGTATCCATAAAGCTTGGTTTTTTCTCTTCTGCGGTTTCCGTTTTTTCGTTTGTTTCACTCATGCTTTTTAGAGATATCAGACTCTAATTATTATTTTTATATTTTAGTTATTGTTATTGTGCTCTTCCTCTGAATTGCTTTGCTTTTATGCTGAGAATCCATAGCGTCAATCAGTTTTATACCCACTAGGGTAAGTTCCTTCTTTGGTCTACGTAAGTATGAATATTGAAAACATAAAATCAATTATGCGCTCTATGCACGTGACTTTCGAATTCGTTTTCATTTATAATTCTCTTAACAATAAATACGTGTGTGTGGGTATGAACATTATAAGAACTTTAAAGCCTTTCTACAGTTTACAGTTTACGTTGAAAGTTATGGGACTGCCTTTGAAATGCATTGTTGACTTAGAGCGAAAAGCTTCAACTGTTTTAGCAATCTGTTTCTTATTTACTTACTTAGATGGCGTTACAGTTCAGGGTGAACCTGGGCCTCAACCAATAAGCCTTTGTAGCTAGCACGATCTTTGGCTAGCTGTTTTCAGTGTCGCACGCCCAGTTCACCTGTGTGGAAGGCCACCTTAGATGCGGCCTTCCTCTACAACGTCGTCCTTCGAGGTGTGAGACGAAGACTCATCGGGCCGGAGCTGTGCTGTCGATTCCCTCCACATGGCCAAGCCTTCTTAGACGATGGATCCGTAGACGTCGCACTAGGCCAATATCGCTGTACAGCCCGTACAGTTCTTGGTTGAATCTTCTCCTTCACTCTACGTCAACACAAACGGGACGGAGACTGTGCGCATAATTTTCTTGTCGAAACGACCAAGGGCCTCTTCGTCCATTTTTGATAAGGTATAAGCCTCTGCGCCGTAGAGGAGGAGCGGGAGGATTAGGATTTTATGGGGGGTCACCTTAGTTTTAGTCGAGAGAGGGCTTTACTACTGAATTGCCTCTTGAGCCCGAAGAAACAGCTGTTGGCATAAATCAAGAGGTAATAATTAATAGAAGCAGTTTGGGGGCATTGGTATTACGACGCGAGAGGTGAAATTCTTGGACCGTCGTAAGACTAACTTAAGCGAAAGCATTTGCCAAAGATGTTTTCATTAATCAAGAACGAAAGTTAGAGGTTCGAAGGCGATCTATTCTGCATCTAGTCTTAGCGCTGCTGTCGTTGCCGCTTGTTACCAGTGAGCCAAGGTAGACGAAATCCTTGACTACATCAAAGTTATAGCGGCCGATGGTGACGTTCTGGCCAAGACGTCGGTGTTGTGCGTCTATTTTTGCCAACAGCATATATTTGGTTTCGGCCTCGTTTACCTTCAGACCCACTTTAGCCGCTTCTGCTTCAATGCACACAAAAGCTTTATCGACGTTTCGTTTTCCCAATCACGTCAATGTCATCAGTGTATGCGAGCAGTTGTTGAGACTTGAAGTAGATTGTGCCTACTGTATTGGCCAGTAAGCCCCACACGATATTTACGAGGATGATGTTGAAAAAATCACATGACAGTGCTTCGCCCTGTATGAATCCTTTTTTGACATCGAAAGCTTCGGTTAACTCCTTGCCGACCTTAATGGAGCAGAGAGAATTCTCCATTGTCATCTTGCACAACCTAACGAGTTTGGCAGGGATGTCAAAACATAACATGGCCCTATGTAGCTCGTCCCTATAGATACTGTCATAAGCGGCTTTGAAATCGACGGAAAGATGGACTTTCTGGCCTGAAGCCACACTGATCAAATTGACCCAATTGTCCACGAATGGTTTCATGCATTCACACAGCACGGCAGAAAAGATCTTATACGCGTTGTTAAGGACACTTATTCCTCTATAGTTGACGCAAACGATGCTGAGATTTCTTTCATTGGGCATTCCGACCATATCTTATAGATGAGCTGGTGGATGTTCTCAACCAACTCATCTCCAGCTGCTTTAAAAAGCTCAGCAGGCAGGTCGTCTGCGCCAGTAGCTTTATCCGACTCCAGTTTTGATATCGCTATCTAAACCTCGTCTAAGTCCAGTAGGATTGGTGCATTCTGCCTGATAGCGGTATCTTGACCATCTACGAGGTGTCGTGTTCATCTGTGCAGGCTTCCGCTCTGGCTCTATAACCTTGGCATGTTCATTTTACTCTTCGGTAAAATAATCGGACGTCATTCCTGCGATAATATGTCTCATGCTCATTTCCTTCTGAAAAACGCGTGTTCCTTCCGTTCATAGAGCTCACGAGCAGCTCTTGTACGTACATTCTGTTTTTCTGCATGTACCTGTCTACGCTTGTCATCAAACCACGGGTTTCTCCTAGGTGGTGGCTGGAAACTTAATACATCAGAGGCAGCATTCCTGATGGCGCTTTGACAATGTCTCCATTGCTGTTCTATGGTTTGTGAAGTTTGCATTGGCTCTTGAGAGACCTGGCGGTCTCTTGCGATTGCAGCTTCTCGATGTCAAATTTAGTTGGTCCTAATTGACCCCGCAGTGTTCGCGATATCCACATACATACGTACCTTGGCTGCAATTTTTTTTTTTTTTTTTTAGAGACTCGCGCAGGTTCAAGAGTTTTTTTATATTCTCTTATGATGTGTTGACACACACAACCTGAACGGAGTGCAGTGTTTGGGGTCGTTGATGTTCGTTCACTACTCTCAGGGGTGGTTGTCCTAGACCTAGATAGGACGAGAGCCGACCAATTCCGCGGTTATAGTCTGAAGTAATTCGTTCAAGCACTTTAGTATTGCATACGCAGAGGATGAATTTCAGTTGACCATATACTGTGAGTGTTATGCCTGCAAGCAGTACGTCTGGTCACTTTCCATTCACAACTGCGTTGCATACTTTTAGTCCGTATAGGAATTACTTTTTTCTTGGCTAAGAAGCGAATTTGAACTATTGACCTTCCGCTCGGCGGTCGATGATGTTAACCACTGCACCACGGCCACCCCCATACGTACCTTGGCTGCAATAAGGTAATGGTTCGAGTTAACATTGGCTCCTCGGAAAGTTCGGACAGCCAAAATGCTGGAGAAGTGTCTGGCGTCGATCGCAGTTTGATCAATTTGATTAACAGATAATTGATCAGGATATCGCCAGGTCCCCTTATGAATCTTGAGATGTGGGAATCGTGTGCTAGCTACTTGGAGATTACGCCCCGTCACAAAGTCCATTAGTTTGAATCCGTTTTCGGGCGTGGTGTCGTGTTGACTGTGCTTTCCTCCGACTCGTTCAAAGATATCCTCCTTTCCAGATTCGCGTTGAAATCTCGGTCTCGCACATAAAAAAAAGTATCGTGTGTAGGTGAAGGGATAGGGTTCTCAAAAGAAGTCAAATATATAGGGATAACTCTAGATGAAAAGCTTGAAGCTCTCACATTACAAAGACCATTGAGAAGGCTAGGATCTCTTTATGGACCAGCAAAAGTCTCACTGAGGCACAAACCCCAAAATGTCCCGCTGGCTATATACAGCAATCACCAGACCAATTTTTACATATGCTGCTCCCGTCTGGTGGCACAAAACAAAACAAGTATCAGTGCAAGCCAAGCTCAACGAATTGCAAAGACTAGCTTGCATCTGTATCACTGGGGCCATGAGAATAACCCCCACAGCAGCACTAGAAGTCATCACAGACCTGCCACCTCTACATCTCCAACTGAAGAAAGAAGCCCATAGTCAAGCCAGAAGTCTTCGCCCATAGACTGATCGTGGAGGATGACTCTAACCGTAGGCTCTTTCACCCTGATATCCTTACCGAAATAAACAGGCATGAAATCCTAAAGATATCTCTCACAGACAACTGTCTCCCCAGATACAACTTCAGCCAAAACTACAAGGTCACATTCACCAACCGACAAAACTGGGAACAGGATAGACCCTCCTTCAATCGTGGATCCTACGTGTGGTACACAGATGGCTCCAAAACGGACGAAGGCGTTGGGGCTGGAGTATACGGAGCAAATACAGGCACATGCATCTACGTCAGTATGGACATATATTACTCCGTTTTTCAAGCAGAGATATTTGCTATAGAACTCTGCCTCAGAGAAAATATAAACAGAAATATACTTAACAAAAACATTTACATTCTCTCTGACAGCAAGGCTGCACTCCTAGCCCTAAAGAGCTACGAAATCACCTCCAAACTAGTATGAGAATGCCTACAGCTGCTTCACCAGCTGGCCAGCACAAACAGAGTTCACCTCATTTGGATACCTGGACACAGCGGCCATTCAGGCAACGAAAAGGCGGACCTACTAGCAAGGAAAGGTCCATTTATGATGCCACGGCCCTTTTGCGGCATACCCATTAGCACCACCAAATGTACACGTCAACGTCACCTAGGCAAGTATTATCTTGAAGCAGAAGAAATCGCTGCTAGCTCACTCAAAAGCATACTAAGTTTTATCCAGAACTCAGGTTTTCTGAGTGAACTGTAAGTGCGGGACATCACAATGGGCTCACTCGTATCCGCAGTGATCAGGCGACTCTGTCCCACCCCCTTATCCTATCTATCTATCTATCTAGAGTCGTAGGCATTAGATCGATAATCTTGAACCTTATGACCAAGCGACTCTTCTTGCAGATCACTGAGAGATACCGCCTATGACATTAGTAAGTCTGCAAAGGAATCAATTATGATTAATCTATTTATTTGTTCATTTAAATGAAGCAAATGATGGCATATGCCTTGAATACGGTTTTATACCATTCTTGGGCTATACTTAAATGTTTTGAAAATGACCTTGTAATTTAAATCGACTTATAGGCATCAAAGTCGGCAAGGAGATGCGCTGTCTTCAACCTGGAGCTGGAGCAGATAGTGCGACGGGCAGGCGTCAACAGGGAAGGCACTATCTTTTACAAGTCCATCCAGCTGCTAGGATACGCGGATGATATCGACATCATCGCGTGTTCTCGCCGTGGCATTGTGGAAGCATTCACGGCGATTGAAGAACAGGCGAAACGAGTTGGCCTTAAGATCAATGAGGACAAAACGAAATACATGCTGTCAAACAAAAACCAATCCGTCGCTCACCACCTGGGACAAAATATAATAATTGACAGCTACAATTTCGAGGTAGTTAAGGAGTTTGTCTACCTCGGGGCAAACGTAAATTCCACAAATGACACCACAGTGGAGATCCGGCATAGAATCGCCCTTGGCAACCGCTGCTACTTCGGCTTGTCCAAACAACTGGGGTCAAAACTCCTCACTCGAAAGACCACAGTCATGCTTTACAAAACGCTCATTCTGCCAGTCTTGCTGTACGGAGCCGAAAGCTGGACGATAAGCAGGACAGCGGAGCTGATTTTGGGTTCTTTCGAGAGAAAAATTCTGCGCCGGATATTTGGTGCTGTCTGTGAGGAAGGTGAATGGAGAAGAAGACACAACCGCGAACTCTACGAGCTGTACCAAGATGTGGATGTAGTCCGGAAGGCAAGAATCCGTCGACTACACTGGCTCGGCCACATCGAGCGCATGGACATCAACGCTCCAGCTAAGAGGGTCTTCGACTCCGAGCCTCCTGGTTCGAGAAGAAGAGGAAGACCGAACCTCCGGTATAAATCCAAGTAATCGCGGATGTAAGACTTCTTGGTCTTGACGACTGGAAGCAGCGTGCCCGGTACCGTGAAGGATGGAAGGCAGCTATAGCTCAGACTCAGATCCTCCATGGATCGCTGGCCTGATAAGTAAGTAAGTAAGTAAACAAATAAAATATTTTCAATTTAATGATCTAAGACTAATGCTTCGCTCCAATTATACTGCGAACATAGGTTCCACCTTTGAGACTGCGGCGACCTAGTATAGCTTAGATTATGGTGTGTCTTCAGCTTTGACAGAGTTCATATTAAATCAGTGTCTTTTCGAATTCTGTCACATAAAACAGGCCAGTCTAGTGTTAAACACAAACATTTTTCTTGTTTCCAACTACGTATCACACTGTATCACTTGATTTTGAATAACTAATGCAAGAAAATCGATTGGTAAAGAATATTGATGGAAATAATAATCTCCCGGACATTTGCCTCGTCATGTGCACTTTACATAACGTTCGATATGAAACAACAAACACTGGTTAAGCTAAAATCTATATTTTCATATTTTTGAAACTAAACGGAAACAGATTTAGTTTATTGCGAACCGTTAGTAAAGTCTGCCATATTTCTTAGCTGTTTTTCTAAGAAACGTACAATTATTAGTCAGTTTCGCGGCTTTGGTTTTTAATTATTATTAATTGAACGTGTGAGTTAGCTACACATACGAATACGATTTTTGAAAAAAAAAAAGAAGAGAAATGTCGACGAGCTCGGATGCCACTGATGTCGAAGCCGGTAAAGACGAAACTGGGTCTCCGTTTCGATCAAAACAGGATTCAAAGTGCTTTCGGTTATTTACTGTGTTCATTTACATTGGTATGGTTAGTGGGTTGGGTGTTATGCTGTCTGCGTATCATTTTTTCATATGGGACTCAACTATGCCCCCAGTGCCGGTAGTTCCAGGCCATGAAATTTAATAGGTTATACTAGATAACCAGGTATACCCCTCGTAGTTCTCAGTGTATTATGTCATAATAGTTAAGTTAATTCATTTGTACAAAGGAGTCCCTTTTGGAATAAGAAGTTTATATCTATAGAGTTACTTTTTGTATTCAGTGAATATGCTTTGAATCAATGCAGGTGATCATTGGGTGCTATACCGTGTTTATCGATATTCGATAAGATGATACTTTTGTAGATAGACTTTTGTTTTTATGTATCTTTTATATGACTTAACCCAACAAGCCTTGTATAAGTACTAATTAAAATGAACACAGAATGACAAAAAATTAGTGGAAGCGAATTCAAAAGGACGATTTGTTCAGCAAGTTACATAATACACGTGTGTGCTTGGATCATATAAGGTAAAGAAACACTTCTTGCTTTTTGCAGTTAAAAATTCTAATTATTAACATCCTAGTGGTAATCGTTGTAACAGATACGATTTTCTGAATGAAAACTTTGGCGCTAAAAAATGTTGTCAAATTGTTTTCGTCTCAAATCTTTGACGAACAAGTAATCAGATTGATTTGGGATCAGATTCAATTGGCGGTGATTGGTTAATAACAAAAATTGTTGTAAAATATTCTTTGCCCCGTACGTTTGAAAGAAATTGCAATTATGGCTTTTTTCCAAGGCGACTTAAGCGTCTCTATAATAACTCTCAGTAGGAAATTGGTAGTGTGGACCTGATAGCCACATCCAGCCTATTAAATTGAATTAGGGGAATCGGGGTGGGTCACATTATGACACTCGTACTTTGACCATCAACGTCACTTCCCCTAAACATTTATTACCACAATGCAAGTGGAATTCGAACCTGTTAAAGTTATAATATTGCCTTTGAATATTGCTCGTTCGATCTGAAGAATATTTCTCGAATGAAAAAAATTCAGAATTGCTTAGTTTAGAAAGAAATAAGTTTGTCAAAGCACAGCCTACACAACACCACGTCAGAAAACGGACTAAGGCTAGTGGACATTATGGCGGGACATAACCTGGTAGTAGCAAGTACACGATTCCCACACCTCAACATCCATAAGGGGACCTGGCCGACTTACGATCAATCGACAACCAACCAAATTGATCATATTGCGATCGACGGCAGACACTCCTCCAGCATCCTAGATGTCCGAATCTTTCGAGGAGCCAACATCGACTCGGATGATTACCTTGTTGCAGCCAAGGTACGGATGCGAATTTTTCGGAATCAACGGAGTCGAGAAAGAACACCAAAATTTAGCGTCGGAAAGCTGCAATCGCAGGAGGTCGCCAGGAACTTCGCCGATCAAGTCTCCCTCAAGCTCTCCCAAGTCCCGATGCAATCTGCAGAAACCATAGAACAGCAATGGAGTCGTTGTCAAAACGCCATAAGAGAGGCCGCTTCAGATGTACTCAGTTTCGAGCCACCACCGTCGAGAAACCTATGAACAGAAAAGGAGGGAGGAGCATGCGCTTCTGAGAAGGAAAAAGAAGGAGCACGAGAAGCGCGAGATCGAGGAGATGGAGAGATGATCTGCAGGAACGACGTTCGAAAATTTTACCAGAAAGTAAAACGAACATGCCAAGGCTATTAAGCCAGAGCAGAAGCCTGCAGGGATGAGCACGGAAAGGAGACCCCTATGAGAACCTATCAGATTGTCCACGAACGGTTTCAGGTACTTAAACAGTACGGCAGAGAGGGTCTTGTACGCGATGTTCAGGAGGCTTATCCGTCTGTAATTTGTGCAGTCATAGGGGTCTCCTTTCTTATGGAACGGGCAAACGATACTGAGATTCCATTCATCGGGCATGCGTTCTTCCGACCATATCTTGCAGATGAGTTGGTGCATGTTCCTAACCAGCTCATCGCCAGCTGCTTTAAACAGCTCCGCGGGGAGTCCGTCTGCTCCAGCAGCTTTATAAGACCTAAGTTTCGATATCGCTATCTTAACATCGTCTAGGTCGGGAGGACGGGATTCTCCTTCGTCTTCGTCCATTGTGAATGGTTCGCTCTGCCTGACGGCGGCATTTTGACTATCATCGCCGTTATACAGTCTGCAGAAGTGGTCCTTCCACAATCTCAGCATCGACTATGACTCCACTACTAGTTGTCCGTACCCATCCCTGCAGGCTTCTGCTCTGGCTTTGTAGCCTTGGCATGTTCGTTTTACTTTATGGTAAAATTTTCGAACGTCGTTCCTGCAGATCATCTCTCCATCTCCTCGATCTCGCGCTTCTCGTGCTCCTTCTTTTTCCTTCTCAGATGCGCATGCTTCTCCCTCCTTTTCTGTTCATAGAGCTCGCGGGCAACTCTCGTCCGTCGATGCAATGTGGCCATGTATGCATTCTGTTTCTCTACATGGGCCTGTCTGCACTCATCATCAAACCAGGGGTTTCTCGACGGTGGTAGCTCGAAACCGAGTATATCTGAGGCGGCCTCTCTAATGGCTTTCTGACAACGACTCCATTGCTGTTCTATGGTTTCTGCAGATTGCATCGGGACCTGAGAGAGCTTGAGGGAGACTTGTTTGGCGAAGGTCCTGGCGGTCTCCTGCGATTGCAGCTTTCCGACGTTAAATTTTGGTGTTCTTACTCGACTCCGTTGGTTCCGAGAAATTAGCATCCGTACCTTGGCTGCAACAAGGTAATGATCCGAGTCGATGTTGGCTCCTCGAAAGGTTCGGACATCTAGGATGCTGGAGGAGTGTCTGCCGTCGATCGCAATATGATCAATTTGGTTGGTTGTCGATTGATCGAAAGACCGCCAGGTCCCCTTATGGATGTTGAGGTGTGGGAATCGTGTACTTGTTACTACCAGGTTATGTCCCGCCATAAAGTCCACTAGCCTTAGTCCGTTTTCTGACGTGGTGTTGTGTAGGCTGTGCTTTCCAATGACCCGTTCAAAGATAGCTTCCTTACCCAGCTTCGCATTGAAATCTCCTAGAACGATTTTGGTGTCATAGCTGGGACATTGCGCATACGTTCTGCCTAGGAGATCATAGAAGTCGTCTTTATCTATGTCATCTTTCTCCTCTGTGAGGGCGTGGACACATAGTAAGCTTATATTGCCGAGATTGGCCTTGATGTGGATAGTTATGAGGCGTTCGCTTACATACTGGAAGCTTAAGACTTTTTTCCTGAGTCTGCCTCGAACAACAAATCCGCATCCGAATAAGCGTTGTTTATTTTCTCTGTAGCAGTTTCCGTAGTATATATCACAGTTTTTCATCCGCTTTTTGCCTGGCACATCCCATCGCACTTCTTGGAGCGCGGTAATGTCTGCCTTATAGCAGTCCAAAGAGTTGACCAGTTGTTCGGCTGCACCTGGTCTGTTGAGGGACCTAACGTTCCAGGTGCAGAACCGAAATTCGTTTCCTTTTTGACGTTTGCGGGGGTCGTCAACATGTAATCCGTCCGTATCCGAGGCTATTGGTTGTCTCTGAACAAAATTTTTGTTTTAAGCGATAGGGATGTTAGCCCTAAGCGCAACCCTCAACCTGGGGGGCCAGGTTCCTCTTTCCCCAGGAACAAGGGGTCGGGTCGCTGCACACATTGGTTCACTACCTGGCGGGTGCCAGTATAGCTATCCAGGGGAGGCCACGCGGAGGCTGTGTGTCAACTTGGATTGAGCAGGGACAGAGATCGAAGCTGGCGTTTGCCAAGTTAAACGCGATCAATTTCTTTGCTCTGTTTGTTCGCTCCCTTCTCCCCCGAAAACATTACTAAACATTAAAACTCATCTAATTATATGAAAATGTCTATACAAAGCAAGCACGAAACGATTGTTGTCAGAGAAATACAAAAAGTACACCAAATTGCATTGATGCCAGATGCTTACCTTATGTATACCTAAGTACCTGTTAAGTAGGCAGAGAGAAACCACTAAGCCATCAAGGGTTTTAATGCTTTTTGTTGTTGTGTCTTTTTATTTTTGTACCTAATATGGACAACGCGGTCTAATCTCTGAAATTACCAGTTCATATTTTGGAATTGTTTAGAATTAGGAACTTGCACCGAAGAAATTGGCAAAGGTATCGTCAATCTGTTTCAAAACTCCTTATGAAATACTTTAATAAATTAATTTGTACAAACATTCAGGCTTATAGAAATAAAGAGTGGAATAGTAAATTAAAAGATCTTGACAAAGCTGCTAAAACTTTTTGGAACATAGTTAAAGTTGTTAGGAATAAAAACAGGCAGATACCCTGTCTCATTGATGGTTCCAATATTATCTACACCGATCCCGGAAAAGCTAATATTTTTGGTCTCAAATTTTCAGAAAATCATTTAGTATCGCAGCATTTAGGTGATCCATGTACTAACACACTCATAGAAAATATTGTGGAATCATTCAATCTTGCTCTCAGTGAAACTCCTTCAAATGAATATATGTCTCAAACGGAATTGAAAATTCATCTCAATAACTTGAAAACACGAAAAACTTGCGGTTTAGATAATATTGAAAATGTTAACCTTAAAATGTTACCTAAAGAGGGCATCGAATTTCTGACTTATATTATCAATTCTTGTCTTAAATTGCAATATTTTCCAGATGCGTGGAAAATTGCAAAAGTAATTCCATTATCAAAAGCAGGAAGACAGCGAAATGATCCTCTTGGCTATAGGCCAATAAGTTTGCTGAGTAGTATAAGTAAAATTTATGAAAAAGTCGTTAAGGACGAAATTGTAAGAATTATAGAAAATCGGAAAATATATCCTGATGAGCAGTTTGGATTCAGACGGGACCACGGTACCGCCCATCAGGTTCTGAGGATTTGTAATAGTATTAAGCAAAATAGAGCAGAGGGAAAATCAAGTGGCTTGATACTATTAGACATCGAAAAAGCCTTTGATTCTGTATGGCATAATGGCCTCATATATAAAATGTTAAACGATAATTTTCCTCTGTTTCTCTGTAAAACTATTCAAAGTTTTGTATTAAATCGTCGTTTTCAAGCATCTGTTAATGGTTTTGCGTCGGATATAATTCATTTTAATGTAGGTGTGCCTCAAGGTTCTGTCCTCGGTCCCGTCTTATATAACCTATATACTTCTGACATACCGCGGCGTCCACTCTGCGAAGTTGCGATTTACGCTGATGATACCGCCATATTAGCTTCGCATGAAATTGGTCTCAATATTGAGACGAATCTAAAGCATGCAGCTGAGCGGTTAAATTAATACTATGTGAAGTGGAAAATTAAACTTAATACCGAAAAAACTCAAGCTATTTTTTTTACTAGAAAAAGAAAACCTTGTTTTCTTCCATCTAGTCAACTTACTATCAACGGTCACGCAATAAGGTGGAAATCTTCCGTAAAATACCTGGGCATATACATATCTTGACCCAAGATTGACTTTTAAGAGCCACATCACGGAAACACTTAATAAAGTGAACATTGGAATAAGAATACTAAATCCGTTTATTAATAGAAAGTCATGTCTTTCATTAGAAAATAAAATAATAATTAATAAAACTTTATACGGCTGTCAGGTTTGGGGCAACTGTGCTAAGTGCCACATTAAAAAGCTACAACAAATGCAAAACAAACTATTAAAAATGATGCTAAATTTGCCTTGGCATTACTCAACACTACATCTACACACTAGAGCTAATGTTGAATTGATCTCATTCAGAATTTGCAAACTTAATGATAGTTTCATGACTAAATGCGATCTTTCAGACAATCCTTTAATCAATCAGCTGAACCTGTTATAATGCAACACTTGTTTTTTTTTTTTTTGGCCAACTTTCATTTGAGGTTTTTGTTTTCATTAGTTTTCCTCAGTTTATTGCATTCTATCATTCTCACCGTTGTAAATTAAATAATTTGTATAATATTTCAGCTGGCTCAGCTGGTTCTAAAAGGCACTTCCATCCCGATATCCAAGGAGGCTAAGTATCTAGGAGTCATCTTAGATAGTAAGCTTCTCTGGTCAAAACATGTTGAGTCAAAAACCACCAAAGCGCTGTCAGCTTTCTGGCAATGCAAAGGAGCTTTTGGCAAAACATGGGGCTTATCGCCGGCAAAGGTCCTTTGGATCTACACGGCAATGATAAGACCTATAATCTCATATGCATCGGTTGTCTGGTGGAACAGACTAAAACGCAAACACGTCGTAGCCTCCTTCACCAAACTGCAAAGAACGGGTTGTCTCAGCTGCACGGGGGCCTTCCCCAGCACGCCGGGCGCTGCTCTAGATGTTATGATGAACCTTCCACCTCTTGATATATTTATCAGAGGGTGTGCTCTGAAAGCCATGTCTCGTCTGAAGAGGAATGGCTTTTGGTACAACTCGCATAGGAATAACGGTGTGCTTGCGCAAGAATTGTCCTGCGACCCCTGTCTCATGGACATGCCTTCTGACGCACTGACGCCCGTTATCCTATTGCGTCGTAATTTCACAGTCGAGTTTTCATGGCGTCAGGATTGGCTATGGCTGGATACTGAACCTGGAAAGGATAGTCTTCGCATTTTCACGGATGGCTCCAGATCTGGGCGGGGGTCCGGTGCTGGGGTCTTCTTTGAGCGCGAAAACATCCGACTGCACTTCTCCTTAGGAAAATATGCGTCTGTCTTCCAATCAGAGATATACGCAATCCTAATGGCCATGCACTATGTTGTGAAGCCCAGGTGGAAGGGGGAAAGCATATGCGTATGTAGTGACAGCCAAGCTGCACTAAAAGCTGAGTGTAACCTCTTAACTAGCTCCAAATTAGTGCTTGAACTCAAGTCCTTCTTGAACAGAGTCGGCAGACTAAATTCATTAAGGCTTGTATGGGTTCCAGGCCACTCTGGGATCCCAGGACATGAGACCTCTGATGAACTCGCTAGAATGGGTTCAGAGGAGAGCTTCTCAGGACCTGAACCCGCTCTAGGTCTACCTGCGTCCACGGTAAATTCCTACATTAACGATTGTGTATTTAACACACACAACCGTAGATGGAGGGATTGTCCGGGTTGCAGGATGACTAAGCGCGTATGCCCTGATGTCTGCAAAAAATCTGCAGCATTCCTCCTGTCTTTAAGGAGAATCGACTGCAGAAGGCTTGTGGGAGTTATCACGGGCCATTACACTTTTGCCAAGCATCTCTACGTGCTTGGCATCAGTGAGACGCCTACCTGTGCTGCATGAGCGAAGAGGAGGATGATACTGCAGAGCATTTCCTCTGTTATTGTCCCGCCTTTGCTCGCACCCTTGGAGCCGACGTGGTGTGTGCCGAATCCCTTAGCTCTACATCACTGAAGCTCCTTCAAATTTTTCTCCGGAAAACGGAGAAAATACAGTAATGTAAGGTGTCTGTCTGGAGTACAATGGACCAGTGATTGCGTCTGAGTGCTCCAGCGGATAGCAGAAGCCTTCAAAAAAAATAAAAATAATAATAATAATATTTCAGTAGAAAGATATGAATCACATCTCTGTAAATCTATTAGGTAAATTGTGCGATAACACATTTTTTGTAAATTTTAAATGAAATAAATAAATATCTATCTAAATATCTAAAAAGTACACCAAATTGCATTGATGCCAGATGCTTACCTTATGTATACCTAAGTACCTGTTAAGTAGGCAGAGAGAAACCACTAAGCCATCAAGGTGTTTAATGCTTTTTGTTGTTATGTCTTTTGCGGTCTAATTGAAACCGTGCAACGCTTGTTCGGAATATTGTAAAGATTAGTTTAGTGGAAACTTAGTGCCGACACACACTATATTATTGGCAGAGTTAGTGCTTAAATAAAAACCTCAAAAAGTTGCAATTACAAAAAGATATTAAAGCATTTTAATAAAACATAATGTCAGACGAAGCGAGGAAAGGAGAGAAAAAAGATGAAGCGTCACCGCCAAAGCAACCTAGTTTTCTCGATTCAAAGACATTTAGACTCCTTACTCTGTTTATTTACTTGGCCGGATTGAGTGGACTCGGAATGACACTTGCATGTTATCATCTATTTCTTTGGGATTCGAAAATGCCTCCGATACCAGATATAAAAACGCATCATCATGTCGGATAAATACTATATGGGCTAGGGTAAGTGTTTGATTTATCCATCGCAACAAAGTCGGGACTGCATTAAAGTATATTTACGCATGCTAAAGGGATTAGATTACGCTGACTCATTACATCACACTTCCAACTAGTTTATTTAAATGGATTTAATTGGATTCGCAGGAAATGAATTTGAAATCAGATTGGTTTGTGACACTTGTCAGTCTTAACTTTGATTCGCTAGAAGTTACTGTTATACCTCAAGCCAGTAAGATAATATCGTGTGCCCAAAATGCCTCAACAAGGCTTAAAGTTTGTGCAAATAATAGAAACAGCTGAAAGTGAATTGCCTCCGCCGCGAGAGCCCGAAAATATTGGATTATCTCAACCACAACATTCCGAGCGATATTTACGATGTTTTTTATTAATCATATATCTGTGTGCTCTATCTGGTATAGGTGTAGCATTATCCTTTTACTATATCTTCTTTTGGGACTCTAAAATGCCGCCAGTTTTTAAGAAATTTTCAAAAAAATACTTTTAATTATAAACCGTGTGGATATGCATTCGATTATCTCTTTTCACCATAAGCCAAACGTACGTATTGTATGTCTCAATGGTTGTGAACAATATTTAATTTAATTTGAGGGTTTTAAACGCTGTGTATGTTGAATAGTTTTTTAACAAGGGCAACTGCTTCAATTAGTGACTTAATTTTCCTATTTTCTTATCCACAACCAAATGGCGAATCATGAAAATGTAATTTAGTGAACATTGTAAATACCAAATATAAAACTTAGCAATGCCAATCCGCAGTCCAAACAATCTACACCTAGTAAATCAGCGAAATACAATTGAACGTTATTTGTATTCAGCAAGTTATATGTAGAAAGTCCTTGTAGGTAGAAGTCCTGAAAAAAGCTTCTGTTGCTGTTTGTATATAGTATGTACATGAGTAGCTAATAATTTTCTGGCGTTCTGTGACTACGTGGCTTAATGGTTTACAAAAACATAGGACATTGAACTAATGAAGGTTAATAAGAATTAGGGCAAATTGTGGCCACCTTTTGGTTTCATTCCTTACTTAAGTATAACACCTTACCCACTTCGTTTTTACACTTTTACGGTTTCGCTTTAGCATTCAACGAATGTAGTTTGTTCTAAATTCAATTTGTGGTTTAAAAGAAAATCGATTAACAGAGATTGTATATACAGTGTTGTGCGAAAAAATAAGAACAGTCGAGTGGGAGACCTTGCTTTTGAATTTGAAAAATAAACTTGAGTAAAATTGTTGTAATTATTAAATTATATATATATATATTTTTTGAATACTTTTCTAAACAATTAGATATATAGGCATGAATTACATTCAACAAAAATAAAAGAAAACAAAAACTTAACACTCATTCACTGATTTTGGTTGTGCAAGATAGTAAGTACACTATACAAGAAATGAAAATATTCTTTTAAAAAAAAAATAAAAATGTTAAAATAATTGGACAAAATATTACTTACTTACTTACTTACTTATCAGGCCAGTGATCTATGGAGAATCTGAGCCTGAGCTATAGCTGCCTTCCATCATTGACGGTCCCGGGCACGCTGCTTCCAGTTGTCAAGACCAAGATGTCTTACATCCGCGATTACTTGGTCTTTATGCCGGAGGTTCGGTCTTCCTTTCTTCTCGAACCAGGAGGTTCGGAGTCGAAGACCCTCTTAGCTGGAGCGTTGATGTCCATGCGCTCGATGTGGCCGAGCCAGTGCAGTCGACGGATCCTTGCCTTCCGGACTACATCCACATCTTGGTACAGCTCGTAGAGTTCGCGGTTGTGTCTTCTTCTCCATTCACCTTCCTCACAGACAGGACCAAATATCCGGCGCAGAATTTTTCTTTCGAAAGAACCCAAAATCAGCTCCGCTGTCCTGCTTATCGTCTAGCTTTCGGCTCCGTAAAGCAAGACTGGCAATATGAGCGTTTTGTAAAGCATGACTTTGGTCTTTCGAGTGAGAAATTTTGACTCCAGTTGTTTGGACAAGCCGAAGTAGCAGCGGTTGCCAAGGGCGATTCTATGCCGGATCTCCACTGTGGTGTCATTTGTGGAATTTACGTTTGCCCCGAGGTAGACGAACTCCTTAACTACCTCGAAATTGTACCTGTCAATTGTTATATTTTGTCCCAGGTGGTGAGCGACGGATTGGTTTTTGCTTGACAGCATGTACTTCGTTTTATCCTCATTGATCTTAAGACCAACTCGTTTCGCCTGTTCTTCAGTCGCCGTGAATTCTTCCACAATGCCACGGCGAGAACACGCGATGATGTCGATATCCTCCGCGTATCCTAGCAGCTGGATGGACTTGTAAAAGATAAAGCCTTCCCTGTTGACACCTGCCCGTCGCACTATCTGCTCCAGCACCAGGTTGAAGAAGTCACATGGCAGCGCATCTCCTTGCCGAAATCCGGTGCATGTTTCGAATGGTTCCGAGGTCCTAGAACCGAGTTGCACGGTGCATCGCGTGTTTTTTAGCGTGGCGCGACACAACTGGATCAGTTTTACCGGGATCCCGAATTCGGCCATCGCCCCAAACAGTGCTTCACGATGAATGCTGTCGTATGCGGCTTTGAAATCGATGAAGAGATGGTGTGTATCGATTCGAAACTCGTTGGTCTTTTCCAGGATTTGTCGAAGTGTGAAAATTTGGTCTATAGTTGATTTTCCGGGCCGGAAGGCGCACTGGTAGCTGCCGATTAGTGCGGTGCAAAATTGCTTTAGACGTTCACACAATACGCTGGACAGGATCTTGTATGCGACATAGAGCAGGGATATACCTCTATAGTTCTTGCAAGAGGTAGGATCGCCTTTTTTGTGGATGGGGCATATAGAGCTGGTATTCCAGTCGTCGGGCATGCTTTCATCTTCCCGAATTCTGCAGATGATCTGGTGCATGCTCCCTACCAGAACATCGCCGCCAGCCTTGAAGAGCTCTGATGGCAAACCATCTGAGCCTGCGGCCTTGTTGTTCATCAGCTTCTGAATAGCTGTGCCGACATCTTCGGTGCTGGGTGGGAGGACTACTTCAGCGGCTGGAGTTGGGATTTCCTCGGTCCCTACCACTCTCTCTTGGTTAAGCAGCTGCTGGAAGTGCTGCTTAAATACATCCACTATTTCCTGCGGGTCGGTGACAAGATTACCCTCGCAATTTCGAAGAGCCAGGGTGCCCTTTTTGAAGCCTCCTGCAAGGCCTTTGGCTTTCTTGTAAAAGGCTCGTATTTTATGTTTATCCCTAGACTCCTCGATATCCTTGAGCTGGGAGGCTGCGAAGATTCTTTTCATTTGTCGCAGTAGTTTTTTCTCCTCCCTTCTTCTGGCTCGGTACTCTTCTTGCGCTGCCCTGGTTTTCCTCTGCAGCGCCTTTTGGTACGCCTCGTCGGTTGCTGCCTTTTTCCGCTCACACTCGCCATCATACCACGGGTTTCTTGTCGGGGGTGGTAGGTATCCTAAGGTGGTTTCGGCTACTTCCTGAATGGCTGAGCGGCAATGCAGCCACATATTATTGGCACTTGTGTTCGACGTAGGCATACCGTAGAGTCTTTCGCTCAGCTGCTCCCTGTAGACTCTGGCAACCTCCAGTGTGCTCAGGCGCCCAATGTCGAACCTTCTCCTGATGGGCTGGTGCAGCTTTCTGACATTGGACAGTCGAGCTCTGAATCTTGCTGCTACGAGGAAGTGGTCAGAGTCGACATTTGCCCCTCTGAATGTTCGCACATCCAGGATGTTTGACGAGTGCCTTGCGTCAATGAGCACATGGTCGATTTGGTTGGCGGTTCGACCGTCCGGAGATCGCCAGGTTGTTGTGTGGATTCGCTTGCGAGGGAATCTTGTGCTACTTATCACCGCATTACGAGCTGTCGCAAAGTCAGCGAGTCGGAAGCCGTTATCTGTTGTTGTATCGTGGAGGCTGTGCTTTCCGATCACTCCGCCAAGGGTGTTTTCCTTACCGATTTTGGCGTTGAAGTCCCCGAGCACGATTTTTACATCGTACTCCGGACAAGCTCCGTAGGCGTTGTCCAGGAGGTCATAGAAGTCCTCCTTGATAGGGTCTTCAGCCTCGTCGGTAGGGGCGTGTGCACATATAAGGCTGATGTTATAAAATCTGCCTCTGATGCGGATCACAGTCAGGCGATCACTTATAGGTTTAAAGTCGATGCCCTTCGACCTTAACCGCATTCCCACGACAAATCCGCATCCCAGTAAGTGCAGCCTTTTGTGACAGCTGTAATAAATGTCGGACAAAATATTAACGAAGGAAAATAAGGATATCAATATTTGATTGTATTTCCTTTGTTTTTTAATACAGCCTCACATCTACGCGGCATAGAGTCAACGAGCTTTTGGCAAAGTGTGCTTGGGATATTATACCAAATTCTTTGGATATTTTGCCAGAGCTCGAGCCCGTTTCTTGGTTTTGTGGTCTTACTGAGCTCTCTCTTAACAAATCCCCATAAATTTTTTATGGGATTAAGGTCTGGGAACTGTTCTGGCCATTCAAGAACTTGGATCTTCATGTCTGCGAAACACTTTTTCGTTACTTTGGCTGTATGTTTAGGATCATTATCCTGTTGAAACAAAGAAAGCCACGGTAAATTGTCTTCAGCGAAGGGATACATAACTGTTTTTAAGATCTCAATGTATTTTTCCTTGGTTAGAGTCTCTTGTATCCAGTGAATAGGTCCAACACCATGATAGTGAAAGCATCCCCAGATCATAATATTCCCCCCGCCGTGCTTAACGGTTTTCACCGAATATTTTGGATCAAATACTTTTTTAGCCGGCCTTCTGACATACTGCTTTTTAGTATCTGGCCCAAACAAGTTGATTTTGGACTCGTCTGTACAGAGTATGTTGCGCCACTTTGGCGAAATCGATTCGATCCTTGATGTTCTTTTTCGATAAGAGAGGACATTTTTTTGGAATGTAAGCTCTTAAGTTATATTCTATAAGTCTTCGTCTGATCGAGGATCTGATCTGATTTCCGCTGAAGTCATGAACGGATACTTTTTAACGCACCGAAAAATTCTCCCATCCATTTTTGAGCTTGTTTTACGTTTTCGACCACGTGTTTCTTCAGTCTTCTGTTCCTTTAAAGCATTTACCACCATTCCTAACGAGCAAGAAACACTTCTGGCAATTTGTCTCAAGGATGTCCCATCCTTTCTAAGACCTCGAATTATTATTTCCAGACGCTCTGCAGTGCAATGTTTTTTACGGCCCATCTTTCCCTAGAATAACCATGACTTCTAATGCAAATTGATCCTCAATACTCATTGTTAAACTTACCAATAAAAAAAAACCTAAAACGAATGCCTTTGCAAATATTAGTAAACCGAGATTGCTTCTGTTCTTATTATTTTGCAAAATCCAAAAACGACCGTCTGCTACAGAAGTCTCCAGATTCTTCTTCTTCTTAGTGGGCGCTACAGTTCGGGGTGAACCTGGGCCTCAACCAACATGCCCCTCCATCTAGCACGATCTTTCGCTAGCCCTTTCCATTGCCGCACAACCAGTTGGCTGAGGTCCCCTTCCACCTGTGTGCGCCATCTTAAATGCGGCCGTCCTCTGCTTCTTCGTCCCTCGGGGTTGGATTCAAAGACTCTCCGGGCTGGAGCTGTGTGTCCATTCGCTCTACATGGCCCAGCCATCTTAGGCGTTGAATCCGTAGACGCCTGACTAGGCTCATGTCACCTTACAGCATGTAAAGTTCGTGGTTGAATCTTCTCCTCCATCCCCCGTCTGCGTATATAGGCCCAAAAATCACGCGCAAAATCTTTCTCTCGAACCGACCAAGGGCCTCCTCATCCGCTTTTGATAGTGTCCATGCTTCTGCGCCGTACAACAGGACCGGGATGATAAGGGTCTTATATAGAGTCAACTTTGTGGTTCGGGAGAGGGCTCTATTACTCAGTTGCCTTCTGAGCCCAAAGAAACAGCGATTGGCAAGAGTGATTCTGCGTTTGATTTCGGAACTGATGTCGTTGTTCCAGGTCACTGCGGAGCCAAGGTAGACGAAGTCCTTAACTACCTCGAACTTATATCTGCCAATACAAATGTTCTGGCCAAGGCGTCGGTGGTGATCGTCCTTTTTTGGTGACAGCATATATTTAGTTTTGCCCTCGTTTACCGCCAAACCAATTTTCGCCGCCTTCATCTCAATACTCGCAAACGCCTCATTGACATCTCGCTGTGATCTACCTATTATGTCAATGTCGTCGGCGTATGCAAGGAGTTGCGAGGATTTGAAATAGACTGTGCCTCTTGTATTGGCCAGTGATTTTTGCACAATCATTTCCAATATGATGTTGAAGAAATCACACGACAGCGCATCACCCTGCCTATATCCTTTTTTGACATCCAAACTATCGGTAAGGTGTTCACCGATTTGGATGGAGCAGCGAGCATTCTCCAAATTCCTCCTGCATAGTCTGACGAGTTTAGCAGGTATGTCAAAGGTAGACATAGCGTTGTATAGCTCGTCTCTAATTACGCTGTCGTATGCGGCTTTGAAGTCGACAAATAGGTGGTAAGTGTCGACTTGAAATTCATTGGTTTTTTCCAGGATCTGCCGTAGTGTGAAGATTTGGTCGATGGTGGACTTCCCTGGCCTGAATCCGCACTGATAAGGACCTATCAGCTTATTTACAAAAGGCTTCAGGCGTTCATACAAAACGGCAGAGAAGATTTTGTAGGCGATGTTAAGGAGACTTATTCCTCTATAGTTGGCGCAATCAGAGGGGTCTCCTTTCTTGTGGATCGGGCATACGATGCTGAGACTCCATTCCTCGGGCATGCTTTCCTCTAACCATATCTTACGGATGATCTGGTGCATGCTCCCAACCAGGTCATCCCCAGCTGCCTTGAAGAGCTCAGCAGCAGTCCGTCTGTGCCAGCAGCTTTATTCGACTTGAGCTTCGATATGGCAATCTTAACTTCATCGAGGTCAGGGGGACAGAATTCTCTGCGGTCTCCGTCGATTAGAAATGGATCATTCTGCCTGACAGCGGTATATTGACTAACATCGCCGTTATACAGTCTGCAGAAGTGATTTTTCCATATTCTCAGCATCGACTGCGGATCTACTACTAGATGTCCGTTCTCATCCCTGCAGGCTTCCGTTCTGGCTTTATAACCTTGGCATGTTCGCTTTATCTGTTGATTAAACTTTCGAACGTCACGCCTGCAGTAACACCTCTCCAAATCCTCAATCGCGCGCTTCTCGTGCTCTTTCTTCTGAGAAGCTTATGCTAGTCCCTTCTTTTTAACTCGTAGAGCTCACGAGCTGCTCTTGTTCTTTTATGCAGCGAGGCCTTATATGCATCCTGCTTCGCTGTATGAATCCTCCTGCACTCGTCATTGAACCAGGAAGTCTCCAGATTACTGGAAATAATACTGTTGAAGCAGCTGTCACGCTGATAATTTACCGTTTACATAAAAATGAAATCAGAGCATATGAAATTGTTTTGTTTTTGCAACTCTACAACTGTAAAATGAATGGTGACTTGGAAGGCCACGTGTGTTCTTATTATTTTGCACAACACTGTACATATATGTATATCTACTTTATTTACACATTCGGACAATATGCAAATTCATACATATATACAGGACCACACGACCAGAGAGAGGGCGTATTCCATTGCAGCGAATTCTGCTCTTATTTTTATACGTTTAAGAGTATAGCTCAATAATGCACTTAAGTGCATAATTAAATTCTAAAACCAAAAATAGCTAATAATTCCAATTGCATACATACGTATATGTACATAGCAACGTAAATACGGAGAAATGAATGAATACTCTGAATCATCATTTATTAATCCATACATAGTACCTTCTGTACACTTGTGATTTAAGGAAATCAATGAACGTGTCCCAGATTCTTTGGCACACATTCCGAAGTGAGTTGAAATCATAGTCGTAGTCGTTCTGGTCCAATGATATTAATATGAATCATTTAATAAATATTCATTTTGTATTTTACATTTGAAATAAATGAATTAAAAATTTAATTCAAAATTATTTAATTCGGCCGTGTACGAAGTGGAAAAAGTTGAACACGGCAAAACGCTTCCACCTTGAAAGCTTTCTATACACACAAACAAAATCTCTAAATTGCATGATGTCCCAGTGACCTGATTTTCGGTCACTCACCTGAATCCTTTTTGCACACAATTGTAGAAATATTGATTTGCAGTGGCAGGATTTTCCAGAAGAGGGAGTGTGCATGTGTACATACAACCAAGCAAATTTAAACACGGCTCTCATAAGTGTGTCGGGTCGTGCCCCATTCTCGCGCTTACTACACTCCACTGAAAAGCTATTTTAAGTCGAATCTGCAACACAAAGAATCTGAAATTATTATCGGTGCAGTTGCATTTCAAACATAAATCGCGACGGACAGTTAGTTAAGAGTTAGTTAGTTAGTCGCTATCAAATCAAAGCCCATGTAATTAATAATTGTTCATCTCAAATCGTTACCGAACATATCAGTTCACGAGAGTTCAAATATACTTTACACTTTAGTTATACTTTTTTTGAATACCCACTCAAAAATGATTTCGAAACTAGGTTCGTTGGAGGAGAAAATCAAACTCCCAGCGACCGAAACAATAAGTAGATTTTATCAGCAACCACAGAGCAACCGGAAGGCTATTAGGATACTTACGGTTGCAGTTTACGTTTTTTGTGTCTCGTTGGCTGCTATCATGTTATCACTTTACTATGTGTTTATTTGGGATCCGAGTATTCGGCCATTTGTTACAAAAGTTACCAATTGCGGTAAGTCTTTGTATTTGTGTAGTGAATATTGATTTTATTCGACATATAGTGAAATGGAAATGGAAATTAATAACTAGGTCAACGTACTTTACATGCACCGATAATGATTAACATTCACTGTTTGCAATAATTCTTTTATTTCATTTTAGACAAAATAGTTATTCCTGAACAAATCGCAATACAACTTTTGAACTCTTCGGAAATATCGGCAGAGCAGTTCTATCACAATTTGTACGAATATTATCAACAACATCGCATCCAGTATCTTCGGAACAGAGATCTATCGCATCTTAATTTACAAAGCGCAACAGCTATGATTAAATCCCAAAAACAAATAGATGCCGTGGAAACTGAAATCGCAGACAGTCACCCGAAACAGCATAGAATTAAACAAAACGACTTAAACGAAGCCGCCCTTCTGGAATCAATATCAGCGTCGTCGCGTGAATTCCACAGTGCTACAGCGCCACCAATTAACGAGAAACCAAGCAATTATGACGATGAGGATTATTCCGAAGACGATTCTACCATGGGCTTGGAATCCAGCGGATTCTTCCCACTAAATTTCGAATACAATAACCGGAGAAAGTTTGATGCAGATTAGTACGGGCCGATTTATGTTATTTTTTAAGAAACCGAAATCAATTTTTTGATTTTTTTTTATGTTTTTTTGGTTTTCCTTCTGTTCTCGTTTTTTTTTTTTTTTTTTTTTTCGTTTAAATCACAGGGCTGTTCGTCTTAACGCTATGGACGAAAAAAACATTGCGTATCAAAAACGAAAACATGAACGATTCAAACCTAATTTGTACTGTATATACATATAAGCAAAATTTACAAAAAAACATGACGAATAATAACAAACGAACGAATACTACAAACGTTTTTGAATAGCTTCATGCTTTCTAAAAAACAAGCAGTCATAGTCGAAGTACGTGTGTAGATACATAAATGTCACAATATGAATGTTTAGTAAGAAACCAAAGAGAACAATATTAGGGAAATGCAAATAACATTCATAAACAATAAATAACTAAACTGCATAGCTAAGCATAAATTAAAATTTCATTGAAATGTATGTTGTACTATAAGGTATTGTTTCACTTGTTAATTGAAATGTTATATGTCGATTACAACTGACGAAGATAACTAAGGTCATGATGTATTTAAACGAATTGTTTTAGCGACTGCAATCTGTATCTATTTTACATTTGATGTTAACATTTATCCGAAGCGTATACTATATGATATCATACATATTCAACCAGACATGTAGGATGTAAAAGTAGTAACGAAATAATAAATATAAAAAAAAAATTATAATAAATAGTAAGTAAAAAACAGAAACAAACGAACGATATGCAAGTAAATCAGAAATTTTTAACTTTGAATTCGTGATTCTAACAAGTAATAAAAATTGTCATAAAAAACCGAAAGTACCAAGATGTCTTCTTTCTTTTTTAGGGTTCCGTGCGTCCGAAAAGAAAAAAAAAACGGGCCAAGTGCGAGTCGGACTCGCGCACGAAGGGTTCCGTACCATCTGTATATATAAATATGAAAGAGACTATGTATGTTACCTCATCAAATGACAGATCTTGGTTGCAGGCAGGGTTTTTTTTTGATGAAAATCATGTCTGTTGTATGGGAGCCCCCCTTAAATATTCATTTTGTTTTGTTTTTAGTATTTGTCGTGGTAGCGGCAACAGAAATACATCATCTGTCACCCCCTTAGACAAAGCTAACCTACTTGATGAGTCTCTCTTTCAATGGATTAAAAGCTACCTTTCGAATCGTTCAATTCAAGTTGTTTTGGACGGATTCAAGTCTGATACTCACTTTGTAAATGCCGGTATTCCCCAGGGCTCCGTTTTGTCTCCGACACTCTTTGTTATTTTTATAAATGATCTCTTGTCTGTTACTTCTTATCCAATTCACTCCTTCGCTGACGACAGTACCCTCAGCTTCTCATACTCGTTCACCAGTTTACGACCCTGCACTTCGGTTGTAGATAATGAGCGGCAGCGTATGTTAAGCTCATTAAATTCCGATATCGGCAGCATCATCCAATGGGATAAAAACAATAGAGTGGAATTTAATGCTTCCAAAACACAATGCTGTCTCTTGTCGTTACTTACTTACTTAGGTGGCGCTACAGTCCGTGGTGAACCTGGGCCTCAACCAACAAGCGTCTCCAGCCGGCACGGTCTTTGGCCAGCTGTTTCCAGTGCCGCACGCCCAGTTGGTTGAGGTCCCTTTCCACCTGCGTGCACCACCGCTGAGGCGGCCGTCCTCTGCCGCGCCTTCATTCCGGAGTGGATTCGAAGACTTTTCGGGTCGGAGCTGTATCTTCCATGCGCTCTACATGGCCTAGCCACCTTAGACGCTGTATCCGTAGACGTCGTACCAGGCCGATGTCGCTGTACAACCCGTACAGTTCTTCGTTATATCTTCTCCTCCATACACCGTTTGAACAAACGGGACCGTAGATAGTGCGCAGAATTTTCCTCTCGAAACGACCAAGGGCATCTTCATCCGCTTTTGTTAAGGTCCAAGCCTCTGCGCCGTAAAGGAGGACTGGGATGATTAAGGTCTTATATAGTGTCACCTTGGTTTTCCGAGAGAGGGCTCTACTTCTCAATTGCCTCTTGAGCCCAAAGAAACAGCGGTTGGCAAGAGTGATTCTGCGTTTTATCTCAGCGCTGGTGTTGTTGTCGCTGGTAATCAGTGAGCCAAGGTAGACGAATTCCTTGACCACTTCAAAGTTATATCCGCCAATGGTGACGTTCTGGCCAATACGTCGGTGTTGTCCGTCTCTTTTAGATGAGAGCAGATATTTGGTTTTACCCTCATTAACCTTGAGACCCATCTTCCGCTTCTACCTCAATGCTCACTAAAGCCTCATTGACGTCTTGCTGTTTTCGTCCAATTACGTCAATATCGTCGGCGTACGCAAGCAATTGCGTAGACTTGAAATAGATCGTACCTCTTGTGTTGGCCAGTGACTCTTGCACAATCTTTTCAAGCACGATGTTGAAAAAGTTGCACGACAGCACGTCGCCCTGCCTAAATCCTTTTTTAACATCAAAGGTCTCGGTATGCTCATTACCGACCTTAATGGAGCAACGAGAATTCTCCATTGTCATCCTGCACAGTCGGACGAGTTTGACAGGGATGTTAAAACTAGACATGGCTTTGTACAGCTCGTCTCTATATACGCTGTCATACGCGGCCTTGAAATCGACGAAGAGGTGGTGAGTGTCGATTTGGTATTCCTGGGTCTTCTTCAAGATCTGCCGTAGCGTAAATATTTGGTCTATTGTGGATTTACCTGGCCTGAAACCACACTGATAAGAGCCGATCAGGTTATCCACAAACGGTTTCAGGCGTTCACACAATACGGCAGAGAAGATCTTATATGCGCTGTTAAGGAGACTTATTCCCCTATAGTTGGCGCAGTTATAGGGGTCTCCTTTCTTATGGACCGGGCAAACGATGCTGAGATTCCATTCGTCGGGCATGCTTTCCTCCGACCATACCTTGCAGATGAGATGGTGCATGCACCTTACCAGCTCATCTCCAGCCGCCTTAAAAAGCTCAGCAGACAGGCCGTCTGCGCCAGCGGCTTTATTAGACTTAAGTCATCTCTGCCGGCGCTCTGGCAATGAGCCCATTCCTGCTCTATTGTTTGTGCTGCTCTGGGCGGATTTTGAGAGAGCTTTGAGGAGACACGATCGGCAAAGATTCTGGCAGTCTCTTGCGATTGTAGCTTTCCAACGTCAAACTTACGTTGTCCTACTCGACTCCTAAGCATTCTTGATATCCTCATTCGTACCTTGGCTACAACAAGGTAGTGGTCCGAGTCGATGTTGGCCCCTCGGAAGGTTCGTACGTCGAGAATACAGGAGGAGTGTCTGGCGTCGATCGCAATATGATCAATCTGGTTGGTGGTCGATTGATCACAAGACCGCCAGGTACCCTTGTGGATGTTGAGATGGGGGAATCGCGTGCTTGCTACAAGGAGGTTACGCCCCGCTAGGAAATCGATTAGCCTTAATCCGTTGTCGGATGTGGTGTTATGGAGGCTATGCTTTCCTATGATCGACTCAAATATGTCCTCCTTGCCCAGTTTTGCATTAAAATCTCCTAGTACTATTTTTGTGTCGTAGTTGGGACATTGGGCATATGTTCTGTCTAGGAGATCGTAGAATTCTTCTTTGAGTCGATCGCCCTTTTCTTCCGTTGGGGCGTGAGCGCATATTAAGCTAATGTTTCCAAATTTAGCTTTGATGCGGATTGTTATGAGGCGTTCGCTTACATCTCGGAAGCTTAAGACTTTTTGTCGGAGTCTTCCTCTAATAACGAATCCGCACCCGAATAGGCGCTGTTTGTTCTCCTTGTAGCAGTTCCCGTAGAAGATGTCGCAGTTTTTCATCCGTTTTTTGCCTGGTCCATCCCATCGCACTTCTTGGAGTGCGGTTATATCTGCTTTATAGCAGTTGAGGGTTTGCTCCAATTGATCGCCTGCACCCGGTCTGTTAAGGGACCTCACATTCCAGGTGCAGACTCTCAAGTCCGTTAGTCGTTTGCAGGGGTCGTCAGCTTTGTATCCGTCCGTATCCGAGGCTTGTTGTCGTTTCGGAACAAGTGGGTTTTTACGTGATAGGGATGTTACCCCTAAGCACAACCCCCAACCTGGAGGGCCAGGTTCCTCTTTCCTCAGGAACAAGGGTTGGGTCGCTGCACACATTGGTTCACTACCTGGCGGGTGCCAGGGTAGCTATCCAGGGGGGCCACGCGGAGGCTGTGTGTCAACTTGGATTGAACAGGGACAGAGATCGAAGCTGGCGTTTGCCATGTTAAACGCGATCATCTTCTTTGCTCTGTTTGCTCGCTCCCTCCCTCCCTCTCTTGTCGTTAAGGCGTATAAATAACCCGCAGCCATTATCCATGAATGGCACTTGCATCTCAGAAACTGAAAGCTTTCCATCCTAGGTATGAGTGTTGCTCACAATCTTAATTGGGGCGACCATATATTCAGTGTCGCCAAGAATGCTGCGAAATGCCTAGGATTCTTATACAGATGCAAGAAATATTTCTCACCCTTAGATTAGGCTACAATCTATAAGGCGTTCATTCGCCCCAAATTAGAGTTTAACGCTCATGTCTGGTCCGGTGCTTCCAAGACCTCACTGCACCTACTAGACAGAATACAAAAACGAGCCATGAAACTGATAGGTGACTCCAGCATTACCAAAACATTAGACTCGCTGGAACACCGCAGGAATGTTACCTGCCTCTCCCTGTTTTATCGTTACTCCCATCAAAAATGCTCTGATGAAATAGCCAGTTGCATTCCGCCCCTTCAACATTTCTCCCGCAATACACGTCTCTCTAGGAATGCTCACCAATATACCCTGAAGCCCGCTTTCGGATGTACTGTCAAATATAGAGAATCTTTCATTAACCGAACCACATGAATCTGGAACTTCCTGCCGGATTCGGTTTTCCCCTCTCAATGCAACATGCAAGAATTTAAGAGCAATGTCCATCGGCATCTCCTCTATTCCTCTTCCTCTCTACCTTCTGCCCGCACTGTGTCGCCGACATAATAAGGTTATTAGACCTTGAGTGCGCGCAAATTAAAAAAAAAAAAAAAAACTGTGAAAATTTCAACTGTCTAACTATCACGGTTTATAAGATACAGCCTGGTGACAGACGGACGGACGGACGGACAGCGAAGCCTTAGTAATAGGGTTCCGTTTTACCTTTGGGTACGGAACCCTTAAAACGAAACACGTTGTACATTTAATGGCTTCAAGCTGGATCTTTAATTATTTTCGCTATGTAAACGCATTAGATGTTGATCGAAACTTTTGTTCGTTAAGTTTTTCGTGACACGTTCATGTCAATCGGCTCTTGATGTCACTTTGCCACCGCTTCACTCAAATCTTGATGTTAAACTAGGAAATGGTTTTGTTAGACAATTCATCGGTAAAATTGATTTTCATTCTTATTTAACGGAAGGTATACGTTTGGCATACATATTCTTGTTCTTTTTTCAGTTTATTTTAAGGCTCGAAAAGTTTGCTGTGGCTGCAAGAAATGATTCCTCATTTACGGTGACATTCAAACGGTGTAAGTAAGCTCCAAACACGGAAACGAATCGTTTTCTTCAAGTAATTTTTTCCAGATGATGGTCACAACAAGCCGGAACCCCGGAAAGGAAAACCTGCATTGCCTAAGCCTGAGGAGTTCTCGTGTTTAATACGAGCCCAAACAAAATCCAAAAAGGTATTTTTCTAAACAAAATTTATTTACTTAACGTAGCATTAGTAAGCGTTGAAAGTAGAAGGGTAATCAAGGAAGTAGAATAGAGGATGTCTGACCGCAGTGGTTAGTGTGTTGGACTCTGACGTACGATGATCGAGTTAGGATCCAGAAAACATCAACGCAAGCGAGAAGCTTGGCTCTGGTCCTTTGTGGGCCGTAACACCACCAAAGAAAGAAGAAGAGAATGAAGGATGTTCCTTTGTTCCTGTATGTGGTTTTAGGTGTTGCAAGTTACAACATTGTTGGCGCACTTTATTGGTATCCTTTCAAGGGAATACACTTTGGCCACGTTTAATGCCATTTCAAGAAGAATTTCTTTGCCACGTATGTCTATGCTTCCTTCCTTAAACGGGCTGTTTTGGTACTGTGTGAAACACAGGTTGATGAAAAGTCTGATTTCTGATTTGTTTTGGTTAAGAAAACTCGGGGAATTCTTTCAGAGTGGGACTGGGACTCTTTGATAGTCCTTGTTCAATCTGTGCATATAACACTTACATAGCCGCGTACGTTTTTAAGGCGAACGACTTTTTTGATACTTCGTATTCTATTCTTTCTGTATATAGCCTAGTGCCATTATTCGGTCTCGCCGTTTATATTCGTAGTGATATTGCTTACCAGCTGTATAGCCAAACATCCACCTCGAAACTTAATTTCATATGGCTTATATTCACACTAGTTCCCCAATCTAGACAGAAACGCAGCACTTGAGACATGAGATGCATCCAAAGAATTGTTTTCCTGTTCTTTCGCACTGAAATCGTTTTAGCAGGCGATTTCAATGTACGTAATTCTCGGTGACTTGGACATTCTGGACAGACAACACTCGAACGTAGGTATGTTGAAATTTTTGTTGAGTTAAATCAATCCCCGATGTTGCTGGTCATACCGCTCACACATATTGTCGCCTCTAGGCTCATCCGACCACTGCGTGATAACAGCTAAATTCTCGAACTCCCACCACCCAGTTCCTAAGAGAACATTATGGCTATACGAGAAGGCCAACTGGTGCGGCCTTAACAACTTCTTTCGGATCTTTAACTGGTCATTGTGCTTCCTCGACAACGACGTGGACGCCGCAACTGATATTATCGCAAATATTATCCGAGTCGGCATGGCACATTTTATTCCTAGTAGGAATAAAACCACCAGGCCAAAGGATAATACATGGTTTGACTTGAGCTACAAAGAGACTATTAGGCTCAGAGAGCTAAGCTTTCGAGCCTTTAAGGCAAACAGTTCTGAGGAAAACCGAAAAAAGTGCTTATATACGAGCCAGAAATGACTGCAACACCCACATTCGACGGGAGCTAACCTACTTGCTGCACACTTCGCAGCCAGCTCCCAGCTTGTATTTTGTCCCCGCCTGTACTAGAGTGCGCCAATTTCTCCATGGGACTAATCCACTTCCGCATTCGTATAGTCGCAAGGGACCTTAATGACCTCGACATACAGAAATCCGTTGGTCTGGATGGTATTGCTCCAATAGTTCTGAAGAGGTGGCCTTCTACGCTTGCAAAACCACTGCGTTAACTTTTTCACCTTTCCTAATCTTCTGGCCTTGTTCCGAGTAGGTGGAAAACAGCATTTCTCAAGCCTTTACCCAAAATAAGCGAATATCATCTTCTGCCTCCAACTACCGATCCACTGCACTAACGTCCCTACTTTCAAATGTCATGGCAACGCTGATTAACTATCAGCTTATGAAATATCTTGAATCACGGAAACTCCTCAATGACCGTCGGTGCGTTTTCCGCAACAACAGATCCACTGGTGATTTGATGGCATATCTCGCCTAAGAGTGGAATGGTGAAAGCAAAATAGGTACGCTCGATATTTCGAAGCCCTTTTGTAGAAAATGCGTGGTTTCGTGATCGATGAGTCTCTTCTTCAATGAATTAGAAGCTACCTTTCGAATCGTTCATTTCAAATTGTCTTGGGCGGATTCAAATCTGATGCTCACTTTGTAAATGCTGGTGTTCCCTAGGGCTCCGTCTTGTCTCCAACATTCTTTCTCATTTTTATTAATGTTTTTTAACCCGCATCCGTCGCGCATTGGTTATAGTGTTGGACTCTGACGTACGATGAGCGAGTTCGGATCCCGATAACACAAACGCTATCGAATGTTTATGTCGCGGCGTTCCTGCTCGGCGGGGTACCGGCAAAACCCCCCGTAGTAAACTTGCCTTGAAAAAGCTCCTCGACTCACGCCGTTCGGAATCAGCATTAGACTGTAGGTCCCTATCACCCATGTGAAAAATAAATCACACACAACATGGGTGATTGAGAGAAGCTTGGCTCTGGTCCTTCATGGGCTGTAACGCCAACACACATACATCCATTATCCACGAATGGCACTTACATGTCAGAAACAATGTTCCAATCTTAATTGGAACGACCACATATTCAGTTTCGCCAAAAATGCTGCGAAATGTCTAGGCTTCTTATACAGATGCAAGAAATATTTGTCAGCCACCCTTGCATCTGGCTTCAATCTATAAGGCGTTCTTCGCCCTAAATTAATGTTTAACGCTCATGTCTGATCCGGTGCTTTCAAGACCTCATTGCACCTACTAAATAAAACTGATAGGTGACTGCAGCATTACCAAAACATTAGACTCGCTGGAACATTGAATGAATGGTTTCTTTCTTTCTCTGTTTTATTGTTACTTCCACAAAAAATGATCTGATGAAATAGCCAGTTGCATTCCGCCCCTTCAACATTTCTCCCGCAACGCACGTATCTCTAGGAATGCTCACCAATATACTCTGAAGGCCGGTTGCGGACGTATCGTCAATTCGGTCTTCCCTCAGTACAGCATGTGATCATTTTTCTCTTCCTTTCTACCTTCTGCCCGCACTGTGTCGCCGACATAATACTTACTTACTTATCAGGCCAGCGATCCATGGAGGATCTGAGCCTGAGCTATAGCTGCCTTCCATCCTTGAGGGTCCCGGGCACGCTGCTTCCAGTTGTCAAGACCAAGATGTCTTACATCCGCGATTACTTAGTCTTTATACCGGAGGTTCGGTCTTCCTTTCTTCTCGAACCAGGAGGCTCGGAGTCGAAGACCCTCTTAGCTGGAGCGTTAATGTCCATGCGCTCGATGTGGCCGAGCCAGTGTAGTCGACGGATCATTGCCTTCCGGACTACATACACATCTTGGTACAGCTCGTAGAGTTCGCGGTTGTGTCTTCTTCTCCATTCACCTTCCTCACAGACAGGACCAAATATCCGGCGCAGAATTTTTCTTTCGAAAGAACCCAAAATCAGCTCCACTGTCCTGCTTATCGTCCAGCTTTCGGCTCCGTACAGCAAGACTGGCAGAATGAGCGTTTTGTAAAGCATGACTTTGGTCTTTCGAGTGAGGAGTTTTGACCCCAGTTGTTTGGACAAGCCGAAGTAGCAACGGTTGCCAAGGGCGATTCTATGCCGGATCTCCACTGTGGTGTCATTTGTGGAATTTACGTTTGCCCCGAGGTAGACCAACTCCTTAACTACCTCGAAATTGTAGCTGTCAATTGTTATATTTGTCCCAGGTGGTGAGCGACGGATTGGTTTTTGCTTGACAGAATGTATTTCATTTTGTCCTCATTGATCTTAAGACCAACTCGTTTCGCCTGTTCTTCAATCGCCGTGAATGCTTCCACAATGCCACGGCGAGAACACGCGATGATGTCCATATCCTCCGCGTATCCTAGCAGCTGGATGGACTTGTAAAAGATAGTGCCTTCCCTGTTGACGCCTGCCCGTCGCACTATCTGCTCCAGCACCAGGTTGAAGAAGTCACATCTCCTTGCCAAAATCCGGTGCATGTTTCAAACGGTTCCGAAGTCCTAGAACCGAGTTGCACGGTGCATCGCGTATTTTTTAGCGTGGCACGACACAACTGGATCAGTTTTCCCGGGATCCCGAATTCGGCCATCGCACCAAACAGTAACAGTTATTCACGGTGTATGCTGTCGTATGCGGCTTTGAAGTCGATGAAAAGATGGTGTGTATCGATTCGAAACTCGTTGGTCTTTTCCAGGATTTGTCGAAGTGTGAAAATTTGGTCTATAGGTGATTTGCCGGGCCGGAAGCCGCAGTGGTAGCTGCCGATTAGTGCGGTGCAAAATGGTTTTAAACGTTCACACAATACGCTGGACAGGATCTTGTATGCGACATTGATCAGGGATATACCCCTATAGTTCTTGCAAGAGGTAGGATCGCCTTTTTTGTGGATGGGGCATATAGAGCTGGTATTCCAGTCGTCGGGCATGCTTTCATCTTCCCAAATTCTGCAGATGATCTGGTGCAAGCTCCCTACTAGAACATCGCCGCCAGTCGGCCTTGTTGTTCTTCAGCTTCTTAATAGATGTGCCGACTTCTTCGATGCTGGGTGGGAGGACTACTTCAGCGGCTGGAGTTGGGATTTCCTCGGTCCCTACCACTCTCTCTTGGTCATGCTCGTTAAGCAGCTGCTGGAAGTGCTGCTTAAATACATCCACTATTCCCTGCGGGTCGGTGACAAGATTTCCCTCGCAGTTTCGAAGAGCCAGGGTGCCCTTTTTGAAGCCTCCTGCTAGGCCTTTGGCTTTCTTGTAAAAGGCTCGTATTTTATGTTTATCCCTAGACTCCTCGATATCCTTGAGCTGGGAGGCTGCGAAGATTCTTTTCTTTTGTCGCAGTAGTTTCTTCTCCTCCCTTCTTCTGGCTCGGTACTCTTCTCGCGCTGCCCTGGTTTTCCTCTGCAGCGCCTTTTGGTACGCCTCGTCGGTTGCTGCCTTTTTCTGCTCACACTCGCCATCATACCAAGGGTTTCTTGTCGGGGGTGGTAGGTAATAGGTATAGTAGGTCGCCGACATAATATTGTCATTAAATAAACTCTGAGTGCGCGCATATTATAAAAAACATAAAACCCATGAGGATAAGGGCCACGTTCAATTGATTGAATTATTCAGTTTTTGTTGGCAATTTGCAGGGCCCGTAGTGCCTACTCATTTATAAAAAAACGTATTTTTAATAGTGCACAATAAACCTCTGTTTTATCTTTGATTGTTAACGGTTTTCATTTCTCATATTTACAGATTTCCACTGTCGTGAAACAAGAGGATGTTCCTAAAATGATGTCAATGTACGCGCAATTCATGAGAAGCAATATGGACGGTCTAAAACGAGTGAAAAAGGTCAAAAGCAAAGCAAAGGCGCAAAAAGGATAACTCTTTCGCTAATATCTCTCGGCTAATACTTCACCGCAATATTCATATTGCTGCAGTATGCTCAAGTAGCGTATCAATTTCAGTAAAACCATTGCAATTGTAAGGAATAAAAAGTATAAATTTATTAAAGTAACTTTTCCATAGGTACGTTTCTTTCTTTCTTTTTTTTACATAGTTTTATAGCTCATTCTTCATCAGAGCTGTTAGGAATTCGCAAAATTCGTCGTTTTTTCGAAGATTTTTGATCATCATCGAAAGCCAGTTTGGCTTTTCGTTTTATTCGTCGTTTGTTGCGCAAAATTTCCTCTGCTCTTTCCAAGGGGCAAGTCATTTGCTCGATTTCAGGCTCTTCATCGTCAACAATAAAAGAGTCGTACACGTAACAGCTATCTTCGGGTACTTTTTGAGAGAATATTTTTGATGCATCGTTGAATCGCCTGCGTTCCGGAATTTTAAATTTGCCTTTCCAATTTTGAATAGGACTTCTATGCTCAAAAATATAAAAAAAATAAATGAAATGGATTTTAAAGAGAACGTGGCGATGCTATACTTACTTTACTGACTGCAGGTATACTGGCATCATGTTCGTTATATCGTTTTCCGCTTCATCATCATGAACGACCACTGAATCCATCATGTACTCGCCAATAGTTTTCTCGTTTTCATCTTCACTGGCACTGCCGCTATGATCAGCCTCATTATTTATGAAACTACTAATTAACCTCTTCTTTGGCTTCGCATTTATTCTTGCACCACTATTAACAGGCTTCGCAGTACTCGAATTATCCTGGAAACGTATATCATCACCTGAACCATCGGATTCACTTAAGATTATCCTTCTTCGTCGTGTTTTGGCTGATACACCCATAACGCCTTCATCCAATTTCGAAGATTGCACTAAATTTTTCGATTCACATTGGTTTGCATATTTTGAGCGGATTTCTCTCCACGTTAACATTTTCTTTGTAAGAAGACACGGGGAGCTATTCGGTCCATTTACATTTGTACTTGGCTTAGTAGGGGATTGATTTTTCATATCTCGTTCTGTGGCAAAATCCGCAAAATCTTCGAACAAATCGGGTGAGGCTCTTTCCATTTCTTTCTCCGTGCTCAGACTTTCATTTGTTTTCACATCTGTATTCGCACCCTGGGATGGAGGGATACAACATTTTCTATCGTCCTCATCGGAACTCAATTCTATCGAAATTATGTTTTCTAAGCTCTGACTGGCACTCGTATTTGTCTTTTGAAGGGGCGTATTTTTCGCCTTGGTATCGGCTGATAAAAATTCGCTTTTCTGTCTGCAATTTGAGTGGGATAAGTTAGATGTAGTATTGGTATTAGCTTCTATATAGTTTATGATTTCGCTATTTGCCGCTATCATGTCGTCAAATTGATCATCAAAAAAGCTAGAAGGACTTTCTTCCTGATGGGTCACTGCTATCGGATGTGGTGATGAGCATTTGTCTTTACTTGCGATCGGGGTATCGATAAAGTTTAAAGGAGGTTTTTCTAATAAAACTTGCCGTAGAGGTGTGGATTGTTTTGATATTTGTTCAATTTCAGGTTTTATTCGTGTGCTTACGGTCTCCATATCTGATAGAGTTAATGAATTGCTTTTATTGGCACAGCGTTCTCCTTCTTCTTCCCATTGGCTCATGTATTTTGAATGAACGATACATTCATTGTTACTTTCGTTGTTATTGTATACATCGTCATCTTCGTAGATGATCGATAAAGGGAAACTGGTATTTGAATGCTGTTCTAGTAGTGGGGAGCCGCTTAGTTTGTTCCATTGCTCTAGTAAATATCCATTATTGTTGTGACATATAGCAGGAGAACACAAATCAGCAAATATGAACTCATATTTCTTGTTCAAAACAGAACAACTTAAAGGTTCTGCCTTTTCGTGTCTTTGTTTAATGATGTTCTCAATTTTTTCTTTGGAGCCGATTAAATCTACAATATGCAAATAGGCTCGAATAGTCTGCCGTTCATCAGCAGTTATTCCCTTAAGAGGTATGTTATTTTCATTAATTCCCCTTTTCCAAAGTTCTTGCATTTGGGACAAGAGGTTGGGCAAAAAGTCTGGACTGAAATCTATCAAATATTGCAAAGAATCCTTAGACAACCTGTTCGAAGTGACACTCTGTTTTGTCGGCACTATTTGCGCCTGTGGATTGCTCTTTATAAATTTTGAACATTTTTTGAATATCCCATTACGAACACTATTTAGTTTCGGTGGCGAAAATGGTATTTGGTCGGAAGGAGATGTCGCGATATTGGAATGGTTTGTTTGTTTTGTTTTATCCATTGATGGTGTCGGTACTTCGAAAGCGAGTTCTTCCTCGTTTGTAAATTTTGTTTGTTTTTTGAAAAAATGTCTTAAATCTACCTGAGATTTAACTTTCGATGCAAATGTACTCTTGGTTTTTGACTTTTTGCTGGTCTTTGGTGGTGAAATTTGCTTTTCTTGCGGTTGAATGAATGTTTTTTGACATTTTGGATTGAATTCAGTCGGAACCAGTCTCGGTGAATGTTTGTAAAATGCTGTAGCGAATTCATTAGATCGAGAAATGCTCTTGTTTAGTCTATTTCGTTCCAAGAGTACCTCGCTTAGTATAGACTGCTCTTTGCCCTCTGTAGCTAATAAAATAACTTTCCCTTCGCTTCTTCGGCCTGTCCGACCGATCCTTTGTACAAGCCTTGTGGGATTCGTTGTATTAATATCAAAACAGATTATCAAATCCACTTCACCAACATCTAGTCCTTCTTCGGCTACAGATGTGGCGATCAGAATATTACTCTCGCCGTTGCGGAAATCATTCATGATTCTCATTTGTTGTTTCTGTGTCACAGGTCGTATAGAACCGGAACCGCCCTGGCCTAAGGGAAGTATAATATTATGAATATACAGTAGACCAATTTATAGAAACTTACCAACGAATACGCGGGAGCGTATGAGCGGTCTGTGTTGTAGGAGTAATCGATGCATAAGCATCACAGACTCACGATATTCGCAAAATATGATTGCACGAGATTTATCGTTAGACTGTAAAGAAAAATGAATTCAAGCTAATTGTACAATATACATTTATATAAATACCTCAAAATGAGTTAGTATATGATCTCTGGCAATTTCATACTTAGGATGACCGAAATCAATGTGCCTAGGTATCGGGGCTATATTGCCATCCAACATGGATTGATCGGTGAATGCAAATGGATCTGGTCCGACTTCAGCACGAACTTTTTCAATAAGTTGTCGCATTTTTGGGCAAGCGAATATCACAAATTTTGTGGCATTATCTTCTGTTTGCTCGAAGTTATTCAAGAAAACCCGTACTCCGTGGCGTTCTAGCAACTCAATTGAATGGTACATACTTATGCAGATATTAAAATCGGTATTCAATTCTTGCTTAAAAGATTCACCGATATTATTGGTGATATTCTCCCGAAATTTCTTGTGTTCTAGAACTAGCCAATTTCGACTTATATTATTTGGATTTCCTGTAATTAATCGATTATCCATAAGTTTACGCAAATGCGGGTCAACAATAGCAAAAAGTTCATCGCGGATTTCACTTAAACGTTGTCCCAATTTTACTACAACCGTTTTGATATGCCTCTTATGAATAAAGGGTTGCACGTCTATAGATTCCTCGGTGCGGACCTCAATGTGAGATATAAAAAGATTGCGTATTACATCTTCAACATCATCCTTTCGGCGTCCAGGCGTGGCTGATAGCGCGAGGACGCGAAAGTATTTATTATTCTTCCAAATGTAACTTAATACATCCGTGTAAGCATAACGACCTCTTGCTCTATGAGCTTCATCGACAACGATCAATTTGACTGATTGAAATGGAAATTGCTCGTCTTGGTTTTGAACGTCGGAAAGTACCGATTGTGGTGTTGCGAAAAAGACTCGTTTCGACTGCCATAATTGAGCACGAGTGGCTTTGCTCAATTTGCCTGTGATTTCGACAGAGTCGGAGCTAGGAATTCCCACAACCTTGCAGCACGCATCGATTTGCTGAGCTACCAAAGGCCGTGTTGGAGCCATAAAAATTACCTTACCCATTGGATACCATCGATATATGTTATACATAACTACGGCAGCGATAAATGTTTTTCCTAATCCTGTAGGCAAAACCACGAGCGTGTTATGGAACAATGCCGCCTGAACAATGTTATATTGATAGGCCCTCTCAGGAAAGTTGGACGGATAGATCCAAGTCTCACCCACGTTATTATCAAATCCTACATATTTTTCATCGCTTCGTAATGAGGAGGTATTCAAATGGGCACTATCGTTTAGCAAAAACAACTCATCATCTTCGTCATCCAAATATATCCATGAATTGAGTTCCTTTGAAGAGTTTATATTGTCGTCTTTCCGGGTTTCCATTTTTATGTTTTGCATTTTTTAAATTTGCAAAAACAAAGAACCATTGTTTCAGGTCTTTTTTTAAATTAATTTACTGATTTTTCAATGACTATTTACGTTTCAATTAAGTTATTTTTTTTAATTTCGCGACTATCATCAACAACATAACAAATAAATGTCAAATGAGGGAATGACATTTCGCAAGCCAAACAATACAGAAGCGCAAAAAAAAACACACCCCTGTAAAAATCGCTATAAGCAGCGTTCCCACTACGATTTGCTTGATGACTCGTGTCTGTACTGCCAATCGTCAATGTGAACGCTCCATACTGCAAGTCGATACGATTTGTAGTATGAAGTTCAAAATTTTCGACTTTTTGCCTTGCTTGTTGGGTGCCCGTGTATGTGTAAAAGTCAGAAATTTTACTACCATACGTTTTTCGCAAATTCTCTCTCACTAATGAAGTCTATCAAACATGCAGTATAGTGAGAACGCTACGTACTTTTGGTTGTCAAAAAAATCGTACAGTGTGAACGCCGCTATAGTCAGGAGCTGCCTTTGTATACGATGGTTAACATGATATACATTTGCTTTGTCGCTTTACTGCTGGAACACAATGAGGTCGCAGCCGCTGTCTCTGTCGCAGAGTCGGTCGCGATCGATATTGCAGTCGTTAGGCTTCGCGAAATTTCGCCCACACTGATGCCTGTTTCACAATGCTACTACACGGCGATGCGTCAGCGCAACTACAAACGCCGTAGCTGTCAAGTCCATATTCATTCAATGGAATTATATGGAGTAAGTCACATAGGCACGTATGTAGTCGTGTCGCAGCGCTGTAATTTCGAAAATTTGAAAAAACTGTCGCAACTACACGGCGTTGTGCCATTTTGAATTCGACATTGGAGGAATACGTTTGATAGCTTGGTCTAACCCACCACCTGCTTCTGACTTTTGTTTTCGCTTTTAACTTTTTTATAGGCTAAAGCAGCCGCACATGTTAGCAATAATGTTTTTTTTCAAATTATTTTGATCCATTTATGAACTAAATTCAGTTTCAAACTTCGAATTTTTTACTGATGCCAACTTCACTCTATAGAATTCACCTCCAACTTCACTCACAAAAGTAATCGCGCTGTCTAAAAAAAAAAAAAACGCCGATGAAAGTAGCTCCATTGTGTATTGACTGAACGACTTTACAACCACAGCAAACGGCAGCGTTTGTAGTTGCGCTGTCGCGTCGCCGTGTAGTAGCATTGTGAAACAGGCATGAGGTCGCTTTGTTATGTCAAATCTTAAACAGCTGTTTTCACCATTGTCTATGTACAAGGTGTCTCAAAAGAAACTTTATATTTTTTTAGCTTATTGCGTGAACGCAACGAATCCGAGGGTCGCGGGGAGTATGCCAATCGGTAGCCTGGCTCTTGGGAATTCAGCCGCTATGGAGCGTTTCTCGGGTGCAGACCGCGCGTTGAGCGTGTGAGAGTTTTAAGAAACGGTGATTTAGCGACTATGGCTCGTAGAAAATTCTGCAATTTTCGAGTTTTACGCCATTTAAATGATGCGGGAAGCATTCCTCTCAATCGAAAATGGGTAAAAAAGTTTGACAAGACTAGTTCAACTCTAGAAAAACCAAAATCTGGACGGCCAAGTGGACGGCGCGCGGAAGCGATAGAATGTTTACTTCGTTTTTAGTCGATCCACTAAATATAAACTTTCTTTTGAGACACCTTGTACTTACAAAGAACCGTCAACCGCTGATTTGAACATTTCCTTGTGTTTTGTTTTTTTTTCTACACAGCTGTCACAATGTCGTGCGACCGAGTTAAAAGTTACCCAACTCGCCCGACACACCCTACGACCGAGACAGCCAGAGGGATTTACGTACATTTAACTTTTGACAGGCGACCGAGACAGCGACTGCGACCTCATTGTGTTCAGGCAGTAATACACGGCGCGCATTTTTGACGTGTAGGTCTCGGTGATTTCCTTTTGGAATGACATTTCATGCAGCAGGGGTTATTACATGGAGTTTTTCTTCATTTCGCAGCAGTGTGCGTCTTTTTGACATTTCGTTTTACATTTCACTGTCGTTAGCCTGTGGTCGTGGTGACGATTGAAAAGCAAGAATGGTATCCAAACGTACACTTCCGTGCGGAACCGGACAATGTAATAGCCATAGATAAATTAACAAGATGGCAATCTCGATAGCTTTGACAGGCATTTTGACAACTAGCCCCTACAAACTCGTTTCGATTTGACGGCGTCTTGACTATGTCATTCTGCCTTGTTCCGACGTCTTGACTCTAAGTCAAAAGCGTCGTTTTTAAAGCGGTCCCTAGACGCTCAAGATTATTGTGCAAAATATTGCACAATTTTATTGGCTTGCTGCCCCAGACGGTTCAATATTTTCCCCAATAATTTAGTTGAACGCTCATATTTGTAATAAAGGTCGAAAGCGTTTTGATTTTCTGCAATATATCGCAGAATCTTGCAATATTATCTACAGACGAACAATAACATTGTGCAATATCAAATATTGCACAATATTATTAGGCGTCTAGGGGTCGCTTTAATTACAAAAGCAACAACCAACCCTTGCGGGGATCACAGGGCAGACGTACGAAAGTTTTCCATCCTGTTAATTTATCTATGGTAATAGCCCTTGGGACTCGGAACGTCAGTTCAAAAGAAAATTACCGAGAGTTACACGTCCAAAAGATGCACTACTGAGTGACGGTCAGCGCCATGTTGGTTTTTGATCGACAATGCGTATATGCATTGCGTCCAGAGATAAATATAAATATAGACATATGTATATATCAAAATTGTTACGACAAACCTCATTTTAATAGTGGAGACACTGCTGGTATTGATACAATGGTATAGCAATACTATGTTCTATACTACATGTCTGCCACCCCAATACCACGTTTAATAGTGGAGACTCACTGCTGGTATCGATACCATGGTATAGCAATCAGGGATAAAGAATGAGATACCAATCTTTTGGCTTTGACAGGCATTTTGACAACTAGCCCCTACAAACGCGTTGTGACGGTTCAATATTTTTCCCAATAATTTAGTTGATCGGTCATATTTGTATTAAAAGTCGAAAGCGTTTTGATTTTCCGCAATACATCGCACAATCTTGCAATATTATCTACAGACGAACAATAATATTGTGCAATATCAAATATTGCACAATATTATTAGGCGTCTAGGGGCCGCTTTAATTACAAAAGCAACAACCATCCCCTGCGGGGATCAACGGGCAGACGTACGAAAGTTTGGTATCTCATTCTTTATCCCTGATAGCAATACTATGTTCTATACTACATGTCTGTCACCCCAATACCACGTTTAAAGCTAGTATGCCACGAAACATAGCTGGTTTTGAGATTCGTAAATTTTTTGCTAGTATACCATCAACTTATTGATTGCAGCGCCACTTTCTCTCTATTGCCGAATCCTTGAAGCTTCTTTGACACTTCAAACGAAGTAAACAGACCAAACACTGCGAAATATTTTCTTCCTCTGCATCCACATTTGCACGTACACATCGACTATACAAACGTCAAAGTATACTACATAAGGCGTATGGTACGAAATCCTGTCTGTCAGGGTATATGGTATTCACAATACCATGATATCAATACCAGCAGTGTGTCTCCACCATTACATATTCGAATTTCATCAAATTTCAAATAATCACCGAAATGTTAATTCAGCAAAACATAAATTACGTAGGAATTGTAGAAGCGAGTGTTTATATGTATGCCATTGGTGATTGAGCTTCATTAAAACTTTCCATATGTGTAAAGATCTTAATTATTCGAAAACTGTATTTCGAAGTTGATCGCACCGTGGCGCAGTGGGTAGTGTGTTGGCCTCTGACGCCGATCATACGGGATCGAATCCCGACACAGCCATGTCACCGAACGTGTTTTTCACGGTGTTTCTCCTCAGCGGGGTTCTGACAAAATCCCCTGTAGTAAAATTGTCATAAAAAGCTTCTCGAAATTCGCCGTTCGGAACCGGCAATAAAAATTGTTAGGTCCCTTTCACCTATGGGAAAATGAAATCACACACAACATGGGTGATTGAGAGAAGGTCGGCTCAGGTCCTTCATGGGCCGTAACGCCAACATACATACATTTCGAAGTTCATCGACCTAAACATAATACTTATAAAAATTAAAAATATGTAATTAAATTGGTATTTAAATTTTTTCCCCTGGAAAGTTAGTCGTGGGGGCCTTACGGGTCCCACCTAGACCACGTTTTCATTAAGTAAATGTACGTTGCCAAACACATCTGGGCGAATAATTGTTGGTAAAATGTAACCATAAAAAATTAATTAAGCAATGTAATGCTTAATGTATTATAACCTTAGGTGCGGTTATTGTAAACAAGTATATAATGAAAAAAAAAAAAACATTTGACAATTGGGTAATGTCAATTGGCCATATCGGCAGTGTTTCATGTTGTTTTTTGTTTTTTCTTGCAAAATTAGTTCGAGGATTTGTGTGAATTTGGTTGGTTGATATGCCACTTACGTGTAAATTGTACATATTAAGTAGATTTTGATTCGGAGAATAGTAAAATTAGAAGTAAAATGGCATTCCACTGGAGTGATAATGTGCACACAACAGCATTTACGCCCAGAGACTACCAAGTGGAACTCCTTGCATCAGCATTTGAAAAGAACATTATGCTATGTCTCGGGCATAAGTCTTCCAAAGAATTTATAGCTTTAAAACTTCTTCAAGAAAAAGCAAATGAGCTCCGGCATAATCCGTTGAAGAAAAGTATTTACTTGAGTCGCCTGCAAGGGGAGTCGGCATTCAATTTAATCTTCCATTTGACCGACTTGAGTGTGTATAAAGAAGTCAAAGATAATGAAGATAAGGAAGACGGACGAATAGACTTCGGGGAAGCACAAGTATTAATTTTACGTCCGAAGACATGCCTGGCTGCATTGCGAAAGGGTAAAATTGATCTGAACAATGTCAATATCATTGTGTTGGAAGATTGTCATGAAATTGAAGAGCAGAGTGAGGTGTTTTCATTGTTCAGAGAGTTCTACGTTCAAATTGAAAATAAACCCAAAATTCTCGCACTGGCTGGTCCATTACATAGTGCTGGATGTGCGCCAGAAGATCTAAACGCGATGCTAGAAATTCTTGAAAAAATGGTATTTTGTAAAGCTGAAACGGCGAGTGATATTGTAACTGTATTAAGGTACATAATTGCGTCCTTTGCTAGGCATACATAAATGTGTATACGGACATAATCTAACTATGCATCTATTTAAATTTGAAGATATTGTACAAAACCGACTGAATTCCTTCTACAATGTGCCCCAATGCGAAAAGACGATCTAACGACAATCTTAGAGGAAATAGTTTGCACACGGAAAGCATTCTTGATCGACCATAGGTATGACCCTTCCGAAATATACAGCGATGAATTCTTAGAGGAGCTTAAAGGTACATATTTGTATTAAAAGTGTTATTTATATAGTTATTTGAACCCCATATTGTAGGCATTCCCGATCCGAAAACGGAACCGTTATATTTTTTGGATATATTTCTCGAGGCTTTACATGAAATGGGGCCCTGGGGTGCAGACAGGATCGCTATAAGTTTAATCAATCAAATAGAAAAGCAAAAAATTAAAACCCCGTATGAACGGCACTATCTTTTGTTGTGCCTAGTTACTTCTGCCTTTTTTCAAATACACACCCTGTGTGAACAAGCATTCCTCGCGGTGCCCTCCGAAAAAGAGAGAGTAGAAAAATTCTCGAGCCCAAAAGTACTGAGACTTCTAGAAATTCTTAGACTTTTCAAGCCAACTGAGGCAGTAAGTGAAAACGAACAACTTGGAAATATAACAAAAGAAATTGACAAGCTAAACTTTCACAAGTTAAAGCAAAACTTGGAGCATACATTTCAGACAGTTGAGAATCTAAGTAAATCCATTTCGAAGGACATAATAGAGAGTCTCGATCCAATTCTTAAGGATACTCGACCGAAATACCAAGTTAATCACAGTAGCTATGGTGAAAATAATCAAAAACACGATCCAGTTCAATTGGTGAATTCATTAAGGATGCGCAGAAACCAAAATACACGTCATAAAAAGCGACCATTTTGTCGAAGATTCAATCGAGACTCTTCCAACGACCCAGATGCACTATGTGGCATTATTTTCTGCAACAACAAATTTACCGCAAAAGTTTTATTTGATTTACTTGCGGAAATGAGTCGTCACGATCCTCTGTTGAAATTTTTGAAGTGCCAATTCACTACCGATCGTGTAGCTGATCCAATCACGGAACCCAAAGAAGCCGAACTTGAACATCGGCGTCAAGAAGATGTATTGAAGAGGTTTCGTATACACGATTGTAATTTATTGATCGGTACTTCGGTTCTAGAAGAAGGTATTGACTTGCCAAAATGCAATCTTGTTGTTCGATGGAATCCTCCGGCAACATATCGTAGCTATGTGCAATGTAAAGGTAGAGCCCGAGCACCACAAGCATACCACATTATATTAGTAGCATCTGGCTTTAAAATCAATCAGTATGATTACACTACTGAGTCACTAAGCAATGCAGCTCATCGAACTATTTGCACGGAGTCAGCTAAAAATGCTAAGGAATATGTTCAAAAGGAAGCAAAATTTCAAAACGATATGCTTGTGGAGAACGATTCACAATCGAACTCTATTACGTTCGAACACTCTTCGGGTGCGTCTGTGAAAATTCTTAATCCAGAAGTAATAGCTCGCTCTTTGGCCGCAAGCAATGGTAAGTTAAATAAGATCTCAGAAAAGAGCTCTCGAATTTCCAATATTTCATATCAATCTGCGAATACAAGTGACTTAGTAGATTTAAATGAATCGAAAAAATCGATAAATGGCGATACAAGTGATAAGTGCTTAGAGCTTGTTAGTATAGACAAATTATTAAACGATTCTATGAGTACAGAAGACTGTAATTCAAGCGCACATTTAACGGACTTAAGTACCTTAAATGATTCGGATGTTTCCCTAAATAGTAGTTTCACTAGTAATAAGTCAAAAAGGAAAGACTTTAGTGGCTGCTTTGAGTTGATTCCTCTAAGCGACTTAGAAGAAAAAATACGTGAAGAAGAAGGTGGCGTAGACACGGATATGCAAAACGATCATAAATCGGAAATCACATCCGAAAAGTGTGAAGAAATCGAAGAGTATAAATGCGTGGTGGAAGAGATAAAGCTCGAGGAGACGACTAATGTATGCGAGGATCAAGCATTGGAGATGGAAAATGCAACAAATCAAATGGTTGAATTGTTAGCACAATATCGCGAAATAGAAAAGGTTAGTTCAAAGCAATGTATCGAAAAAAAAAACGCTTTCTTCTTTGTTAATTCGACTTGCTCGGTTGCATTAGTTTTTAACTTCACATTCTGCTGATTATTTGTTTTATTATTTATTTTTGTTTTATTCCTCATATTCACAAATCTCTATTTATACACATGAAAAGGTTTCGCCGTAAATTTTTGATCCATCTCTGCATTCCACCCCCACTTCCTCCTTGCCCAAAGCCAATGAGAGATTGTGGAACCCCACTCACAAAGGTCTCAATATTTTACGATGAAATGTAAAAGGTTATATAAACAACTATGACGACCTTAATATCCTAATCAAAAATATCTCCCCCAACACAATTACTTTACAAAAAACCCACCCTTGTTTTCAATATAAGCCCATACCACCAAAACTATGTTGTTTTAAGGCCAGCGATCCATGGAGGATCTGAGCCTGAGCTATAGCTGCCTTCCATCTTTGACGGTCTCGGGCACGCTGCTTCCAGTTGTCAAGACCAAGATGTCTTACATCCGCGATTACTTGGTCTTTATACCGGAGGTTCGGTCTTCCTCTTCTTCTCGAACCAGGAGGCTCGGAGTCGAAGACCCTCTTAGCTGGAGCATTGCTGTCCATACGCTCGATGTGGCCGAGCCAGTGTAGTCGACGGATCCTTGCCTTCCGGACTACATCCACATCTTGGTACAGCTCGTAGAGTTCGCGGTTGTGTCTTCTTCTCCATTCACTTTCCTCGCAGACAGGACCAAATATCCGGCGCAGAATTTCTCTTTCGAAAGAACCCAAAATCAGCTCCGCTGTCCTGCTTATCGTCCAGCTTTCGGCTCCGTACAGCAAGACTGGCAGAATGAGCGTTTTGTAAAGACTGACTTTGGTCTTTCGAGTGAGGAGTTTTGACCCCAGTTGTTTGGACAAGCCGAAGTAGCAGCGGTTGCCAAGGGCGATTCTATGCCGGATCTCCACTGTGGTGTCATTTGTGGAATTCACGTTTGCCCCGAAGTAGACAAACTCCTTAACTACCTCGAAATTTTAGCTGTCAATTGTTATATTTTGTCCCAGGTGGTGAGCGACGGACTGGTTTTTGCTTGACAGCATGTATTTCGTTTTGTCCTCATTGATCTTAAGACCAACTCGTTTCAATTGTTCTTCAATCGCCGTGAATGCTTCCACAATGCCACGGCGAGAACACGCGATGATGTCGATATCATCCGCGTATCCTAGCAGCTGGATGGACTTGTAAAAGATAGTGCCTTCCCTGTTGATGCCTGCCCGTCGCACTATCTGCTACTATCCAGGATTTGTCGAAGTGTGAAAATTTGGTCTATAGTTGATTTGCCAGGCCGGAAGCCGTACTGGTAGCTGCCGATTAGTGCGGTGCAAAATGGTTTTAGACGTTCACACAATACGCTGGACAGGATCTTGTATGCGACATTGAGGAGGGATATACCTCTATAGTTCTTGCAAGAGGAAGGATCGCCTTTTTTGTGGATGGGGCATATAGAGCTGGTATTCCAGTCGTCGGGCATGCTTTCATCTTCCCAAATTCTGCAGATGATCTGGTGTATGGTCCCTACCAGAACATCGCCGCCTTGAAGAGCTCTGATGGCAAGCCATCTGAGCCTGCGGCCTTGTTGTTCTTCAGCTTCTGAATAGCTGTGCCGACTTCTTCGATGCTGGGTGGGAGGACTACTTCAGCGGCTGGAGTTGGGATTTCCTCGGTCCCTACCACTCTCTCTTGGTCATGCTCGTTAAGCAGCTGCTGGAAGTGCTGCTTAAATACATCCACTATTCCCTGCGGGTCGGTGACAAGATTACCCTCGCAGTTTTGAAGAGCCAGGGTGCCCTTTTTGAAGCCTCCTGCAAGGCCTTTGGCTTTCTTGTAAAAGGCTGCAAGGCCTTTGGCTTTCTTGTAAAAGGCTCGTATTTTATGTTTATCCCTAGACTCCTCGATATCCTTGAGCTGCGAAGATTCTTTTCTTTTGTCGCAGTAGTTTTTTCTCCTCCCTTCTTCTGGCTCGGTACTCTTCTTGCGCTGCCCTGGTTTTCCTCTGCAGTGCCTTTTGGTACGCCTCGTCGGTTGCTGCCTTTTTCTGGTCACACTCGCCATCATACCACGGGTTTCTTGTCGGGGGTGGTAGGTATCCTAAGGTGGTTTCGGCCACTTCCTGAATGGCTGAGCGGCAATGCAGCCACATATTATTGGCATTTGTGTTCGACGTAGGCATACCGTAGAGTCTTTCGCTCAGCTGCTCCCTGTAGACTCTGGCAACCTCCGGTGTGCTCAGGCGCCGAATGTCGAACCTCCTCCTGATGGGCTGGTGCAGCTTTCTGACATTGGACAGTCGAGCTCTGAATCTTGCTGCTACGAGGAAGTGGTCAGAGTCGACATTTGCCCCTCTGAATGTTCGCACATCCAGGATGTTTGACGAGTGCCTTGCGTCAATGAGCACATGGTCGATTTGGTTGGCGGTTCGACCGTCCGGAGATCGCCAGGTTTAGTTTAGTTACTTTTATTGCTACTATTTGTTTTTGTAATGAATTTTATTTTGAGTTTTATTTAATTTGTTGTATATGTCTTTCTCTATAAGATAAAAAAAAACGTTTTCCAAATAATAACTTTTTTAACTTGTCTTTTCCTCTTTTTATTGTTAGTAACATCACATTACGGATACTTTTGTCCATCAGAGTAGATAACATTCCCATTCAAGTCAGTTCCCCGGTAATACTCACGGGGGATGTTAATTCCTGGAGTACGCCATGGGGATCAAAACGCACTAATGGGAGAGGTTCAATTTTTGAAGATTTTTCACTGAATTCAAACTTAAATGTCCTCAATGACGGTTCTCCAACCCACTTCTCAACCCATCAATGACAAATATTTACGTTACCAGTTGTTCTCCTATTCGTTTCCCCAAAGTTCATTGACAAACTCTAGACAATTTAAATAACAGCGCAATTACATTCATCAATTCCTACCTCAAATTTAACATAAATCCAGCTAATTGGCCGAAATTCCGAACCTCATATCCTAAAATATCTACCATGCGGAAATACTAACAGAGTTGACACCAATAAAGAGGTTGCTATCTTATACCACCTGGATCAGGTCACCCTGATCCGCTACCTGGGAACCAATCGGTGCTTCTAATAAAGCTGTGGAGTTGAGCTATTTTTTGGTTTGCTAGCTCACTTAGATTGTCGAAGAATGGTGCGCCGACGTAAATCCTCCTGCGATTCGCAAAAGAGGGACATGAGAAGAGGAGGTGGTGTATTGATTCCTCCTCCTCCTCGTCCATGCAGCCGCGACAGAAGTCATTGTAGGGTAGCCCCAGTCTGGCGGCGTGTTTTCCAATGGTGCAGTGACCTGTAATGACACCCACTAGAGTACTTAAAGGTTGCCCTTTTGGTTGCCACCAGGTCCCTGGTTCGTCCTAGGTAGGTAGGTAGGTAAGACCGTAGCCTTCCCAGAGATGGGAAGAACACACATAGGCCAAGGAGGCCCGTTGTGCAGCTACGAGGGGGTTTAGCCCCCTATTCGTGGAACCATTTTGTGCTTCTTAAAAATTTAAGAAGATCAGATATCCCCACTTGCTGAACTTCGGTCAGATCGTTGAGGAGGTATGATCCTAGGTATCGTTTCCTGACTGTGCAGAATGCCGGACAGGCGCAGAGAAGGTGATGAATGGATTCGAACTCCTCCTCGTCTAGACAGCTCCTACAAAAATCATTCGGAGTGATACCTAGTTAGGGAGATAATACTCCTAGTCCGTTGACTATCGAGCCGGGGCCAGATTTGCCTGGTGATGAGGCAGGTGTGTCCCTGAGTCCATCTCCGGTTCGTCTCGGCCCTGGCGAGGGTAGTGAGATTGTGTTTGATGGTTGCGAAGGGTATACCCTCGCAGACCACAGTTGTTTGTAGCGTCGTTCCTTTTTTGGCGAGTCTGTCGGCTCTTTCATTTCCGGTGATGTCGCTGTGTCCCGGTACCCATATAAGTTGTATGTTGAACTGTTCAGCCATCTCATTAAGAGATAGGCGACAGTCGAGGCTAGTTTTTGATGTGTACACATAGGACTCCAGCGACTTTAAGGCCGCTTGGCTATCCGTGAGAATGCGGATATCCGTGGTGGATATCACGTTCCACTTCAGCCAGGACAGAGCCTCTTTTATTGCCAACAGTTCCGCCTGGAAAACGCTGCAGTGATTAGGTAGTTTTAGCGCTTTGTTTAGCTTAAGTTGTTTGCAGAATATCCCACTGCCCACCCCGTCTTTGGTTTTAGACCCGTCAGTATAGAAATCTATGCAGCCTTTGCGAGGTTGAGTCTGGCGAGTCCAGTTCTGTCTGTCCGGGTATAACGTTGTGAAGTTTTTATCCAAGACTGTGGTGGGCTTTGTGAGGTCTAGGTTTTCTGCCATGGTTGACCTGTTAATCAGGATCGAGGAGTGGCCAAAGACGTAGCTCTTCCAGTTCGAGTTGGCTTTAAGTCTAATGGCCGTTTGTGTGGCAATTTGCTTGCCGAAAATATCGAGTGGTGTAAGGTCGAGTATCATGTTAAGTGCAGCCGTCGGGGTGGACCTGAGGGCCCCGGTAATGCATAAACACGCCAGCCTTTGTACCTTCTCGAATTGTTTGAGGTATGTTGTCTTGTCCAGTGCTGTCCACCAGACAGTCGCTCCATACATTAATGTGGGTCTAACGACCGTGGTATAGAGCCATAGAGTATTCTTGGGATTGAACCCCCATTTTTTCCCTATGGCTTTCTTGCATGAATAGAGAGCTATTGTTGCTTTTTTGGCTCTTTCGATTGTGTTGATTTTCCAGGTTAATTTCCTGTCCAGTATGATGCCAAGGAATTTGGCACTGGAGGAGTAGTTTAATCTGGTATCAAGCAAAGTGATAGGGCAGTGTTCCGGGATTTTATGCTTTTTGGTGAATAGCACGAGCTCCGTTTTCTGGGGATTAACCCCATTTGCAAAGAATTGAGAATGCCGTTTGCATACGGTCATTCAGTGTCGATAGGTATTTACCTGAGATTGAAATAGCAACGTCATCAGCGTAGGCAGTAACGTCCAGGCCTTCTTCCTCCAGTTTAATTAGTAGCTCATTTATAACTACATTCCAGAGGAGAGGTGAGAGAACCCCTCCTTGCGGGGTTCCCCTGGTAACCACTCTGGTGATTGTCTGGCTTCCCCATTTCGAGTGAATCTTGCGTGTTGATAGTAGTTCGCTGATCCACTCTACGAGAGTCTTCTCCACCATTAGCTTTTCCAACCCTTCCGTTATTGCTTCCGGAGTGACGTTGTTAAAGGCGCCCTCTATATCTAGGAAGGCTGTTAAAGTGTATTCTTTAAGATGGATTGATCTTTCGATTTTCCTCACTAGGGTTCGTCCTAAGTTTAACTTAGGCTACAATTGTTTGGTGATAAAGCCGATATTGATCTCATTCCATTGGAGGTTGGTCTCCTCTATGGTTTGAAGCCTTGTCATGTGCTTTACGTACTTATTGGTGTTTTTAGGTAACCGAGGGTAGGTAGGCTGAGTGTGCTTGACCCTAACTTTGCGAGTTCGCCGGCCGCGCAGTTTCCTGGAATATCCCTATGCCCGGGAATCCACATTATTTTAATGTTGAACTGTTCAGCCATCTCATCTAGAGATAGGCGACAGTTAAGAGATGCCTTTGATTTGTGGGTTACCGCTGCAAGGGACTTTATCTCAGATGGCTGTCCGTGCAAATGATAATATCCTTTGTGGATATTACATTGATCCTGAGCCATGCCAGGGCCTCCGTTATCGCTGTTATTTCTGCCTGATACACACTACAGTAATTTGGGGGTCTAAATGATAGATTGAGCTTAAGTTCCTTGGAGAAAACCCCACTGCCTACACCCGACTCCATCTTAGAGCCACCGGTATAGAGGGAGATCGAGTCCTTTGGTATAACTTTCCCTTCAGCCCATTCCTCCCTGGATGGAAAGACAACTTCGAAGTTCCTGGTGAACATATTCTGCGGGGTGATGTAGTCAGTGTCCATGGGTACTTTGAAATGTTTTAGAATAGTGGTGTGGCCTTTTTGAGATGTGGGCCATTTTCTTATGCTCCTCATCCTTAGGGCCGCGCATGCAGCAACTTGCTTGCTGAAAAGGTTTAATGGTGGAAGATGTAGTAGAACATTTAAGGCCTCCGTGGGGGTTGATCTGATCGCTCCGCTTATATATAAGCTGGCCGATCTTTGTACCTTCCCCAGAAGGTTTCGATTGACTGCTTTGTCCAGAGTAGTCAGAGGATAGGCCTTATGACTGCTGTGTAGAGCCAGTACATAATGCTTGGTTAGAGACCCCACCTCCTGCCCACTACTTTCTTACAGCTGTAGAGGGCAACAGTTGCTTTCTTGACCCGATCAAGAATGTTGGGTTTCCAATTCAGCCTCCTGTCAAGGATTAGGCCAAGATATTTAGCTTGTTCTTTGATTGTTAGTTGGGTTCCACCCAGTCTCGGTGGGTTTAGGGGCGGAATTTTGTAATTGTTAGTAAACAGTACTAGATCGGTCCCCTTAGGGTTCACCCCAAGTCCAATGTACTGCGTCCAGGTTTCTACTGTATGTAATGCACTCTGCATAAGGTCGCATAGAGTGTTGGGAAATTTACCTGCGACGGCAATAGCAATGTCGTCTGCATAAGCGGGCACAGCGTACCCTTCCTGTTCAAGCAACCGCAGTAGTTCGTTGACCACCACGTTCCAGAGGAGAGGGGAGAGTACTCCACCCTGTGGTGTACCTCTGCTGACCATTCTGTTTGAGACGACACCAGCGAAGTTGGCTTTGACGACTCTTTATGTTAGCAGTTGTTGTACCAGTTCTATCACTGATCCCGTAACACCCAGATCAGATAGCGCTTTGATGACGGCCCATTATTCAACATTGTTAAAGGCGCCATCAATGTCGAGAAAGGCGATTAGAGTATATTCCTTGCGTTCTAGTGACCTTTCTATTTTACTGACCAATGAGTGGAGTGCTGTTTCCACCGATTTGCCTCGTTGTAGGCATGTTGATTATCCGACAGCCTTCCTGAGATGCAGCTGTACCGGATGTGTGCGTCTTAAATCTTGTTGAGTCAACAACAATGAATTGTTGTAATTCTTTGTTGTTGTAAAATTAATTTGTTTTTTGTTGTAAAATTAATTTTTTTTTTTTTTTTGTTGTTGCAAAATTCATTTTGATTTTTTGGTAAAAAAAAAAGAACACAAAAAGGAAGAACAAAGGACTGTGTGCCAAAACCTCCACTCACGCGCCGCGTAAAAACAACTTCGCGTAATCTGGTCCTTCCTTCTCTCGCGTCGTGCAAATATACCACATCGATATACGGACCACAGGTGAGTGAGTAGCTAGTGGCTTCATTATTAAATAATATATATTTTTATTATATAACACACATAATGTTCATCATTATATAATATATTGAAGTACATATATAGTATATACATGATGAGTAAGCTACTAAAAGAAATTGTTGGCCCAATTGACCAAGGACGAGGTCAATTTCAAAAAACCAACAAGGAGACGAAGGCATCCAAGCATTATCTCGAGGGTGACCTAGCTATGCTCGACGCCAATGCAGTATCAGCAGCAGTCGACGACGCTGAAAGTGAAAAAATCGATGACATATATGACAAAATTAGAGAGGTATACGTCACTTACCGCTCGTCGCTGCTGGAAGCTTTGGACACCATATCGGCTACTTCTACAACCGTCGCCAACGTGCCACAGATCGAGAAAAGGCATGAGCTGCGTCTTCCTAAAATAAATTTGCGCTCCTTTGCGAGTAGTTATGAAACCTGGAGATCCTTTCATGACGTTTTCCACTCGCTGGTGCATAGTGACCCAACACTAACAGAAGTCGAAAAGCTGCATTATTTGAAATCCAGCATCACTGGTGAGGCGGAGCGGTTACTGCAACATTTGAGTTTAGATGAAGGTAACTACAAAGCAGCATGGACGATACTCACCAATAGATACGACCACAAAAGGGTATTAGTCAATACGCAATTAAGGTTGTTCTTCAACCAGCCACTCTCCAGTGTTGAAACATCGGAGAATCTGAAACAACTTCTAGATGTCTCCACTGAGCGCCTACACGCTTTAAAGAACCTAGGAGTGAAGACTGACAACTGGGACGTGGTCGTGATTTACGTTATTTTGCAAAATTTACCACTTCTCACTCAACAGCTTTGGGAAGAAAAACTCGGTTCTCAAAAGGAGCTTCCTACCCTCACGGAATTTGTTAAATTCCTTGAAGCCAGATTTCGAACTTTAGAGGCCGTCGCTCAACAAACGCCAACACCCAGCCATAAAACTGAGAGCCAAGGAAGACAAGGAAAAAGGAATGCCTTCACAAAAAGACCCAAACCGAAACAGCAATATTACTGTGGTGTTTGCAAGAAAAGACAGCATGCGCTTCGAAACTGCAATCAATTTCTAGCTTTGGAAGTGGATGGACGTCTCAATGTTGTAAGACAGCTTCACATTTGCGAAAACTGTTTAGCATACAGTCATCGCACTCAACAGTGCCCAAGTCGCATATGTTGCTATTTCTGCAACCAGAGACACAACAACCTCAGTCCCGACTCACAACACAATAATCAATTTCACACTATGCCATCCCAATCAACATCACACAATATAATACAGTCCACTCATACACCATACACCAGCACCTCCCACCAGACACACCAAATACGATCTCACCAACCCCACACATACACAAAAGCACACCAAGTTTCAACACAACCCCACACACATACGGCTATCAACCCCAACGCACCAGCGTTTCAACACATAAACACCCATCAACCCTCAACAGTCGCTGAACTTTCCACACCGACTTCAACACTGAACAACTTCCACACTCAACACCACACAAACACACAAGTTCTGCTGGCGACCGCAATAGTGAAGGTAAGATCAGCTTCTGGAGACCATATTTATCTACGAGCCTTAATAGATCCAGGTTCAGAAGCTAGCTTCATTACGGGAGCAGCAGTCCAGAAACTCAATCTGAAACCCAAACGGACGTTCATTGAAGTATCCGGGTTGGGGAAGGTCAGCAGCGGAACATGCCAAAACTTTGTAAATATTTCCTTGGATACTAGCGGATCCAAATTACCACACACCTCCAGCGGTCGATATTCTGCTGGGGAGCGACATCTATGCAGGAAAGGAGGATTCCTTGTCATCAGAGAACATCAATTCACAGCACCAGTCGTACAAAATACAAAACTTGGGTGGATTTTATTCGGCAAAGTGCTTGTGGAAAATCAAAGGGTTAGAAGCTTTGTACAATCACTGGACCTCGATGCTCAATTAAGAAAATTCTGGGAGCTTGAGGAATTTCCTACCGAAAGATGCGAAGCGGAAGAAGACAAAGCTTGTGAACGACACTTTGTCGAACACACCAAACGACTACCCAATGGTCGTTACCAAGTCAGTCTTCCCTTCAAGAAAAATTCTCACCCAGCATTAGGAACGTCAAAAAATGGAGCACTTCAACGGTTCTATATGTTGGAAAAAAGGTTTGAGAAACATCCAGCTCTAAGGGAAGAATATCGGAAGTGTATGTCAGAATACATAATGCTTGGCCATATGAGTGAGGTAGAAAACACAGAGGAGCTGACGACGAAACCATACCACTATTTCATCCCCATCATGCGGTCATCAAAGAATCCAGTTCCACTACAAAATTGAGGGTCGTATTCGATGCGACCTCCAAATCATCTTTTGGCTCTTCACTGAATGACCACTTGATGGTGGGACCAAAGACCCAGAACAACGTGCAAGATGTCATTCTTCGTTGGAGGAGACATCGTATTACATTCACCGCGGACATGGAAAAAATGTATCGTCAAATTAGGGTAAACATGAAGGATACAGACTACCAACTCATCCTTTGGAGAGAGAACCCACAAACACCAATAAAAACTTATCGCCTGGAAACTGTCACCTTCGGAACAGCTTCAGCACCTTACCTGGCGATCCGAGTTCTCCATAAACTGGCAGAAGAAGAATTGGTCAATTACCCTTCTGTATCATCCATTATACGTAGACGACGTCATCACTGGAGCAGATACAATTGAAGCAGCCCTAAAAAAGAGAGACGAAGTGATGAAAGCCCTAGCATCTGCAGGATTCAACTTACGCAAATGGATCAGCAACAACGAAGAACTTTTGCAGGACATTCCCAGGGAGGACCGCGAAGTGGACTTCTCATTACCCTTCGAAGAAGCAAACCTAGTAAAGGCACTGGGAATGAAATGGTTACCTGTGGGTGATTTTTTTACTTACCAGGTGACTCCATGTCAAGAAAACAACATCACGAAGCGGACGGTTCTCTCAGCAATTGCTAAGCTGTTTGATCCACTCGGCTGGCCATCCCCAAGCATCATCAAGGCCAAAATGTTGATGCAGGAACTCTGGATACGAGGACTAGAATGGGACACATCATTAGCATAGGAAGTGCACCAACAATGGACCACGTTTCAGAGGGAACTTCCATCGATTGGAAAATTGCGTATCCCAAGGTGGATTCAAACGAGAGCAGGTAACATCAATCTGGAATTGCATGGATTTAGTGATGCTTCACAAAAAGCATATGCTGCTGCCACTTACCTCCGCGTGTTGGACAACAACAAAGTTCATAAGCATCTCCTCATGTCCAAAACCAAAGTGGCTCCTTTAAAGACTGTCACACTGCCACGTTTAGAGTTGTGCGGCGCTGTTTTGTTGGCCAAACTAACCCAGGAGACAACCAAAATCCTACGACTAGAAGGCTGTAAGACATTTGCTTGGACAGACTCCGAGGTGACACTATGTTGGATCAAATCTCCTCCATCCAGGTGGCAAACCTTTGTCCAAAATCGAGTGGCTCAAATACAATCACTCACGAGCACCGACATATTGAGACACACACCATCCGCACAGAATCCAGCAGATATAGCTTCGCGTGGCATTTTCCCATCCAAGTTGCTAGATAACAGTCTATGGTGGAATGGTCCATCATTCCTCCTGGAACGTTGGATTTTTACATGTCCTACGCAACCCAACATTGTGGAGATTGCAGAAGAAAGGCGAACAAAAGTACACGTCGCGTTCAATCAACCAGTTCCCATCACCGAAGCAATCCACAAGTACTCGAGCGCCAATAGAGTGACAAGAGTACTCGCTTACTGCATGAGGTTCGTCTCAAATATCCGCAAGGAACCTATGAATAGAAACCTAGGCGCACTTTCCCCTCTGGAACTTTGGACTACAACGCTGGCAATCGTTCGAATCGTCCAACGGGAAATGTTTGCAACAGAGGAGAAAGCCAACACCGGAAAGTCGATAAACAGGGGATTTTACGAGTCGGCGGTAGACTTCAACACGCGGACCTTCATTTCGACCAAAAACATGCCATAATTCTTAAGGCTAGTCATCATTACACAAAACTAATTATCAGGAAAGCACACGAGAAAACCCTACACGGAGGAGTACACAAAATGGTTCCTTACCTGCGTCAAAGGTTTTGGATTTGTGGCATCAAAAACGCCGTCAAGAAATGCGTCCATGGATGTATAATATGTCACAGATACAAACCGAAGCCGATGGCTCAGCTGATGGGGAACCTACCTGCTCCTAGAGTAAGAGCTTCGAAACCATTCACACATACAGGAGTCGACTACGCTGGCCCGATCGACATTAAGACATGGAAAGGAAAACATGCTAAACAACTGAAGGGCTATTTTGCCATTTTTGTATGTCTGGCCACAAAGGCAGTACATATTGAAACGGTCAGCGATCTTACAACACAAGCATTTTTGGGAGCTTTCAGGAGATTTACAGCCAGAAGGGGTTTGTGTTCCCACATGTACTCGGATTGCGGTACCAATTTTGTCGGAGCAAATACAGAGCTTCAAAGGCTTCTAAAGACCGCACAGTTGGACTGGGAGACATGCGCTGAACAACTGGCCAACGAGGGAACAACATGGCACTTCAATCCACCAGCATCGCCGCACCTTGGAGGATTGTGGGAAGCCGGAGTGAAATCCATAAAGTTCCATCTCAAAAGAGTCGCCGGCAACTAGCTTCTTACATTTGAGGAACTCAGCACACTGTTAAGTCAGATAGAAGCCTGCTTAAATTCACGACCTCTGTGCCCTGTATCGGAGGACATCAATGATGTGCAGGCCTTAACTCCAAGTCATTTTCTTATCGGGGGTCCGACTTGTCACTCCACCACAACCCGAGTACGAAACTGACAAGACCAGGCACTGCGACAGATGGCACAGAGTTCAAGCACTGACCCAGACGTTTTGGAGAAGATGGAGTACCGAATACCTCACGCGTTTACAACAGCGACCAAAATGGACCAAAACGGAACCACAAGGAGTGAAAGAAGGCGATTTGGTGCTACTCCGCGACGAACGTCTTCCCCCGGAAAAGTGGAACTTAGCGCGAGTCACAAAACTACACGTCGGCACGGACAACATAACGAGGATAATCACGGTCAAAACAGCGGCTGCGTCAAAAAACCGCGAATACAAAACACCGATCTCAAAATTATGCCCTCTACCAAGTAACAAAATCACGGCAGAAGAAACGATAGTATGAAATAATATGGCAATACACACAAAACTAATAAACTGAATAACCGAAAAACAGCAAATAAGATCATACACAAATCACCGACAGCACAAATATAAATTCAAATAGATATTGAAAAAAAATGGCACTAGCTGGCCAACTCCTAACATCATGATATTCAACACTACACAACACGTATCCATAACTGCCTGAACACAATGAGGTCGCGGTCGCTTTCTCGGTCGCCTGTCAAAAGTTAAATGTACGTAAATCCCATAATGTAAACACAATGATGTCGCGGTCGCTGTCTCGGTCGTAGGATGTGTCGCGCGAGTTGGCAAACTTTTAACTCGGTAGTACGACATTGTGACAGCTGTGTAGAAAAAAAAACAAAACGCAAGGAAATCTTCAAATCGGCGGTTGACGGTTCGTTGCAAGTACAAAGTGTCTCAAAAGAAAGTTTATATTTAGTGAATCGTTTAAAAACGTAGTAAACATTCTATCGAAAACAATTTTATTTATCATTAAAGTTCACAACTTGGGAATTTATTTCTTAAAAATAATGTCATCTAAATGTAAGTCCTCGCGTTCGCGACAGCCATTTAATCGAACAGCAAAATTTCTCAATACAGCTCCGCGCGCTTCCGAACTGAAAGGTCGGGATCACTGCGAACAGACTGATTAACTTTCTTTACGTTTTCTTACGTTATCGATGACCTTGACCGTCCAGATTTTGGTTGATTTTTCTAGTGTTGAACCAGTCTCTTCAAACTTTTTAACCCATTTTTCGAATGAGAGGAATGCTTGGCGCATGCTTTAAATGGCGTACAATTCGAATATTGCAGAACTTTCTACGTGCCACAGTCGCCGAATCAGCGTTTTTGTAAAACTCTCGCACGCACAACGCGCAGTCTGCACCCGAGAAACGCTCCATAGTGAGTGAATTCCCAAGAGCCAGGCTACTGATTGACATACCTCCCGCGCCCCACGGATTCATTGCGATAACGCAATAAGCTAAAGAAATGTAAACTTTCTTTTGAGACACCTTATACAGGGTGCGCCGCGAGCGGTGTGCCAAAAAGCTAGAGCGTGTAGGTCTGGTCAAGACAAGAAAAAAATCGTATGGGAGGGGGGGTCTATTCCCCCCATTTAGCCGGGAGGGCAATTTTCTAAAAAGTTGGCTTAAATAAAAAAAAAAAAAAAATATTCAAACTCAACGGTTACATCCACAATGCCGTGATATACTTTTTTGTAAAGCTAGAAACCTCTTCTTTCATCATGTTTTTAAACCAAGCTGTTCTAAGGAATAGTTTTTGAGAAATTAATTTTCAAACTCAAAATTTTGAAAAAAAACCGGAAAAAAAAATGTCGAACTAATTTTTTTCAAAATTTTATGTAATTAAGTACTCATTTTTTTTCAATAATTCAATAATTCTCTTATTAGTTTTTAGTTAAAAACAGAAAACCGTATGCAAAAATGTCTTGTAGTTTTTGAGAAATTAAAGAAAAACCCAAACCACTTTTTCAATATGATCCCCATTTTTAGAAGGCAAAGATTATATCTCCTTCTAATGGCTGCACATAAGTCTATGCTTGATCAATTTTCCTGCAATTTGACTCCAGCGACCAATCCGTTCTTTCAGTTGTTCCAAAGATACTATTTCCACTTCGTAAACATAATTCTTCATGAATCCCCACATATAAAAATCTAGAGGAGTTAAATCTGGTGATCCGTGGGGCCCCTTCTTCCGATCCAACGGTCACTAAAATGATCATCCAGCCAGTTTCTAACCTGTAAGCTGTAATGTGCTGGTGCTCCATCTTGCTGGAAGATTAAATTATCTGCTATGGCCAAGGGAACATTGTCCATCAAATCGGGAAAAAGGTCTCGTAGGAACTGCAGGTATGATTCTCCATTAATAACGGCATTCAAAAACCGGGGCCCGATTACAGTTTGTCTAACAATACAAAGCCAAACATTACAGCTAAAGCGGTGTTGTGATTTATTTTGTTTTTTGTTATGTGGATTGGTGCTACCCCATCTCCGGTAAACTGTGCTTCATCCGTCCAGAATATCCTTGCAAAATAGTTTCGTTCAGTTTCTTCTCGAAGCAGTAATGATCGACAAAATTCTGCTCTCAAAAACTTGTCGTTTGAGGTAAGTTCCTGAACTAGCGTAAAATGGTACGGGTGTAAGTTTTCGGTATGAAGCACTCTCCATACTCTAGTTCTGGGCACTCCAAGCATAATAGCTATCCTCCTTGTACTAAGGGAGGGATTACGTCGGACCAAATCCAAAATTCTTTCATCTAAGATTGCTGATCCATCTGTAATTGATCTTTCGCTTCTTCGATGCTCTAGCACTCCGTGCTCTCGCAGACGTCGGTGGATTCTTGAGAACATGCTACGACTGGGACACCTCCGATTGGGATATCTTTCAGCGTAGAGTCTTTCGGCTCCACGATCTCGACCATCAGCTAAACCGTAGCAGAAGTGCATGTCCGTTAATTCTTCCCGAGAGTATAAGTTTGACATCGAAAAACCCTAGCGGGTAAAACCCATCGGCGGCGGGCGGACCCAGACGAAATTGCCAGGTCAGTTTTCAGGCGTTATCAATGAAAAAAGGATTAATCCAGGGCTAATCCAATACTGTGTCACTTTATTGTATCCTCATAAAACTCCGAATTATTTAAAAATAATAAAAAAGAGGTCAATGTTTCATACATTAATTTGCCTACAAGTCCAGCCGCGTTAAAACCAAAAAAAAAATGTTTTTCTTAGAAAAAAGTGGTTTGGGTTTTTCTTTAATTTCTCAAAAACTACAAGACATTTTTGCATCCGGTTTTCTGTTTTTAACTAAAAGCTAATAAGAAAATTGAATTTTTGAAAAAAAAATGAGTACTTAATTACATAAAATTTTGAAAAAAATTAGTTCGAAATTTTTTTTTCCAGTTTTTTTTCAAAATTTTGAGTTTGAAAATTAATTTCTCAAAAACTATTCCTTAAAACAGCTTGGTTTAAAAACATGATGAAAGAAGAGGTTTCTAGCTTTACAAAAAAGTATATCACGGCATTGTAAAGGGCCCCCCCCCCCTCACATACGATTTTTTTCTTGTCTTGACCAGACCTACACGCTTTAGCTTTTTGGCACACTGCTCGCGGCGCACCCTGTATATGGACAAAGGTGAAAACAGCTGTTAAAATTTGACATAACAAAGCGACCTCATTGTGGGTGAGATTTTGTCAATCCTAGCGACAGCAATGCCGACCGAGACTGCGACGGAGGCAGCGACTGCAACCTCATTGTGTTCAGGCAGTAAGACCCAATCGCAACCCCCGTAAATAAAAAAAAAAAAAACTAAAACTACACACACACATACATATACATACTGTCAACAAGGCACACTCTCGCAATTAAAAGATAAAAAAAAAAAAACTTAATAGGAAAACAAAATAACACAGAATAATATAATATTAATAAAGTAATTAAACTTGATATTTTACAATCATGCCACTACTACTTACTCTGCTATTCCTCCCATAATTTCTGGGTTTGTCGCTTCCTCACGTACAAACTTCAATCCATTTAGCAAGAGCAACATAGATGACATTGGCGAAATGAATCTGATCAGTGATGCCCAGTACCAAAGATGGCAAATGCGGACAGTGACACATGCGAACTAAAGGGTCCGCCATCTAACGTTTTTTTTTTTTTTTTCAAGTAGTGCTTATTTCATGAATGGTAACACATAGCTCATGTCTGATTTGACAGATAATTAGTTTCATCGTTCCGTTGAACGAATATGGTTGTGTACAGGGATAAAGAATGAGATACCAATCTTTTGGCTTTGACAGGCATTTTGACAACTAGCCCCTAAAAACTCGTTTCGATTTGACGGCGTCTTGACTATGCCATTCTGCCTTGTTCCGACGTCTTGACTCTTAAGTCAAAAGCGTCGTTTTTAAAGCGGCCTCTAGACGCTCAGTATTATTGTGCAAAATATTGCACAATTTTATTGGCTTGCTGCCCCAGATGGTTCAATATTTTTCCCAATAATTTAGTTGACCGCTCATATTTGTATTGTGCAAGATAAACACAAAAAGGCGGGAAAGTGAACGTAACGGTAAAGGGTCCGCCATCTAACCGTTTTTTTTTTTTCAAGTAGTGCTTATTTCGTGAATGGTAACACTTAGCTCATGTCTGATCTGACAGATAATTAGTTTAATCCTTCCGCTGAACGAATATGGTTGTGTATACGCTTGAACAACGCTGGGAAATATTGCGACATTACTTTGAAAATCATGGTAATGTTGCAGAATGTGTGCGAATTTGTGTGTGCGGATTTTGGAAGAAGAGAAGCACCGTCAGATCCGTATGTTCGTTATCTTGTGAAAAAAAGTGAAAGAAACTGGCATCCTCATCGATAAACTAAAGCGTGAAATATTGCTGCTGCGGCAGAAAGTGTGTGTGTGTGCAATTGAACATTTCGGAGACATCACTGAGACGAATTTTGCATAAAGACCTTGGTATGACGCCATACAAAGTCCAATTGGTTCAGGAGTTGAAGCCAACTGACCATCCAATGCGTTTTCGCTTCGCTAAGTGGGCCTGCAATCGACTTACAGAAGATGCCGATTTTGCAAAAAAAAATCATCTTTTCAGATGAAGCTCATTTTGATCTTGGCGGGTAAGTAAACAAGCAAAATTGTCACATTTGGGGCACAGAAAACCCGCACGCATACATTGAAAAGCCGGTGCACCCAAAACGAGCCACTGTTTGGTGCGGATTTTGGTCCAGAGGCATAATTGAGCCATTTTTCTTCGAAAATGAGCAAGGAGTGGCCGTTACAGTCAATGGCGATCGTTATCGGGCCATGTTGAACGAATTTTTGGTCACAAAAATTGAAGAGGAGGATATTGGCAACATCTGGTTTCAACAGGACGACGCTACGTGCCACACAGCCGAAGCTATACTCGATGTTTTGCGCCCTGTTTTTGAAGATCGCATTATCAGCCGCAGAGCTGATGTCGTTAGGCCACCTCGGAGCTGCGATTTGACACCGTTGGACTATTATTTGTGGGGTGCCGTCAAAGATAAGTGTTACGCCGACAAGCCAGAGACAATTGACGCTTTAAAGGACAATATTCGTGAAGCCATTGGTGAAATACAGCTGCACACAATCGATACTTACTTACTTTGAGGGCGCTACAGTTCGGGGTGAACCAGGGACTCAACCAACAAGCCTCTCCAGCCTGCCCCAACTTCGGCCAGCCGCTTCCAGTGCCGCACGCCCAGTTGATTGAGGTCCCCTTCCACCTGTGCGCGCCACCTTAAATGCGGTCGTCCTCTGCTGCGTTGTCCCTCGGGGTTGGAGTCGAAGACTCTTCGGGACGGAGCGTGGATGTCCATTCGCTCTACATGGCCTAGCCATCTTAGACGTTGGATCCGAAGACTTCTAACCAGGCCGATGTCGCTGTACAGCCCGTACAGTTCTTGGTCGAATCTTCTCCTCCATTCTCCGTTTACACAAACGGGACCAAAGATTGCGCGCAGAATTTTCCTCTCGAAACGTCCAAGAGCCTGTTCATCTGTCCAAGCCTCAGCGCCGTAGAGGAGGACTGGGATGAGTAAGGTTTTGTAGAGGGAAACCTTAGTTTTTCGAGAGAGGGCTCTACTACTCAATTGCCTCTTGAGCCCGAAGAAGCAGCGATTGGCAAGAGTTATTCTGCGTTTTATCTCAGCGCTGGTGTCGTTGCTGCTTGTCACTACCGATCCAAGGTAGACGAAGTCCTTGAATACTTCAAAAATATAGCTGCCGAAGGTGACGTTCTGACCAAGACGTCGGTGTTGTGCGTCTTTCTTGGATGACAGCATATATTGGGTCTTGTCCCCATTTACCGTTAAACCCACTTTCGCCGCTTCTGCTTCAATGCTTGTGAACGCCTCATTGACGTCTCGCCTTGTTCGTCCAATAACGTCAATGTCATCTGCGTAGGCAAGCAATTGTGTGGACTTGAAGTAGATCGTACCTCTTGTATTGGCCGCAGAGTCCCGCACGATCTTTTCAAGAATAGTGTTGAAGAAATCACATGACAGTGCGTCACCCTGTCTAAAACCTTTTTTAACATCAAAGGGGTCGGTTAGTTCACCTCCGACCTTAATGGAGCAGCGAGAGTTCTCCATAGTCATCCTGCATAGTCTGACGAATTTGGCAGGAATGTTAAAACATGACATGGCTCTGTATAGCTCGTCTCTATAAACACTGTCATACGCGGCTTTAAAGTCGACGAAAAGATGGTGTAAATATTTGGTCTATCGTGGATTTTCCTGGCCTGAAACCACACTGGTAGGAACCTATCAGATTGTCCACGAACGGTTTCAGGTACTTACACAGTACGGCACAGAGGATCTTGTACGCGATGTTCAGGAGGCTTATCCCTCTGTAATTGGCGCAGTCATAGGGGTCTCCTTTCTTATGGACCGGGCAAACGATACTGAGATTCCATTCATCGGGCATGCGTTCTTCCGACCATATCTTGCAGATGAGTTGGTGCATGTTCCTAACCAGCTCATCGCCAGCTGCTTTAAACAGCTCCGCGGGGAGTCCGTCTGCTCCAGCAGCTTTATAAGACTTAAGTTTCGATATCGCTATCTTAACATCGTCTAGGTCGGGTGGACGGGATTCTCCTTCGTCTTCGTCCATTGTGAATGGTTCGCTCTGCCTGACGGCGGCGTTTTGACTATCATCGCCGTTATACAGTCTGCAGAAGTGGTCCTTCCACAATCTCAGCATCGACTGTGACTCCACTACTAGTTGTCCGTGCTCATCCCTGCAGGCTTCTGCTCTGACTTTATAGCCTTGGCATGTTCGTTTTTTCGAACGTCGTTCCTGCAGTAACATCTCTCCATCTCCTCGATCTCGCGCTTCTCGTACTCCTTCTTTTTCTTTCTCAGAAGCGCATGCTCCTCCCTCCTTTTCTGTTCATAGAGCTCGCGGGCAGCTCTCGTCCGTCGATGCAATGTGGCCATGTATGCATTCTGTTTCTCTACATGGGCCTGTCTGCACTCATCATCAAACCAGGGGTTTCTCGATGGTGATGGCTCCAAAACCGAGTATATCTGAGGCGGCCTCTCTAATGGCTTTCTGACAACGATTCAGCTGCGATTGCAGCTTTCCGACGTTAAATTTTGGTGTTCTTACTCGACTCCGTTGGTTCCGAGAAATTCGCATCCGTAACTTGGCTGCAACAAGGTAATGATCCGAGTCGATGTTGGCTCCTCGAAAGGTTCGGACATCTAGGATGCTGGAGGAGTGTCTGCCGTCGATCGCAATATGATCAATTTGGTTGGTTGTCGATTGATTGAAAGACCGCCAGGTCCCCTTATGGATGTTGAGGTGTGGGAATCGTGTACTTGCTACTGCCAGGTTATATCCCGCCATAAAGTCCACTAGCCTTAGTCCGTTCTCTGACGTGGTGTTGTGTAGGCTGTGCTTTCCAATGACCCGTTCAAAGATAGCTTCCTTAGCCAGCTTCGCATTGAAATCTCCTAGAACGATTTTGGTGTCATAGCTGGGACATTGCGCATACATTCTGCCTAGGAGATCATAGAAGTCGTCTTTATGTCGGTCATCTTTCTCCTCTGTGGGGGCGTGGACACATAGTAAGCTTATATTGCCGAGATTGGCCTTGATGCGGATAGTTATAAGGCGTTCGCTTACATACTGGAAGTTTAAGACTTTTTTCCTGAGTCTGCCTCGAACAACAAATCCGCATCCGAATAAGCGTTGTTTATTTTCTCTGTAGCAGTTTCCGTAGTATATATCACAGTTTTTCGATAATATGCTTAAAAATTGGACCGATCGTGTAGGCTACTGCATGGCCAGCCGAGGCAATTCTTTTGACGCCTAGCATATGAAGTGTTTTTCCTTCCTTGTTTGTAAAATGTTAGTTTTTGTTGTTTTTTATTAACTTTTTACCTTGTTCTATTAAGAATTGATAGACAAATGAATATGTTAAACTAGTTATAAGATATACCTTTAATAAAATCGATAGTTGAAATGGGAACATAAACCACTGAGGTATAAACTTTCTTTTGACGCTCACAGTATATCAATTCATAGGTAAATCTGGAGTTATTGTATAAATATTTGTTACCTAGAGCCGAGCGCCCTTGCAGCCAGTGCTCATTAAAATATAGGTTAGCTCATGATTTTAATTACAATAATATGTTTCAGATGCTATTACAAAAATGCACAAACACTGAGCCGGGGGAAGATCAACACAAAGAGGCTGATAAATTTTCAAATTGCATAGCGCCCTACAAACCATTACCGGAATTGTTAACTGGCGCCACAGTAGATTTATCATCAGCAATTGCACTTGTAAACAAATATTGTGCTAAGCTCCCAAGCGATACGTTTACTAAGCTGACTCCATTGTCAAGATGTGCCAAGACGAAACGCAATCAGTTCGACGTATATCAATATACCTTACGTCTTCCAATTAACTCACCGCTAAAATACGATATAATTGTAAGATTCATTGTACTAATCCAGCATATCTTTTTTGGTAGATACATATGTTTGTGTTTGACTATTAATAGGGTTTGCCTATGCCTACTAAGGTTCTTGCGAGGCGAATGGTGGCTTTACAAGCTTGCAAAGAATTACATGCATGCGGCGAGTTAGACGATGCTTTACAACCGATCGGGAAGGAGGGCTTTAAGGCGTTCGAATCGGATTGGGAGGATTTCCAATTAGAGAAACTAGACGAACAAATTGTTACTGAAAATCTGGAACCTCGTCCCGGAACGACTAAAAGAAGGCAGTACTATTACAAGAGAGTAAGTATAAGTATGAATTTGGCATTGATAGTCATCGCGCGCGATCACGCGTGTGGTGAAGAAAAAGGAAAAAAAAACCGGCCAAGTGCGAGTCGGACTCGCGCACGAAGGGTTCCGTACCATCTGTATATATAAATATGAAAGAGACTATGTATGTTACCTCATCAAATGACAGATCTTGGTTGTAGGCAGGATTTTTTGGATGAAAATCATGTCTGTTGTATGGGAGCCCCCCTTAAATGTTCATTTTGTTCTATTTTTAGTATTTGTCGTGATAGCGGCAACAGAAATACATCATCTGTGAAAATTTCAACTGTCTAGCTATCACGGTTCATGAGATACACCCTGGTGACAGACGGACGGGCGGACAGCGAAGTCTTAGTAATAGGGTTCCCTTTTACCTTTGGGTACGGAACCCTAAAAAAGAACAAAAACCATAGTGCAGTGTACTGCGGGAAAAAAGAAAAAGTGCTGCAACCTAACACCTCGTTGACAGCAGCGCTGGTCCGTACTCCTGCACCCAGCAGCCACGCTGTTTGAGTCCTAACACAACCGGCGTCTATCGGGTCGTGTGTGTTGTAAGGGCATACCGTACCCAAAGGTAAAACGGAACCCTATTACTAAGACTTCGCTGTCCGTCCGTCCATCCGTTCGTCTGTCACCAGGCTGTATCTCATGAACCGTGATAGTTAGACAGTTGAAATTTTCACAGATGATGTATTTCTGGTGCCGCTACCACGACAAATACTACAACAGAACAAAATGAATATTTAAGGGGGGCTCCTATACAACAGACATGATTTTCATCCAAAAAATTCCCTTGGTCACATACTGAACTAAGGTTAGTCGACAATATCCCACAACCAGTAGCAAACTTCCCAGTTTTGATCTCTTTTGTGTCTTTGATGAATTAACCCTAGCTGCAAACCTTTTTCCGATATTTCCCATTATTGTTATTCACCTTTTCACATCGCTGCTGTCAAGTAAGATAATTGATTTGAATTCAATGGACACTTTGATGATCAACTATATCTCATCATGAAGGTTTTTGATTATCAAAGTAATATGTCGATAACCTGCCTGCAACCAAGAACTGTCATCATACATAAAATGTGATTTAATGTGATGACTGATGAGGTAACATACTTAGTCTCTTTCATATTTAATTATACAGATGGTACGAAACCCTTCGTGCGCGAGTCCGACTCGCACTTGGCCGGTTCTTTTTTTTTTTTTTTTTTTTTTTTGCAAAACCGGCGAACGAGCTTTAATCCACGGCTCAAAGCAGAGCCGTAAAGATACAAATCTTTATGTTTTGTAATTTGTATTGATGAGGGATTTCTGTGTGCAGTTCTGTAATATCCGTGGGTGTTACGGAAGAATTTCTTTGTCACGTAAATATGTCCATGCTTCCCTGCATGAACCGGCTGTTTTGGATTTCAGTCTTCCTGGATATATGTACATATGTATGTAGCTTATTGGCATTATTCGTAGTCCATCGTGATCTCGCCGTTTACGTCCGTAGTGACATCGCTTACCAACTCCTACCACAATATAGCCATGTCCTCCACGGAATTTAATGTCATATGGCTAAAATTCACACTCCGTAAGCACTCTTTTCACTACTGTTTTCTTTATAGAAGCCCCAATCTAGACAAAAATGCAACATTTGATGCATTCGGCGTGTTGTCTGATTCCATCCAAAGAATTGTTTCCCTGTTCCCTCACGCTGAAATCATTTTAGCGGGTGATTTCAATGTACACAACTCTCGGTGGCCTCGATATTCTGGGCAGACAACACCCGAAGGAAGGTATGTTGAAATGTTTGCTGAGTTGAATCAATTAACTCAACTTAAATGAGCCGCCGCGTATCGTTGCTGGTCATACCCCCAACACACTAGACTTGTTTCTTACCTCCCAGTCTAACAAATACGTGGTTTGTCTTGAGCTGCAAAGAGGCTATTAGGCTCAGGGAGCTAAGTTCTCGGGCCTATAAGGCAAACAACAACTTAATCCTGAGGTAAATCGAAAAAAGGATATATGTATGAGCCAGAAATGACTGCAACACCTACATACATTCGACGGGTCATATTCCAACCCGATCAAAAATTAAGGCGTAATGCCCCACAAGTAGCAAAAGTTTCTTGTCGTTTGTAAAAAACATAAAAAACTCAAATTCCTCGTCTATACCAACGCTCAATGGAATGTCACCCCTTAGATAAAGCTAACCTAGTTGCTGCACACTTCGCAGCGAGCTCCTAGCTTGTACTTTGTCTCCGCCTGTACTAGAGTCCATCAATTCCACCATGGGACTAATCCACTTCCGCACTCGTACAGTCGCAAGGGTTCTTAAGGACCTCGACATACACAAATCCGCTGGTCCAGATGGTATTTCCCCAAAAATTCTGAAGACGTGTTTAGAACGCTGGCAAAACCACTGCGTAAGCTTTTTCACCTTTCCTACTCTTCTGGGCTCTTTCCGAGTAGGTGGAAAACAGCATTTGTCTAGCCTATACACAAAATAGGCGAATCATTACCTCCCTTCAACTACAGACCCATTACACTAACCTCCCGTCTTTCTATATCTTGAATCACGGAAACTCCTCAATGATCAGTCCGGTTTCCGCAGCAACAGATCCACTGGTGATTTTATGGCATATCTGGCCGAAAAGTGGAATCGCTCGCTTCACCAAGTTGGTGAAAGCAAAATAGTTGCACTGAATATTTCGAAAGAATTTGACAGGGTTTGGCATGAAGCCATTTTGTCGAAAATGCGTGTTTTCGGGATCGATGAGTCTCTTCTTCAATGGATAAGGAGCTACCTTTCGAATCGTTCAATTCAAGTTGTTTTGGACGGATTCAATTCTGACATCCATTTCTTAAATGTTGGTGTTCCCCAGGGCTCCGTCTTGTCCACAACACACTTTCTCAATTTTATAAATGATCTCTTGTCTGTCACTTCTAATCGAATCCACTCCTTTGCTGACGACAGTATCCTTAACTTCTTATATTCGTTCACTACCTTACGACCCTACTCTTCGGCTGTAAACAGGGAGCAACCGCGTATGTCAAGCTCATTAAATTCCGATATCGTGAACATCGCTGCATGTGGTAAAAAGAATAGAAGGAATTTAATGCATCCAAAAACCAATCCCTGCAAATATACGCTCTCCTCTATATTCGGACTCTCTGCTGTCTCTTGTAAAGAACCAGCATTCGCTTGATGCACTCACTTGTTTGAGTAGCAAAGTGTGCTACGAATTCTCTCTTTTTCTATTAATATGTCATTTGACCATTTTTCTCTCTTCGTATAAAGCATTCCCAATAATCTGCAGTGACCGTTCCAATTTGTCACTGCTAATCATTATCCCTGCAAATATACGCTCTCCCCTGTATTCGGACTCTCTGCTGTCTCTTGTAAAGAACCAGCATTGGCTTGATGCACTCACTTGTTTGAGTAGCAAACTGTGCTACGAATTCTCTCTTTTTCTATTAATATGCCATTTGACCATTTTTCTCTCTTGAAATAAAGCATTCCCAATAATCTGCAGTGACCGTTCCCTTTGGTCACCGCTAATCATTATGTCGGAGTCTACACGAGGGCTATCTTTTTGCGCCTTTTTCTTTTGAACCTACGTTCCAATTTGAGGACGCGTCCACACGGAGTTTTTTCTGCGTGTGCCTGTTTCTTGACATTTCGCTTCACATTTCAATTTCGTTGCCTGTGGTGATGTTTGAAAAGTAAGAATGGTATCCAAACGTACACTTCCAAGTCAGAAACAGGAGTGAAGCGACATCGCAAAACAAAGAAAAGGAGATAAGGAAATGGCAAAAAACCCACGAAGTAGCTACCCGCGCGTGAGTGTGCCATTGTATTTCTATTTCACTTACCCTCTCTTTTACACTTATTTAAGCCCTCACCAGATAGCCCTCGTCTAGACTCCGACTATCCCTGCAAATATACGCTCTCCCCTATATTCGGACTCTCTGCTGTCTCTTGTAAAGAACCAGCATTCGCTTGACGCACTCACTTGATTGAGTAGCAAACTGTGCTACGAATTCTCTCTTTTTCTACTAATATGTCATTTAACCATTTTTCTCTCTTCAAATAAAGCATTCTACCCAATAACCTGCAGTGACCGTTCCCTTTGGTCACTGCTAATCATTATCCCTGCAAATATACGCTCTCCCCTGTATTCGGACTCTCTGCTGTCTCTTGTAAAGAACCAGCTTTCGCTTGATGCACTCACTTGTTTGAGTAGCAAACTGTGCTACGAATTCTCTCTTTTTCTGTTAATATGTCATTTGACCATTTTGCTCTCTTCAAATAAAGCATTCTTCCCAATAACCTGCAGTGACCGTTCCCTTTGGTCACTGCTAATCATTATCCCTGCAAATATACGCTCTCCCCTATATTCGGACTCTCTGCTGTCTCTTGTAAAGAACCAGCATTCGCTTGATGCACTCACTTGTTTGAGTAGCAAACTATGCTACGAATTCTCTCTTTTTCTGTTAATATGTCATTTGACCATTTTGCTCTCTTCAAATAAAGCATTCTTCCCAATAACCTGCAGTGACCGTTCCCTTTGGTCACTGCTAATCATTATCCCTGCAAATATACGCTCTCCCCTGTATTCGGACTCTCTGCTGTCTCTTGTAAAGAACCAGCATTCGCTTGATGCACTCACTTGTTTGAGTAGCAAACTGTGCTACGAATTCTCTCTTTTTCTGTTAATATGTCATTTGACCATTTTGCTCTCTTCAAATAAAGCATTCTTCCCAATAACCTGCAGTGACCGTTCCCTTTGGTCACTGCTAATCATTATCCCTGCAAATATACGCTCTCCCCTATATTCGGACTCTCTGCTGTCTCTTGTAAAGAACCAGCATTCGCTTGATGCACTCACTTGTTTGAGTAGCAAACTATGCTACGAATTCTCTCTTTTTCTGTTAATATGTCATTTGACCATTTTGCTCTCTTCAAATAAAGCATTCTTCCCAATAACCTGCAGTGACCGTTCCCATTGGTCACTGCTAATCATTATCAATGCAAATATACGCTCTCCCCTATATTCGGACTCTCTGCTGTCTCTTGTAAAGAACCAGCATTGGCTTGATGCACTCACTTGTTTGAGTAGCAAACTGTGCTACGAATTCTCTCTTTTTCTGTTAATATGTCATTTGACCATTTTTCTCTCTTGAAGTAAAATATTCCCAATAATCTGCAGTGACCGTTCCCTTTGGTCACCGCTAATCATTATCCCTGCAAATATACGCTCTCCCCTATATTCGGACTCTCTGCTGTCTCTTGTAAAGAACCAGCATTCGCTTGATGCACTCACGTGTTTCAATAGCAAACTGTTCTACGTGAGTGTAGTAGATATGACAGTAAGTATGTAGGGGAAGGTTACGAGAAAGAGGTGGTAACTCCTCCCGTTTAAGAATGTGTTGACGGAATTAATGGCCGAAGTTCATTGGTGCGGCGAGTGGTGGGTTGTTTAGCTCTCCGTTTTGTGATATCTGATCGTTGTCCGTGGTTGCATTCGGTTTGTCCACATTTAAAGCGAATTCATTGCGCAAGGGGTAAGAAGTAATTGGGAGTTGCTTTCTTGGGAGAGGTATCAGGGTGATCTTGTTTTTGGTCAACGCACGAATCAGAACTTTGGTTGAAGAAAATGACTCCGACCTAAACATGTTCAACAATTATATTCTTTAATCCGATAATCATTACATATTATTGAGCGTAAACATTCATAAATACACTCACAATGTTATGTATAAAGAAACCAAAATAATTATTCATTACTGCCAAAGTGGCATTATCTCTTTGCGTCTTTTCTTAATCTTTTGTTTATGGACCTTCCTTTTGTTAGTATGTATGTATGTATGTTGGCGTTACAGTCCATGAAGGACCTGAGCCGAGCTTCTCTCAATCACCCATGTTGTGTGTGATTTCATTTTCCCATAGGTGAAAGGGACCTTTCATGAGAGCTCCGTGACGTAGTGGGTAGTGTGTTGGCCTCTGACGTCGATGACACGGGATCGGATCCCGACACAGCCATGTGATCGAACGTGTTTTTCACGGTGTTTCTCCTCAGCGGGGTTCTGACAAAACCCCCTGTAGTAAAATTGTTATGAAAAGCTTCATTTTGTTAGTATCAACTGTTATTTTATGGTTTTTAACAATTTTGTGTTCGATAAAACTGAGAGTCAATTCATTTCGTCTGTCGTAGGATCCATATACGGTTTTGTTTGGTAAATGTTCGGGTGGCAAGTCGAGTTTGATTTAATTTATTGATAAAGTGGGTTCGTTGCCGTAGATCTCGGCCATGAGCTATTTGTGTCATTTTGTTATTGTTTTGTATGTGCTGTTTAAGGTAGCCATGTTTAGTTTTGAACTGCTCTTTCAGGCAAAAGGGATTAGATCTGTTTATATGACCTTCTTATACGGATGCAAGAAGTATTTCTCACTCTTAGATCTGGCTACAATCTATAAGGCGTTCATTCGCCCTAAACTAGAGTTGAACGCTCATATCTGGTCCGGTCCATTCAAGACCTCATTGCACCTACTAGATAGAATAAAAAATCGTGCGATAAAACTGATAAGGGACTCCAGCTTTACCAAAACATTAGACTCGCTGGAACATCAGAGGAATGTTTCCTGCCTGTTTTATTACTTACTTACTTACTTAGGTGGCGCTACAGTCCGTGGTGAACCTGGGTCTCAACCAACAAGCGTCTCCAGCTGGCACGGTCTTCGGCCAGCTGTTTCCAGCGCCACACGCCCAGTTGGTTAAGGTCCCCTTCCACCTGCGTGCGCCACCGCTGAGGCGTCCTCTGCCGCGCCTTCCTTCCGGAGTGGATTCGAAGACTTTTCGGATCGGAGCTGTATTTTCCATGCGCTCTACATGGCCTAGCCACGGGACCGTAGATAGTGCGCAGAATTTTCCTCTCGAAACGACCAAGGGCATCTTCATCCGCTTTTGTTAAGGTCCAAGCCTCTGCGCCGTAAAGGAGGACTGGGATGATCAAGGTCTTAAATAGTGTCACCTTGGTTTTCCGAGAGAAAATTTGTCTCTTGAGCCCAAAGAAACAGCGGTTGGCAAGAGTGATTCTGCGTTTTATCTCAGCGCTGGTGTTGTTGTCGCTGGTCATCAGTGAGCCAAGGTAGACGAATTCCTTGACCACTTCAAAGTTATATCCGCCCATGGTGACGTTCTGGCCAATACGTCGGTGTTGTCCCTCTCTTTTAGTTGAAAGCAGATATTTGGTCTTACCCTCATTAACCTTGAAACCCATCTTAGCCGCTTCTACCTCAATGCTTACAAAGGCCTTATTGACGTCTCGCTGTGTCCGTCCAATCACGTCAATGTCGTCGGCGTACGCATGCAATTGAGTAGACTCGAAATAAATCGTACCTCTTGTGTTGGCTAGTGACCTTGCACGATCTTTTCAAGCACGATGTTGAAAAAGTTGCATGACAGCGCGTCACCTTGCCTAAATCCTTTTTTAACATCAAAGGTCTCGGTTTGCTCATTACCGACCTTAATGGAGCAGCGAGAATTCTCCATTGTCATCCTGCACAGTCGGACGAGTTTCGCAGGGATGTTAAAACTAGACATGGCTTTGTATAGCTCATCTCTATACACGCTGTCATATCTTCTTCTTCTTAGTGGGCGCTACAGTTCGGGGTGAACCTGGGCCTCAACCAACATGCCCCTCCATCTAGCACGATCTTTCGCTAGCCTTTTCCATTGCCGCACACCCAGTTGGCTGAGGTCCCCTTCCACCTGTGTGCGCCATCTTAAGGGCGGCCGTCCTCTGCTTCTTCGTCCCTCGGGGTTGGATTCAAAGACTCTCCGGGCTGGAGCTGTGGTGTCCATTCGCTCTACATGGCCCAGCCATCTTAGGCGTTGAATCCGTAGACGCCTGACTAGGCTCATGTCGCTGTACAGCCCGTAAAGTTCGTGGTCTGCGTTTATAGGCCCAAAAATCACGCGCAAAATCTTTCTCTCGAACCGACCAAGGGCCTCCTCATCCGCTTTTGATAGTGTCCATGCTTCTGCGCCGTACAACAGGACCGGGATGATAAGGGTCTTATATAGAGTCAACTTTGTCGTTCAGGAGAGGGCTCTATTACTCAGTTGCTTCCTGAGCCCAAAGAAACAGCGATTGGCAAGAGTGATTCTGTGTTTGATTTCGGAACTGATGTCGTTGTTCCAGGTCACTGCGGAGCCAAGGTAGACGAAGTCCTTAACTACCTCGAACTTATATCTGCCTATACAAACGTTCTGGCCGAGACGTCGGTGTTGAGCGTCCTTTTTTGATAACAGCATATATTTAGTTTTGCCCTCGTTTACCGCCAAACCAATTTTCGCCGCCTCCATCTCAATACTCGCAAACGCCTCATTGACATCTCGCTGTGATCTACCTATTATGTCAATATCGTCGGCGTATGCAAGGAGTTGCGAGGATTTGAAATAGATTGTGCCTCTTGTATTGGCCAGTGATTTTTGCACAATCATTTCCAATATGATGTTGAAGAAATCACACGACAGCGCATCGCCCTGCCTAAATCCTTTTTTGACATCAAAACTATCGGTAAGGTGTTCACCGATTCGGATGGAGCAGCGAGCGTTCTCCAAAGTCATCCTGCATAGTCTGACGAGTTTAGCAGGTATGTCAAAGGCAGACATAGCGTTGTATAGCTCGTCTCTAATTACGCTGTCGTATGCGGCTTTGAAGTCGACAAATAGGTGGTGAGTGTCGACTTGAAATTCATTGTTTTTTTCCAGGATCTGCCGTAGTGTGAAGATTTGGTCGATGGTGGACTTCCCTGGCCTGAATCCGCACTGATAAGGACCTATCAGCTTATTTACAAAAGGCTTCAGGCGTTCACACAAAACGGCAGAGAAGATTTTGTAGGCGATGTTAAGGAGACTTATTCCTCTATAGTTGGCGCAATCAGAGGGGTCTCCTTTCTTGTGGATCGGGCATACGATGCTGAGACTCCATTCCTCGGGCATGCTTTCCTCTAACCATATCTTACGGATGAGCTGGTGCATGCTCCCAACCAGGCAATCCCCAGCTGCCTTGAAGAGCTCAGCAGGCAGTCCGTCTGCGCCATCAGCTTTATTCGACTTGAGCTTCGATATGGCAATCTTAACTTCGTCGAGGTCAGGGGGATGCCTGACAGCGGTATATTGACTAACATCGCCGTTATACAGTCTGCAGAAGTGGTTTTTCCATATTCTCAGTATCGACTGCGATTCTACTACTAGGTGTCCGTTCTCACCCCTGCAGGCTTCCGTTCTGGGTTTATAACCTTGGCATGTTCGCTTTATCTGTTGATAAAACTTTCGAACGTCACGCCTGCAGTAACACCTCTCCAAATCCTCAATCGCGCGCTTCTCGTGCTCTTTCTTCTTTCTTCTAAGAAGCTTATGCTCCTCCTTTCTTTTTAACTCGTAGAACTCACGAGCGCACCGTGGCGCAGTGGGTAGTGTGTTGGCCTCTGACGCCGATGACACGGGATCGAATCCCGACACAGCCATCGAACGTGTTTTCACGGTGTTTCTCCTCAGCGGGGTTCTGACAAAACCCCCTGTAGTAAAATTGTCATGAAAAAGCTTCTCGAAATTCGCCGTTCGGAACCGGCAATAAAACTGTAGGTCCCTTTCACCTATGGGAAAATTAAATCACACACAACATGGGTGATTGAGAGAAGCTCGGCTCTGGTCCTTCATGGGCTGTAACGCCAACATACATACATACAGAGCTCAAGAGCTGCTCTTGTTCTTTTATGCAGCGAAGCCTTATATGCATCCTGCTTCGCTGTATGAATCCTCCTGCACTCGTCATCGAACCAAGTGCTCGATGGTGGAGCCTTGAAACCCAAAACTTCGGATGCAGAGCTTTTCAGGGCTTGTTTGCAAAGGCTCCACTGCTGTTCTATTGATAACGTGGAGGATTGAGGTGTATTAGAGAGCTTAAGAGAGACGCGATCGGTAAAAGCACGAGCGGTTTCTGGCGATAGTAGCTTTCCGACGTCATAACTTTGTATTCTTACTCTACTCCGTTGCGTTCGTGATATCCGTAAGCGCATCTTGGCTACTACAAGATAGTGGTCCGAGTCGATGTTAGCCCCTCGGAAAGTTCGAACATCAAGAATAGTGGAGGAGTGTCTGACGTCGATCGCGATGTGATCAATCTGGTTGGTAGTCGATTGATCAAAAGACCGCCAGGTGCCTTTGTGTATATCGCGGTGCGGGAAGCGCGTACTGACTAGAAGGAGATTTCGCGGCGTAGCAAGATCAATCAGCCTGTGTCCGTTATCGGAGGTGGTGTCGTGTAGGCTATGTTTGCCGATGACTCGTTCAAATATGCTTTCCTTACCCAGCTTAGCATTGAAGTCTCCTAGTACAATTTTGATGTCATAGCTGGGACATTGGGCATACGTTCTGTCTAGGAGGTCGTAGAACTCATCTTTGGCGGAGTCATCCTTGTCTTCCTTGGGGGCGTGGACGCAGATCAGGCTGATGTTAAAAAATTTAGCTCTGATGCGGATTGTTATGAGGCGTTCGCTCACATGCCGAAGGCTTAGGACTTTTTGCCTTAGTCCACCTCGAACAACAAATCCGCATCCAAACAATCGTTGCTCTCTCTCCCTATAGCAGTCGCCGTAGTAAATATCGCAGTTTTTCATCCGCTTTATGCCCGGTCCATTCCATCGCATTTCCTGGATGGCGGTGATGTCCGCTTTATAGCGGTCTAGGGCGTCCGCAAGTTGTTCGGCTGCACGTGGCCTGTTTAGGGACCTAACATACCACGTACAAAGCCGAAGATCATTGTCCTTTTTTCGTTTTTTGCAAGGGTCGTCAACATAAATCCGGTCCGTTATCCGAGGCTTGTGGTTGTTTCGGAGTTTGTGTTTATTTTTACGGTTACGGCTTACTAGGCCGTAGCCCAACCGACTAATCCTGTTTTTTTTTGGCGCAGGAGGCTCGCCATTCGCCCTTCCCCGTCTGCAATTTCCATAGGAAATCTCCAGATGGCACCACGAGGAGGTGGGGATAGGACTTACTAACAGTGCCGCAAGATGTTCGACTGCGGTGGCTCTTCTCGCTTTTTAGCAGGCCAGCATCCATCAGATAGGTGCTACCCCTACGAGGCCTTTGTTAGTCCTTTGCCATCCACACGCTGTCATATGCAACTTTGAAATCGACGAAGAGGTGGTGAGTGTCGATTTGGTATTCCTGGGTCTTCTCCAAGATCTGCCGCAGCGTAAATATTTGGTCTATTGTGGATTTACCTGGCCTGGAACCACACTGATAAGAGCCGATCAGGTTATCCACCAATGGTTTCAGGCGTTCACACAATACGGCAGAGAAGATCTTATATGCGATGTTAAGGAGACTTATTCCCCTATAGTTGGCGCAGACGATGCTGAGATTCCATTCGTCGGGCATGCTTTCCTCCCACCATACCTTGCAGATGAGAAGCTCAGCAGACAGGCCGTCTGCGCCCGCGGCTTTATTACTTCCACAAAAAATTAAAAATGATGAAATAGCCAGTTGCATTGCGTCCCTTCAACATTTCTCCCGCAACATACGTCTCTCTAGGAATGCCGTACCGTCGAATATAGAGAATCTTTCTTTAACCGAACCACACGAATCTGGAACTCCCTGTCGGATTCGGTCTTCCTCCTCAGTACAACATGCAAGCATTTAAGATCAATCTCCATCGGCACCTCCTCTAACTCTCTTCCGAGATAACAAGGTTTATTAAACCTTGAGTGCGCGCATAATATTAAAAAAAATGTACACAACCAAAGGAATTCTAATATACTCAATTCATATGCTTTACAGATCGCTTCAGAGTTTTCGAATTGTCGACCTACAGCAGGTTCAACATCATACCTGTATTTCATAAATCTAACTTTACAATGCCCAATCCCCGAGGAGCAGAATACACGTGGACGAAAAATATATCCACCCGAAGAAGCGGTACAGGGTTTTGGGATATTGACATTGAAAAAAATCCCAAAGGTCAGTGCGTTTCCTATATTCACACGATCGGGCGAAGTGAAAGTGTCTATAGACCTGTCGAAAAATCGAATAGTCCTGACTGAAGATCAAGTGAACAAAATTAACACATTTGTTAACTATACCTTTAGTAATGTATTAAGACTTCAAAAGTTTCTGATGCTTTTCGACGTGGACTCGACCGAAAATTGTATATTCATTGTTCCAACGATAAGGAAAGATGACAACGAAGTAGTTATTGATTGGGAGTTTTTGGAAGTAATTTCCAAAAACTGCAACATGATGCCTCAGGTAGTTCCCGACGATGTGAGAAAAAATCAAGAGTTTGATGCTGAAAAATTTAAGGATGCCGTGGTAATGCCTTGGTACAGAAATCAAGATCAGCCCCAATATTTCTATGTGGCTGAAATCTGCCATCACCTTACGCCATTAAGTTGTTTCCCAGGTGAGAACTACAACACTTTCAAGCATTATTACTATGAAAAGTATGGGATAACAATCCAAAATGTCAAACAACCGCTTCTGGATGTGGATCACACAAGTGCCCGATTGAATTTTCTCACTCCGCGTTATGTGAATCGTAAGGGTGTAGCACTTCCAACGAGCTCGGAAGAAACGAAACGCGCCAAGCGAGAAAATTTGGAACAGAAACAGATTTTAGTGCCGGAATTATGCACTATACATCCATTTCCAGCTTCGCTTTGGAGAACGGCAGTTTGTTTGCCTTGTATTTTGTACAGGATCAATGGTCTACTATTGGCAGATGAGATTCGTAAGAAGGTGTCTTTTGATATCGGTTTGGGTTGCATGGAAATAGAGGACGATCATTTCGAATGGCCGATCTTGGATTTTGGCTGGAGCTTAGCTGAAGTATTAAGGAAGAACAAGGAATCCAAGGCTAAAGAAGAAGAGATAAGGACTGAACTCGATCGGGATAGAACTCCATCAATCATAAACGAAGAACCAAAGAGTGAACATGACGATGTTAAAGATGAATTGAAGCCAATACAAGACGAACCGGAAGTTGTTAAAGTTGAGAAGTCTGCCAATGAAATTGTATTGGAAGGTGAAGAAAAGTTAAAAGTAATGAAATGGGATGCAAGATCAATTGGAAGTTGTCATTTTAAAACGTTTCCATGTATTTTAGGCTGATACTTTCATAGAAATCGGAATCTGGTCTAACGACATGGCGAATAATGTAGACGCAGATGATATGGACATGGAAGATGAAGAGTTTTGTTCGGAATTTTTACCGCCAAATGTTAGCTTCTGCAAAACTGATTTCGGTAAGATTGTAATGAAACTTTTATGGTCCAATTTGATAGTATCTCGTTTGTTTAGAAATCGCTCCTCAAGAAAAATCGACTCGATATGGATCTCCGACATTTTGGGATATTGAAAATTCCATGACTTCTAAGCTTGACCGCAAGAAAACCTCCAGCTATGTGTATGCATCCGACGATTCTTTAAATTCAAGTTTCGACTACGACGATGAGATATTATCGAGTAGCACTGACGATAGCGATGGCCCGATAAGAATTGAGTTTACATCTGAGAATGTGGCGGAAGCGATCGAAACCGAAGATGAAATATTGAAACGACAAAAACAATTGTCAATTATTCAAGATACGATTGCGAATGAGCGGGATTATCAAGTGAAGAAAAACCTACAGGTCGGCTTTAATTTCAATAACATCGATAATAACATTGAGCGTGAGCTGAAGTCTTCGGAAGAAGCATTCTTATTATCAACCGAAAAACTTAAGAAGGAAATCAAACAATCGGGTATGCTAGTTCGATCTGATCAAGCCTTATTTTTGCCTAAGAAAACAATTGTGCCTGAGGAAAGATATCCGAGGAATTTTGAAAACATCAAACAACTATTTCCCTATTTGGACGATGACCAATTAATATCGTACCTACTTAACAGTAATTTGAATTTACAAAACTGTCAGCTCACATTAGCTGATTGTAGGAACTTAAATAAGCTTTACTTAGCGGAAAGAAATACGAATGAAAAGTACTTTATAGAAGGTGACAGTGATATTTTCGATAGCTTCAACAACAACCCACCACTAAAGGATTGTTCGGAACATAAATTGGTTTATATAAGCTTTGAAGAGAATGAAATGAAGGAAAAGTCGAGTATTGGTCAGAGCAACCCGATAGTGTATTCTGAAAAGGGACCTGAATTCAGTTTTGATCATCAACCTGATTTAGTTGGCCATCCAGGACCAAGTCCTAGTATTATTCTGCAAGCTTTAACAATGTCAAATGCCAATGATGGTATAAACCTTGAGAGGTTGGAGACAATAGGCGATTCATTTCTTAAGTATGCTATAACTACATATTTGTATATCACCTATGAAGATGTCCATGAGGGCAAATTAAGCCATTTAAGATCGAAACAAGTTGCCAATTTGAATCTTTACCGCTTGGGAAGGAAGAAAATGCTTGGCGAATGTATGATCGCTACGAAATTTGAGCCGCACGATAACTGGTTGCCCCCGTGTTATTATGTGCCGAGGGAGCTGGAAAAAACCCTCATCAAAGCAAGGGTAAGTTGAATATATGTACAAACAGAATCTGTCATGCATTACATATTATTCTTGTTAAAGATTCCACCGCATCACTGGAAATTGGCTGACTTACCGAACATCAAACAGTTGAGTAGTGAGGAACTATGTGAACTTGTGCGCGATAAAGCTGAAAAACTTGGCCACATTTACGTAAGTGTTTACATTGTTTACTAACGAGTAAGATTATATAGGGCCTTACAATTTAAGGATGGTGCTCAAAGTGATAATGATTTTGGATGTTGTAATCCAGTCGAGTGTTTGACACCGGAGAGCGGAGATGGTGAGGATTTCGATTTCACATCTTTAATTCCCTACAACCTAGTCACTCAACATAGCATACCAGGTAGGCGATGATAAACCATTTGTATACCTTTATATATTCATGTACGTGTATTTAAAGATAAATCGATTGCTGACTGTGTAGAGGCGTTGATTGGAGCTTACTTAATTGAATGCGGCCCTCGAGGAGCTCTGCTTTTCATGGCCTGGCTAGGCATACGTGTTCTGCCTTTCACAGTAAAGAAATTCGATCCAAATGAGCCTCGCGTGCCTGGTAGTACTCAACCCAGCAAAGATAGTGACGAAATAATTGTATACGGTTCGTGGTCCGCACCGAAATCTCCATTACTCGAATATGCACCTAATCCCCGGGCACAACTTGAAACCTTACTCGATGGATATAGTGACTTTGAAGCTGCTATAGGTTATGCATTTAACGATCGTTCGTATTTGCTACAAGCCATGACTCATGCAAGCTATTCACCGAATCGTTTAACTGATTGCTACCAACGGCTTGAGTTTTTGGGTGATGCCGTTTTAGACTATCTCATTACGAGACATTTATACGAAGATCCACGTCAGCATTCTCCGGGGGCGCTAACTGATCTCCGCTCTGCTTTAGTAAACAATACGATTTTTGCCTCATTGGCTGTGCGTCATGGTTTCCATAAATATTTTAGACACCTTTCACCAGGTTTAAATGAAGTTATAGACAGATTCGTTCGGATTCAACATGAAAATGGACACAGTATCAGTGAAGAGGTATTTAACTGTTTACAGAATCGTTATTTTTTTTTTTTTTTTTTTTGTGCTTTCTAAAATTTTATTTTCGAAAACTGCTTAGTATTACTTGCTGTCGGAAGAAGAATGCGACGATGCGGAAGATGTTGAGGTGCCAAAGGCTTTAGGCGATGTATTTGAATCAATTGCTGGTGCAATTTTCCTCGACTCGAACATGTCTTTGGATATGGTTTGGAAAATATACAGTAACATGATGAAACCGGAGATTGAACAATTTAGCAACTCTGTGCCAAAATCTCCAATACGTGAGTTGTTAGAGTTGGAACCAGAAACAGCGAAATTCGGGTAAGCACCAATCAATCTTACAGTGAAAACCTTTACTCATATTCTTTCATATACACAGGAAACCTGAAAAGCTGGCCGATGGACGAAGGGTCAGAGTTACTGTTGAGGTATTCTGTAAGGGAACATTTCGTGGTATTGGTCGAAACTATCGAATTGCAAAATGTACTGCTGCAAAGTGTGCACTGCGCCAATTGAAGAAAAAGGGTCACATATCGAAAAAGCATTAGCCTAAAGAAACTGATATGAAATAGACGTTTTCTTAATGAGAAAAAAATGAATTCTTTTTATAGCATAAGTAGAGTGCAGTCTCCCTTTTTTTTCTATGTGTATTTTAATCAAGAAGTAGGCCTAAGAGAGTCGACTTATTGGCTTATTCATATTTTAATGTGAAATAAGTCTTTTCCTTTTTTTATTGAGTTTTGTGCGACCCCAAGATTGATGTTAACGATATCTTATTTAGAAGTACTTTTAGTGTCTGTTATAAAAAATAAAACAAAAAATGAGACTAGTGAATAAAAGTGATATATTTAGAATTATAAGTTAACATTTTAAACATTAAAGTCAACGGTTGTGTACAATGTAATGTTTATTATTGTTTCTGAAAGGTGCATGAAAGTTCGCCAGCTAGCACTTGGCAAAACATTCAATTCCGAACTTCTCCCTTGAGTTATGTAGTACTAGTGTAGTTTTTTTTTTTTTTAATCCATGCATTACCACTGTACCTGATTGGGTACTAGAGTTGGGTAGTTCCGGACATGTATAGTTCACGGAACTATGTCCTCTCTCGGACACATGTCCTTTCGTTCTGCAAATTGAACGAAAATAGTTCCATAGTTCTTATTCATCAATCACATATGTACAAAACGAAAAAAAAAAAAAAAACATAAATGCAACGAACAGGCTTCTCATACGGTATGAGTTATACCCCGTAGTTTTCAAGAAACCCAAAAGTATGGAGATGTGGCGATAAAGCTCCAACAGTTGGTGTACACTGTACAGCACCAGGGATCAGGGATAAAGATTGAGATACCAATCTTTTGACTTTGACAGGCATTTTGACAACTAGCCCCTACAAGCACGTTGGGTTTGACGGCGTCTTGACTATGTCATTCTGCCTTGTTCCGACGTCTTGACTCTTAAGTCAAAAGCGTCGTTTTTAAAGCGGCCTCTAGACGCTCAATATTATTGTGCAAAATATTGCACAATTTTATTGGCTTGCGGCCCCAGACGGTTCAATATTTTTCCCAATAATTTAGTTGACCGCTCATATTTGTATTAAAAGTGAAAAGCGTTTTGATTTTCCGCAATATATCGCACAATCTTGCAATATTATCTACAGACGAACAGTAATATTGTGCAATATCAAATATTGAACAATATTATTAGGCGTCTAGGGGCCGCTTTAATTACAAAAGCAACAACCAACCCCTGCGGGGATCAACGGGCAGACGTACGAAAGTTTGGTATCTCATTCTTTATCCCTGCCAGGGATAAAGAATGATGCCTGTGTCACAATGCTACTACACGGCGCGGCGACAGCGCAACTGCAAACGCTGCCGTTTGCTGTGGTTGTAAAGTAGTTCAGTCAACACACAATGGAGCGACTTTCATCGGCGTTTTTTTGACAGCAGGGTACTTCTGTGAGTGAAGTTTGTGGTGAATTCTATAGAGTGAAGTTGGCATCAGTAAAAAATTCGAAGATAGAAACTGAATTTAGTTCATAAATGGATCAAAACAATTTGAAAAAAAAAACATTATTGCTAACATGTGCGGCTGCTTTAGCCTATAAAAAGTTAAAAGCGAAAACAAAAGTCAGAACATACATACATACATGTTTTATTGTGGCGGAAATGTTACAATCTTTGTCAGATACATGTTAATTTTACAGAGATATGGTGTCCTATACCTTACTACTATAATATTAATATAATGAAATGAAGTATATTGAATAAAGTGTTAATGTGAAGGAAAAGCCACTAAAAACCTTCATTAGATGGTGGTGGGTTAGACCAAGTTATCAAACGTATTCCTCCAATGTCGAATTCGAAGTGGCAAAACGCCGTGTAGTTGCGACAGTTTTTCAAATTTTCGAAATTACAGCGCTGTGACACGACTACATACGTGCCTATGTGACTTACTCCATATAATTCCATTGAATGAATATGGATTTGACAGCTACGGCGTTTGTAGTTGCGCTGTCGCCGCGCCGTGTAGTAGCATTGTGACACAGGCATGAGATACCAAACTTTCGTACGTCCGCCCGTTGATCCCCGCAGGGGTTGGTTGTTGCCTGTGTAATTAAAGCGGCCCCTAGGCGCCTAATAATATTATGCAATATTTGATATTGCACAATATTATTGTTCGTCTGTAGATAATATTGCAAGATTGTGCGATATATTGCGGAAAATCAAAACGCTTTTGACTTTTAATACAAATATGAGCGGTCAACTAAATTATTGGGAAAAATATTGAACCGTCTGGGGCAGCAAGCCAATTTTATTGGCAATATTGTGCAATATTTTGCACAATAATATTGAGCGTCTAGAGGCCGCTTTAAAAACGACGCTTTTGACTTAAGAGTCAAGATGTCGGAACAAGGCAGAATGACATAGTCAAGACGCCGTCAAACCGCAACGCGTTTGTAGGGGCTAGTTGTCAAAATGCCTGTCAAAGCCAAAAGATTGGTATCTCATTCTTTATCCCTGTACAGTAAACTGATGAACGAATATGAGAAGCTGAGGGTACTGTCGTCAGCGAAGAAGTGAATTGGATTAGAAGTAACAGACAAGAGATCATTTATAAAAATAAGAAAGAGTGTCGGAGACAAAACGGAGCCCTGGGGAACACCGGCATTTACAAAGTGAGTATCAGACTTGAATCCGTCCAAAACAACTTGAATTGAACGATTCGAAAGGTAGCTTCTAATCCATTGAAACAGAGACTCATCGATCCCAAAAGCACGCATTTTCGACAAAAGGGTTTCATGCCAAACCCTGTCAAATGCTTTCGAAATATCCAGTGCAACAATTTTGCTTTCACCTGCTTGGTGAAGCGAGTGATTCCACTTTTCAGCGAGATATGCCATCATATCACCAGTGGATCTGTTGCTGCGAAAACCGTATTGGCGGTCATTGAGGACTTTCTGTGATTCAAGATATTTCATAAGCTGACGGTTAATCAGCATTTCCATGACCTTGGAAAGAAGGGACGTTAGTGCAATGGGTCGGTAGTTTGAGGGAGAAGATGATTCGCCTTTTTTGGGTATAGGCTGGACAAATGCTGTTTTCCACCTACTCGGAAAGAGCCCAGAGGTGTAGGAAAGGTGAAAAAGCTTACGCAGTGGTTTTGCAAGCGTAGAAGAACACCTCTTCAGAACTATTGGGGCAATACCATCTGGACCAGCGGATTTGTGTATGTCGAGGTCTTTAAGAACCCGTGCGACTGTACGAGTGCGGAAGTGGATTAGTCCCATGGTGGAATTGATGCACTCTAGTACAGGCGGAGACAAAGTACAGGCTGGCGGCTGAGAACAGGTTGCGAAATGGGCAGCAAGTAGGTTAGCTTTGTCTAAGGGGGTGACAGCTGCAATGTCATTGTGGATGAGCGTCGGTATAGACGACTTAGTTGAGTTTTTTACGTTTTTTACAAACGACCAGAAACTTTTGCTACTTTTGGGACATTGAAGGATTTTACGCCTTAATTTTTGGTCGGATTGGAATTTAATCCGTCGAATGTGGGTGTTGCAGTCATTTCTGGCTCGTATGTACTTTTTTCGGTTTTCCTCAGAACTGTTTGCCTTGTAGGCCCGAAAACTTAGCTCCCTGAGCCTAATGGCCTCTTTGCAGCTCGAGTCAAACCACGTATTATCCTTAGGCCTGGTGCTTTCAATCTTGCTGGGAATAAAATTTGCCATGCCGATTCGGATAATGTTTACGATAATATCAGTTGCGGCGTCCACGTCGTTGTCGAGGAAGCAAAACGACCAGTTAAAGATCCGAAAGAACTTGTTAAGGCCGCACCAGTTGGCTTTCTCGTATATCCGTAGTGTTCTCTTAGGAGCTTTTTCTTTAACTGGATGGTGGGAGTTCGAGAATTTTGCTGATATCATGCAGTGGTCGGACAAGCCTAGGGATTCCAATACATCGATCGTGTATTTGTCAGGCTGAGAGGTAAGAAACCAGTCCAGTGTGTTGGCGGTATGACCAGCAACATCGGGGATACGTGATGGCTCATTCACAAGTTGAGTTAGTTGATTTAACTCAGCAAAAATTTCAACATACCTTCCTTCGGGTGTTGTCTGTCCAGAATGTCGAAGCCACTGAGAATTGTGTACATTGAAATCGCCCGCTAAAACGATTTCAGTGCGAGGGAACAGGGAAACAATTCTTTGGATGGAATCAGACAGTGCGTCGAATGCATCAAATGTTGCATTCCTGTCTAGATTGGGGCTTCTATAAAGAAAACAGTAGTGGATGGAGAGCTTACTGAATATGAAAATAAGCCATATGAAATTAAATTCCGGGGTGGATGTTTGGCTATACTGTGGAAGTAACTGGTAAGCAATATCACTACGGACATAGATGGCGAGACCACGGCGAGAAACGAATAATGGCACTAAGCTATATCCAGGAAGACTGAAATCCGAAGTATTTTTTCTTCTTTTTAAAGGTAGCAATGCTCCTCCGACAGAAATGCCGCTTATTACTAGAAGATAAGTATTTTACAATATGCGCGATAACGGACTTTTGAAATCATCTGTTTCTGAATGTGCGAATGAAGTATTTAAATATGTGCATTCAAAGCAACCCATATTGGACATAAAAGATGAACAATATATGAAATGTCAAATTTACACCAAATCGTTTGTGTCACTAATTTTTAAAAAGTGGGCGGCAAAAAAACGTACGTTACTTATTTTTTTTAAATCAGAAGAGTTTTGGCTTTGCAAGGAATTTCAAATTCCCATACAATCTACAGAGGGAATCACGTACAGTTCTCAGCGTGGAAGACCAGAGAAAACCTTTCAACAAAGTGGAGCCAAGGCTAAAAAAAGGAAAATCCGAGAGTTGATGGAAAAGTCTTCTGCAGAACGGTCCCTTGCTACGGAGTTGAAGCTTAGACAAGAAGGAAAACGTTCTATGGCTATTAAAAAAAGCTATTGGCTATGGTTAAAAGAGCTATTGTCTGCTCACCCAAAACTTTGAACAGATTGAAAACTCCTGGCACAACAAACTAGCTACCCCATATACACCAGAAGAAGCTTTAGCTCTGATAAAGGAACTAAAATTAACAAAATATCAATATAAGCATTTTCAAAAAAGTGCAAAAGAGAGAAATGCGAATATATACCCCCGCTACGACGTTATTCTTGAAACAAAAAAAAAAGTGTTATCCTTCGAGTTCCTCAATAACAATTACAGAAAGTTTAGCTGTAATCAAGCCTCAACCTTTACTAGAATTTACTTTACACCGAATTTCAGCGGCACAAAGTGAAATATTCGACTTTCGATGCGCAAGTGGTGACACTCTCGAATGCAGTTGGAAATGGGGATGTGACGGTAGTGGGGTACACTCTCGCCATAAGCAAAATTTTTTAGTAAATCTTGCTGTAAGTGATTGCGACATCTTGTTGAGATGCATCGTGCCCTTAGAAATCAAGAAGAAATCTGAAAATGATTGTACGAAGTTATGGATTAATCCAAGAACTTCATCGCCGAGGTACGGTCGCCCTGTACGGTTTGAACTCGTAAAAGAAAGTTCAGAAACCGTAATAGCAGAGTTCAATCGGATGGAATCTGAAATTAATAATTTACAACCAACTTGTTTGAATATTAACGGAAAAACTATCAAAGTATCTCATGTGCTGTGGAAGACAATGGTTGGCGGTAAGACATGCAATGCTGTTATGAAAAATAAAGCTAGCTAGTTAGCTTGCTACATATGTAAAGCTTCTCCAAGGGATATGAATAATATAGAGAAATGTTTAAACCTTGCGATACTAATGCATTTGCTCTTGGCTTACAAACTCCTCACGCACAAATACGTTTTATGGAATCTTTACTGCACATATCATACAAACTTGATGACAAATGTCGGCAGGCAAGGGGAGAGGAAGCCAAAAAACTGGTTCAAGATAGAAAGGCTTATTTACAAAACCAGCTCAGAAATGAACTGGGGATTCTCATTGATTTTCCAAAGCAAGGTAGGGTTAATACGAATGATGGGAACACTGCTCGTACATTTTTCAAGGATCCGGCAAAAACAGCAGGCATAATTGGAATAGAGCCTGAACTTGTACAACGTTTTTCCATAATACTTAAAACCCTTTCATCTGGATTCAAAATTGACGGAACCAAATTCCGAAAGTATTGCTTGGATACGGCCAAATTGTTCGTCAGCAGATACAATTGGTACAAAATGCCCGTGAACGTCCACAAAATTATTTTACATGGTGCTGACGTTATCGAGAACTTTGCTGTGCCTATAGGCCAACTTTCGGAAGACGTCTTTGGAATCCCGTCAAAAAGATTACAAGATTACTGGGAACACTTTTCAAGAAAGTTAGAGTTTAACGCTCATGTCTGGTCCGGTGCTTCCAAGACTTCACTGCACCTTCCAGACAATACAAAAACGAGCCATAAAACTGATAGGTGACTCCAGCATTACCAAAACATTAGACTCGCTTGAACACCGCAGAAATGTTACCTGCCTCTCCCTGTTTTATCGTTACTACCACCAAAAATGCTCTGATGAAATAGCCAGTTGCATTCCGCCCCTTCAACATTTCTCCCGCAATATACGTCTCTCTAGGAATGCTCACCAATATACTCTGAAGCCCGCTTTCGGACGTACTGTCAAATATAGAGAATCTTTCATTAACCGAACCACACGAATCTGGAACTCCCTGCCGGATTCGGTTTTCCCCCCCTCAATGCAACATGCAAGCATTTAAGATCAATGTCCATCGGCATCTCCTCTATTCCTCTTCCTCTCTACTTTCTGCCCGCACTTTGTCGCCAACATAATAAGGTTATTAGACCTTGAGTGCGCGCAAATTATAAAAAAAAAAAAAAAAAAGAAAGATGTCACGAATCTCTACCAACGAGGACGTATTTCAACGTACTAGTGAGGCGTCTATACAACGTTTTTGCTCCATAAATTTGATAAACGATTGTAGTGAATTATCGTATTCGAAACAAAACAAAAAACGTCAGTCAGTATCTCAAAAATCCACAAATCATACAATCGTCCGTTACAGTCATTGTTGAAGTTTGTCGAACGGAAGCATCTTAAATCCCTCAAGTCCAAGTGTAGTTGACACGTACATATTCGTTCGGATACCATCTCATTAAAACTAAGGGAGCTCATATGAGTAACAAGATGAAGCAGGTGTACGTGCTGCTGACGGTAGTGCACGCAATTAATCTTGTCGATCGCGTTCAGTCAGATTCGGTAGCAATGTCCATTGCCGGTATGGAGCACCTCGTTTTCAGAGAAAGAGATCTAATCGACACCATGCAACTCTACCTTACTGCACTCGAACGGAAAGCTGATGTGATCCGGAGGTAAGCGAATGAATCGATCCGGCAGTGCCACGAATTGTCAACTCTGTTCGCAGCAACTTGGAACGTATGAAAGCTGAAAATCTCAAGGCTCAGGAAGATATCGAGAGATATCTCATTATAAGTGACAAAAGACGTCTTCCACAAAAAAATTGTAAAACTTTACCACCTGAAGGATTAGACCTGTTACTAACGTCATAATTAAATAAATCTTGTGTTGAAAAAAGAAATTAAAAAAAAAAATCATTTAACATTTGAGTCCAGCTAGCGATCACATTATCGACCAGTGTGCGGTGTTGGACCGGGGACCAGAAGCAGGAGGTGGTTTTAGTGGGTTAAAGTCTCACACACTGGCCTTCGAGCCTTCGATGCTTTCCACCTTCTTATCAAAAACAAAAAAAAAAAAAAGAAGGTAGTTATAGGAATACATAAATAAATTAATGTAAAAGAGAAAAATTATAAATAAAAGAATAAGGAGAACACACAAAAAGCGAATCTTGTCTGACAGCGGTGGGATTCGAACCCACGCCCTTTCGGACTGGTGCCTAAAACCAGCGCCTTAGACCGCTCGGCCACGCTGCCCCTGTTCACTTCTGGTCAATATTCGTATACAAGCTATCGGTTTTCACTTTCAACAAATTACACAATTTTAAAACAACAGTAATGAAAGGCGGTTATAGGGACGCACTACTTGGCTGTACTGCGGCAGCAAACTACAAGGTAAACTAGTTCTTTCTCACCACTCTACCCTATTAGTATATTTATCATAAATACTGCCTCGCTGGCACATAGATAAGGCATTCGATTGTGAACAACGTATGTAAGCTTTAACGTCTTTGTCCTCTCACGTATACTGTACTGACTTGGTGGTCCATATACTTTTCCACTAATGATATGCTGGCATTTGTTATGGCATTTTATCGGTTGAAGGTTAATAGAAGAACTGGTATTTGTAGCGTGTAGTTTGGCAAGCGTGAACTGGTCGGATTGGATAAATGTTGTCTTTTGTTGAATGCACAACGGTATATCTTACATAACGTCTGCTATTGAATTGCTAACAATTAGTTATAGGAAGTGACCAATAATTATGACCTAGGTTTTCGGTAACGAAAAAAATCAATATTCACGGTTATATGTAAGTCTCAATGCCTCATGTTATTAAAAAACGAAATTAATTAAAAATATGGAACAGAACAAATCTGTTTGGGGTTTATGGAATGGTATTCTTTATAAAATAATATTTATGACATCAATGGAAGAATATTATATCGGACGAAACCTGTCTATCTGGCCACACTGCGCACAGTGTAGAAGTGACATTTTTTTTTTTTTTAGTGACGTTTCGCACCATTGTCGGAAAGCTGATCGACCGAATAGGGGACGAGGGTGACAGGTATTTTCATTTCGGACGTGTCAGTTGATGTGCAATTCCAATAAAAAAGAGAAAAGATAGGAAAAGAGCTGATAAATAAAGTTAAATGTCGAAATGTGAAACAATGGTTACTCGATTGATACGGTGTTGTCATAAAAAACAATATTCCCCTTCGCGTATATGTACATATAGTATTATTTAGTGTTTTGAGCGCAACCCTTGGACTGATACAAACATAAATATTTCTCGATCGACTAGAATTGAGTTGCACCGGTATACAAGTAAATTGTTTTGACTCTATTCTATAGGCCAGTATCGTTTACTAGTTGGCGTTGACTTGCCTACGGAATACCACTTTCACTTGCTCAGGGACGACGACAAATATCAAAACGCTTGGGTACGTTTGAGTAAACATGTCTTCACTCACCGCAGTCACAGCCCGCAGTGAACTCGATACCACTTCTTAGTTGCGACAGTATCAATTTTATTTTTAGTTGGGGTTTCGATCTGTGAGCGTTCGGTTGATTTCAATTGGCTTTTAGTTGATTTGTCTTAAAATCGGTATCTTTTTCCAGCCAATCTTACATTAATCACACACATACAAAAGGTAAACAAGATACGTTAAGAAGATGCCTACATACGAGGAATTACTTGAGCGGTTAACCAAAGTGGGCCAGGAACATTTGCTCAAGTTTTGGAATGAACTATCGGAACAGCAGCAAGCCCAATTGGTGGCCGACATTGAAGAGTTGCAGCTCGAGGAATTAAAACAGTATTTTGATCGGTGTACAAGCTCGTTGAGTGAAAATGGTATTAAACTCGACGATAGACTTCAACCAATTCCAGAGAACAAATTTATAAACATCTCACGAACTCCACACGAAATTCTTACTGAATACCAAAATGAAGGATACAGGCAGATCAGTAACGGGCACGTAGGAGTTATTCTTATGGCCGGTGGTCAGGGTAAGTAAGAATCTTCTTGTTAAAACGAATATTGTTGTGGTGCATCCGTATGATGGAATTTGTGAATCATCATTTGTATGCACTTCAGTTTGAAATGCGAATTGATCTGGTCTCAAAATACGAGGAAAGGTGTGTGTATATGTACTTTCCAAAAAGTCATTGCTTCTATGGTTTAGTAAACTAATCACGCGAACCCATTTTTCTTTTCTTTTTCTTGTTTTTAGTTTTATAATTTCAAATTCCATTGTGATCTTTGAACTTGTTTTAATACCACACCTCTGTTTCCTTACAGAGGAGGTGTGCAATTCATTGTGGCGAATATGCCTTCAAATCTATAAAGCTTTTACTGTGGTAGAAAGAGCAGGTCGTTCAATTACTAATCAGATCATTCGTGTACCCTTACGATATGATTTTTGTGTTTAAGTTTTGCGGATACTTTTTTCTTTTGTTTTCCGGATCGAAATTTCTTGCGATCTCTTCGGCTGACAAGGTTCTGCTATCTGGTGTTAGAGATCGTGGCTCTATTCCTAGAATTCCTACCAGAAGTTAGGTACATAGTTCTATTTTAGTAGGTGATTGATGATATCAATCCCATTTCCCAGTTCGGGAGGGTCTCTCCATTATGAAGATGCGCTTAGTCAACTTTTTACCCTGTCTTTGCAAGTATATTTGTAAAAAAAAAAAAAAAAAAAGCATTCATTTCTCAGCAAAATTGGGAAGCTTAAACCCGTTGATCAAGGTCAGTTTTGCATGTTAAGCTATCGTTTTCAACGACGGTATTACTTGTATGTATGCTGACTAATAGGGAAGATACATTTACATTTTAAAAGCATTTTATTAATATTTTTCCAAATAACTTATTCTAGGCAAAACGCTTAAACCTATCTTAAATATCTTATCTATTTAACGTAGCATACTGGACCTGAACGGGCACTCTAAGGCTGCGGCCACGCAGTGAGCGACTGAGCGATTGAGCGATGAGCGGCTGAGCGACAAAAAAAAATTAAAACATATCGAATTGTGTGGGGGTGGCCACGTAGGCCCTGAGCGGCGAGCGATTTTCCTGAGCGACCGAGCGACGTCGCTCTGAAATCAAAATTGTTTTAATTTTTGCGACTATCGCTGAGCGACGAACTCCAAAAATGGAAAAAATCAACACGAAAATGTTGATTTCTGCTGTTCGAAGTCGTCCAATCTTATGGCATAGTTGAAAAATGTTTATATTAAAATGATGAAATGTTTATGTGAACGATACACGTGTACATTACACCACGGTTGTTACGACGCCTCCACCAAAGCTTCGTATTACGCAGGCGCACAATGTAGACCCTGACATGGCACGTAGCTCCACTTGGTAGACATTGGAGAGGGTGCGAAGTGCAGTATAAAGAAGAGATCACAAATATAAGAAACACTGTATAATGTCTTCTATCTCATCCCCTCGCACGTTAATTCCTATTGATGTATATGTTTGTCTTTTTTTAATCGCTCAGCGATGTCGCTCAGTAAATGGCCACACGTCCCTCAGAATCGTCGCTCAGTCGCTCATCGCTCGTCGCTCAATCGCTCAGTCGCTCACTGCGTGGCCGCAGCCTAAGCTATACAGTATATTTTTAATTTCGTCTTTCAACGTCTATTCTATTTGCTGTGGAATTCGTTTATTAGTTTATTAGTATTAAGGCTAAGAAAAATTAGTTAAAAAAAAACTTAGCATATTATTAGTGAGTATAACCTTAAAAGAGCACCGTGGCGCAGTGGGTAGTGTGTTGGCCTCTGGCGCCGATGACTCGGGATCGAATCCCGACACAGCCATGTCATCGAACGTGTTTTTCACGGTGTTTCTCCTCAGCGGGGTTCTGACAAAACCCCCTGTAGTAAAATTGTCATGAAAAGCTTCTCGAAATTCGCCGTTCGGAACCGGCAATAAACTGCAGGTCCCTTTCACTTATGTGAAAATGAAATCACACACAACATGGGTGATTGAGAGAAGCTCGGCTCAGGTTCTTCATGGACTGTAACGCCAACATACATACATACATAACCTTAAAACTAACTAAAACTACACTACATAGTAATCCTAATCTAGCCTATCCTATTTTATCTGTATGTATATACATATATATATATATATATATGTACATGCATAGGCATGTATATATAAATATATATATATACATACACATATATACATACATAACTTACAGCTAACCTAATTAACTTACTACTACCTAATCTATATTCAGCAATTGGCCTTTTATATAATGTTTTTTTATGACGCTAGGCCTAAAGGATTCAGCGACGGAGACTGTACAAGCCACCAGAAACGTTGCGTTTGTCGAGCAACGTCTGCTCGATCCCGATCTGACATTGCCATACTGAAACGGAGTCGCCCCGGCTCACGGAGTGCTACATCCCGTTCGTAAGATAAGTTCTTTTCCACAGACCTTCGGGCCACGTGGAAGATTAACGGAATCGCCGATTTGTCCTGTATCAGTTCGCAGTTGTCGTAATGTAAGAACGCTTCTGGGGGATCAAAGCCGCTAAGACGGGCTCTCTCATTTGGGTAATAAGCCCCAGATATCAAGTTATTCGTCGAAGTCATCGCCCTTGCAACGTGACTTCGAATCAATTTGATCAAAAAGTTGTCAGTCCTAATAATTTTGGCTCTATTGTATAGGACCTCGTTGGGATAGTATTTTATGTACTCGGATTCTGGTGTTCTGTGCAATGAGAGACAGGTCCTTAGACATTGTCTCTCAAACACTCGAATCCTTTTCATAAGGCTTGCACTCACATTGAACCAAACGGGACATCCATAGGCGATCATGGGCCTGATTAAAGCCATGTAACAGATTATTTTGACTTTCTTATCAAGTTGGCTGCTATGAAACAGCCATCTTAACAGAGTGAAAGCTCCCCGAGCCCTGGCCAAAGCAACATCTATATGTTTATTAAAATACAGATATTGATCCAACCAGATACCGAGGTATCTGACTACATTTTGGTTCGCCAGTGGACGCCCATCCGGACCAGTGATGGAGAATTTTCGCCAGTTTTTCCTGGTATCCCTAGAGGCCCCAGACAATGGCGTTCTAAACAAAATAGTTTCCGATTTTTGGAAGTTGATTTTCGGTTTCCAGTCATTACAAAACGTTTGAATTTTTTCGAAGTCACGTTGCAAGAGAGTAACTATGACGTCAATCGTTGGACCTGTTGGACTAGGTCGTCTGCGTATGCTATCGAGTGACGAAGCGAAACTATCAGACCACTGACGTAAATGTTGAAAAGGATCGGCGAGTTCACCGTGCCTTGTTGTAGACCATTTTTGATATCAAATGTTTGAGAAGAAGTCACGTTGGCAATTTTTACAACGAACTTTCTTCCCATTAACATATCATAGATCATATACAGCAGTGGTTTACTTATGCCTAGCTGGTTAAGCCTGTAGTAAAGTCCCTCTAACCATACGGTGTCGAAGGCTTTTTCCAAGTCAACCAGGCAGGCACCTGTGCATTGGTTCTTGCATCTGTTCCATTGGATATCCAACACGAGTTTCGACGCTGCATGAATAGTACCATGCCCCGCCCTGAAACCGAATTGGTTATCCGGAATGATGTCTTTGTCCTCAACCCATTTTGAAAGGGCTCTGTAAATCATCTTCTCGAATACCTTGCTGATGCTCGGAAGGAGACTTATCGACCGGAGATTTGCCGGGTTGGACGAATCTTTTCCTTTCTTGGGGATGGGCTGCACCACCGCTGTTTTCCAACGCACCGGATAATATGCATTATTCAGCGCGTTGTTAAACAGGATAGTGTATGCCTCTATAGCCATCGGTGGAAGGTGTCTAAGTACAATATTAGAGATTCCGTCGATGCCTGCGGATTTCTTCTTTCTCAGAGATTCGAAGATCGTTTGAAGCTCTACCGTCGATACAAAAGGGGGGTTAAACCCATCGTTGGCGACGACATTGTTTGCCGTGAAATCGTCCCTGAACCTGGTGAAACCATTGTTCTCGGCTCGCCAATGTTCGATGTCATTTCGGAGATCGAAGTAGTGGAACAGAGCCCTGTTCTCCAGGTCGTGGTTCGGGCGAATGTTCTCATTCACCTTATACACTTCCTGAAAGACAGCCCCCACTGTTGCCACTTTCTCCTGTGGATCTTCGATCACAAAGAAGTCGTCATCCAGAACAGCATCTTCTGGATCTATGCTCACGGTTCGTAAAATTCGTTCATAGGGAAGATAGATCAGCGGTGAATGGTTTTAGTGATATTGTCAAAGAAGCCAATTCCTTCAATTATTATTATTATTATTGCTCTAATGCTGTAGTCATACTGTTATAAGTAGATGAATTGATGTTGATCACCTTCTACAAAAAAAAAAAGGAAAACAATTTGATCATTGAAATAATAATTTGTTTGAGTATCGGCTTTTGCTTACGATTATTAGACTCCAAATGTAGGGCACTAAAAACGACAGCATCATCCAATGGGGTAAGAACAATAGAATGGAGTTGAATGCATCCAAAACACAATGGTGTCTACTGTTGTTAATGCGTTGGAACGATCATATATTTAGTGTCGCCAAGAATGCTGGGAAATGCCTAGGTTTCCTATACAGATGCAAGAAATGTTCGCACTCGCCGATTTGGCTACAATTTATAAAGCGTCATTCGTCCTAAGTTGGAGTTCAACGATTATGTCTGGTCTGGCGCATCTAAGACCTCACCGCACTTACTGGATAGAATACAAAATCGCGCATCACAAATTCATTACACTCGCTTGATCATCGCAGGAATGTCTCCTACCTTTCATTGTTTTATCATTACTTTCATCATAAGTGCTCGGATGGAATGGCTAGTTGCATTCCGCCCCTTCAAAACTTCTCCCGCGATACACGTCTCTCCATGAATGCTCACGAATTCACTTTAAGGCCCGTTTTCGCTCGTACTACATCTTCCTTCGAAACACACGAATGTGGAACGCGCTACCTCGTTCGGTATTTAAGACCAATGTCAATAGGCTCCTTCTCTCCCTCTCCCTGTTATCTACTGCTCGCACAACATCTCGCTGACGTTATAAGGCTTTAGCCTGGAGTGCGCGTAAAACTATTAAATAAAAAAGCAGGACTGCACGCATTTGTGAGAAATGTCAGATCAAAAATCGAAACACAACATACACCATGTCCCAAAAGTCTACATACGAAACGAAGTTACTTGATCCTTCCATTAAAATAAGGAAAATTTAATTTAAATTTAAAGTTTTGCGTATTACTTACTTACTTATCAGGCCTGCGATCCATGGAGGATCTGAGCCTGAGCTATAGCTGCCTTCCATCCTTGACGGTCCCGGGCACGCTGCTTCCAGTTGTCAAGACCAAGATGTCTTACATCCGCGATTACTTGGTCTTTATACCGGAGGTTCGGTCTTTCTCTTCTTCTCGAACCAGGAGGCTCGGAGTCGAAGACCCTCTTAGCTGGAGCGTTGGTGTCCATGCGCTCGATGTGGCCGAGCCAGTGTAGTCGACGGATCCTTGCCTTCCGGACTACATCCACATCTTGGTACAGCTCGTAGAGTTCGCGGTTGTGTCTTCTTCTCCATTCACCTTCCTCACAGACAGGACCAAATATCCGGCGCAGAATTTTTCTTTCGGAAGAACCCAAAATCAGCTCCTCTGTCCTGCTTATCGTCCAGCTTGCGGCTCCGTACAGCAAGACTGGCAGAATGAGCGTTTTGTAAAGCATGACTTTGGTCTTTCGAGTGAGGAGTTTTGACCCCAGTTGTTTGGACAAGCCGAAGTAGCAGCGGTTGCCAAGGGCGATTCTATGCCGGATCTCCACTGTGGTGTCATTTGTGGAATTTACGTTTTCCCCGAGGTAGACAAACTCCTTAACTAGGGGACCTCAGCCAACTGGGTGTGCGGCAATGGAAAAGGCTAGCGAAAGATCGGGCTAGATGGAGGGGCATGTTGGTTGAGGCCCAGGTTCACCCCGAACTGTAGCGCCCACTAAGAAGAAGAAGAAGAAGAAGAAGATTGTGCAGATTGCCGGGTAGGCGCAGAGAAGGTGATGAATGGATTCGACCTCCTCCTCGTCTAGACAGCTTCTGCAAAAATCATTCGGAATTATACCTTGTTTTTGCGCGTGACTGCCAATAAGGCAGTGTCCAATGATGACACCGATGACTTTGTAGATGTCAGTTCTATTTAGGGAGATAATACTCCCAGTCCGTTGACTGTCGAGCCGGGGCCAGATTTGCCTGGTGATAAGGCAGGTGTGTCCCTGAGTCCATCTCCGGCTCGTCTCGGCCCCAGCGAGATTTGTAAGATTAAGTTTAATGGTTGCAAAGGATATATCGAGATGATAGGCAGAGACGAAAATGTTTTGATCATATGTATATGCGCCTACATAATCCTTTTGAATAATTACTCATCATTCGCGGCTCTTGTGTCGCAGATTTATACTTACGTACTAGACACGTACACACATAAATTTCAATTTATTGCTTGTACGCACTCTTCTACGATGCATTGAGCGCTATTAATCAAATGGTTGTCCTGAAATAATTCTGCGATGCCTATGTATTCTTTGACTACCAAAGCAGTCCGTTCTTATGGTTCTTTTACTCTGTTCGTTTGTTTTTTCTTTCTTGCTAAACTTAAACTATTTACACTGGAAGTTCGGCTTATCCTGTACGTGTTTCCACATCGATCCGCCTAGTTTGGTTTCCATTACAAAGAGAGTCTTCTACGAACACATGAAGCTTGGTTCTTCGAAGTAACAGATACTTGAGTTACGTGATTGTTTTCAAAAATGTCCACGTATTATATTGCTTCCTCATTTACAAGATTATGTTTAGGTTAGGATAGGTATATGGGTGCCCTATTGACATAAAGTCAAGGTTCACGTAGACTACGTTGAGTCCATTGTGCCCACTTGTTTTTATTTAACCCGTTGATACCCATACATCTACCGTCGAGCTGAACCAGCCAGACGAGGATAAAAATCCCAGCCAATATTACCTACCTCTTCTAGTCGAATGTTCCCACGATTGAACTTCCGCAGATTTTCCGTTCTTTTCTTATCATAGTCTCACTTCTTTTCTATTAAAAACTCTAGAGAAGATTTTGGACGTACACATCCGGTACAGCTGCATCTCAGGAAGGCTGTCGGATAACCAACATGCCTACAACAAAGGCAAATCGGTGGAAACAGCACTCCACTCATTGGTCAGTAAAATAGAAAGGTCTCTGGAAAGTAAACAATACACTCTAGTCGCCTACATACATTGAGGGCGCCTTTAACAATGTTGAACCATGAGCCGTCATCAAGGCGCTGTCTGATCTGGGTGTTACGGGATCAGTGATAGAACTGGTACGACAGCTGCTAATACAAAGAGTTGTCAAAGCCAACTTCGCTGGTGCCGTCTTAGCCAGAATGGTCAGCAAAGGTACACCACAGGGTGGAGTACTCTCCCCTCTCCTCTGGAACGTGGTGGTCAACGAACTACTGCTGTTGCTGGAGCAGGAAGGGTACGCTGTGATCGCCTATGCGGATGACATTGCTATTGCCGTCACAGGAAAATTTCCCAGCACTCTATGCGACCTTATGCAGAGTGCACTACATACAGTAGAAACCTGGACACGGTACTGTGGACTTGGGGTGAACCCAAAGAAGACCGATCTAGTACTGTCCACTAACAAATATAAAATTCCGCCCCTCAACCCACCGAGGCTGGGTGGAACTCAACCAACAATCAAAGAACAGGCTAAATATCTAGGCCTAGTCCTTGACAGGAGGCTGAATTGCAAACCCAACATTCTTGATCGGGTCAACAAAGCAACCGTTGCCCTCTACAGCTGTAAGAAAGTAGTGGGCAGGAGGCGGGGTCTCCAACCAAGCATTATGTACTGGCTTTACACAGCAGTCATAAGGCCTATCCTCCTGTATGGCGTCGTAGTCTGGTGGACTGCTCTGGACAAAACAGTCAATCGAAACCTTCTGGGAAGGTACAAAGATCGGCCAGCTTATATATAAGCGGAGCGATCAGATCAACCCCCACGGAGGCCTTAGATGTTCTACTACATCTTCCACCATTAAACCTTTTCAGCAAGCAAGTTGCTGCATGCGCGGCCCTAAGGATGAGGAGCATAAGAAAATGGCCCACATCTCAAAAAGGCCACACCTCTATTCTAAAACACTTCAAAGTACCCATGGACACAGACTATATCATCCCGCAGAACGTGTTCACTAGGAACTTCGAAGTCGTCTTTCCATCCAGGGAGGAATGGGCTGAAGGGAAAGTCGTACCAAAGGACTCGATCTCCCTCTATACCGATGGCTCTAAGATGGAGTCGGCTGTAGGCAGTGGAGTCTTCTCCAAGGAGCTTAACCTCAACCTATCATTTAGACTCCCAAATTACTGTAGTGTGTTTCAGGCAGAAATAACTGCTATAACGGAGGCCCTGGCATGGCTCAGGATCAATGTAATACCTGCTAAGGATCATTTGCACGGACAGCCAATCTGCGATAAAGTCCCTGGCAGCGGTAGCCCATAAATCAAAGACATCTCTTAACTGTCGCCTATCTCTAGATGAGATGGCTGAGCAGTTCAACATTAAAAGTATTGTGGGTTCCCGGGCATAGGGATATTCCAGGAAACTGCGCGGCCGACGAACTTGCAAAGTTAGGGTCTAGCACACCCAGCCTACCTACCCTCGGGTACCTAGAAACACCAATAAGTACGTAAAGCGCCTGGTAAGGCTTCAAACCATAGAGGAGACCAACCTCCAATGGAATGAGAGCAATATCGGCTTTATCACCAAACAATTGTGGCCTAAGTTAAACTTAGGACGAACCAGGGACCTGGTGGCAACCAAAATGGCAACCTTAAGCACTCTAGTGGGTGTCATTACAGGTCACTGCACCATTGGAAAACACGCCGCCAGACTGGGGCTACCCTACAATGACTTCTGTCGCAGCTGCATGGACGAGGAAGAGGAGGCATCAATACACCACCTCCTCTGCTCATGTCCCTCTTTTGCGAATCGCAGGAGGATTTACCTCGGCGCGCCCTTCTTCGACAATCTGAGTGAGCTAGCAAACCAAAAAAATAGCTCAACTCCACCGCTTTATTAGAAGCACCGGTTGGTTCCCAGGTAGCGGATCAGGGTAACCTGATCCAGGTGGTATCACAATGGGCCGGTTTCGGCCTAAGTATGCCTTACGCCTACCACGTCAACCTAAACTAACCTATCATAGACGGGCCAAGTCGATCTCGCCGTTGCGCATGTATCTAAGCGACACCATCGCTTATTGGCTTTCACCAATAGCTTCGTCTGTATCTCCCTGTAGAGCGCACTGAGTGGTGCTTTGGCCTCAGCTGAGATCTGCGCAATGTTAGCACCTGATCCCACCCTAGCCAGCCCGTTCGCCCTCTCGTTTCCGGAGATATTCATATGACCAGGTACCCAGCAAAGGGTAGATATCCTCATTTACATTGGATATCTCTTCTAACTTCCCCTTGCAGAGTTTGACGAGTTCGGATATTATCCATGCTGCCTGCAGAGCCTTAATGGCTGCCAGGCTGTCAACATAGATGCTGATCCTTTTTCCTGTGATATTCTCTTTGCTGATCAGGTCCGCCGCCTGCTTGATAGCGAAGACCTCAGCTTGGAAGACACTGCATCCATCATCGAGCCTGTAGGAGCGATGCATATTTTTTTTTTTAAATAATTTGCGCGCACTCAAGGTCTAATAACCTTATTATGTCGGCGACACAGTGCGGGCAGAAGATAGAGAGGAAGAGGAATAGAGGAGACGCCGATGGACATTGATCTTAAATGCTTGCATGTTGCATTGAGGGGGGAAAACCGAATCCGGCAGGGAGTTCCAGATTCGTGTGGTTCGGCTAATGAAAAATTCTCTATATTTGACAGTACGTCCGAAAGCGGACTTCAGAGTATATTGGTGAGCATTCCTAGAGAGACGTGTATTGCGGGAGAAATGTTGAAGGGGCGGAATGCAACTGGCTATTTCATCAGAGCATTTTTGGTGGCAGTAACGATAAAACAGGGAAAGGCAGGTAACATTCCTGCGGTGTTCCAGCGAGTCTAATGTTTTGGTAATGCTGGAGTCACCTATCAGTTTTATGGCTCGTTTTTGTATTCTGTCTAGTAGGTGCAGTGAGGTCTTGGAAGCACCGGACCAGACATGAGCGTTAAACTCGAATTTGGGGCGAATGAACGCCTTATAGATTGTAGCCAGATCTAAGGGTGAGATATATTTCTTGCATCTGTATAAGAATCCTAGGCATCTCGCAGCAATCTTGGCGACACTGAATATATGGTCACTCCAATTAAGATTGTGAGCAACGCTCATACCCAGGATGGAAGCTTCTCAGTTTCTGAGATGCAAGTGCCATTCATGGATAATGTCAGCGGGTTAGTTATACGCTTTAACGACAAGAGACGGCATTGTGTTTTGGATGCATTAAATTCCACTCTATTGTTTTTACCCCATTGGATGATGCTGTCGATATCGGAATTTAATGAGCTTAACATACGCTGCCGCTCATTATCTACAACCGAAGTGCAGGGTCGTAAACTGGTGAACGAATATGAGAAGCTGAGGGTACTGTCGTCAGGGAAGGAGTGAATTGGATTAGAAGTAACAGACAAGAGATCATTTATAAAAATAAGAAAGAGTGTCGGAGACAAAACGGAGCCCTGGGGAACACCGGCATTTACAAAGTGAGTATCAGACTTGAATCCGTCCAAAACAACTTGAATTGAACGATTCGAAAGGTAGCTTCTAATCCATTGAAACAGAGACTCATCGATCCCAAAAGCACGCATTTTCGACAAAAGGGTTTCATGCCAAACCCTGTCAAATGCTTTCGAAATATCCAGTGCAACAATTTTGCTTTCACCTGCTTGGTGAAGCGAGTGATTCCACTTTTCAGCGAGATATGCCATCATATCACCAGTGGATCTGTTGCTGCGGAAACCGTATTGGCGGTCATTGAGGAGTTTCCGTGATTCAAGATATTTCATAAGCTGACGGTTAATCAGCGTTTCCATGACCTTGGAAAGAAGGGACGTTAGTGCAATGGGTCGGTAGTTGGAGGGAGAAGATGATTCGCCTTTTTTGGGTATAGGCTGGACAAATGCTGTTTTCCACCTACTCGGAAAGAGCCCAGAGGTGTAGGAAAGGTGAAAAAGCTTACGCAGTGGTTTTGCCTGCCGAGATGGTTTGCATATCCCGAGACTCAAAGTAGACTCCGGCACCTGTGCCAACATCCATTTTGGATCCGTCGGTGTAGAGTGCCAGTTCACTTTCCGTGCGTACCAAATATCACCGGTCCATTCCATTCCATGGAGGGATTTCTAATAGAGAATCTCCTCTCCCAGGAAGGAAGTCGGGTGACATAGTCCGTTACGGTTCTGAATCTCGAGACGGCCCATCGATCCCAGACTGATGCATGTCCGTGAGGACTCCTTTTCCAGAGACCTGATTCCTGTAATCTTAGCGCAGTTCTGGCTGCGGCGCTCTCGCAGTACATGTCCAGGGGTGGGAGGTTCAGCATGACTTCAAGAGCCGCCGTTGGTGTGGACTTCATAGATCCCGTCACCGCCAGACAGCCTGCTCTTTGAATCCTTGACACACTCTGAAGATGACAAGATTATGTTTAGAGGAGGAGTTATTGACTCAGCCACTATTCAATTAAATGGCTTTTTGTATGCCGATGCCAAAACGTTTAGATATTTAGACGGAATGCACATGTTCTAAAAAAGCTAAACAGGAACTCAAAGATAAGTGCACTCAGAACCAATTTAGAAATAACATGCCGATGAGAGTGCCGCATGATTAGATTTGTTGCATTTCTCTTGTTATTTCAAACGAACATGAGTAGCCATTGGAAGATTGTAATATCTGAACAACGATGATAAGACAACAAATCGATAACTGCTAATGCTAACAGCAAGTTCTTTAATTAATGCTTTTATTTTCTTTTAGGTAAACCGCGACTGCTTGAAAGCAGTTACACTTTGCCATTTTTCAATTAACCACTTTTCTTGTTTTTTTTTTAGGAACCCGCCTTGGATTCGCGCATCCCAAGGGCATGTATGATGTTCAACTTCCGTCTCGTAAAACATTATTTCGTATACAAGCTGAGCGTATTTTAAAATTGGAGCAATTAGCATTCGAGAGTACTGGTCAGCGAGGGCACATCACATGGTACATTATGACATCGGAGCATACAATTCAAGCGACACTTGCATACTTTATGGAAAACAATTATTTTGGTTTAAAGAAGGACAATGTTGTTCTTTTCGAGCAGGGCTCTCTGCCATGCTTCGAATATGATGGAAAGATAATTCTTGACCAAAAGCATCGAATTGCTCGTGCACCGGACGGAAATGGTGGACTCTACCGAGCACTAAAGAATCGAGGTATCTTAAAACACATGCATTCCAGAGGTGTATTATATTTGCATGCACACAGTGTTGATAACATCCTAATCAAAGTAGCAGATCCAGTTTTTATCGGTTATTGTATAAAGGAGAATGCCGATTGTGCAGCGAAGGTAGTAGAAAAGTGTCACCCAAACGAAGCCGTCGGTGTAGTCTGTGTCGTTGATGGTAAATATCAAGTTGTTGAATACAGTGAGATCTCGTCAAAAACTGCCGAGATGCGAAATGCCAACGGGCGACTTACATTCAATGCTGGCAACATATGCAATCATTTCTTCACAACATCATTCCTAAATAAAGTTGGAAACACATTCGAACCGGATCTGAAGCTTCACGTTGCGAAAAAAAAGATTCCATTTGTAGATAATTCTGGTAAGCGTATCGTACCTGAAAAACCCAATGGAATCAAGATAGAGAAATTCATTTTCGATGTGTTTGAATTTACGCAAAAATTCGTTGCAATGCAAGTTCCGCGTGACGAAGAGTTTAGTGCACTTAAGAATGCCGATAGCACGGGAAATAATTGCCCATCAACAGCTAGAAATGATCTTTATCGATTGCACAAGAAGTACATCGAGGCTGCAGGCGGAATTGTTCATGGCAACGAGTGCGAAATTTCACCATTCCTTTCATATGCCGGCGAGGGCTTGGAGAGTTTAGTTAATGGAAAATCATTTACATCTCCTGTCTATTTGCGCAGTAATCTGGACATACTGAACGGTCATCTGTAAGCAAATCACGCCGAACATTTTTTATTCTTTCTACACTTTGTATTATTGTATCAAAACCTACGAAAATATCCGTACATACTTCTATGTACATACGTTACAGTGTAAACTCGTGCACTTAGAGTGTAAGCACTATAAGCTCCGAATGTAAATGACGGATATGAGTTTACTTACTTGAAAAAGATCGATGTACCTTCTTTCTAAAAGTCTAAAAAGATAGTAGTTCATATCAACATTAGTATCCGGATATTCCATTGTGTCAAAAAGTGCAATTTAGCTAATTAAAATTGAGTCTTCTTTGTTTTTTGTTTCTGTACATATTGTATTATTCAAAATTGTTGTTTTCCTATGTTATTTTAAAATGGTTAACCAGAAAACATGTTAAATATTTGTTGTCTTGTCACGTTATAAAATTTGTTTTTGATTTTGAAACTTGATTTTGTTGTACACTTATAAGCATCGAGTGTTGTTGGTTTCAGGTGCTAGTTTAGTCCAGAACCGAGCATGTTACTTACTTACTTTGATGGCGCTACAGTTCGGGGTGAACCAGGGCCTCAACCAACAAGCCTCTCCAGCCGGCCCGATCTTCGGCCAGCCGCTTCCAGTGCCGCACGCCCAGTTGGTTGAGGTCTCCTTCCTTGGTTGAGGGGTGGCCGTGGTGCAGTGGTTAACATCATCGACCGCCGAGCGGAAGGTTTATGGTTCAAATTCGCTTCATAGCCAAGAAAAAGTAGTTCCTAAACGGAAAAAAAGTATGCAACGCTGTTGAGAATGGAAATTGACCAGACGTACTGCTGCAGGCATAACACTCACAGTGTATGGTCAACCGAAATTCATCCTCTGCGTATGCAATACTAAAAGTGCTTGAACGAATTACTACGGACTATAACCAAACGCGGAATTTGGTCGGCTCTCGTCCTATCTAGGTCTAGGACAACCACCCCTGAGAGTAGTGAACGAACATCAACGACCCCAACCACTGTACTCCGTTCAGGTTGTGTGTGTCAACACATCATAAGAGAATATGAAAAAAAAAAACTCTTGAACCTGCGCGAGTCTCTAAAAAAAAAAAAAAAAAAAAAAAAAAAAAAAAAAAAACCTGTGCGCGCTACCTTAAATGCGGTCGTCCTCTGCTGCGTCGTCCCTCGGGGCTGGAATCGAGGACTCTTCGGGCCGGAGCGTTGATGTCCATTCGCTCTACATGGCCTAGCCATCTTAGACGTTGAATCCGAAGACGTCTAACCAGACCGATGTCGCTGTACAGCCCGTACAGTTCTTGGTTGAATCTCCTCCTCCATTCACCGTTTACACAAACGGGACCAAAGATTGCATGCAGAATTTGCCTCTCGAAACATCCAAGAGCCTCTTCATCCGCTTTTGACAACGTCCAAGACTCAGCACCGTAGAGGAGGACCGGGATGATTAAGGTTTTGTAGAGGGAAACCTAAGTTTTTCGAGAGAAGGCTCTACTACTCAATTGCCTCTTGAGCCCGAAGAAGCAGCGATTGGCAAGAGTTATTCTGCGTTTTATCTCAGCGCTGGTGGCGTTGCTGCTTGTCACTACCGAGCCAAGGTAGACGAAGTCCTTGACTACTTCAAAAATATAGCTGCCGAAGGTGACGTTCTGACCAAGACGTCGGTGTTGTGCGTCTTTCTTGGATGACAGCATATATTTGGTCTTGTCCCCATTTACCCTTAGACCCACTTTCGCCGCTTTTGCTTCAATGCTTGTGAACGCCTGATTGACGTCTCGATTTGTTCGTCCAATAACGTCAATGTCATCTGCGTAGGCAAGCAATCATGTGGACTTGAAGTAGATCGTACCTCTTGTATTGGCCGCAGAGTCCCGCACGATCTTTTCAAGAATAATGTTGAAGAAATCACATGACAGTGCGTCACCCTGTCTAAAACCTTTTTTAACATCAAAGGGGTCGGTTAGTTCACCTCTGACCTTAATGGAGCAGCGAGAGTTCTCCATAGTCATCCTGCATAGTCTGACGAGTTTGGCAGGAATGTTAAAACATGACATGGCTCTGTATAGCTCGTCTCTATAAACACTGTCATGCTTTAAAATTGACGAAAAGATGGTGCGTGTCGACTTGGAATTCATGGTTCTTCTCCAAGATCTGCCGTAATGTAAATATTTGGTCTATCGTAGATTTTCCTGGCCTGAAACCACACTGGTGGGAACCTATCAGATTGTCCACGAACGGTTTCAGGTACTTACACAGTACGGCAGAGAGGATCTTGTACGCGATGTTCAGGAGGCTTATCCCCCTGTAATTGGCGCAGTCATAGGGGTCTCCTTTCTTATGGACCGGGCAAACGATACTGAGATTCCATTCATCGGGCATGCGTTCTTCCGACCATATCTTGCAGATGAGTTGGTGCATGTTCCTAACTAGCTCATCGCCAGCTGCCTTAAACAGCTCCGCGGGGAGTCCGCCTGCTCCAGCAGCCTTATAAGACTTTAGTTTCGATATCGCTCGTCTAGGTCGGGTGGACGGGATTCTCCTTCGTCTTCGTCCATTGTGAATGGTTCGCTCTGCCTGACGGCGGCATTTTGACTATCATCGCCGTTATACAGCCTGCAGAAGTGGTCCTCCCACAATCTCAGCATCGACTGTGACTTCACTACTAGTTGTCCGTGCTCATCCCTGCAGGCTTCTGCTCTGGCTTTATAGCCTTGGCATGTTCGTTTTACTTTCTGTTAAAATTTTCGAACGTCGTTCCTGCCGTAACATCTCTCCATCTCCTCGATCTCGCGCTTCTCGTGCTCCTTCTTTTTCCTTCTCAGAGGCGCATGCTCCTCCCTCCTTTTCTGTTCATAGAGCTCGCGGGCAGCTCTCGTCCGTCGATGCAATGTGGCCATGTATGCATTGTTTCTCTACATGGGCCTGTCTGCACTCATCATCAAACCAGGGGTTTCACGACGGTGGTGGCTCGAAACCGAGTATATCTGAGGCGGCCTCTCTAATGGTTCTCTGGCAACGACTCCATTGCTGTTCTATGGTTTCTGCAGATTGCATCGGGACCTGAGAGAGCTTGAGGGAGACTTGATCGGCGAAGGTCCTGGCGGTCTCCTGCGATTGCAGCCTTCCGACGTTAAATTTTCTTGTTCTTACTCGACTCCGTTGGTTCCGAGAAATTCACATCCGTACGGCGGTCTCCTGCGATTGCAGCCTTCCGACGTTAAATTTTCTTGTTCTTACTCGACTCCGTTGGTTCCGAGAAATTCACATCCGTACCTTGGCTGCAACAAGGTAATGATCCGAGTCGATGTTGGCTCCTCGAAAGGTTCGGACATCTAGGATGCTGGAGGAGTGTCTGCCGGCGATCGCAATATGATCAATTTGGTTGGTTGTCGATTGATCGAAAGACCGCCAGGTCCCCTTATGGATGTTGAGGTGTGGGAATCGTGTACTTGCTACTACCAGATTATGTCCCGCCATAAAGTCCACTAACCCTAGTCCGTTTTCTGACGTGGTGTTGTGTAGGCTGTGTTTTCCAATGACCCGTTCAAAGATAGCTTCCTTACCCAGCTTCGCATTGAAATCTCCTAGAACGATTTTGGCGTCATGGCTGGGACATTGCGCATACGTTCTGCCTAGGAGATCATAGAAGTCGTCTCTATGTCGGTCATCTTTCTCCTCTGTGGGGGCGTGGACACATAGTAAGCTTGTAAGCACTTGCTATTAGTTACACGTAAAATGTATCTCATCAAGCATCACTGTTCTCCAAAAGTTCTGAAAACTGCAGTATGGAATTTCAAGTTGGGGTGGCTCTTATAACATATCTTGCAAACCATTGCTAACAGCCCGGAAATACCTACTCAGGATTATCTGTAATAGAAATCGGTTTTACTCCGAGCTTTTCAACTTTGTATGTGTATGAGGCAAACATGTTCGAAGAGCTTTTTACACTAAAAATCCCGACCAGAATGGCGGTTGTGCGGCGGGCTAACAATCCGCCCACGTAAAAAACCTAAAAGTTATGAATGAGCAAGATGCCTCGGATACACGGACGGATACTCGACGACGACAACGCACGAAAAAGGAACACGATTTGCGAGTATGCTCCTGGAATGTCAGAACCCTGTACACTCCCGGAGCTGCTCGTAAACTAGAAGGAATCCTCACGCAGTACAAGGCTGATATTACTGCGGTCCAGGAAATACGCAGGATAGGAAACGGTATGATTAGGAAGAAAAATTGCGACATTTATTACAGCTGTCACAAAAGGTTGCACTTACTGGGATACGGATTTGTAGTGGGAAAGCGGTTAAGGTCGAAGGTCGTCGACTTTAAACCTATAAGTGATCGCCTGGCTGTGATCCGCATCAGAGGCAGATTTTATAACATCAGCCTTATATGTGCACACGCCCCTACCGGCGAGGCTGAAGACCCTATCAAGGAGGACTTCTACGACCTCCTGGACAACGCCTACGGAGCTTGTCCGGAGTACGATGTAAAAATCGTGCTCGGGGACTTCAACGCCAAAATCGGGAAAGAAAACACCCTTGGCGGAGTGATCGGAAAGCACAGCCTCCACGATACAACAACAGATAACGGCTTCCGACTCGCTGACTTTGTGACAGCTCGTAATGCGGTGATAAGTAGCACAGGATTCCCTCGCAAGCGAATCCACACAGGAACCTGGCGATCTCCGGACGGTCGAACCGCCAACCAAATCGACCATGTGCTCATTGACGCAAGGCACGCGTCAAACATCCTGGATGTGCGAACATTCAGAGGGGCAAATGTCGACTCTGACCACTTCCTCGTAGCAGCAAGATTCAGAGCTCGACTGTCCAATGTCAGAAAGCTGCACCAGCCCATCAGGAGGGGGTTCGACACTGGGCGCCTGAGCACACCGGAGGTTGCCAGAGTCTACAGGGAGCAGCTGTGCGAAAGACTCTACGGTATGCCTACGTCGAACACAAAAGCCAATAATATGTGGCTGCATTGCCGCTCAGCCATTCAGAAAGTAACCGATGGCGAGTGTGAGCAGAAAAAGGCAGCAACCGACGAGGCGTACCAAAAGGCGCTGCAGAGGAAAACCAGGGCAGCGCAAGAAGAGTACCGAGACAGAAGAAGGGAGGAGAAAAAACTACTGCGACAAAAGAAAAGAATCTTCGCAGCCTCCCAGCTCAAGGATATCGAGGAGTCTAGGGATAAACATAAAATACGAGCCTTTTACAAGAAAGCCAAAGGCCTTGCAGGAGGCTTCAAAAAGGGCACCCTGGCTCTTCGAAACTGCGAAGGTAATCTTGTCACCGACCCGCAGGGAATAGTGGATGTATTTAAGCAGCACTTCCAGCAGCTGCTTAACGAGCATGACCAAGAGAGAGTGGTAGGGACCGAGGAAATCCCAACTCCAGCCGCTGAAGTAGTCCCCCCACCCAGCATCGAAGAAGTCGGCACAGCTATTCATAAGCTGAAGAACAACAAGGCCGCAGGCTCAGATGGCTTGCCATCAGAGCTCTTCAAGGCTGGCGGCGATGTTCTGGTAGGGAGCATGCACCAGATCATCTGCAGAATTTGGGAAGATGAGAGCATGCCCGACGACTGGAATACCAGCTCTATATGCCCCATCCACAAAAAAGGCGATCCTACCTCTTGCAAGAACTATAGAGGTATATCCCTGCTCAATGTCGCATACAAGATCCTGTCCAGCGTATTGTGTGAACGTCTAAAACCATTTTGCACCGCACTAATCGGCAGCTACCAGTGCGGCTTCCGGCCCGGCAAATCAACTATAGACCAAATTTTCACACTTCGACAAATCCTGGAAAAGACCAACGAGTTTCGAATCGACACACACCATCTTTTCATCGATTTCAAAGCCGCATACGACAGCATTCATCGTGAAGAACTGTTTGGGGCGATGGCCGAATTCGGGATCCCGGTAAAACTGATACAGTTGTGTCGCGCCACGCTAAAAAAAACACGCGATGCACCGTGCAACTCGGTTCTAGGACCTCGGAACCATTCGAAACATGCACCGGATTTCGGCAAGGAGATGCGCTGTCATGTGACTTCTTCAACCTGGTGCTGGAGCAGATAGTGCGACGGGCAGGCGTCAACAGGGAAGGCACTATCTTTTACAAGTCCATCCAGCTGCTAGGATACGCGGATGATATCGACATCATCGCGTGTTCTCGCCGTAGCATTGTGGAAGCACTCACGGCGATTGAAGAACAAGCGAAACGAGTTGGTCTTAAGACCAACGAGGACAAAACGAAATACATGCTGTCAAGCAAAAACCAATCCGTCGCTCACCACCTGGGACAAAATATAACAATTGACAGCTACAATTTCGAGGTAGTTAAGGAGTTTGTCTACCTCGGGACAAACGTAAATTCCACAAATGACACCACAGTGGAGATCCGGCATAGAATCGCCCTTGGCAACCGTTGCTACTTCGGCTTGTCCAAACAACTGGGGTCAAAACTCCTCACTCGAAAGACCAAAGTCATGCTTTACAAAACGCTCATTCTGCCAGTCTTGCTATACGGAGCCGAAAGCTGGACGATAAGCAGGACAGCGGAGCTGATTTTGGGTTCTTTCGAAAGAAAAATTCTGTACCGGATATTTGGTCCTGTCTGTGAGAAAGGTGAATGGAAAAGAAGACAGAACCGCGAACTCTACGAGCTGTACCAAAATGTGGATGTAGTCCGGAAGGCAAGGATCCGTCGACTACACTGGCTCGGCCACATCGAGCGCATGGACACCAACGCTCCAGCTAAGAGGGTCTTCGACTCCGAGCCTCCTGGTTCGAGAAGAAGAGGAAGACCGAACCTCCGGTATAAAGACCAAGTAATCGCGGATGTAAGACATCTTGGTCTTGACAACTGGAAGCAGCGTGCCCGGGACCGTCAAGGATGGAAGGCAGCTATTGCTCAGGCTCAGATCCTCCATGGATCGCTGGCCTGATAAGTAAGTAAGTAAGAAACCAGAGCATGCGCCACCATGTTAATACTTCGAACCCCCACCTGATTATCTACCTTGGCGTGGTGTGGGGGCTTTTCACCAAAGGATAATCGCCCCCGTCATCCCCTTTTCACCAATGCAAATCCCATCCCACTCCACTTATCCTATCACACTCCTATCCTGAATATCCAATCCCCATCCCCTGGGCTGGACATAAGGTGTTAATCGAACCGTGCCGAGATGTCGACCAGGCTGAGAGCCCAGACCAAAAATAGCTCAGTCGCAAACGGTGTATCCGGATACCTGGCGCCCTCCGGATCAGCTAGCCTTACCTGGGTATTGCGGATCTCTGCCCAGGTGGACATATATTTCTCCGCAACTCGTGGGTACCAAATGTACAATAACAAAAATAAAAACAATAATGAGTCCGGATCTCATAAAAAACCGGAAGGGGAGGAAATCCCCTCTACATCAAATGCGGTAAATACTCCGATCGGAGAATCGACAAACCGCTCCGTTAAGTTGTCGGCAAGTAAAGCTGACAACAGAAAAATAAACCCATCGTCCAAGGCCTATAAAGACCAAAAGGCGGCCTTGAGAATCTTAAAACGATGGGGCCATAACACCGACCTAACGGAAAAAGAAAAAGAGTCGGTAGCCTGGGCTACAGGAATCCTGGCCCAGGGAAAAGCAAAGGCCAAGAGGCCCAGATCGTCCCCCGAGGAACCAAAGCGGGAGGCTAAGAAGGTCAGGCTGGGAACACTGGCCAAGCCATCAAAGCCTTTCGGTGAGGTTGCGAGGGAGTGCCTGACGGTAGCTATCATTGATGACAGCGATCCGGACGGAAAAATGACGACCGAAAAATGGAAGGATGTCGACCATGCACTATCGGCAAACTTCCTCAAAATCATGAGAAAGAACCCTGGACCACCGCCCATCTGTGATGACGCCGGATGGTATCAAGGCAGGGTTAAACTGATAAGCTGTGCCGATGAAAGATCGGTTGATCTTTTAAAGGCCACAGTTATCGAAATGGGGGAAATATGGGAGGGAGCCAGGCTCAAGGTCGTCACCAAGGACCAGATCCCGAAACGACCGACAGCTAGATGCTGGATCCCGCTGGCACCAGACAACCCCCTCGAAATTCTTGAGACCATAAACCTCTGTAATCCCAATCTCCCAACAAGAGATTGGAGGGTCGCGAAGCTGGAGGAACCAAAGGACCGATCTAGACAGGCAGTTCTTGTGCTGAATAGTGAAGCCCTGGAACCTCTGGCCCAATGTGACCATTACATCAGGTTTGGTTTCAAGAAGATCAAACTTAATATTTACAAAAAGGATGAGGAAATGCCACCATCCGGCAACGAAACCACGGCCAACACCGAGGTCAATGTAGACAGCTCAATGGAGCAGGAATCCCCCATCCCCTCGGGGAGCAAGGGCCCCGCGCCGATTGAAGCTGAAAGTACAGCAACATTCCTGGTCAACAAGGACCAAGAATCGCTGCTCGACTCCGGAAGCGAAGACTATTCTACCAGCTCGCCGATGGAAGACGATCTTCTAGACCTAAATCTAGAAGATCTCGACACCACCGTGGTGGAGGTCAATCGAATTGATAACAGCCATGATGCTTAGATTAATTCAGATTAACCTCCATCACTCGAAAGCGGCTACCGCTAACCTTCTCCTCAGGCTGGCCAAAGGGGAAGAGGACATAGCCTTAATCCAGGAACCTTGGGTTCATGAACACAAGGTTCGTGGATTGAGAAATCCAGCCTACAACATTTTTACATCACAAAAAGAAGGTAAGCCCCGGACTTGCATACTTGCAAAGAAATCCATAAACGCTTACCTTCTTCCTTATTACAGCTCCCCAGACACCACGGTGATTGCCGTAGAATCACCCGGGAACAAGCTATGGATAGCCTCTGCACACATGGCGCAAGACGAATCTATCCCATCGGACGAGATAAAAAGACTGGTGAGAGACTCGCCAAACCACCAAGCTGGGCTCCTCATTGGGGCTGACGCGAATGCGCATCACACCCTGTGGGGTAGCAGCGACATAAATGAAAGAGGTGAGTGGCTTATTGAATTCATTCTTACCTCTGATCTTAATATATGCAATAAGGGTCATGTACCCACTTTTGTTACAAAAAATCGAAGGGAGGTACTAGACATAACTCTAGCATCTCCCTCTCTCATTGACAAAATAAGAGAATGGAAAGTTTCTGAGGAACACTCCTTCTCAGACCACCGCTACTTGGTTTTCAACCTAGCCTTCATGGTCCCAACCCCAATCGACTCTTCATGTAACCCAAGAAGAATCGATTGGGAGCGCTATAGAGCCCTTGTTGGCAACTCTGTAGTAAGCAGGACCCCCGATCACCCGCGGTCCACGGTAGACATAGATAATATGGTTGACATTTTAACAACTACCTTGGGCAACGCACGGGTCAACAGCTGCGCAAGCCACAAATCGAGGAAAAACTCTTATCCCTCGTGGTGGAACGCAAACCTAAGCAAGCTCCGTAAAAACTGTCGAAAACTCTTTAACAAAGCAAAGAGTACTAGGAACGATAGTGACTGGAGCCTATATAAAGCTTCACTCAGAACTTACAAACAAACTCTGAGGAAAGAGCAAAGGCTATCCTGGAAACTTTTCTGTAACAATATGGAAAAAATTTCAGACGCCTACAGATTGAGGAAAATACTCTCGAAAGATCCACAATTCCCAAGCTACCTTACAGCTAACGGAGTCTGGACAGCATCTGAAGAAGAAACTCTAAACCTTCTTCTCAATACGCACTTCCCAGGATGCCATGAATCGCAGGTTTCACCGCAGCCGCAAGGAACCCACTTTTCATCCGCATTAATGGGAAATTTCGAACACATCATCTCCAGAGAGAAAATAATATGGGCGCTAAAAAGCTTCAAGCCCTATAAATCGCCAGGTCCGGATGGAATTTACCCGGTCGAACTTACACAAACCATGGAATGGACTATACCATGGCTAGAGATAATCTTCAAAGGATGCCTAGCTTGGAGTCACATTCCAGACAAGTGGAAGTGCGCAAAGGTGCTTTTCATTCCCAAGGCCGGCAGAAACTCTCACACTACCCCCAAGGATCTAAGGCCTATATGTCTATCATCCTTTGCACTAAAAACCTTGGAAAGGATGGTAGACCTATATATACGCCATAACTTGGATCCGCCCCTAATTTCTAGGGCACAACATGCCTACGTTAAGGGTAGATCTATCGAAACAGCCTTGCACACCCTAGTGAGGAAAATCGAAAGATCAATCCATCTTAAAGAATACACTTTAACAGCCTTCCTAGATATAGAGGGCGCCTTTAACAACGTCACTCCGGAAGCAATAACGGAAGGGTTGGAAAAGCTAAAGGTGGAGAAGACTCTCGTAGAGTGGATCAGCGAACTACTATCAACACGCAAGATTCACTCGAAATGGGGTAACCAGGCAATCACCAGAGTGGTTACCAGGGGAACCCCGCAAGGAGGGGTTCTCTCACCTCTCCTCTGGAATGTAGTTATAAATGAGCTACTAATTAAACTGGAGGAAGAAGGCCTGGACGTTACTGCCTACGCTGATGACGTTGCCATTTCAATCTCAGGTAAATACCTATCGACACTGAATGACCGTATGCAAACGGCATTCTCAATTCTTTGCAAATGGGCGCATAGCAAAGGGCTCAGGGTTAATCCCCAGAAAACGGAGCTCGTGCTATTCACCAAAAAGCATAAAATTCCGGAGCACTGCCCTATCACTTTGCTTGATACCAGATTAAACTACTCCTCCAGTGCCAAATTCCTTGGCATCATACTGGACAGGAAATTAACCTGGAAAATCAACACAATCGAAAGAGCCAAAAAAGCAACAATAGCTCTCTATTCATGCAAGAAAGCCATAGGGAAAAAATGGGGGTTCAATCCCAAGATTACTCTATGGCTCTATACCACGGTCGTTAGACCCACATTAATGTATGGAGCGACTGTCTGGTGGACAGCACTGGACAAGACAACATACCTCAAACAATTCGAGAAGGTACAAAGGCTGGCGTGTTTATGCATTACCGGGGCCCTCAGGTCCACCCCGACGGCTGCACTTAACATGATACTCGACCTTACACCACTCGATATTTTCGGCAAGCAAATTGCCACACAAACGGCCATTAGACTTAAAGCCAACTCGAACTGGAAGAGCTACGTCTTTGGCCACTCCTCGATCCTGATTAACAGGTCAACCATCGCAGAAAACCTAGACCTCACAAAGCCCACCACAGTCTTGGATAAAAACTTCATAACGTTATACCCGGACAGACAGAACTGGACTCGTCAGACTCAACCTCGTAAAGGCTGCATAGATTTCTATACTGACGGGTCTAAAACCAAGGACGGGGTGGGCAGTGGGGTATTCTGCAAACAACTTAAGCTAAACAAAGCGATAAAACTACCTAATCACTGCAGCGTTTTCCAGGCGGAACTGTTGGCAATAAAAGAGGCTCTGTCCTGGCTGAAGTGGAACGTGATATCCACCACGGATATCCGCATTCTCACGGATAGCTAAGCGGCCTTAAAGTCGCTGGAGTCCTATGTGTACACATCAAAAACCAGCCTCGACTGTCGCCTATCTCTTAATGAGATGGCTGAACAGTTCAACATACAACTTATATGGGTACCGGGACACAGCGACATCACCGGAAATGAAAGAGCCGACAGACTCGCCAAAAAAGGAACGACGCTACAAACAACTGTGGTCTGCGAGGGTATACCCTTCGCAACCATCAAATACAATCTCAATACCCTCGCCAGGGCCGAGACGAACCGGAGATGGACTCAGGGACACACCTGCCTCATCACCAGGCAAATCTGGCCCCGGCTCGATAGTCAACGGACTAGGAGTATTATCTCCCTAAATAGAACTGACATCTATAAAGTCATAGGTGTCATCACAGGACACTGCCTTATTGGCAGTCACGCGCAAAAACTAGGTATCACTCCGAATGATTTTTGTAGGAGCTGTTTAGACGAGGAGGAGGTCGAATCCATTCATCACCTTCTCTGCGCCTGCCCAGCATTCTGCACAGTCAGGAAACGATACCTAGGATCATACCTCCTCAACGATCTGACCGAAGTTCAGCAAGTGGGGATATCTAATCTTCTTAAATTCTTAAGAAGCACAAAATGGTTCCACGAATAGGGGGCTAAGCCCCCTCGTAGCTGCACAACGGGCCTCCTTGGCCTATGTGTGTTCTTCCCATCTCTGGGAAGGCTACGGTCTTACCTACCTACCTACCTAATACTTCGAAATTTCTATCGCAAGTGAAGTCGGTCATCAAGTTGTTTGGTGTGAAGGCTACGCATTATTTGGTCGTCAAGCAAATCGGTTGATAAGTCGTTCAATGTGAAACGCGCTTAAGAATTTCACCCATCGTCAATAAAACTGGAGAATGGTCTGAGGAGAGATCAAAGTTCTCTTCGACTATGAAATAATACACCACACATGCTCGGTTTTGGACTAAACTAGCACCTGAAACCAACAACACTCGATGCTTATAAGTCGCGTATTACACCATGCATCAGTGGCCAGGACACACATGAGTGCGAAAGAGATGGTCAGTGAAATAGAAATATACTGGTACGGTGATGCACGGATAGGTCGGAGTCTACACGAGGGCTTTCTTTTTGCGCCTTTTTCTTTTGAACCTACGTTCCAATTTGAGGACGCGTCCACACGGAGCTTTTCTGCGCGTGCCTGTTTTTTGACATTTCGCTTCACATTTCAATTTCGTTGCCTGTGGTGATGTTTGAAAAGTAAGAATGGTATCCAAACGTACACTTCCAAGTCAGAAACAGGAGTGAAGCGACATCGCAAAACAAAGAAAAGGAGATAAGGAAATGTCAAAAAACCCACGAAGTAGCTACCCGCGCGTGAGTGTGCCAATGTATTTCTGTTTCACTTACCCTCTCTTTTACACTTATTTTAGCCCTCATCAGATAGCCCTCGTGTAGACTCCGACATAGCCCTCGTATAGACTCCGACTAGGCTACTTCGTGCATCTTTTTGACATTTCCTTATCTCCTTTTCTTTGTTTTGCGATGTTGCTTCACACGCACTTCACATTTCTAAGTGTGGATTTGCAAGAAAGCGGAAGATAGCATAGTTATTTTGAGTGAAATGAGTGATTTTAAGTGGACAAAGGAATTGACATGCGAGCTCATAAGCAATTATGAGACGCATACTTACTTACTTACTTATCAGGCCAGCGATCCATGGATGATCTGAGCCTAAGCTATAGCTGCCTTCCATCCTTGACGGTCCCGGGCACGCTGCTTCCAGTTGTCAAGACCAAGATGTTTTACATCCGCGATTACTTGGTCTTTATACCGGAGGTTCGGTCTTCCTCTTCTTCTCGAACCAGGAGGCTCGGAGTCGAAGACCCTCTTAGCTGGAGCGTTGATGTCCATGCGCTCGATGTGGCCAAGCAAGTGTAGTCGACGGATCCTTGCCTCCGGACTACATCCACATCTTGGTACAGCTCGTAGAGTTCGCGGTTGTGTCTTCTTCTCCATTCACCTTCCTCACAGACAGGACCAAATATCCGGCGCAGAATTTTTCTTTCGAAAGAACCCAAAATCAGCTCCGCTGTCCTGCTTATCGTCCAGCTTTCGGCTCCGTACAGCAAGACTGGCAGAATGAGCGTTTTGTAAAGCATGACTTTGGTCTTTCGAGTGAGGAGTTTTGACCCCAGTTGTTTGGACAAGCCGAAGTAGCAACGGTTGCCAAGGGCGATTCTATGCCGAATCTCCACTGTGGTGTCATTTGTGGAATTTACGTTTGCCCCGAGGTAGACAAGCTCCTTAACTACCTCGAAATTGTAGCTGTCAATTGTTATATTTTCTCCCAGGTGGTGAGCGACGGATTGGTTTTTGCTTGACAGCATGTATTTCGTTTTGTCCTCAACTCAACCACAACCAACTCGTTTCGCCTGTTCTTCAATCGCCGTGAATGCTTCCACAATGCCACGGCGAGAACACGCGATGATGTCGATATCATCCGCGTATCCTAGCATCTGGATGGACTTGTAAAAGATAGTGCCTTCCCTGTTGACGCCTGCCCGTCGCACTATCTGCTCCAGCACCAGGTTGAAGAAGTCACATGACAGCGCATCTCCTTGCCGAAATCCGGTGCATGTTTCGAATGGTTCCGTGGTCCTAGAACCGAGTTGCACGGTGCATCGCGTGTTTTTTAGCGTGGCGCGACACAACTGGATCAGTTTTACCTGGAACCCGAATTCGGCCATCGCCCCAAACAGTTCTTCACGATGAATGCTGTCGTATGCGTCTTTGAAATCGATGAAGAGATGGTGTGTATCGATTCGAAACTCGTTGGTCTTTTCCAGGATTTGTCGAAGTGTGAAAATTTGGTCTATAGTTGATTTGCCGGGCCGGAAGCCGCACTGGTAGCTGCCGATTAGTGCGGTGCAAAATGGTTTTAGATGTTCACACAATACGCTGGACAGGATCTTGCATGCGACAATGAGGAGGGATATACCTCTATAGTTCTTGCAAGGGGTAGGATCGCCTTTTTTGTGGATGGGGCATATAGAGCTGGTATTCCAGTCGCCGGGCATGCTTTCATCTTCCCAAATTCTGCAGATGATCTGGTGCATGCTCCCTACCAGAACATCGCCGCCAGCCTTGAAGAGCTCTGATGGCAAGCCATCTGAGCCTGCGGCCTTGTTGTTCCTCAGCTTCTGAATAGCTGTGCCGACTTCTTCGAAGCTGGGTGGGAGGACTACTTCAGCGGCTGGAGTTGGGATTTCCTCGGTCCCTACCACTCTCTCTTGGTCATGCTCGTTAAGCAGCTGCTGGAAGTGCTGCTTAAATACATCCACTATTCCCTGAGGGTCGGTGACAAGATTACCCTCGCAGTTTCGAAGAGCCAGGGTGCCCTTTTTGAAGCCTCCTGCAAGGCCTTTGGCTTTTTTGTAAAAGGCTCGTATTTTATGTTTATCCCTAGACTCCTCGATATCCTTGAGCTGGGAGGCTGCGAAGATTCTTCTCTTTCGTCGCAGTAGTTTTTTCTCCTCCCTTCTTCTGGCTCGGTACTCTTCTTGCGCTGCCCCTCGTACGCGTACGCCTCGTCGGTTGCTGCCTTTTTCTGCTCACACTCGCCATCATACCACGGGTTTCTTGTCGGGGGTTGTAGGTATCCTAAGGTGGTTTCGGCTACTTCCTGAATGGCTGAGCGGCAATGCAGCCACATGTCATTGGCTTTTGTGTTCGACGTAGGCATACCGTAGAGTCTTTCGCTCAGCTGCTCCCTGTAGACTCTGGCAACCTCCGGTGTGCTCAGGCGCCCAATGTCGAACCTCCTCCTGATGGGCTGGTGCAGCTTTCTGACATTGGACAGTCGAGCTCTGAATCTTGCTGCTACTATGTCGTATTGACAAAAAAAAAAAAAAAAAACTTATTTAACCTAACTTATGCACATAGTCGGTTTAAATGTCTTTTGCTGCGACTATGTTGCCATCGTTTACGGACTTTTCGTACCTTATGCCAACCACTTGTACCTAACCTACTTATCAATAAAACTTGAAATCTTCCCAAACAAATAAACAAATTTTATAAAATCCTTAGTTTTAAAAAGTTCACTTTAAATGGCCTATTCTGTAGGATAGGTGATAACAAATACCAACACTTTCCAAACTGAAACGTATGCGTAAGCATTGCATGTGTACAACATGACTTATATTCACGTGTGCATGGAACCCGATCATCTTTTGAACGCACACAAAGTGCCTCTTCAAGTGGCGGTCTAAGCAAATAGTATCGAAGTACGATTTTGCATTTGAAGTTCATACAATTTATACGTTTTACTTGAACTATACCTATTCTCCAATGGCATGGTCATTTTCCTACTCATTACGGCTTCGAATGCTTCGATATTTTGGAGTGTGAGAAATCAGGCTGCACACCTCTAGTGAATAGTGTTCGTGTGATTAGGTGCAGATTTACGTCAGCTGAAGATGATATTCCTTATCAGTAAGCACGTTGTAGCTGGGTGTTTGTAAGTTCGGTGAAGTAGTGGCGATGGAATAATCAATTGCCACTTGGAAGCCAAATCGTTACTTATCATTATTACATTGTTCAGTTCTGGTTTAGTTGTCCACGGTTCGACGTTGAAGAAGAAACATGGAAACGTTTGTTGCAACTGGTAACTATCAAATAAATGTTCCTTTCTGGCCTTTTCTGATCGATTTGAAAACTTGTTAGAGCACCAACATCAACGGTTTAATCCATTGACTGGCTGCTGGGTTCTTGTGTGCCCACATCGGATGAAGCGACCGTGGTCGGGTCAACAGGAGTCTCCTCAACGAAATAACTCGCTTGAGTTCGATCCTACCAATCCACTTTGTCCCGGTGTAACAAGACCGAATGGAATTGTAAGCATTATACTCGTAATTACCTATCTAATAGAAAAATTATTTTGCAGAAAAATCCAAATTACAAAACAACGTTCGTATTCACAAATGACTTTCCAGCACTTTTAGAAGACATTCCCGATCCACCAGTCGACAACGATCCACTGTTTCAGTTGGCGCCTGCACGGGGAACATGCAGGGTTATGTGCTTTAATCCAAAATCAAACACTACACTTCCTTTAATGAGCGCCAAAGAAATCGTAGCCGTCATCAATGAGTATTAGATCAACTAAACCAGGAAATACATTGTTGATTTAAGTTGCATTTTCCTTTCAGATGGATAAATCAGTTCAATGACCTTAACAAATATACATGGGTGCAGGTGTTTGAAAATAAGGGCTCGGCAATGGGCTGTTCGAATCCTCATCCTCATTGTCAGATCTGGGCATGCTCCCATTTTCCTTCAGAACCTAAATTAAAAGATGAGAACTTGAGGAAATATTACAAGGAGCACTCACGTGCTTTACTAGACGATTATGTTGAGAAAGAGTTGGTGCGAAAGGAGAGAATAGTCGTGAGCAATCCCGATTGGTTGGTTGTGGTTCCGTTCTGGGCAGCTTGGCCTTTCGAGACAATGTTGATCTCACGCAACAAAAACAAACGTATTAGTGATCTCACAGCGGGGCAAATCGAGAATTTATCGTTAACTATCAAGGAGTTAACAACAAGATATGACAACTTATTCAAATGCTCATTTCCTTACTCAATGGGCTGGCATGGTGCTCCAACTGGTGAGAAAATGAATGAGGATACAAGTCATTGGACTTTGCATGCAACTTACTATCCACCGCTATTGCGCTCGGCTACTATTCGAAAATTCATGGTGGGATACGAATTGTTATGCCAGGCACAGCGTGATCTTACTCCAGAGCAGGCGGCACAGAAATTACGAGATTGCGACGGAAAACACCATTATTTGGAGAATTTATAAGTAGAAGGCAGTAAATGGTGCTTCTCCCCAAACACCACTTTCATTTCATTTCATTTTCATTTATTAAATGCTTGGGATGAACAATAAGATTAACATCTTTTTTAGTACTTAGATTCACATTAAGTGGTGCTGTTTTAACATTTATAGGTTAAAGCCTTAAACTAAGATACAAGAATACAATTATATGGATTAAGGATGGGTCGTTAGGGAAGAGAAATGAGAGAGGACAGCACTTTTGAAGATTGCGCGGTTAGAAATTAGTTTTATTTGCGGTGGTAGTGAATTCCATAGTTTGACAGCATGAATAAACGGCTTGAATTCAAATATTGGTGACGGAAAGGAACGATACTTAAATTTCTCACAGAACGATTAAAGACGAGTTTGTTAAATAAGTAGGACGGACATTTATTGTTAATGATTTTATGAAGGAAAATACAATTGCTTGCATTGATGTATTGGTTCAGCGGGCAGCCTAACAGCTTTTCCGAGTGTTCAGAAATGTGGTCATATCTTCTAAGGCCGTATACGTAGCGCACGGCATCATTGAATGCTACTTGTAACTTATGCTGGGACAGCGAATCAAGGGCACTGTAGACTACATCAGCGTACATAATTATTGGGACTATTAATGCTAGTACCAACTTGCGTCTGGTTTCCACCGGAGTAAAATAAGACGATAGCCATAATTTCTGTAAACATCCGTAAATCCGACCAATGACTCTTTGAGTATGACTGTAGCCTGATAGAGCACGGTCAATAACAATACCAAGACTAATGCAGTGCTCAACAACAGTGATTTTATTATTGCTTAGACATATATCAGGTAGGATATTCAAGTCAAATTTTCTTTTAGAAATTGGTATTGCTTGTGTTTTATGTGGATTCAGAAGCAACCCATTAGCGACGGACCAAGCATATATTCGGGAGAGTTCTTTATTAACAAGGAGAGCCAGCTCAGAGAGCTGGTTAAAGGGCTTCCCTAGATGAAGTTGAACGTCGTCAGCATAAAGATGCACAAATGTTTGCGTGCAGACAGATGGGAGATCGTTGATAAACATGCAGAATAACAATGGCCCAAGAATTGATCCTTGAGGAACTCCTTGAACTAAGGCTTTTAGAGAAGAGGATTTATCGCCAGAGGTAACTCTCTGAAATCTTCCTGACAAATAGCTACCAATAAGCTTTACCGCCCTATCACTGAAACCGAACAAGTTCTTTAGCTTCCACTCTAAGATGTTGTGATTTACCCTATCGAAAGCTTTGGAAAAGTTGAGCAGACTGTCTTATTTCATCAAGTAGGTTTATCAAAGCAGTAGAGCAGCTGTGATTGACTCTGAACCCGGATTGTTTCGGGTAGAGCAAGTTGTTAGTAGCTACATGGTTCAGGATTTGCTTCTCTAAGACTTTTTCAAAAATTTTTGATAAACAGGGTAATATGCTTATATGTCGGTGGTCAGAAGGGGAATTAGCTTTAGTATTTTTAGCGATCGGAATTATCCTTGCAATTTTCCAAGACATAGGAAAAGTTGATGTTGCAATGCAAAAGTTAATAACTTGAGTGAGATGACTAACAATCTGAGGTAAAATAAGTTTAATAAATCGTATTGATATACCGTCCTCTCCGATAGCATCAGACTTCACGGCTATGGTGCATTTAAAAACTTCGTCTTCACTCACCACTTCAAAATCCTCTAGTCTTTGCACCCAGCTTTCCAGCCGCGCCGATATGCGGTTAGGATCAAAATCATTATGATGGAGTTGATCGCCTACGAAAAAGTTATTAAGATCTGGGTCAAGAACACTTTGTTGGTTATTGAGTTTAGAGACACCATTTTTTTTTTAGGTTTCGCCAAAGTGTTTTGGCAGGTAAAGAGGCATTAAGCTTTGATGCAAAGTAGTTCTTTTTAGATGCGCGTATAACCAGAGTTGTGGGCTCTTACAAATGCTTTCCAATTAGTGTTCCTTGATCTGTGCTTCCATTTACTGTGCAATTTATTTCGAACTTTGATTACGTTAATCACATCGGAGGTAAACCATGGACAGTTTTGGTTTTCTACTCTTACCATTTTAGTCGGTACATGTTGATTAAACAAGAGGCGGAAGTTGTAGCTAGTTGAAGGGCATTAATGTCGACAGATTTGAAGTCTTTGTAAGTGAAAGAGTCATTAGTTGCACATTTAGATAAATTCATATTGTAAGTCAGGAAGATAAGGTCATGATCAGAGATGTCCAAAGATATCTGGTCAGACAGAAGGACGAGTTTGGGATCAGAGACTATAATAAGATCAAGAAGACTGGGTGAACAATCAGGGACAAAGCGCGTTGGGTACGTGGTATTTACAATACTCAGGCCGATTTATTTTATTCAAAAATTAAAAGACGGACATTTTGTGTATAATTTCAGTTTCTCACTCGTCTGCTTTCTTTTTTATTGGATCATATTTGGTATATACTATGAAGTAAACCATCGTTACATAGGCAAATACATGAATGCAGTACATTGTATAACATTTGTGGGTGTATAACTTCTTTTTCAACATTAAAAACTCTGTCTTGGACTGGCACATTGAACATTTAAAATTAAACACTACAAACAGCCTTTATTACTCAAATACAATATTAAACAATTGAGAAGCATCCCGTCTCAATCGAAAGCGAACAAGATACAGAAGCCATTCTTGGCCAATGAAGCTGAAGCTAACTACTACAGGTGTAGTACACTTTATTTAAACAAGTTAAACCAATAGAAAGGGATTAAACTAAGCACTAATTGTAGGATATTAGAAGTTTCCTCACGATTTATGTGTACTTTATCATGAATGCTCGACTCTCAAGCGACTGCATTTCCTTTAAAAGCAATGCAACGTTGTATCGCAATCGGTGAAACATTGCAACTGGAAACTCAAGTGTCCTGTAAACGCCGTTCTGAGTTTGAAAATGTATTAGGATAGTTGGCTGGGATAGTTGTCCAATTGTACTAAAGTGCAGGCCAAAAGTGATAAGAATAAGTACGTGCGGAGCAGCTGAATGCGTAGGCATCTTACCTATCTCCTAATGATATATTGATTCGCCATTGTAGTCTCCTGGGCGGCGATCTAAGGCATTTGACTTCGTAAAAATTTTTCGTCAACGAATCCCTGTGGTTGTGTAGAACTTTGCTTATATCATCGATACAGTCCTCTGTAAATCTGTAAGATCAGAAGATTAAATCAATCCATTTGCATCAGAATAGGTAACTCGTCATAACTTACTTAAGTTCCCTGAGACACTGCCGCAGCTCATCGTCCTTAACACTTCCTTTCGGGGTTCGCAAGAATATTTGCATGATTTGTAAAATAGCCGCGAATAATTCGCAAAAGTTCTCAGGAATTTCACAACCGGAATGTGTTAATTTGGTTAAGGCCAAGTCCAATACTTCTGGTGAACATTTACGACTTTCAATATAGTGTACAGACACCTGGATGAGTACACGCAATACTGGCTTTGAGAGCTGAGGGACATATTTCACATACGGCTTAACAGTCTTAAGCATTGTGTATTTAAAATTGGAGGACATCTTTGCCTTTTTTTTTTATTTGTCTATCCCCAAATCTAAGTATACAAGAAGAGATATGGAAAAGTTGTTCGCTTGAATTGTATTCCAACTTGTGATGTCTTATGGCATGTGTAATCAAGTCGGCGTGTTTACATCAAGCGATAAAAGTGTAAACAACAATTTCAACAAATTATTACTCGTTATTACCCAAATCTAACAAACAATATGCAAAGCAGTTATTGTTGTGATGAAAGTCCTCACCGATTAATGACGTTTCAGGACAATAGCGAATGCTTCTTCTCAGTGGAATGCTATCAACTGTCACATAACGTTACGTAAAGTCGCTGACATATGGTAAAGTTCTTCGTCCAGTTCGTTTTATACATTTTTCAAACTTCTAGTGCTACACCACAGATATCAGCAATTGATGGCGTTGTTTTTGTGTTTTGTTCAATAAGAAAGGGCATACCCTTTAGCCCAGCCATACCCAACCTGCGGCCCGCCAATCTTTTATGTGCGACCCGAAACACACTAATGGGGAACACAATTTTTCCGAACTATTTTGTTTATTGAAAACATACGTTAAATGAAACATTATGGTACGCACATTTTTCAGTTCTGACATCAATACTCTAACAATAATTTTTTTTAACTTTATGCAAAATATTCCGCCTAAATTCTCTGACGTGTTAAAGGTTAAAGGCCCACGTAAAAAAACCTAAAGTTATGAATGAGCAAGATGCTTCGGATACACGGACGGATACTCGACGACGACAACGCACGAAAAAGGAACACGATTTGCGAGTATGCTCTTGGAATGTCAGAACCCTGTACACTCCCGGAGCTGCTCATAAACTAGAAGGAATCCTCACGCGGTACAAGGCGGATATTACTGCGGTCCAGGAAATACGCTGGATAGGAAACGGTATGATTAGGAAGAAAAATTGCGACTTTATTACAGCTGTCACAAAAGGTTGCACTCACTGGGATGCGGATTTGTCGTGGGAAAGCGGTTAAGGTCGAAGGTCATCGACTTTAAACCTATAAGTGATCGCCTGGCTGTGATCCGCATCAGAGGCAGATTTTATAACATCAGCCTTATATGTGCACACGCCCCTACCGACGAGGCTGAAGACCCTATCAAGGAGGACTTCTATGACCTCCTGGACAACGCCTACGGAGCTTGTCCAGAGTACGATGTAAAAATCGTGCTCGGGGACTTCAACGCCGAAATCGGTAAGGAGAACACCCTTGGCGGAGTGATCGGAAAGCACAGCCTCCACGATACAACAACAGATAACGGCTTCCGACTCGCTGACTTTGCGACAGCTCGTAATGCGGTGATAAGTAGCACAAGATTCCACACAGCAACCTGGCGATCTCCGGAGGCAGATCGCAGCAACCGACGAGGCGTACCAAAAGGCGCTGCAGAGGAAAACCAGGGCAGCGCAAGAAGAGTACCGAGCCAGAAGAAGGGAGGAGAAAATACTACTGCGACAAAAGTAAAGAATCTTCGCAGCCTCCCGGCTCAAGGATATCGAGGAGTCTAGGGATAAACATAAAATACGAGCCTTTTACAAGAAATCCAAAGGGCTTGCAGGAGGCATCAAAAAGGGCACCCAGGCTCTTCGAAACTGCGAGGGTAATCTTGTCACCGACCCGCAGGGAATAATGGATGTATTTAAGCAGCACTTCCAGCAGCTGCTTAACGAGCATGACCAAGAGAGAGTGGTAGGGACCGAGGAAATCCCAACTCCAGCCGCTGAAGTAGTCCTCCCACCCAGCATCGAAGAAGTCGGCACAGCTATTCAGAAGCTGAAGAGCAACAAGGCCGCAGGCTCAGATGGCTTGCCATCAGAGCTCTTCAAGGCGATTGTGTCTTCTTTCCCATTCACCTTCCTCACAGACATACAGGACCAAATATCCGGCGCAGAATTTTATTCTCGAAAGAACCCAAAATCAGCTCCGCTGTCCTGCTTATCGTCCAGCTTTCGGCTTCGTACAGCAAGACTGGCAGAATGAGCGTTTTGTAAAGCATTACTTTGGTCTTTCGAGTGAGGAGTTTTGACCCCAGTTGTTTGGACAAGCCGAAGTAGCAACGGTTGCCAAGGGCGATTCTATGCCGGATCTCCACTGTGGTGTCATTTGTGGAATTTACGTTTGCCCCGAGGTAGACAAACTCCTTAAATACCTCGAAATTGTAGCTGTCAATTGTTATATTTTGTCCCAGGTGGTGAGCGACGGATTGGTTTTTGCTTGACAGCATGTACTTCGTTTTGTCGTCATTGACCTTAAGACCAACTCGTTTCGCCTGTTCTTCAATCGCCGTGAATGCTTCCACACTGCCACGGCGAGAACACGCGATGATATTGATATAATCCGCGTATCCTAGCAGCTGGACGGACTTGTAGAAGATAGTGCCTTCCCTGTTGAAGCCTGCCCGTCGCACTATCTGCTCCAGTAGCGGGTTGAATAAGTCACATGACAGCGCATCTCCTGGCCGAAATCCGGTGCATGTTTCAAATGGTTCCGAAGTCCTGGAAGCGAGTTGCACAGTGCATCGCGTATTTTTTAGCGTGGCGCGACATAACTGCATCAGTTTTCCCGGGATCCCGAATTCCGCCATCGCACCAAACGGTCCTTCGTATGCGGCTTTGAAATCGATGAAAAGATGGTGTGTATCGATTCGAAACTCGTTGGTCTTTTCCAGGATTTATCGAAGCGTGAAAATTTGGTCCATAGTCGATTTGCCGGGCCGGCAGCCGTACTGGTAGCTGCCGATTAGTGCGGTGCAAAACGGCTTCGGACGTCCACACAATACGCTGGACAGGATCTTGTATGCGACATTGTGCAGGGATATACCTCTATAGTTCTTGGGAGAGGTAGGTTCGCCTTTTTTGTGGATGGGGCAAATAGAGCTGGTATTCCAGTCGTTGGGCATGCTTTCGTCTTCCCAAATTCTGCAGGTGCATGCTCCCTAGCAGAACATTGCCGCCAGCCTTGAAGAGTTCTGATGGCAAGCCATCTAAGTCTGCGGCCTTGTTATTCTTCAGCTTCTGAATAGCTGTGCCGACTTCTTCGATGCTGGGTGGGTGGTCTACTTCAGCGGCTGGAGTTGGGATTTCCTCGGTCCCTACCACTCTCTCTTGGTCATGCTCGTTAAGCAGCTGCTGGAAGTACTGCTTAAATACATCCACTATTCCCTGCGGGTCGGTGACAAGATTACCCTCGCAGTTTCGAAGAGCCTGGGTGCCCTTTTTGAAGCCTCCTGCAAAGCCTTTGGCTTTCTTGTAAAAGGCTCGTGTTTTATGGTTATCCCTAGACTCCTCGAAAAGATCATCACCCAAAAAATAAATATCGTTGCGGCCCGTGGGAATTAGCAAACAAATGAATGTGGCCCAAGGGAAAAAATGGTTGAGTATGGCTGCTTTAGCCGATTAGGTAACCATTTTTTCAATATTGTCTCTAGGATTTGGATTCGAAGGTTTTGTGGTGAAGTTGTTAGATATTTGTCCATAGGCGCTTGGGACAACCGTGTTTTCTACAGTTTGTTGTTCAATTTCTTTCATTCATTTTCCGGGGAGAGGGAGCGGGCAAACAGAGCAAAGAAGTTGTTCACGTTTAACCAGCTTCGAACTCTGTCCCTGCTCAATTCGAGTTTGACACACAGTATCCTAGTGCCCTCCCCTGGATAGTTGCACCAGCATGTGTCGGCTAGTGACCCGATATGTGCAGGGACCCGACCTCCTTATTCCTGGGGAAAGAGGAACCTGGCCTTCCAGGTTGGAATTATGTTTAAGGGTAACATTCCCAACACGAAAATAAAAAATGAAATGTTTCGAAGCATCAACAAGCCTGGAATGCAGGCAATCAATTGGAGCAAACCCTCAACTGTTATAAAACTCCAAGAAGCGCGATTTTTTTTTTTTAATAATTTGTGCGCACTCAAGGTCTAATAACCTTGTTATGTCGGCGACACAGTGCGTGCAGAAGGTAGAGAGGAAGAGGAATAGAGGAGATGCCGATGGACATTGATCTTAAATGCTTGCATGTTGCATTGAGGGGGGAAAACCGAATCCGGCAGGGAGTTCCAGATTCGTGTGGTTCGGTTAATGAAAGATTCTCTATATTTGACAGTACGTCCGAAAGCGGGCTTCAGAGTATATTGGTGAGCATTCCTAGAGAGACGTGTATTGCGGGAGAAATGTTGAAGGGGCGGAATGCAACTGGCTATTTCATCAGAGCATTTTTGGTGGTAGTAAAGATAAAACAGGGAGAGGTAGATAACATTCCTGCGGTGTTCCAGCGAGTCTAATGTTTTGGTAACGCTGGAGTCACCTATTAGTTTTATGGCTCGTTTTTGTATTCTGTCTAGTAGGTGTAGGGAGGTCTTGGAAGCACCGGACCAAGACCCTTATTAGCTAATTGTTCTTTTAATAAAATTTATTTTCGTTGTCTTAAAAATCTTTGTCACTTTTTTCTCACACGTTTCGATTTCACCACTACAATGCCTCCTGCTGCTGCCGTGCACTCGTATTTATACCCCCGATCATACATCTGCATGCGTCCGGGGCGCGCTTGAAGACCCTAGCGCAGGGATAAAGAATGAGATACCAATCTTTTGGCTTTGACAGGCACCTACAAACGCGTTGAGGTTTGACGGCGTCTTGAATATGTCATTCTGCCTTGTTCCGATGCCTTGACTCTAAGTCAAAAGCGTCGTTTTTAAAGCGGCCCCTAGACGCTCAATATTATTGTGCAAAATATTGCACAATTTTATTGGCTTGCTGCCCCAGATGGTTCAATATTTTTCCCAATAATTTAGTTGACCGCTCATATTTGTAATAAAAGTCAAAAGAGTTTTGATTTTCCGCAATATATCGCACAATCTTGCAATATTATCTACAGACGAACAATATCAAATATTGCACAATATTATTAAGTGTCTAGGGGCTGCTTTATATTACAATATTACAAAAGCAACAACCAACCTCTGTGGGGATCAACGGGCAGACGTACGAAAGATTGGTATCTCATACTTTATCCCTGCCCTAGCGATGCCTGAGTCTTCTGTCATCACCCTATACTCACCTCCTGTCTACCTCCTATATTCACCTCCTGTCAACGCTTTGTATTTAAGAAGCGTTGCCATCGTTATACATAATGTTACGAATTTATTCAACCACCACACCAAATAGGGTTCGCACCACTGGATTGCGATAAACTACAATTGTTCTTATTGAAAGAATAAAAACACACACACTTCTATTTCTTTCACCACAGATCAATTATCTGTACAGCTTCACCACTTTTCTTTATTATCCAATACTTTAAACTTTATTACACAAACAAACCTTTATTGAGAGCTTTTATTTTCACACTGTTTGATCACATTGACTTTTCACACGCTGTTCAATACCACAAACTGAATGAATGTCAAGGGCGAGTGTTCGCGCTTATATAGCTCTCGGTCCACCGTCTCGAACGTTCGCCGTTGGAAGTTCCCCTTCGGAAATCTCTAGAACGCTCTGACAATTCCATTGGAAGTTGATATCATTCCAATCCCCGCTTCCAGAGAGTTTTCGAACTTCGACAGCGAAATTCGAACTTAACCGTCCGCTTGCATCTCCGCAACAATATGTACTACCCCCTCGTTAAGCTTGTTCACCCCGAACAAGAGCATCATCTTTACTTCCGTGGTACCGATTCAGGCGCTCCAGATGCACGACTTTGAGCCTGCCTCTTTGCCTCCACTGAATCCGTGTGATTATGCGAAAGGGGCCTTTCCAGTCTTGCTTCAGCTTAGATGAGTTTCCTTTTTGCCGATAGGGATTGTACAACTATATCAAATCGCCTTCCTGGAACCCCCGCGCTGATGCCTTGATGTCGTACTTGGTTTTCATGCGATCACTTGCTATCTTGATCTTTGCTCGAATTCTTTGATGGATGCCGAAAATTCTATCTCTAAGGTATACCACGTAATCTTCCACGAAACCAAATTTTACTTCGCCTGGCAACCGCACAGGCTCACCAAAAATAACTTCGGCTGGGGTATGGCCCGTCGAACTATGGACTGCATTTCGGTAGGCCAGTAGGAAGAGGGGGAGGTGCTGATTCCAATCCCGTTCTTTAGCATCATGCTGAAACGCTCTACCGTCCCATCCGACTGCGAGTGGAGGGGTGTCGTCCTCGTTTTGTTGTTCCCGAGTAACTGGCATACCTCCTGGAATATTTTAGACTCGAAGCTTCTACACTGGTTCGAGTATAGCTCCATGGGGATGCTAAACCTGCTCGCGGAATTGTTAACGATTTTCTCCACAACCGTCTTCGCTTCTTGGTTGGGGATGACGAATGCTTCAGGCCACTTACTGAAGTAGTCCATGACGACTAGGATTTATCGGTTGCCATTGTCGGTTTGTGGGAACGGACCTGCGTCATCAACGGCTATTCGTTCGAAGGGCGCACCTAGTTTTTACATTAGGACCTTTGCTGACTGCTCACGGAACCAGTTTTGGAAGTCATCTCTTGCACCGAGCCAAAAGAATCGTTCACTTATCTTCACCAAAGGTTTTGTTTACTCCCAAATGACCACCCGATATGCCGTCCTGAATCTCCCGGAGGACGTCCTGTGCCTTTGAGCGCGGTACAAGACCCCGTCTGGCCTTTCCCATTTTCGTTTTAAGACGCCGTCCTCGACAAAGAATGAGTCCCATTGTGCCGAGTCGGGTCGGGTCGACCGTCGGGTTTTTTCATGTGCTCCTTCCATGCAAGTACGAGCTCGAGATCCGGGTCTACCTTCTGGCTATTTCGGATTTCTTCTGTGCTCCAGCCAGGACTTGGTTCGGCTCTTGTTACTTGACAGAAGGGAGCATCCTTCTCTTCCCTTAGCGGCCTTCGGTACATCGCATCTGCATTAGAATGGAGCTTTCCTTTGCGGTGTTTTATTTCAAACTTATATCAATAAGCAAACTTATATAAATATCCAGTAATTTATAGTTCGTCTTCATGAAAAAGACTCCAATGATGCACAAGTCGCAAATGTCAGCCATCAAAAACGCATGGAAGAAGTTCAGACCTGCTAGTTTTATCTTCAAACGAACTTCTCCGTAAGCGTTTGCCGATTCCCACGTTGCGCCCTTCAGGCAGTAGCAGTTGTTATGAAACCATGATTCCTGAACTAAGTCCCTCCTACATGAGAACAACCCCCACAGCAGCACTAAAAGTCATCACAGACCTGCCACCTCTTCACCTCCAACTGAAGAAAGAGGCAATGGTCTTCGCCCATAGATTGATCGTGGAGGATGACTCTAACCGTAGGCTCTTTCACCCTGATATCCTTACGGAGATAAACAGGCATGAAATCCTAATGATATATCTCTCAGACAACTGTCTCCCCAGATACAACTTCAGCCAAAACTACAAGGTCACATTCCCCAACCGAAAAAACTGGGAACAGGATAGATCCCCCTTCAATCGTGGATCCCACGTGTGGTACGTCAGCATGGACAGATATAACTCCGTTTTTCAAGCAGAGATATTTGCTATAGAACTCTGCCTCAGAGAAAATCTAAACAGAAACATACTTAACAAAAACATTTACATTCTCTCTGACAGCAAGGCTGCACTTCTAGCCCTAAAGAGCTATGAAGTCACCTCCAAACTGGTATGGGACTGCCTTCTTTTACTTCACCAGCTGGCCAGCACAAACAGAGTTCATCTCATTTGGATGCCTGGACACAGCGGCCATTCAGGCAACGAAAGGGCGGACCTACTAGCTAGGAAAGGCTCCGCATCACCATTCATGATGCCACGGCCTTTCTGCGGCATACCCATCAGCACCACCAAGTGCTGCATAAACAATTGGTTGGGGAACACGACGGATCACTACTGGTTACAAACGAAAGGTAGCAGACAAGCCAAGTTGTTCCTCCCAACTACATCTCTCAACAGAACGAAACAACTCCTCATGCTCTCGAGGGGTCAGATTCGCTTAATCACAGGTTTCCTTACTGGACACTGCCCAGTCAACAAACATCTCAAGACGATGGGCATCATACAAGATGACACTTGCAGAATGTGTAATGAAGACGAAGAAACAGCGGAGCACATACTATGCCATTGTAACTGCCTTGTCAGTACACGTCATCGTCACTTAGGCAAGTGTTATCTTGAAGCAGAAGAAATCGCTGCTAGCTCACTCAAAAGCATACTAAGTTTCATCACAAACTCAGGATTCTTGAGTGAACTGTAAGTGGGGGACATCACAATAGGCCCACTCGGGGCCGCAGTGATCAGGCGACTTTGTCCCACCCCCCGTACCCTCTCTAACTCTCTAAGTCCCTCCTTACGATATAAGCTGTGGCTCCAGTCTCAATTGTAGCCATGAACTTATTTCTACGGATGATTGCCTCCACAGTCAAACTTTTATTGCACCGCTTGGTTTTAGAGACTTTAGAGATTTTTTTTTTACAATCACACGCGCACTCAAGGCTAAGGCCTTATAAGGTATTAACGTTGTGCGAGCGAAGGTAACAGGGTGAGGGAAAGTTTCGCGCAGGTTGATGTTTTTGACACACAACCTGAACGGAGTGCAGTGGTTTTTGGGTCGTAGATGTTCGTTGACTACTCTCAGGGGTGGTTTGTCCTACATAGAACGAGAGCCGACCAAATTTCGCGTTGGTTATAATTCGCAGAAATAGAAATTCGTTCATGCACTTTTGGTTTCGGATTTTGTATGGGTGGAACATTCATTTTTTGTTTTCAAAATAACGTGCACAATGGATTTTTTTCATTTTCATAGAGGCCACAACCTTTTTTATGGATCATCTTTCATAAGAACACGTACATTTTATTTAGCTGCCAAATTTGATATTGACGCTACAAAAGCAACATATTCTACGAGCCGAGGCTTCGAGTCTAGTTTACTTTTTTGCCAAAGAAAGAGCAGAAGGCTCTGCTTTTCTGCTTTACTTTGAATGTTATAAAGGCACTCGTGATAAGTGGTTTGGTGCTATCCATAAACTACTCGAGAACTGGGAAAACAAAAACCTCGTAAAAACGGAGACAAGGTTTTATATCTGTTAGCTGGTCTTTGTTCTTTAACATGCAAAGCATTGCTGGCTGCCAGCTGATCATATAACCATCAACTAAGTTTATTGCATTGAGATAGCTTAGATTCGTTCCATCACAACATGAGCACTCCGTAGATGTGGTTTTACAATTTGGCCGTATGGTCCCTATCACTATAGCATCTTTTTTTTCCAGTACATGTTATTGAACTATTCATCATCAACCTCAACGATGTGAATACACATACTCTCATTATTCAACTATCACACATTGTTTTTTATTTCAAAATTAGTATCTATCAACTTAGTTTTTATGGCATAATACCGGATTGCAAGCCGTACGACCTTTTCCGATACATGACGCATAAGCCATAAGATGTGGTATTAGATTTTGTTCCATCACACCACTAAAGAGATGTGCGTGGGGTCCATTTGCGAATATTCCAACATCATCCCCCCCATGGTTTCCCAAATCTGCTTTTATATAACTTGGATAAATAAAATCTGAAATTAGATAGAAATTAAATGTTATCAAAGGTTATTCGAGGTAATACCTAACTACTCTTACCGTCATTGAACATCTCAGAGAGGTCGATTCTGCGGTTATTGCCATCTATATATTGATTAGGACCGACGGCATAGCTTAAGGTGGAATATTTCATATTGTTTTCATCGACGTCGTATTCGTTAAGATTAGTGATGGAATTACCACGACCAGGGTAACCGGAAATCGACATTGGGTGCGCATGATCTGATGTCACCACGATCAAGGTCTCACTGGGGTTTGTCAATTCAAGGGCTTTGGCAATAGCTTGTTCGAACTGAAGAGTTTCAGATAGAGCTATTACAGCTTGATTGGCATGATGTCCGTGATCTATACGTCCACCTTCCACAAAGAGGAAGAAACCATTTTCGTTATTTTGCAAGACCTGAATAGCTGCTTCGGTCATTTCAGCTAGCGTTGGTTGTTCTTGCTGATCGGAATGCAAATAGTAGTCTAGATTGGAATACCCAAACAATCCCATCAGATGTTCAGTTGAATTGAAATCGGTAGTTAAAAGTGCATCTCTGTTATTCACGTATACACCCCATGGATTATTTGCTTGCCAGAGACGAAGCAAATTCCTTCCATCTTTTCTTTCACCATTTTTGCCCGATATGTCCTTCCGAGTTTCTGGAATCATTTTGCCTCGACCACCGCCAAGGATGACGTTAAAGTTTTTGCCTGGATCATGGGTAATTAGTTGAAGCGCAATATCAGCACAATTTGTCGGATCCTCGTTATATTTTATAATATCATTGTCACATTCCCATAACCTATTGGCCACGTGAGCATATGATCCTGCTGGACTAGCATGGGTCACTGTTGTGGTAGTCACGATGCCTGTACCCTTTCCAGCAATTTGAGCCCATTTAGCAAGTGATTCTAATTGATTAGCCGGATCGTTACTAGCTGAACAGTTATTGTAATTAACGTGACCGTTTACACCCAATGTAAGTAAATTGGCTTTGATTCCACACGAGTATGCTGTCGATGTACAAGCCGAATCCGCTACTTGACCATTAGCACAATAAGTCTGAATGAGAAAATGAATATAACATTTGGTTAATGATGACTTAGCTTTCAAATTGCGTTTGTTGTACCTTGCTAAGCCCGGAATAAGCAAAGTTTTCAAAACTTAATGTCTCTTCCTCGCCAGTTTTGCCTTGAAGTTGTCCCTTGTATATCCTGGCAGCAGTAAGCGTGGGAATTGACATACCATCTCCCAGAAATAGAATTATATTTTTAGCCTTATTTTTATTTACCGTCCGTTGGATCTTTTCAGCAACAGTAGCTTGGGCCTTTTTGATCCAGAAGCCAGCGTCCATTTCCTCAGGAGGAGTGTACTTTCCTTCGGCCAAACCTGCACGCAGCCTGCTATAATGTTTTCCCAACAACGATGCGGCTTGATGAAATTTGTCACCTAAAAAGGTAAAGGTAATGAATACATAATTAATTATGTGTAAGACGGCAAAGCTTTTAACCTCCAACATGTTGGACTACGACCGCGATTAGGAAGAACCTGACAATGACTAAAACGTTTGCCATCATGCACGACAATGCAACACTTTCGGCTTCGTGACAGAGACTGTAAAGCTTATCCTGGCTGCTTTTCTTATATACTCGGGAAAAGAAATTCTAAAAGCAGTTAAAACGGAGACGAGAATCTCTAATTATAAGGATGCCATTAAATTTTATGACAACTGGGACTATACGAAAAAATGTCTTACATTTTTTATACCTTTATGGACAGGCTTACACGTTTTGATAAGAACGCGTATCTGACTTAATGTGGCGAGGCTTATGAAATCATTATCGTGATTTTAGACCGTGATTCTCACGAGACACTGTGATGAGAATGAAGTCATCCATATCAGCGAGCACCACGTGAACGAAGTAACATCTGTCTGGATATTGACAAGGTTTGAGTAGTTGCGAAATTATAAGTTTTACGTAGATTTATACCTAATTTATACGTAAGTAGGATAGATCGCCATCGTATTACAGGGGTAGGATAGGATAGGTTTTTGGTCCATTAATAAACTCGTAAAAGTTTGATTAGTAACAATCTTTACTCTTTACTTTACTAAAAAGTATTCCCTGCCGTACTTCATTTGCTGAAAGGTTCCAAATTTCCTCCCAGGCCTATATGTAAAATACGACTTCCTAAAAATCAGGAATGAGATCAATGATACAACGATGAACAAAAGGTTTTTTGTTTTTTTTTTTTTTTATATATATAAGGCTAGTGCTATCAATAGCAATGCGGCACTGCGACCTTTGCAGATCTATTGTGCCTGCTAGCCGATTTAGCCGAGTAGCCTCTCCACCTCCACAATGAAGTTGAGAATGCTTCTCGTAGGAGCCAGGATGATCCCCTCAGGAGTCATAACTTCACTGAGAAGGATACGCTTCCTAAGATGGCAGAGAGCAGCACACTCAGTTTCAGACGAGATGCTAATTTTGTTTAAATTATATCTCAGACCGCAGTGTCCCGTTAGATAGCTGACTAGTCTTCTGATATCCATCCTATTGAGTTTGAGTATGTCAATAGGGTGCTTGTTCAGGGGTCGTATAAGTCGTTTAGATTGACGGAGTCCCCGAACGCTGTTCCAAAAGGACAGGTGTTGTAATTTTTCCCACTTGTCTAAGAAGAAATTTATCTTAGACGCGGGAATGCCGCAGAATGGTTCCGGACCTATATACTTGTCACTGGAGCCCTTCCTGGTAAGTTGGTCGGCAATTTCATTGCCCTTGATACCTTTATGGCCTGACACCCACCAAAGCTTAACATTGTTTCTTTTGGCGAGGTCTTGTAGGGTGTCATGGCATTCCTTGACGGTTTTTGAGTTCGTGCTGTACGAACCCAGTGCTTTAAGCGCTGCTTGGCTATCAGAGAGTATGTTGATGGTTACTCCTCTGATGCCAGTCTCAAGATTAAGATTTACGCATGTTAGGATGGCATGTAGTTCTGCTTGGAAGATGCTGGGACTTATTCCCAGTGCCTTCGAGATTTTGCGTTTTGGTCCAAAGATGCCGGCGCCAACGCCGGAAGCCATCCGTGTACCACCTAAGGCCTTTGACATTTAGCAGGGGATCACTGTTTTCCCATGCTGAGCGGTTTGGGATCAGTATCTCAAATCTCTTGTCAAAGGTGAAGGTGTGTGGCAGTGCGTCCGAGACTGTAGTAATCATATCCAGCTCGGGAAGGTGTTGTAATATGGACATGTGGCCTGCGGGCTTACATGGCATATTTGTTCCCGAGCAGAGGATTCTGATTGCACTGCGTAATGCCACCTTTTTGATAAAAAGGTGCAGTGGAGTGAGTCCAATGAGTGCTTCTTGGGCTGCCGTGGGGCAGGTTGGCATAGCGCCTGTGACACCGAGACACGCTAGTCTCTGAAGGCGTTGAAGCTTAACAATTGTAGTTTTTGCTCAACTTTTGACCACCATACGGTGGACCCGTAGGTGACGATAGGTCTAACTATCGCGGTATATAGCCAGTGGACTACCTTAGGTTTGAGTCCCCAGGTTTTACCGTAGGTGTGTCGACAGGCCCACATGGCCTTAGTCGCTTTCATGAGTTTATTTCTCATATTGGAGTTCCAGTTGAGTCTACGGTCTAGGTCAATACCTAGATACTTTACTTCCTCTGAAAATCCTATGCGTGTGCCATTTAGTAAGATTGAGAAGGGTTGTACCTTTCTCCTCTTTGCAAATGGGACTAAGATCGTCTTATTTGGGTTAATAGATAAGCACTCTCTGCCACACCAGTCAGAGATAAATTGGAGCGCAAGCTGCATGCGCTCACAGGCAGTGATCTCGCACTTGCCCGTAACAATGACTACTAGGTCATCAGCATATCCGATGACCTCATAGCCCCGAGTGGTTAGCTTGCGTAGTAGATCGTCGATGACTATCGACCAAAGCAGTGGTGAGAGGACTCCCCCTTGTGGTCATCCTCTAACCACCGATACTGTCACTGAGACCTCTCCGCATGTGGCTGATATAATACGGCTATTTAGCATCGCCCTGATCCAGTGATTAGTGGGATGGTCTACACCCCTGCAGGATAGTGCAGTGGTGATCGAATCATAGCCAGTATTATCGAAAGCTCCCTCTATATCGAGGAAGGCGCAGATTGCGATCTCCTTTTGTATGAAACTATTTTCAATGTGCGTCACCAAGTGGTGTAGTGCATTATCGGTAGATCGCTCTTTGCGATATGCATACTGGTTGGGATGCAGGGGTATCTGGTTTTCCAGGATACCTCTAATATGGAGCTCTATCAGTTTCTCCATTGTTTTTAAAAAGAACGAAGTCAAACTGATAGGGCGATAGGATTTAGGTTGCTCACTTGGTTTCCCAATCTTGGGGATGAAGACAAGATTGACCTCTCTCCAAATTTGGGGTATGTATCCCAGGTTGAAGCAAGACCTAAAAAGAACTATCAGTGATGGTAGAATTGTATTCAAGCCTTTCTGTAAGATTGCAGGAAAGACACCGTCTTTACCTGGAGCCTTGTAGGGTTTGAATGAACCAATTGCCCATTTGACCCTGTCAGCCCATTTGTGTGCTCTCGAGATAGTGCTTTGTGGAGTCGGGCCGCATTTGGCAGCGAGTCTATGTGCTCGCAATGTTTCCTCCAAGACATTCTTTTGGATTTCCTCAATTCGAGGTTGTATTTAGTTAGAGCAGATCTATAATCAGTCCAACTATTATACCGTTTAGCTCTGTTAAACAGCGATCTCACCTGCTTCCTTAGGGACTCAAGCTGAGTATTCCACCAGGGCACACACCGTTTGTGTGTAGTTGTCCTGGGTGTACAGCTGTCTCTGAAGGATGAGATGAGTGCTGCATTGAGCTGGTAAGCCGCTTCGTCGATGTCGTCTGTCGATTCAATCGACTTAAGAAGCATATCCTCTTTAGCGGCGAGTTGAGCTAATGATCAGATAGTGAGGCTTCATTGGAGACATGCCAGTCCCCAATCACATTTGAAATAAACTGGCTAGAGATAGTGAGGTCAAGCACCTCTTTTCTAACCGCGTTTATAAATGTGGGTTTGTTGCCTCTATTGGCAACGGTGAGGTTGTTAATTATAAGAAATTCAAAAAGTGACTCACCTCGTTTGTTGGTATTGCTGCTGCCCCATTCCATATGGTGCGCGTTGGCGTCGCATCCAATTACCAGGTGGTGTTTCTTCTGGTTGCAATACCTAACCAGATCCTGGACTTCTGTGGGAGGGATTTGTTGACCGTCTCCAGGAAAGTAAGCGGAGGCGCATACCACCTCCCTTACTCCTCCATCGGTGGGGACTTCCACAATGACGGCTGCCAGGTCCCTTGTGATGAATTCTGGAATGGGGAGAAAATTTAGGTTAGTGCCGATCACACATGCGACCCTAGGAGAGAAATCTCCTGTGGCGTAAATTAATTTACGCGACCTGTTTTGCAAGGTTCAATCTTCTATAGTTTTCGCGAAAGTAACAAGAGTTAGATCGGGTTAGGCTAGTGTTCGTTTAATATTTTAAAAAATGAAGGTCATGTTTCTTGAAGAAGGGTCAACTTTCCACAATCCTTCTACATATAAATTCACATTAAGTTTCTGCTCTTCTCCCAGTCTACCGTTTTGTGAAAGGAGGTTTTGAAAAGCGAATACTAGTTGTGAAAAGATTAGAAATGATAGAGTAACACATTATTCGCTGAATCTTTCAGAGCCGGTGGTATGCTTTAATGTTCAAAGGTGGACTATAGGGACGAGTTGTGTCTAACGATACAGCGGTGCCTCGGACCATCAATTAATGATTGCAGTCCACAGAATGTTGTAATTATAGAAAATGATACAGGTACCTGACTTGCAATGGTACCAGTATGGTGTTACCAGATCAGAGTTGTCAAAAAGTGGGATCTAGTATCTTCCTGTGAAAAGCACTAGCTTTTTCCGTTGGGTGCTTGCCCCAAACTTACAGATGACAAACTCAATAGGAGAGCTTAAACCAAATTGCCTATTTGCGTACTCGTACTAAGAAGTTACATGGAAATTGGTCATATGGTCTAAAACCCGTTTCTTCTCATTATTAATTTGGTTGAGCTGAGCTTTTCATTTTCGCAGAGGTAGGATCGCAACTTATCGATAGGTAAGAAATACCTCGCATTTAGCAGTTTCTTACCTAAGTATGTATGTAGATCCGTTTATTTCAAATGCATAATTCGATCTATTGAAAATACATCTAATATGTAATCATATATTGTTACAAACTAGTTGCTGGAAACTTTGGAGCATGCACGTGAAGATGGTTGGAGAAAAAAGTTTTGAAATCCAGATGTTGACCCTGAAAAACGTGTACAGCTTTGGGATACCAATTGCCCTTCAGTTACACACGTACCTATGTGCATACATACATATGTGCATCTTTAGATTAATAGGTTAAAGTGTCATCATCTCTTAGTGTTGTAACAAACTGTGGGCAAACAGAAATCGATTTTCCCCTACTTTCTCCTCTGAGTACATTTCATGTTGTACGAATGTGGAATACCCTGGAATGAGCATGGCAGAAAGGACGTTTTTTAAACTCAATTATAAAGCTCGCCTAGAGCTTTTTATTATGGTTTTTGTAAAAATAGCCAACGGGAATTCAAGTCGCAATGGATTTGCTTTGGGGTTTGAAGTTTTAGGTTCAGCGCACCCACAACCTGATATGCGGGGCAAGGATACTCCTCGTTGCAGAGGTGACTGATTTACGTCACGCGGAAAAGAATGCTACCTACATATATACATACATATGCACAATAGCGGACACACCTGCACTAGATTGTATGACACACGAAACTTCTATGTGAATGAAGGTGCGGTCGCTGTATCTATGGGAGTGTTGAAACTATGTCAATTAGACTAAACTGAGATATATGTACAAGTATGTACCTTGGTCAAGGTGTTTTCTCATTTTCTCTTCTGATGCAACAGAGTATTTCAATATTCCTGTCTACACGTACTTTCGTTATATCGTTATTAATGAATCTAAAAATAAAAATTTCAAGATCAATTACAATAAATGAAGACTTTTCAAATAGGTCAAAAGTTCTTATCAATCTAAGGATTACAATTCGAAACCAGAATCTGATAAGGAGAAAATTATCGATTGATTGCTATACCTGATTGGTGGATTGTTGTAAACACTATACCCAAGTATCGTCTTGGGCCCGAGACCAAGACTCAAACAATAATTGAACAGATCACAGGCAATTAAAAAAATTGCGACGGATGTTAACGTACTTACTTACCTACTTAGGTGGTCCTAAAGTTCGTGGTGAACCTGGACCTCAACCAACAAGCCCTTCCAACTAGCACGATTTTTTGCTATCTGTTGCCAGGGTCGCACGCCCAGTTGGTTAAGCTCATTTCCACCTGTGCGCCACTTGAGAGGCGGCCCTCTCCTCGAAGTTGAAGTCGAAAACTCTATGAGCTCTACTGTCCCTTCGCTGCTCTACATGGCCTAGCCATCTTAGACGTTGTACAAGGCCGATGTCGCTGTACAGTTCTTGGTTGAATCTTCTCCTCCACTCCCTCTAAACACAAACGGGACCGAAGATTTTACGCAAGATTTTCCTCTCGAAACGACCAATGGCCTTTTCATCCATTTTTGATAGGGCCCAAGCCTCTGCGCTATAGAGTAGGATTGGGATGATTAAAGTTAATTTTCCGAGAGAGGGCTCTACTACTCAATTGCCTCTTGAGCCCAAAGAAACAGCGGTTAGTTACTTACTTAGGTGGCGCTACAGTCCGGGGTGAACCTGGGCCTCAACCAACAAGCGTCTCCAGCTGGCACGGTCTTGGGCCAGCTGTTTGCAGCGCCGCACGCCCAGCTGGTTAAGGTCCCTTCCACCTGCGTGCGCCCCCGATGATGCGGCCGTCCTCTGCCTCGCCTTCCTTCCGGAATGGATTCGAAGACTCTTCGTTCTTCGTTATATCTTCTCCTCCACACACCGTTTGAACAAACGGGACCGTAGATAGTACGCAGAATTTTCCTCTCGAAACGACCAAGGGCATCTTCTTCCGCTTTTGTTAAGGTCCAAGCCTCTGCGCCGTAAAGTGGGGTACACACCGTCGATCAAAAGTGACGATCAAAACTGATGTGAAGTGTCTCATGTACACACTATAGATTTTGTTTGACACGCAAAACATCATTCAAGTACATAACTTCGCGCAGTCACCATCGACAGCGAATTTGTATTTTTTCATTAAATTCACTAATTCCTGGTAACCTTCGTCTTTTTTGGCCCGACGTATATATTCTGGACACGTTACGTCCCAGAGACAACGATGAGACTCGTAAATATTTTTAAATTGCTCCAGGAATTGCCTACTCTCATCCATGTCCAACGCTTGAATGAAACAATTCACGTACACACTGTCGATCAAAAACCAACATGGCCGCTGATCGTCACTCAGTAGCAGAAATTTTTGCAACTCATCAGTTTTGATCGACAAACCATCATTTACATGTACACACTATCAGTTTTGAGTGACAACCAACAAAAGTGTCACTTTTGATCGACGGTGTGTACCCTACTTAAAGGAGGACGTCTCTTTTAGATGAAAGCAGATATTCGGTTTTACCCTCATTAACCTTGAGACCCATCTTAGCCGCTTCTACCTCAATGCTTACAAAGGCCTCATTGACGTCTCGCTGTATGCGTCCAATCACGTCAATGTCGTCGGCATACGCAAGCAATTGCGTAGACTTGAAATAAATCGTACCTCTTGTGTTGGCCAGTGACTCTTGCACGATCTTTTTAAGCACGATGTTGAAAAAGTTGCATGACAGCGCGTCACCTTGCCTAAATCCTTTTTTAACATCAAAGGTCTCGGATTGCTCATTACCGACCTTAATGGAGCAGCGAGAATTTTCCATTGTCATCCTGCACAGTCGGACGAGTTTCGCAGGGATGTCAAAACTAGACATGGCTTTGTATAGCTCATCTCTATACACGCTGTCATATGCAGCCTTGAAATCGACGAAGAGGTGCTGAGTGTCGATTTGGTATTCCTGGGTCCTCTCGAAGATCTGGCGTAGCGTAAATATTTGGTCTATTGTGGATTTACCTGGCCTGAAACCACACTGATAAGAGCCGATCAGGTTATCCACACACGGTTTCAGGCGTTCACACAATACGGCAGAGAAGATCTTATATGCGATGTTAAGGAGACTTATTCCCCTATAGTTGGCGCAGTTATAGGGGTATCCTTTCTTATGAACCGGGCAAACGATGCTGAGATTCCATTCGTCGGGCATGCTTTCCTCCGACCATACCTTGCAAATGAGATGGTGCATGCACCTTACCAGCTCATCTCCAGCCGCCTTAAGAAGCTCAGCAGACAGGACGTCTGCGCCCGCGGCTTTATTGGACTTAAGTCTTGATAATGCTATTTTGACTTCGTCTAGGTCGGGTGGACTGAATGTATATATAAGATATAATAATTATGAATAAAAAATATGTATATATATATATATATATATATATATATATGTATATACATATATACGAGAGCACCGTGGCGCAGTGGGTAGTGTGTTGGCCTCTGACGCCGATGACACGTGATCGAATCCCGACACAGCCATGTCATCGAACTTATTTTTCACGGTGTTTCTCCTCAGCGGGATTCTGACAAAACCCCCTGTAGTAAAATTGTCATGAAAAGCTTCTCGGAATTCGCTGTTCGGAACCGGCAATAAACTGTAGGTCCCTTTCACCGATGGGAAAATGAAATCACGCACAACATGGGTGATTGAGAGAAGCTCGGCTCAGGTTCTTCATGGACTGTAACGCCAACGTTTATATATATAACTAGTTAAGTATGGAGCACCGTTAAGGTCATATACTTTTAAATTATATGTAAATAGTAGCTTAGTAGCCTTAGTGGAATAAATAAACTCGTTAAAAAAAAAGCAAAAAGTGAGTCAAGGTAGACAATCCTTGACCAATAGTGATCCTGCCAGTAGTAACATTCTGGCCGAGACGTCGGTGTTGTGCGTCTTTTTTGGTTGACAGCATATATCTCGTTTTATCCTCGTTAACCGAAAGACACATTTTAGCCGTTTCTGTTTTAGTACCTTCAAACGCTTCATTGGCGTCCCTCTGTATTCGTCCAATTATGTCAATGTCATCCGCGTACGCAAGCAGTTGCGCAGATTTGAAATAGATCGTATCTCTTGTTAAGGGCAAAAAAAAAACGAGAGAGGAAAAAGGTAAGCATTAGCGCTAGCTTAATAACGCGCTACATGTCACGCGCGTACATTGTTTGAATTGTATTCCAAAATCAGTTGCGAAAATCTGGTATCTGATTGATATGAAACCATAAATCTAAATCCTGTTACTCTTTCAACAAGAAAGTCATTTAGTTTATCAAAGAGACCATGGAGATGACGTGCCAATCTATTATATGATCACGAAATTACTTTATTGTGCACAGTAAGACTGCGATTAACATTTTAGGACCTCGGCAATGTCATTAAAACGTGGCTTAATCTACACCTTCTTTTTGATAAGATTTTGGTATAAAAACCGGATCATGGGGGCAGTTGTTTAGGGTATTGCGAAGATTAATTTGGTGCACTTCAAAATGCTTTCGACACCGCTCCTTATTTTTGTCTTTTCGACTCTTCTGGCGTCCTCGATACGTACGTTCAATATTATTTATTAATTGTATTAGTTTTGTTGTGTCATTAAATAAAAAAAAATGTTAATTTCTTATAGAGGATGAATTCCACGACCCTGCGACTATTTTGGGAATTTCAAAGTCAAGATTTTACGGAATCGGTACAGAAAACCTAACCCCGGAAGAGGAGAAAGATACCAGTTTTTGGTTCAATAAGGCTCAGAATTCTGTAAAAGAAAAAATGAACTCCAAATTCAATACAAATCAGGCGAAGAATGTAATATTTTTCTTGGGTGATGGTATGTCGATATCCACTGTGACCGCTGCGCGGATAAGAAAAGGACAACTCAAAGGTAATACAGGCGAAGCAGAAAAACTATCTTTTGAACAATTTCCATTTTCGGGTCTGAGTAAAGTAAGACAATTGTGCTACTAATTTTTCGGTTGAATTTTAATTTTTTAATTTTGCTATAGACGTATTGTGCTAATGGGCAAGTTGCGGACTCGGCATGCACATCAACAGCCTACCACTGCGGAGTAAAAACCAATCTTATGACTTTGGGTGTTGACGCAAATGTTGTATTCAACGATTGCTCTACAAGCAATGACGATGGCAATCGGTTAGAATCGATACAAACATGGGCTCAAAGGGCTGGGAAAGCGACTGGAATTGTAACCACGACTACTGTAACCCATGCCAGTCCAGGAGGAGGATATGCTCACGTAGCAAATAGGCTGTGGGAAAGTGATAATGATGTTACATTTTATGGAGCGGATGCGTCAAAGTGTGTTGACATTGCCACACAATTGATTACGAACGAGCCGGGCAACAATTTTAAAGTCATACTAGGCGGAGGACGGGGAAAAATGTTGCCGTCAACAGTAACAGACATTTCGGGACTAAAGGGAGAGCGAAATGATGGGAAAAATTTAATTCAGAAATGGCAAGCGAATAATCCAAACGGAATATATGTGGATAATCGAAGTGCACTGTTGAATGCAAATTTATCTAAAGTTGATAGCCTGCTCGGCTTGTTCAGTCACAGTAACCTTGACTATCATTTAACATCGGATCCAGCTACTCAACCAACTTTAGCCGAAATGACTGAAGCAGCTATTCGTGTAGTGGAAAAAAATGAAAACGGATACTTTCTGTTCATTGAGGGCGGCTTAATCGATTACGGACATCATGCCACGATGGCGGGCGTAGCTTTGGATGAAGCGCTAGAACTAGACAAAGCTGTTGAGCTAGCGCGAAGTATAACGAGTAGTGATGACACTTTGATTGTCGTATCATCTGATCATGCTCACACCATGACTATAGCTGGCTATCCGGCGCGAGGCAATAATATTCTTGATATCAACGAAATCGGCGAACCAGGTGACGGCGTACCTTACCTTACACTCAATTATGCTATTGGGCCCAACCCTTATAGGGATTCAACTGGTAAACGATTGGACTTGACTGGGCAATCTAATGACTGTAAGTACTTTTGAGTTTTTATTAATTTCTTAGTTTTTTCATTGAGTTATAATATAAATTAACAATTTCTTTCAGTGTTTGTCTTTCCAAGTAATGTCCCGGCAGCTATGGGCACACATGCTGGTGACGATGTCGGGATTTTTGCTAGTGGACCTCATTCACATCTATTCTCTGGCGTTATTGAACAAAATGTCATTCCCCATTTAATGGCATATGCCGCTTGTATTGGGATTGGTGCAACAGCTTGTGAACCAGATATAAGATGCGAATAGAAAAGAACAAAATATACGGCTTTGAATAAAATATAGTACTTTAAAGCACCATAGACCTTCTACCTTCAATTTCACTGTGTTTTTCATCCTTTTCGTAACTAAATTGAGGAGATGAATACAATCTAACCTACGCTAATTCGAAATAGCAAGACTTCCCATCCTGCGCAGCTAAATTTGATTTTAATAACATTTTGAGATGGTAAAGGGCTAGCAAAGCCCTCGCAGGGGTAGCATCTGCCGGCGGATGCTGGCCGACAAAAAGCGAGTAAGAGCCTCTGCAGCCGAACACCTTACAGCTCTGTTAGTCAGGTCCTACTTCCACCTCCTCGTGGTACCATCTGGAAATTTCCCTACAAGGCAAATTACTGATGGAAGAGACCGAATGGCGAGTATCTTGCGCCAACAAACAGAATTAGTGTCGGCTGGGCCATGGTGTATCAAACCAAAACCGTGAAACCACATATTGCTCAGAAACAAAAAACAGCCTCGGATGATCAAATGGAACGGACCTATGTTGACGACCCTTTAAGAAAACAAACAAGGACCTACGGTTCTGTACGTGGAATGTTAGGTCCCTAAACAGACAACGTGCGGCCGAACAACTTGCCGCTATAAAGCGGACTTAGCCGCCATCCAGGAAATGCGATGGAATGGACCGGCCCATGAAAAACTGCGACATCTACTACTATGTGAGTGAACACTTCATAACGTTCCGCATCAAGGCAAAATTTTGTAAAATCAGCCTCACATGTGTTCATGCCCCCACGGAAGACAAGGATGACAAGGCTGATCGACCTTGCCATGGGGAGAAATCTTCTTTTAGCTAGCACACGCTTTCCGCACCACGATATACACAAAGGCACCTGGCGGTCGCCAGATCAATCAGTCACCAACCAAATTGATCACATCGCGAATGACACTCCTCCACTATTCTTGGTGTTCGTACTTTTCGAGGAGCGAACATCGACTCAGACCACTATCTTGTAGTAGTCAAGATACGTCAACAGATAACACGAACACGGCGGAGTAAAGTTAGAACACCAAGCTATGATGTCGAAAAGCTACTATCGCCGGAGATTGCCAGTGCCTTTTCCAACCGCGTTTCCCTCAAGCTCTCCGATACACCTCAATCCTCCACTCAGTCAGTAGAGCAACAATGGAGCCAGTGCAAACAAGCCCTGAAGAACACAGCAACGGAAGTTCTGGGCCTTAAAACTCCACCACGACGAAACACCTGGTTCGATGACGACTGTAGAAGGATTCATACAGAAAAGCAGGAGGCATTCAAAGCCTCACTACACAAAAAAACAAGAGCGACTCGTGAGCTCTACGAACTTAAAAGAAGGGAGGAACATACGCTTCTCAAGAAAAAAAGGAAGAAGCACGAGAAGTGGGCGATTGAAAACTTGGAGAAGTGCTACTGCAGGCATGACGTTCGAAGATTTTATCAACAGATAAAACGAATGTCTCAATGCTATAAAGCCCGAACAGAAGCCTGTAAGGATGGAAACGGACACCTAGTAGTAGAATCGCAATCGATGCTGAGAATTTGGAAAAACCACTTCTGCAGCCTGTATAACGGCGATGACAGCCAACATAGCGCTGTCAGGCAGAATGACCCATTTCTTAATGACGAAGATCGCAGAGAATTCCGTCCCCCTGACCTCGACGAAGTTGAGATTGCCATGTCGAAACTCAAGTCGAATAAAGCTGCTGGCACTACAGTTCGAGGTGAACCCTAGCCTCAACCAACATGCCCCTCCAACTAGCACGATCTTTTACTAGCCTTTTCCATTGCGCCATCTTAAGTGCGGCTGTCCTCTGTTTCTTCGTCCCTCGGGGTTGGATTCAAGACCCTCCCGGCTGTGGTGGAGCTGTGGTGTCCATTCGCTCTACATGGCCTAGCCATCTTAGGCGTTGAATCTGTAGACGTCTGACTAAACTCATGTCGCTGTAAAGCCCTTAAAGTTCGTGGTTGAATCTTTTCCTCCATCCCCCGTCTGCGTTTATAGGCCCAAAAATCACGCGCAAAATCTTTCTCTCGAACCGACCAAGGGCCTCCTCATCCGCTTTTGATAGTGTCCATGCTTCTCCACCGTAGAGCAGGACCGGGATGATAAGGGTCTTGTATATAGTCAACTTTGTCGTTCGGGAGAGGGCTCTATTACTCAATTGCCTCCTGAGCCCAAAGAAACAGCAAGAGTGATTCTGCGGTTGATTTCGGAACTGATGTCGATGTTCCAGGTCACTGCGGAGCCAAGGTAGACGAAGTCCTTAACTACCTCAAACTTATATCTGCCAATACAAACGTTCTGGCCAAGACATTGGTGATGAGCGTCCTTTTTTGATGATAGGATATATCTCGTTTACTGCCAAACCAATTTTCGCCGCCCTACATCTCAATACTCGCAAACGCGTCATTGACATCTCGCTGTGATCTGCCTATTATATCAATGTCGTCGGCGTATGCAAGGAGTTGCGAGGATTTGAAATAGATTGTGCCTCTTGTATTGGCCAGTGATTTTTGCACAATTATTTCCAATATGATGTTGAAGAAATCACACGACAGCGCATCGCCCTGCCTAAATCCTTTTTTGACATCAAAACTATCGGTAAGGTGTTCACCGATTCGGATGGAGCAGCGAGCATTCTCCAAAGTCATCCTGTATAGTCTGATGAGTTTAGCAGGTATGTCAAAGGTAGACATAGCGTTGTATAGCTCGTCTCTAATTACGGTGTCGTATGCGGCTTTGAAGTCGATAAATATGTGATGAGTGTCGACTTGAAATTCATTGTTTTTTTCCAGGATCTGTCGTAGTGTGAAGATTTGATCAATGGTGGACTTCCCCGGCCTGAATCCATACTGATAAAAGCCTATGAGCTTATTTATAAAATGCTTCAGGCGTTCACACAAAACGGCAGTCTGTAGTTTGCGCAGTCAGAGGGGTCTCCTTTCCTAAGACTCCATTCTTTGTGCATGCTTTCCTTTGACCATACTTTACAGATGAGGTGGCGCATGCTCCTAACCAGGTCATCCCCAGCTGCCTTGAAGAGCTCAGCAGACAGTCCGTCTGAGCCATTAGCTTTGTGCGACTTGAGTTTCGATATGGCAATCTTAACTTCGTCGCGGCCAGAGGGACGGAATTCTCTGCGGTCTTCGTTGTTAAGAAATGAACGTTAGTGTAATTGGTCGGTAGTTGGAGGAAGAAGATGATTTCCCTTTTTGGGAAAAATGCTATTTTCCACCTACTCGGAAAGAGTAGGAAAGGTGAAAAAGCTTACGCAGTGGTTTTACCAGCGTAGAATCACACCTCTTCAGAACTATTGGGCCAATACTATCTGGACCAACGGATTTGTGTATGTCGGGGTCCTTAAGAACCCTTGCGGCTGTACGAGTGCGGATGTGGATTAGTCCCGCGGTGGAATTGACGCACTCTAGTAAAGGCGGAGACAAAGGAGGTATAACAAAGAGCAGCGTTCAAGGTTTTGGTGGTGATTATGATGGTGCTCTTGTAGTATAAGCCGAATTGTAGGGTTTTGAATACTTCCGAGTAACAAACAGTTAATGAAATATCGCCATCGAATGTTTGTTTCACGGCGATCCTCCTCGTTCGGAATCGGCATTAAACTGTAGCTATCTTTCACCTATGTGAACAATAAATCACACACAACATGGATGATTGAAGAGAAGCTTGGCTCTGGTCCTTCATGGGCTGTAACGCCACCAAAGAGAAAAAAAGAAAAGGGACCTTTCTCAGGCGTTCTTAAGAAAAATTATTTTGGGATGTTATACGAGTGGGTGGGGGAGAAGGGAGCGAACAAACAGAGCAAAGAAGTTGATCGCGTTTAACTTGGCAAACGCCAGCTTCGATCTCTGTCCCTGCTCAATCCAAGTTTACACACAGCCTCCGCGTGGCCTCCCCTGGATAGCTATACTGGCACCCGCCAGGTAGTGAACCAATGGGTGCAGCGACCCGACCCCTTGTTCCTGGGGAAAGAGGAACCTGGTCCTCCAAGTTGGGGGTTGCGCTTAGGTCTAACATCCCTATCGCTTAATACAAAAATTTTGTTCAGAGACAACCAATAGCCTCGGATACGGACGGATTACATGTTGACGACCCCCGCAAACGTCAAAAAAGAAACGAATTTCGGTTCTGCACCTGGAACGTTAGGTCCCTCAACAGACCAAGTGCAGCCGAACAACTGGTCAACTCTTTGGACTGCTATAAGGCAGACATTACCTCGCTCCAAGAAGTGCGAAGGGATGGGCCAGGCAAAAAGCGGATGAGAAACTGTGATAAATACTATGGAAACTGCTACAGGGAAAATAGACAACGCTTTTTCGGATGCGGATTTGTTGTTCGAGGCAGACTCAGGAAAAAAGGCTTAAGCTTCCAGTATGTAAGCGAACGCCTCATAACTATCCGCATCAAGGCCAATTTCGGCAATATAAGCTTACTTTGTGTCCACGCCCCCACAGAGGAGAAAGATGACCGACATACAGACGACTTCTATGATCTCCTAGGCAGAACGTATGCGCAATGTCCCAGCCATGATACCAAAATCGTTCTAGGAGATTTCAATGCGAAGCTGGGTAAGGAAGCAATCTTTGAACGGGTCATTGGAAAGCACAGCCTACACAACACCACGTCAGAAAACGGACTAAGGCTATTGGACTTTATGGCAGGACATAACCTGGTAGTAGCAAGTACACGATTCCCACAACTCAACATCCATAAGGGGACCTGGCCGTCTTTCGATCAATCGACAACCAACCAAATTGATCATATTGCGACCGACGGCAGACACTCCTCCAGCATCCTAGATGTCCGAACTTTTCGACGAGCCAACATCGACTCGGATCATTACTTTGTTGCAGCCAAGGTACGGATACGAATCTCTCGGAACCAACGGAGTCGAGTAAGAACACCAAAATTTAACGTCGGAAAGCTGCAATCGCAGGAGACCGCCAGGACCTTCGCCGATCAAGTCTCCCTCAAGCTCTCTCAAGTCCCGATGCAATCTGCAGAAACCATAGAACAGCAATGGAGTCGTTGTCAGAAAGCCATTAGAGAGGCCGCCTCAGATATATTCGGTTTCGAGCCACCACCGTCGAGAAACCCCTGGTTTGATGATGTGTGCAGGCAGGCCCATGTAGAGAAACAGAATGCATACATGGCCACATTGCATCGACGGACGAGAGCTGCCCGCGAGCTCTATGAACAGAAAAGGAGGGAGGAGCATACGCTTCTGAGAAGGAAAAAGAAGCTGCACGAGAAGCGCGAGATCGAGGAGATGGAGAGATGTTACTGTAGGAACGACGTTCGAAAATGTTACCACAAAGTAAAACGAACATGCCAAGGCTATAGAGCCAGAGCAGAAGCCTGCAGGGATAAGCACGGACAACTAGTAGTGGAGTCACAGTCGATGCAGAGATTGTGGAAGGACCACTTCTGCAGACTGTATAACGGCGATGATAGTCAAAATGCCGCCGTCAGGCAGAGCGAATTATTCACAATGGACGAAGACGAAGGAGAATCCCGTCCACCCGACCTAGACAATGTTAAGATAGGGATATCAAAACTTAAGTCTTATAAAGCTGCTGGAGCAGACGGACTCCCCGCGGAGCTGTTTAAAGCAGCTGGCGATGAGCTGGTTGGGAACATGCACCAACTCATCTGCAAGATATGGTCGGAAGAACGAATGCCCGATTAATGGAATCTCAGTATCGTTTGCCCGGCCCATAAGAAAGGAGACCCCTATGATTGCGCCAATTACAGAGGGATAAGCCTCCTGAACATCGCGTACAAGATCCTCTCTGCCGTACTGTGTTAGTACCTGAAACCGTTCGTGGACAATCTGATAGGTTCCTACCAGTGTGGTTTCAGGCCAGGAAAATCCACGATAGACCAAATATTTACACTACGGCAGATCTTGGAGAAGACCCATGATTTCCAGGTCGACACGCATCATCTTTTCGTCGACTTTAAAGCCGCGTATGACAGTGTTTATAGAGACGAGCTATACGGAGCCATGTCATGTTTTAACATTCCTGCCAAACTCGTCAGACTATGCAGGATGACTATGGAGAACTCTCGCTGCTCCATTAAGGTCGGAAGTGAACTAACCGACCCCTTTGATGTTAAAAAAGGTTTTAGACAGGGTGACGAAATCATGTGATTTCTTCAAAATTATTCTTGAAAAGATCGTGCGGGACTCTGCGGCCAATACATGAGGTACGATCTACTTCAAGTCCACACAATTGCTTGCCTACGCAGATGACATTGACGTTATTGGACGAACAAAGCGAGACGTCAATGAGGCGTTCACAAGCATTGAAGCAGAAGCGGCGAAAGTGGGTCTAAGGGTAAGGGTAAATGGGGACAAGACCAAATATATGCTGTCATCCAAGAAAGAAGCACAACACCGACGTCTTGGTCAGAACGTCACCTTCGGCAGCTATATTTTTGATGTAGTCGAGGACTTCGCCTACCTTGGCTCGGTAGTGACAAGCAGCAACGACACCAGCGCTGAGATAAAACGCAGAATAACTCTTGCCAATCGCTGCTTCTTCGGGCTCAAGAGGCAATTGAGTAGTAGAGCCCTCTCTCGAAAAACTAAGGTTTCCCTCTACAAAACCTTAATCATCCCGGTCCTCCTCTACGGCGCTGAGGCTTGGACGTTGTCAAAAGCGGATGAAGAGGCTCTTGGACGTTTCGAGAGGAAAATTCTGCGTGCAATCTTTGGTCCCGTTTGTGTAAACAGAGAATGGAGGAGGAGATTCAACCAAGAACTGTACGGGCTGTAAAGCGACATCGGTCTGGTTAGACGTCTTTGGATCCAACGTCTAAGATGGCTAGGCCATGTAGAGCGAATGGACATCAACGCTCCGACCCGAAGAGTCTTCGACTCCAACCCCGAGGGACGACGCAGCAGAGGACGACCGCATTTAAGGTGGCACGCACAGGTGGAAGGGTACCTCAACCAACTGGGCGTGCGGCACTGGAAGCGGCTGGCCGAAGATCGGGCCGGCTGGAGAGACTTGTTGGTTGAGGCCCTGGTTCACCCCGAACTGTAGCGCCATCAAAGTAAGTAAGTACATATGTATACGAGTGGGTAAGTGATGATCGACATGGAGCGCAGTATGTAATACGAAAGTATGTATAAGCAAATGTATCTTCTTTCCATCTGTCTATCCTTTTTCGCTAATTTACACGCCATTTTTGACTTCAATTGGACATTGTTGTGGCGGGCGTACAAGTATCTCCTTGCATATCTTAACCCATTCGACGCATAATTAAACAATAAAGACCTGATAAGATTTGCCAAAAAAAATCCTTAATTGACACTGCCTATTTTTTATAATACACATACATAAGTACTTACTTAGATAAGATAAAGTAGCTGGCGAGTATCTGAATTACACCACTAATTCGTTTTTGATTTATACGCCTTTTTGGATTGTCGACAACTGATTGTTTTATGTATTCTGGAAGCTTTATATTAACATAAAGAAACTAAAGAAAGAATTTCTTTAAAAGCAAAGTATATAGATAGACAAAAAGAGAGACGCTGTTATACATGCTTTGCGGATTTGTAGGCGTAGATGTATATCGCCAAACATCCTTAGCCTGAGGTGTAGTAATATCCTTTTTCAATTTGCTTACAAAATGTGTAAGTGGATGGAAATTACTTCTTCTGGAATGTAACGACTTGAGCGATAGAACATAATGTTGAACCGTAGAAATTTGGTTTATAAAAATGGCTATGAATCATTGGCCTACATCCAAGCAAATCCAACTGACATCAGAGACTCAAATATCGTGTTTTTATTTATTTATTTATTAAGCTTATTGCAAGCTACTAAAACTAAACTTGAACAACCTAAACTTAAACCAGAGGAACTTATCCTAGTTCGATGAAGCGGTCGTAGAAAGAGTGGTATAGACCTTAAGCGACTGGGGTTGGTATTAAGTGAGAACAATTCCAAAAGGGCAGGATGGTATACGAAAAGGATGTCTCCTACATCCCGACGTGCTTTCAGAGAAGGATACGCTTCCTGAAATGGCAGAGAGCAGCACACTCACTCAGTATGTGCTCTGCTGTCTCTTCGTCCACAAGACAGAGTCGGCACTCAGTTTCAGACGAGAGGTTAATTTTGTTACGATGATATTTCAGACTGCAGTGTCCCGTCCCTGACGATGATATTTCAGACTGCAGTGTCCCGTCCCTGACTAGTCTTCTGATATCTAGTCTATTTAGGTGTGGATATAGAATAGAGTGTTTGTTCAGGGGCCATATCGTTTCGATTGGCGAAGTCCTTGAACGCTGTTCCAAACGACAGGTGATGTGATTGTTCCCACTTATCTAAGAAGTTTTAGGGAAAGGGAGAGGGAGAGTTTTGCGCAGGTTCAAGAGTTATATAGTCTTATGGTGTTTTAGATGTTTGACACACAACCTGAACGGAGTGCACTTGTTTGGGTCGTGGATGTTCGTTCACTACTCTCAGGGGTGGTTGTCCTAAATAGGACGAGAGCTGACCGAATTTCGCGTTGGTTATAATTGTCAGCAATGGTTTCGTGCACTTTTGGTGTTATATTGCACATCCAGAGGATAAATGCATGATTTAACCATATACTGTGAGTGTAATGCCTGCAGCAGTACGTTTGATCACTTCCCATTCACAACTGTGTTGCATAGTTTTTTCCGTATAGGAATTGCTTTTTCTTGGCTATGAAACGAATTTGAACTATAGACCTGCCGCTCGACGGTCGATGATGTTAACTACTGCACAACGGCCACCCCCGATGATCTTAGACTTGGGAATGCCGCAAAAAGGTTCAGGACCTTACATATGTATATTGTGTATTTAATACCTTTGTGCCCTGGTACCCACCAGAGTTTGACATTGTTTCTTTTGAAAGATACTAGGACTCATTCCTAGAGCCTTCGAAATATTCCGATTTGGTCCAGGGATGCCGGCGCCAAAGCCAGAAACCATCTTGGAGCTATCCGTGTACTACCTAGGGCCTTTGACATTAAGCAAAGGGATCATTGGTTTCCCAAGCTGTGCGGTTTGGGATCAGTATCTAAAATTAATCAGAGATGAACTGATTTGTATGCATGGCCGTAATCTCGCAGTCGAGATTGGTCGAATTGTGGAGTAGGTTGTCGATGACTATCGACCAGAGAAGGAATGAAAGGACTCCTCCTTGTGAACACCCCTTAGCCGCCGATACTGTCACCGAGACGTCTCCGGACGTGGCCGATATAATACGTCAATTCAGCATCGTCCTAATCCAGTGATTAGTAGGATGATCTACTCCTCTGCAGAATAGTGCAGTTTTGATGGTCAGTCATAGCCAGTATTGTTAAAGGCCCCCTCGATATCGACGAAGGCGCAAATCGCGTTCTCCTTGCGTGTTAAACTATTTTCAACACCCGCCACTAAGTGATGCAGTGCATTCTCAGTATATCGTTCTTTGTGATATGCATATAGGTTTGGATGCAGTGGTATCTGATTCTTTAGGATACCTCTAATATGGACCTGATAGGACGGTAGGACTTAGGTTGTTCAATTGGTCATCCAATCTTGGGGATGAAGAGCAGGTTGACTTCTCTCCAGATTTGTGGGATGTAATCCAAGTTGAAAAAGACCTAAAACTGTCCAAGCCTTTCTTTAGAATTGCAGGAAAGATACCGTCTTTGCCTGGTTCCTTACAGGGTTTAAATGAACCAATCGCCCATTTAACCCTATCGGGGCTGAAAAGTCTACGAGAGAGGCCGTTCGTTTTACAGTCAATGTTATTTATGGCGCTCGTCTGATGGTCTACTGGGGAGTAGAACCAGGTAAATGCCTCAAACATGGTCTTAAGGATTTCCTTGCGATTGACAGTAAAGGTACCGTCTGGTTAACGAAACAGCCCGAGTCCATTTGTGTGCTCCTGTGATATTGCTTTATAGGGTCGGGCCGCAGTTGGTAGATAGATAGATAGATAGATAGGGCTTGGGGGGTGGGACAGAGTCACCTGATCACTGCGGCCACGATTGGGCCTATTGTGATGTCCCCCACTTACAGTTCACTCAGAAAACCTGAGTTCGTAATAAAGCTTAGTATGCTTTTGAGTGAACTGGCAGCAATTTCTTCTGCTTCAAGATAATGCTTGCCTAGGTGACGAAGACGTGTACTGACCAGGCAGTTACAGTGGCATAGTATGTGCTCTGCTGTTTCTTCGTCTTCATTACACATACGGCAAGTGTCATCTTGTATGATGCCCATTGTTTTGAGGTGTTTATTAACTGGGCAGTGTCCAGTAAGGAAACCTGTGATTAAACGAATCTGACTCCTCGAAAGCATGAGAAGTTGTTTCGTTCTTTTGAGGGATGTAGTTGGGAGGAACAGCTTGGCTTGTCTGCTACCTTTCGTTTGTGACCAGTAGTGATCCGTCGTGTTCCTTAACCAATTTTTTATGCAGCATTTGGTGGTGCTAGTAGGTATGCCGCAGAAAGGCCGTGGCATCATAAATGGTGATGCAGAGCCTTTCCTTGCTAGTAGGTCCGCCTTTTCGTTGCCTGTATGGCCGCTGTGTCCAGGTATCCAAATGAGATGAACTCTGTTTGTACTGGCCAGCTGATGAAGTAGCTGTAGGCAGTCCCATACCAGCTTGGAGGTTATTTCAAAGCTCTTTAGGGCTTGAAGTGCAGCTTTGCTGTCAGAGAGAATATAAATGTTTTTGTTAAGTATATTTCTGTTTATATTTTCTCTGAGGCAGAGTTCTATAGCAAATATCTCTGCTTGAAAAACGGAGTTATAACTGTCCATGCTGACGTAAATGCATGTGCCTGTATTTGCTCCGTATACTCCAGCCCCAACGCCTTCGTCCGTTTCGGAGCCATCTGTGTACCACACGTAGGATCCACGGTTGAAGGAGGGTCTATCCTGTTCCCAGTTTTGTCGGTTAGGGAATGTGACCTTGTAGTTTTGGCTGAAGTTATATCTGGGGAGACAGTTGTCTGTAAGAGATATCTTTAGGATTTCATGCCTGTTTATTTCTGTAAGGATGTCAGGGTGAAAGAGCCTACGGTTAGAGTCATCCTCCATGATCATCCTGTGGGCGAAGACCATTGCTTCTTTCTTCAGTTGGAGATGAAGAGGTGGCAGGTCTGTGATGACTTCTAGTGCTGCTGTGGGGGTTGTTCTCATGGCCCCAGTGATACAGATGCAAGCTAGTCTTTGCAATTTGTTGAGCTTGGCTTGCACTGATACTTGTTTTGTTTTGTGCCACCAGACGGGCGCAGCATATGTAAGGATTGGTCTGGTGATTGCTGTATATAGCCAGCGGGACATTTTGGGGTTTGTGCCCCAGTATTTGCCAGTGAGACTTTTGCTGGTCCATAAGGAGATCCTGGCTTTCTCAATGGTCTTTGTAATGTGAGAGTTCCAAGTGAGCTTTTCGTCTAGAGTTATCCCTAGATATTTGACTTCTTTTGAGAACTCTATCTCTTCACCAAAGAGGGTAGGCTTAGTAAGTTTGTGCCTGTTCCTTCTTTTGGTGAAGGCGACTATGGTGCTTTTTCTAGGATTTACATTTAGTGCAACCTTTATGCACCAGTTAGCATCAAGGTTTAGTGCCCGTTGGAGGAGTTCCGAGACTGTGTCTTCGAATTTGCCTCTGATCAGGATCACTATGTCGTCAGTGTAGCCTTGGACATAGAAGCCATTGTTGCTGAGTATGCTTATCAGTTCGTTGACCACGATGGACCACAGGAGTGGTGAGAGAACCCCGCCTTGAGGGCATCCTTTCGCGGCGTTAACGCTGATTTTGTCATTGCCTAGCGAGGTGTTTATTTTCCTGTTGCTAAGCATATGTTGGATTCAATTGCATGTGGTGTTGACCACCACTGTGCTGAGGATGCAACGTTTTATTTGGGTGTATTCGGTGTTATCGAAGGCACCCTCAATATCGAGAAAGCAACCTATCGCAATTTCTTTGTCGCTCAGGGATTTATTAATCCGGGCCGTTAGTTCCTGAAGAGCATGCGTGGTCGATTTCCCAGGCTGGTAGGCATATTGGTTTTTGTGAAGTGGTGATCTTCTCAGTGCACCGTCCCTGATATGCCTATCCAAGATTATTTCCATTGTTTTTAGGAAGAAAGAGGTAAGGCTTATCGGTCTGTAGGACTTAGGCAGGTCTGTGGGTCTACGGCCTACTTTGGGAATGAATTTTACCTTTACCTCTGTCCAGCTTGTTGGTATGTGTCCCCATGCATAGCTGGTTCTAAAGATGTTAATGAGCATGGGGCTAATTTGCGCACTCCCCTTCTGAAGAAGTGCTGGGAAGATGCCATCCTCCCCCGGGGATTTGTATGGGTCAAAAGAATTGATGGCCCATTTTATGCTTCCCTCGTGAAATATCGTTCGTGCTCTCTTCCAATCCTCCCTGTTTGGTCTAGCTGCCCTGATCTGCGGAGGTATGTTAGAGAGATCAGAGGGAATGATGTTAGAGTCCGGGAAGTGCGTACTGGTCAGAATTTTGAGTACTTCCGTACCATTTTCCGCGTAGGTGCCATCTGCTCTCCTCAACAAATCAATTTGGTTAGTGTGCTCTTTAGCGAGAACTCTGTGGATGCGAGCGCTGCTCTGAATGTCTGAAAGACTGCTGCAGAACTTTTTCCATGAGTCTCTTTTGGCTCTTCTAATCTCTTGGTTGTAGTTGGTGAGTGAGGCACGATACTGCGTCCAGTCACCAGTCCGTTTAGCCCTGTTGAACAGTTTTCTGGTCAGTGCTCTTAGCTTGGCCAGATTGTTGTTCCACCACGGAGTGGTACGGTTGCCTGGCTTAACTTTCTCCAGGCAAGCGTTGTGAAAAGCAGATAAGATGGTAGCATTGAGACTGTCGCAGCAGAGTTCGAGGCTGTCTATGTCTCTGATGCTGTTTGGACAGTTTCCGATCGTTTGTGCGATTTCTAGGCTATAAGTGTCTAATTCTATCTCCCGCTTTTATGTCAAAACAGATCTGTCGATGGTCTGACATCAATGTTTCTGTTGAGACATGCCAGTTTTGAATCGAGTTACCTATGAACGGGGTAGTTAGGGTGAGGTCTAATACCTCTTCTCTAATTCTATTCATAAAGGTGGGATTATTTCCACGGTTTATGATATTGAGGTTGTTCCTAAATATGAATTCAAATAGGTACTCACCTCTTTTGTTGATGTCCGAGCTTCCCCATGCTGTGTGGTGTGCGTTTGCGTCACAGCATATGATGGTGTGTGAGCCTCTTCTTCCAAAGTGGTCGAGAAGATCCTGCAGTGGTGTGAAGCCCAGATCCGTGGAGTCGCCCGCAAGGTAGGCTGAGCAGATTACAGCTTCTGACCTACCTTCCGCAGTGGATAGCTGGATGATGGCAGCTGCCATGTCCTTATTCGTGAATTCTGGAATGGGAATGGCTTTAATATTGTTATTGAACATTAAGCAGGCTCTAGGTCGTCCTTCATTTGTGGAGTCGTAGAGCAGCTCACCTGATAGTCCTTTGATCTGGTCTTTAATGGTGTACGGTTCCTGGATAAAGGCTATATCGAGGTGCTCCTTGTTAAATCTATGGCTCAGTACCGCGGACGCGGCCTTTGCATGCTGTAGATTTACTTGGATGCACCTTAATCCCGACATGATGGATTCAGTGAGGTACTGGCAGGCCTGCCAGTGTTAGTAATTGTCCCAACCATAGGACTGACCCCTGAAGTCTTGGCTGCCCGAGTAGCAGTCAGGTAGCCCTGACGTTTGGGGTACTTTCGTTGTTTCTATGGTTGGTGCACTAACGCCAGATGCAACGGTTGTTGCTCTCTGGTTTGGCTTAAGCGGCCTACACACGCGCTACGGATCGAATGGATCGGTTGCGATTCAAACAGATCGTCCTGTGTGTGGGCTAGTTTGCTACAGATCGCAAGTTTTCAAATGAGTTTGATATTCTTGCATTCGGTAGTGTGTGTGTGGCGCGGTTGAAAATGTTGCGATTCAAACAGATCGTCCTGTGTGTGGGCTAGTTTGCTACAGATCGCAAGTTTTCAAATGAGTTTGATATTCCTGCGATCGGTAGCGTGTATGTGGCGCGGTTGACGATGTCTAGGAAACGTCCACCCGAAGTTGTTAGAGTGCATCTATGCAGTCTGTTTACGATTGTATTTATGATTCGTAAGTGCACAAATGTATGTTATAAAACTGTGAACATCGAATCATAAAATGAAAACAGGCCATAAAATGAAACAAGCAATAAACACTCGCAGGCAATAGGCAATAGAATTATGAGACCCTCATTCACATTTTTGTGAATGCATGTATCTATATATGAATAAGTTATTAGGATCAGAAACCACTCCTGCATCCACAGTGAACATTTCTCTTTCATTATCCTTTCTTTCCTTTTTTCACACAATATATACACCACACAACAAAATTATTTTTTCTCCGCGATCCATCCTTACTCGACGGCGAACAGCGTGAAATGAAGAACGTATACCGATCCACAAGTGTGTGGCGAAATGACTTCAAACCGATCCATTCGATCCGTAGCGCGTGTGTAGGCCGCTTTATGCGCGCCGAGTTCCTCACTCGCTTTCTTAGGCATGGCCGGTATACCTTGGGCATCGCACTTCGGATGGGCTTGTGCCCTGTCCTTAGTTTTGTTGTCCGCAGTTACCTTTGCCTGCTTGGGAACTCCCTTGATCCTAATAAGGATCTGGGAGAAGTTGAGGAATAGTTTAAACCTTTGCTTCACAATGGCGTCTTTAGAAGCCTCATCGATAGCAAAGGTTACTTGATCCCCACCGCTTTTTTCCTTAGCAATCCTGAGGACTCTCCATCCTTTAGTGCTAATGTTCGCATTCTGCCTCATTATGCGCATAACGAAGGTGTCCTTGGTAAGGTCATCGGCTTCGGGGACGAATGTTACGCAGGTGTATAACTTGGGTATGTCATTACCCTGAGTTGCACACAGATCTGCGTTCTTCCATGGCTTGATCTTCTCTATCGACGACATGAGCCAATTTTTTGTTTCTATGTCGTGACAGGTGATGGAAAGCCATCCATTTCTGGCTGAGGTGGCCTCGAATCGGAGTGCAGGACAATCTTTGTCTGCCTTGTCCATTTCCACTAACAGGCTCTTCCTCACTAACTTCATTTGTTCGTCCGTTAGGGTCTCTTGCGGGTGTTGCGAGTGCATGATGGCGACTTTGCACCGAGCAATGGCATCCCGGTAGGATGGCTCGGGTGCATCCGTGCGCTCTCGTGCACCTCCACTATTTCCCTTAGTGGGTTTTGTTTTATTTTCGCACCCAGGACGATCATTTTTATTACCAGCACATGAGCTACTAGGTGCTTCTGTGTGTGGTCGACTCTTCTTGCGGATATTCTCCACAATGGAGTTGTCGTTAGATCGGCTGCGTTTGGGATTTGATGCATCGGCATTTTTTTGAGCTTCCCTTTCCGCTAGCACGAGAGCATATCTTGCTCTTTCTTTTTGTTTCGCCTCTTCGGGCTCCATCCCGTCCCGGATTAGAGCGGAAATTCGTCGCCTTTGGGCCCCGGTGAAATGCTCTTGTTTCTGCCGAGGTTTTTTGGCGTCGTTAACCACTACAACCTCGGCGCTTGGACCTTTAGGTACCTGAGCGTTTTGGTTGTCCATCTTGTTGGACGGGAATGTGGTTGCAGAGTTTGGAGATGGTTCTGTGACTTCTGTCTCCATTTCATGTACTGGTGAGCGGAGGAGATATTCTTCCTCCGACTCTGTTGGTGTTTTGTTTTTGTTTTTTTTTGTGTTTGTTGTTCATATGTTGATCCCACGAGTATGGCGAGAATTGATGGTCACATAGTAACAGAGCTCCCATGTAGATGTAAGGCTAGTTACTATGTGAGGGCGCCCGGTATCACATAGGGACCGTACGTTTGCGATGCACATTTTTGTATTTTTGTATTCCCTGCATCATTCAGTCCTCGGCACGTATTCCAACCACCTTGACTTGGGAATGTAAGTGCTCTTGGTCCGCGGGGGTGCAGTGACCCCTACCACATTACGTGGCCTTCCCCTATCCGCCACCTGGGGACGCGCCGGGTTGCCTGAGAAGCTCGAGTTTACCCGGTGCCGCAGTTGGTAGCGAGTCTATGTTCTCGCAGTGTTTCTTCCAAGACATTCTCTTGGATTACCTCAGTTCGGGGTTGTATTTCGTTAGAGCAATTCCATATACAGTCCAACTATTCGTTCGGAATAGTCGGAATTGCTTCTTCATTTACATCAGCAACCTAAAGGAAACAAATTGTAATGTAAATTGTTTACAATTACAATAGTTCCCCATTCAAATACGATTCTTATAGCATGAATATTGCACAATATTGTATTACAAGGACATTTGCCTGAAGTGTGATTTCAATGCATTTAACCAGAGTGTCCTTGACTCTATCCCGTTATGCATCGTAACGAGCATCAAGTGTAGCTATCCTAATATTCTAGCTAAGGCACGTACGAGCACACCCTAAACAGGCGGAAGGATAAGTTAGCACTTACTCAGTCGCGACAAGTGGGTCGGTGGAAATGGCGGTAGATACGAAATTACCATTTTCACTGAAATTGCATTGGCACTCAGTGCGCCGAATTGCGCAAATTCAAGATTAATAGCTACTTCACCCTAAGTTCGTTTAAAAATTGATTTCGAAAATTCTTTCGTCTTCTCATTTTTGATTGAGTTTCATAATCGAAAACGAGTTTAATTATTTAGATAAAATTTCATTGAGATCGTTTTTTAGGGTTCCGTACCCAAAGGTAAAACGGAACTCTATTACTAGGGTACGCTGTCCGTCCGTCCGTCCGTCTGTCACCAGGCTGTATCTCATGAACCGTGATAGTTAGAGAGTTGAAATTTTCACAGATGATGTATTTCTGTTACTACTAAATACTAAAAACAGAACAGGGGGCTCCCGTACAACAGACATGATTTTCATCCAAAAAATCCCCTTAGTCTCCATACTGAACTAAAGTTAGTCGACAATATCTCACAACCAGTAGCAAACTTCCCAGTTTTGATCTCTTTTGTGTCTTTGATGAATTAATCCTAGCTGCAAACCTTTTCCCCATATTTATTGTTATTCACCTTTGCACATCGTTGCTGTCAAGTAAAATAATTGATTTGAATTCAATGGACACATATGATCAACTATATTTCATCATGAAGATTTTTGATTATCAAAGTAATATGCCGATAACCTGCCTGCAACCAAGATCTGTCATCATACAAAAAATGTGATTTAATGTGATGACTGATGAGGTAACATACATAGTCTCTTTCATATTTATATATACAGATGGTACGGAACCCTTCGTGCGCGAGTCCGACTCGCACTTGGCCGGTTTTTTTTTTTTTTTTTTTTTTGTTGAAGGCTTCTGCTATCCGCTGAAGCACTCAGACGCAATCACTGGTCCATTGTACTCCAGACAGACACCTTACATTACTGTATTTTCCCCGTTTTCCGGAGAAAACTTTGAAGGAGCTTCACTGGTAGAGCTAAGGGATTCGGCACCCACCACGTCGGCTCCAAGTGTGCGCCACCGTGCGCGAGCAAAGCTGGGACAATTACGGAGGAAATGGTCTGCAGTATCATCCTCCTCTTTGCCACATGCAGCACAGGTAGGCGTCTCACTGATGCCGAGCACGTAGAGATGCTTGGTAAAAGTGTAATGGCCCGTGATAACTCCCACAAGCCTTCTGCAGTCGATTCTCCTTAAAGACAGGCGGAATGCTGCAGACATCAGGGCATACGCGCTTAGTCATCCTGCAACCCGGACAATCCCTCCACCTACGGTTGTGTGTGTTAAATACACAATCGTTAATGTAGGAATTTACCGTGGACGCAGGTAGACCTGGAGCGGGTTCAGGTCCTGAGAAGTTCTCCTCTGAACCCATTCTAGCGAGTTCATCAGAGATCTCATTTCCTGGGATCCCAGAGTGGCCTGGAACCCATACAAGCCTTAATGAACTTAGTCTGCCGACTCTGTTCAAGAAGGACTTGAGTTCAATCACTAATTTGGAACAAGTTAGGGGGTTACACACAGCTTTTAGTGCAGCTTGGCTGTCACTACAGACGCATATGCTTTCCCCCTTCCACCACTTCCACTTTCTTGCTTACTTGAGGACATTTTTTTTTCTTATTTGTGGCAGTGGGAGACGCTGGCTCTGATGGATTGGGTTTCAAACAAGCGGCAACTAGAAACCCCCGCAATGCGGGCAAACCGCCTACAAATCCATGCCACATAGAGAACCGCTCGTGAACATTACGAGCAGAAAAGGAGTGCGGAACACACGCTTTTGAGGAGAGTATGAAAAGCACGAAATCGGGGAGATGGAGAGATGCTACCACAGGAATAACGCTCTCAAGTTCTAAGAAAAAGTAAAACGAACATGCCAGAGCTATAAAGCCAGAGCGGAAGCCTTTAGGGATGAAGACGGACAACTAGTAGTAGAGTCACAGTCGATGCTGAGAATATAGAAAGAACACGTCTGTAGACTATTCACGGCGATTAAAGATCTAATATCACTGTCAGGCAGAATGATCCATTTGCAACGGACGAAGATGCAAGAAAATCTCGTCCACCCGACCCAGATGAAATTAAGCTAGTAATTCTAAGACTAAAAATGTTGTCTAGGTGCGACCCGCAAGGCCCACACAACTAACTTCCAAGTGGGAAAATTAAGACACCCATTTAATTTCATTTTTAACCCCCGACGCAAAAAGAGGGGTGTTATAAGTTTGAGGTGTCTGTGTGTCTGTCTGTGGCATCGTAACTCCTGAACGAATGGACCGATTATGATGCCTTTGAGAGCTTTGAAAGCTTTAGCTTTTTTGAAAGCTAACGTGATCGAAATGATTCTTAGCTACAATATGTGATGATCTGTTCAGGTGTTTCAAAGTCATTAACTCTTTTTGTTAGCTACGGTAAGGTTCTTAGAAGAACAATGGGTAATGTATCGGTTCTCGTCCGATCACCGCAATCTACCAGCATCGGGCGCGGTGCGCGATGGGGAACCGCTTGGAAACACCGCGTGTTGTTGGCATCAAGCCGCCTATTTGCTGTCGCTCCATGTAACCCAGGGTAAGGCAATGCACACTCATGTGCGCACATTAAACAATCTATTGCTCATAAGCTGCTCACGTGCGTGTGCAATTTCTATTGCTGAAAGTTTCTAATTTAGACTATATAGAAAATGAAGCCATCTTAGACTAAAATATTATAAAAATGAAAAAAAAATAAAAGATCAAATGTTCAAGCGAAATGTTTCCATGTTTTATCATTCTGCAAACAACTCCCGAGCAGTAAATCAACTCAATTTAGCTCACGAACGCGAGTGTGTGCATTTATGGAAACTCAACCCATGTGCGCACTCCAGATGTGCGTTAAGCAGTGGGTTCTGTGCACACAGGGGTGAGCTTCCATAAATGCACACACTCGCGTTCGAGTAATTGCTCACAGCCAATTACTCATGAGCGCGTGCGTTTAATGATTGCTCGTTGGGTAGTGCACACTCACGAGCAGCTCATGAGTGTCCGTTTGTTTACCCAACCACAACAGTGTCCGAGCAGACAACCAGCGTGTCGGGTGCGTTTAGTACTTAGATCGTTGCGTCTTGTTCATTTTATTTGCATATTTTTTAGTTATTTAATTTCTAACAAAAAACGGCTGGACCGATTTTGCTGAAAACTTTCTCAGTTCTAATTTGCGTAATTACGTAATTATCATCTTTGGTTCTCGAGATGATCGAGTTCGCACATGCGCACACACGCACATACGTGCATACACACATACACACATACGCAGATATGTACACATGTACATCTCTATAAAATCCTTGGATTTGGATTCGCAAAAAATAAAGCCGCGGGCTCGGGCGATCTTGGAGAAGACCCAAGGATACAAAATCAGCACTCATCACTTTTTCGTCGATTTCAAAGCCGCGTATGACAGTGCGTATAAAGACGAGCTATACGGAGCCATGTCTAGTTTTAACATCCCTGCCGAACTCGTCAGATCATGCGGGATGACAATGAAGATTTCCCGCTGTTCCACTAAGGTCGGTAGCGAATTAACCGAGACCTTTGATGATAAAAAAGGATTTAGACAAGGCGACGCACTGTCATGTAATTTTTTCAACATTGAAAAGATCTTACGAGACTCACTAGCCAACACAAGAGGTACGATCTATTTCAAGTCTGCGCAACTGCATGCGTTCGCGGCTGACATTGAGGTAATTGGACGAACACAGAGGGATGTCAATGATGCGTTCGAAAACATTGAAAAAGAAGCGACTAAAACGGGTCTTTCGGTTAACGATGGTAAAATGAAATATGTTTGTGCTGTCAACCAAAAAAGACGCACAACACCGACGTCTCGAGCAGCTACAAATTCGAAGTGTCCTAGGACTTCGTCCACCTTGGCTCACTAGTGACTGGCGACAACAACACCAGCGCTGAGATCAAACCCAGAACTACTCTTGCCCACCGTTGCTTTTTTTTGGGCTCAAGAGACATTGGAGAAGTAGCAGCCTCTCTCGAAAGTACAAAACCTTAATCAGCTTGGTCTGGACTTTGTAAGGACTTTCGTTTCAAAAACACATTTTTTAATATGGTTCTTAGCATGTTGCTCAACAAACCTATAAACGAAGCTTAAGTGTGCTTAAGTGCAAATGCAACTGAGCATTTTTTAGCTGCTCGCTTTAATTTTTAATTTTTTTTTTTTTGTAAAGAAAAACATTCTTTTATTGGTACAACTGTCATCTACGCCATTTGACAACAAGTTTATTGTTAGTAAGCGAAGATATTGACTAATCTCAAATGTTCGTACGTCGAGAATACTGGGGAAGTGTCTGGCGTCGATCGCAATGTGATCAACCTGGTTGGTGGTTGATTGATCAAAAGATCGCCAGGTGCCCCTGTGAATGTTGAGATGGGGGAATCGTGTGCCTGCTACAAGGAGGTTACGCCCCGTTAGGAAATCGATTATCCTAAATTCGTTGTCGGAAGTGGTGTTATGGAGGCTATGCTTTCCTATGGTCGACTCAAATATGTCCTCCTTGCCCAGTTTTGCATTAAAATCTTCTAGAACTATTTTTGTGTCGTAGCTGTGGCACGCGGAGACTGTGTGTCAACATGGATTGAGCAGGGATAGAGATCGAAGCTGGCGTTTGCCATGTTAAACGCAATCAACTTCTTTGCTCTATTTGCACGCTCCCTCCCCCCTCGTAACAATATTTATTTACTATAGACAAAGGACAATATTGGACAAAGGGTTTATTGAAATTTTATATTTTGTCCAGGCAAAATGAAAATGATGGAGTAAACCAGGTTATTCGATTGTTGAAAACTTGCTTAATTCGTCTAACAATGGCAGTTACTGAACCAAGCATCGGCATATCGTAATCACCACTACTATTTGAGAGAAATTTTGTAAATTTTGTAAAAAAAATATCCATCTCCCACGAATCATTTCGCCATATTTCAATAGTTTCAATAGAAGTTTTGTGCATGAGACTCGCAGCCTTACCGAAAGGGTTGAATTTCCCTCAAATGGATCCGCGCAAGGAAAGTGTGGTAAACCGAAACTAGGTACAAGGCTTTTTGTCTATGTAAGTCTTGCGCATCCAAATGCATGCCAATGGGGAAGGACACCACAAATGTAACCTTAGTTACTTTGTTTTTTTTTTTCGGGCAGCGAACCCATGTAGCTGAGTAAAGCAATACAAATACTCTTCTGCGACTAAAAATTTGCTAATGGAATATGTCATTATAAACTTTGCCCTACATAACATAGCATCAGGATACTACATATACTACTATACGCATATACAACTCGCAAAGCTTTTTTATTCGCTAGCAAACGTATTCGATTAATAAATTAGTAGACGTATAGATATGCTTATTTAGGTAGGTACATGTATCTACTCTTTTCTAAGTAGGTTGAATCGATAACTCTAAAATTACATCCAAAAAAAAAAGACAAAAAAACAGTTTCAGTTTCAGTTCAATAAAACCAGAAACAATTAAACTGTTATGTTATCTACAAACTAACTCCCATTTGAGATATATGTATAACTTTCTGAAAATTGAACTATGCTAATCAACAGGTAAAGCATTCCTAGTATGTATCATCCAACATCTGATGAAACAAGATGGGGAAAAAATGTATCTTTTCCAAACATTGCAACAAAACCGCAATCGATGCGAGTTATGTTGTATGCCTGAGCATAAGATCCACACCTATGCCAGCATGAGTCATTGCGAGACTAGTGCTCATATACTATGTATAGGCACATTGTACGAGACTGTATGCCGTACTCAAATTGAGTGACATTCCATGAAAGCTACATTCTTGTGGAACTGAACTCAGTTTCCCCTGACGAAATTGAGTTCATTACTAAGCGGAGTGTGAAGCACTAGCTTGAAAACGGATTCAGTAGTCTGTGGGTCGTCCAGTTGCTTCGTTTGTTTGAATATAGTGGTTCTGTTGAGGGAGTGGTTGTCCAATTAAGCAGGTTGTTTTATTGTTTTTGTTTTTTTTTTTTTCTTATGCCATTTCATAAGTGTATAGATATTGTTTAACATACATCTATGTAAATAAACATGTACTTCCTGTTCTAAACGCGTATCCGTTTCTTATATCGTGGGAACCTTTTCTTATATTGAATCTGTCGCGAATCAGTAAACAAATAATTCTCAATTTGATGGTGTTGCATTTATGGAATGTGTTATTCTTATCAATTTAGTTTTAGTTAGCTTGAGACAAAGAGAAATACATTTTGTCGCACATTTCTAAACACACAACAGATGAACTTGTGTATACTCTAGCACTTAGTGCCGAATGTTGGATATTTCCGCTGTTGCTGCTTACTACTGCACCATCTTATGTAATAGGATTCCGCACAAGTTTTTCATTTTTTTTTTTCTGTTCGCAAAATTTGTTCATAATTCTAATAAAAACAATAATTTGCATAAGCCATCTAGTTTAGGATTGCGCATTCGCTTCCCAAACGATTCGATTCATTCGATTGACGACCGTGGAAATTGGTTTCTTTCTATTACAGGTTAATCGGTTTTTAATATACTATTGACACAAATTAAAAAAAGTTTTAAAATAGTGAAGTAAAATATACAATACAATGCTAATGCATAAATATTCATTTGCGGTGTTTTACACTGCCTTCCTGTTGAGTGATGTTGTGCAATTAGTGCAGTCGACTATTATGGATAAATTACGCGATGATCCCGAATTATCACAGGTACGTATGTACATTTGTCGATATGATGGATGTTCAAATAAAAATAAAATCAATAGCTACATACTAAGTATTGGGAGGATGTGTTCTTTTTCTTTCGTTTTTTTTTTTTTTTTTTTTTTAATTTTTACTTTTATTCTATTCGTTGGGCTTCTCGGTATGAGGTAGATTTATCCTTGACCTTTTTCAGCACAGGAAAATCAATGAAAAGCCAAAAAGGTGAAAAAAAAGTTATTGAAAATGAGCTTTTGAACTGTTACGTAAATAACGCAAAATCTCTCCGTTCTTCTACACATTAGGTACTCTCTAAATAAATTTATTATATTTTGCTGCATTGATTCGTTCGCAATGTTGCACCAGTGTCCTGAAAGTACTTCTTGACTGCATCCAAGGCCTGCTATACGTCATACATACATACATATGTACATATAGATATGTATATTGTTATTAAAAGAAATGTCGATCGGAAATAATTGTACCTACCTACTCGTAATAGTCCAGGAACACGCAAAACTTTTCTTTTAATCAAGGATTTGAATCCTCTACAACAAACGACATATTTCGTTAACTAGGAGGGTAACTTAAATTTTTTTGATGCATGCATACATAATGTCATATGCACTTATGTATATACAAGTGCTTCCATATCATACATAAGTATGTATATGATGCACACGTTCAATTGCATGACAATTTCAATTTATACCGATGTTTGAGGTTCGTGCTTGCTTTACGGTTTACATAACCGCCTTCATACACCCTCTTCGCGTTGGTAATTGACAAATACCAAAGAGTGTAGAATTGAGTTTACATTTCGACAGAATGCGTCATTGGCGCCATATACATATGTATATACACATACATACATACATATGTAAGTATGTAACTGCGTGAAGAACAAATGAATATTAGATACAATTTTTTTTAGAGAAGACCTTGCGGTGCATACAATTAAACAGGATATTCCGGATACTATGTCAATTCGGTTGTTGTTACTGATAAAGTCCTTTTTCACCTCTAAACGAACCAAATTGTAGCCAAAATAGCTTTGTGTGTACACAAGTAGATATTGTGTGAATTGTTTTGTATTTTTTTTTTCTTTTTGTATCCATCATCATCCATCATTTCAATTAAGGAACAAAAATTAAAACTGAATAAGAAATGGTGCTTGTAAATACCATCATAGCCTCGTGCTCTAAAACTCGTTAAGCCTATTAAGTTCGTTAACGTTAAATTTAGTAATAGGATTACTCTCGCAAGCTCTAAGAAATAGATCAACTGACCGATTCGATGATACATATGTACATAGTATGTACCTACATAAATTCTTCAAATTGTTGAAATATCTTTTATACGAACATTTTGCAATTTAGGACAAGATTCATGTTAATCATTCTGTTAGCAATTTAAATCAAATATTATGTGCCTACTATGTAGAGCACGATAGCTTTGAACTTGACTTGCGCATCAAACTACTATGCTACCATTTACATACATACATATGTACATATACTATGTGTATGCGAATCACACATCAGGGAACATGTAACAATGAGGTGGATCCATATAACGAATATTTTTGTACTTAATACGCTTGAGAGGTAAAGCGTAACGATACAGCTAGTGTCATTGCACTATAACTTTAACGTTTTCCTTCCTCTCTTGTTTTTGTTTGGTTCCCAATGACTTATTTAATTCACTTGTGATTATCCTTTCTTCTGAATTTATCGAATTTAACAATATCTAGTATAAAACACGAAATCAAAAGTGACGAAGAAGAGATTCATACCCATTAAGTAGTCATGTACATAGTGTGTGTATCGGCTTCACTTTAAGCCACAACATCGGGAAAGTTACGTTGAAGAAGGGAGAAATGAAAACACAGCAAAACAGGTTTTCATACTCATGTTGAGGTATAGACTGTACTCCTTGTATAACTTAAACCGCAAAAAAAAAAAAAACCTATTTTGTTTCGTATTTACCATTTGGTTACGAATAAAGCGATCTTTCAAGATAAGTAGAATACTTTGTCTATAGATTTGGTCGTGCAAAATGTTCACCTACATCAACTGTGAGTGTATATGTATGTACATATTAAGTATACCGGCTTTGGAAAAGTATACAAAGTTTTGCTAATCCTATAAAAAGTTAACCGATACTCTATGGAGAAATATTTAGAATTCTTCTTTATGTTACCACTATGCACATGTACCATAAGCTAAGCGTATTATGTACGCATCTAGGCATATCACTTATCACTAATCTAGTTTATGGACTGTCTGAGCCAGCAAAATAGAAAAGTATAACTTTCCAGGCATTTCTTGAATAGATTTATTTTAGACGTACACATGCATACCATGTAAGAGAGTAATAAACTGAAGTTGATCGTGAGTCACAATTACTCAATTAAAACATTCACATGAAGTGTATTTAGTTCACATATGTACATATGTAGTTAGTTTGTTGATTGAGAGAAAAAGCAGGATAGCCTTAAGAATAACATGGGAAACGCCCTTACTATGCATCATGTTCCCGAGGACAAAGACCTAACACTATATTGCCTTCCTACATATGTTCTATATAACACACCAGCTGTGCACCTGTCGTTAAAATGCGATAATCATCAAGAATTAATTACGGGTATACTCCTCTTAACGTCTATTGGTTAGCCGATACTGCCGGTTGACAAGACTGCAAAACGCTCAACTCGAATGGTAAAAGCAACGTGGTGGCTACTTGGAAAAAGGGTGATTTTAATATTTATTCAGGTATCTATACGTACAAATATACATGGATACGTTGGTTTTTTTCATCGATTGCTAATACTTATTTATTGGGGTAGTTTCGCAGTCTATGTCAAATGATTGTAACATAATATACACCGACAAATATGTGATGTACATATTGTTATTGCTAAGATTCCATTTCACTGATAAACTAGGTATTATACTATGTAGTTAGCCTGCCATTGGTAGAATATATAGATATTATGTTCTTAATGGGCAAAATGTTGTCTAGATTATGTTCACTATACTTACAAAGATCTTTTAATTAAGTCCAATTGGATGTGAAAATATATGTATTCCAAGATGAAACCATTCCATAGGCAGCTGTCAGCAAATTCATGAAACAGATCAGATCTATATGTACATATGTATGTACATACAGACATACATACATACGTATGTACAATGCAAGTATAAATGCTTAATACCGTATTCACAGTCGGTAATATTTAATTAGAATCTGACCGCAGTATCCACTGTCAAAGGGCATATCAAATTATATTCACTAGAACGTGGATGGCACTGTACAACTAGCACGCGTATAGGGTCGTCATTTTAAGTGGGAGTACAAGTGTTCGGTTGCTACATGTTCAGTCTGATTGATACAATAAAACATGAATTATGCATGTACTGTACATTCAATGTTGTACTCAACCTTTATTGCTGCAATGATAGTTGTTGAAATGTACTCTAAAAAATCAAATAGAGACGACTGTTGTAGTGCACAGCAGTATGCCATAAGTTCTGTCCCTTAAAAAACACGTCTTATTCAACAGTGCCCCCGCCAAGTCGAGCGCGAAACAAACAGTGTCTTACCATCCTTTACTGGAACCATTTCGCCGATTTTCAGGCCCCTATTCGAGAACCTCTGGATAAGACCAGAACGCAGAAATTTTCGTCATCCAGTAAGGTATAGTCATATACTTAAAATCCATAATTTCAAGTCAGTAGATCATTGAATTCCGAAGTTACGATACTCACTCACTCACTCACTCATGATCATCAGAATAGAACTAGTACTTCCCATAAACTCAGAGAGCTGAAATTTGGTACAGAGTTAGGGTTTAATGGCCACATAAAGAGAAAACTATAAAACCTAGGATAATCGAAGATCTGGAGTACCTGGTAACCCTGATTAGAAAACACAAGAGCCCAACCTAACTATTAGAGATCGACATACCGCCTTTACAAAAAATATTCAACTTGGTGGGCCGCTTCATTTGATGTCAAAAATCGAAGGTCTGAAGTATCTGATGAAGAACCGTCAGCTGGTCTCAGCTAAATTAGAGATATGGTAAAGCTGCTGGCGCAGACGGACTGTCTGCTGAGCTCTTCAAGGCAGCTGGGGATGACCTGGTTGGAGCATGCACCAGCTCATCCGTAAGATATAGTTAGAGGAAAGCATGCCCGAGGAATGGAGTCTCAGCATCGTATGCCCGATCCACATGAAAGGAGACCCCTCTGATTGCGCCAACTATAGAGGAATAAGTCTCCTTAACATCGCCTACAAAATCTTCTCTGCCGTTTTGTGTGAACGCCTGAAGCCTTTTGTAAATAAGCTGATAGGTCCTTATCAGTGCGGATTCAGGCCAGGAAAGTCCACCATCGACCAAATCTTCACACTACGGCAGATCTTGGAGAAAACCAATAAATTTCAAGTCGACACTCACCACCTATTTGTCGACTTCAAAGCCGCATACGACAGCGTAATTAGAGACGAGCTATACAACGCTATGTCTACCTTTGACATACCTGCTAAACTCGTCAGACTATGCAGGATGACTTTGGAGAATGCTCGCTGCTCCATCCAAATCGGTGAACACCTTACCGATAGTTTTGATGTCAAAAAAGGATTTAGGCAGGGCGATGTGCTGTCGTGTGATTTCTTCAACATCATATTGGAAATGATTGTGCAAAAATCACTTGGCCAATACAAGAGGCACAATCTATTTCAAATCCTCGCAACTCCTTGCATACGTCGACGATATTGACATAATAGGTAGATCACAGCGAGATGTCAATGAGGCGTTTGTGAGTATTGAGATGGAGGCGGCGAAAATTGGTTTGGCGGTAAACGAGGGCAAAACTAAATATATGCTATCATCAAAAAAGGACGCTCACCGTCGACGTCTTGGCCAGAACGTTTGTATAGGCAGATATAAGTTTGAGGTAGTTAAAGACTTCGTCTACCTTGGCTCCGCAGTGACCTGGAACAACGACATCAGGTCAGAAATCAAACGCAGACTCACTCTTGCCAATCGCTGTTTCTTTGGGCTCAGGAGGCAACTGAGCAATAGAGCCCTCTCCCGAACGACAAAGTTGACTCTATATAAGACCCTTATCATCCCGGTCCTGTTGTACGGCGCAGAAGCATGGACACTATCAAAAGCGGATGAGTAGGCCCTTGGTCGGTTCGAGAGAAAGATTTTGCGCGTGATTTTTGGGCCTATAAACGCAGACGGGGGATGGAGGAGAAGATTCAACCACGAACTTTACGGGCTGTACAGTGACATGAGCCTAGTCAGGTGTCTACGGATTCAACGCCTAAGATGGCTGGGCCATGTAGAGCGAATGGACACCACAGCTCCAGCCCGGAGAGTCTTTGAATCCAACCCCGAGGGACGAAGAAGCAGACGACGGCCGCACTTAAGATGGCGCACACAGGTGGAAGGGGACCTCAGCCAACTGGGTGTGCGGCAATGGAAAAGGCTAGCGAAAGATCGTGCTAGATGGAGGGGCATGTTGGTCGAGGCCCAGGTTCACCCCGACTTGTGACTTGGTCGTTGAAGGGTACACAAGGGTACAAAACCAGGTGCTCCATGACACCATTGCACCAATCTGTCGCCAGAACTGCTACCCATTGACGATCTCGAAGATCCGTCTGTACTGGAAACAATTTTTTATAATGTTTGTTTCAGGCTCGCCTATACATAAGTATTCTTGAAATACGCAGCTTTATCAAGCCTACAATTGACTGGTTATTGAATCAACTTTTTCCAAGTGGCAATTTTCCTTCGTCAACGGCCAAGTCACACAACATTAACTATAATAATAAAGAAATCGCAGTAAAGAACCTTGGACTTGGCACGACTTTGTCTAGATTTCATTATTTTTTAGAGATAAACAAGCAGCTCCATCGAGACTTGGCTAGTTTTTTACAGAATGTTTTTGGTGGGATTCCTTTTTACGGTTATTAAGTATTGAATTGACAATCAGTCATTCGTCTATCGCCGCATGCAAGACTTCCAGTGGTAACGAAGCTGCTGTCTTCACCAAATCAGCTTTAAGAGACTCAATGTTTCGGGGAGGCTTACCGATATTCCATACACTCGGGCTGCCCGAGGGCCAATATTCAGCGACGATAAACTCCGATAAATTGTCCTTAAGCCAAAGTTGGGTGATTTTTGCCGGCGCAGAATCTTGCTAAATGATCCAGTGCCCGCCTGCAAATAAGGTATTACTCAAATGAATCACAACCTTCTCCAAAACGTAATTTTTTTACTCCTTGTTCACAAAAATGCAGGGTAAAAACACCATCATACGACACACACCACCAAACCATCACTGAAGCCGGATGATGGCCTCTTTCGACTTCCCCAACCCTTTCAATAGCTTCCTTGGAGCTATGAGCGTCCATCCCGTCATTTTAGCGATTAAATTTCTGTTCCATCCTGTTCCATTTCTGTGAACGTTTTCCCATCTGTAAAAAGGATGTTTTTGTGTCCGCCGTTTGCGTGTCTCGGAAGCAACACTTTTGATCTCGCTCTTATCTTGCGCAGAGCCTCAGTCAAGCGTTGCCCAGTACTTCTTCGCGAGGACGCCGTGGCGCGGTGGTTAGTGTGTTGGACTCTTACGCACGATGAGCGAGTTCGGATCCCGATAACACCGACGCCATTGAATGTTTATTTCGCGGCGTTCCTCCTCGGCGGGGTACTGGCAAAACCCCCCGTAGTATACTTGCCGTGAAAAAGTTTCTCGACTCACGTCGTTCGGAATCGACATTTAACTGTAGGTCCCTTTCACCTATGTGAAAAAATAAATCACACACAACATGGGTGATTGAGAGAAGCTTGGCTCTGGTCCTTCATGGGCTGTAACGCCATCAAAGAAGAAGTACTTCTTCGGTAAGCGCCAAGCCTAGGGTCTTGTTTAATAATGTGTGGCATCGTTCTTGGAGGTACTCTCATTTCACGAGGCATCATTTTTGGTTTGCGAAGCGGAGTTCTCCGGATTCTTTCGGCAATTGCTTTGACCACTGCTGGCGTCCTCAATTTTTTTAAGCCTTCAGAAAAGTAATGATTGTGGTAGTTCCTCAAAATAAGCATTTGTGTGAGCGATGACCTTCTCATTCGATGTAAACCGTTGGCCGCTGATCCATTTTTTTTTTTTTTTTTTTATTTGGAAATAAGAAGTCATTCTGGGCGAAACCTAGTGAATATGGTGGATTGTCTATCAACTCAAACTTTAATTACCCTGGCATTTCGGCCAGGAGATGCGCTGTCGTGTGACTTCTTCAATTCGGTGCTGGAGCAGATTGTGCGACGAGCAGGCGTCAAGAGGGAAGGCACTAACTTCTACAAGTCTCTCCAGCTGCTAGGGTACGCGGATGATATTGACATCATCGCGCGGTCCCAGCGTGACGTTGTAGAAGCTTTCACGGCGATTGCAGACCAGGCGAAACGAGTTGGTCTTAAAGTCAACTAGGATAAGGCAAATAACATGTTGTCAAGCAGAAACCGATCCGTCGCTCACCGCCTGGGACAAAAAAAATTCTAGGTGGTTAAAGAGTTTCTCTACCTCGGGGCAAATGTAAACTCCACAAACGACACCACAGTGGCGATCCGGCATAGAATCGCTTTTGACAACCGCTGCTACTTCGATTTTTCCAAAAAAAATTGGGTCAAAACTCCTCACTCGAAGAACCAAAGTCATGCTTTACAAAACGCTTATACTGCCAGCCTTGCTCTACGGAGCCGAAAGCTGGACGATAAGCAGAACGGCGGAGGTGATTTGGTTTTTTTCGAAAGAAAAATTCTGCGCCGCTCCTGACTGTGAGGAAGGTGAATGGAGGAAAAGACCTAACCGCGAACTCTTTTTCTTTCTTCTTTTGGTGGCGTTACAGCCCATCGAAGACCAGAGCCAAGCTTCTCTCCAATCACTCATGTTGTGTGTGATTTATTTTTCACATAGGCGGAAGGGACCTACAGTTTAATGTCGATTCCGAACGGCGTGCAAGGCTTTTTCAATGCAAGTTATACTACGGGGGGTTTTGTCCCGCTGAGGAGGGACGCTGCGAAATGAACATTCGATGGCGTTGGTGTTATCGGGATCCGAACTCGCTCATCGTGCGTCAGAGTCCAACCACTAACTACTGCGCCCTCTACGAGCTGTAAAAAAATGTGAAAATGTCTTCGATTCCGAGCCTCCTATTTCGAGAAGAATAGGACGACCGAACATTCCGTAATCGCGGATATAAGACAACTTGGTCCGGGCACGCTGCTTCCAGCTATCAAGACCAAGTTGTCTTATATTAGTCAAGGATGGAAGGCAGCTATAGCCCAAGTTCAGATCCTCCATGGATTGCTGGCCTGATAAAATGAAAAAAACAAATCTGCGCAGGAACTCATCTGGATTGCGTTCCAAAAGAGTCTTAGAAGAGACCACGCGGTTTCGTTTATTCTCAGCTGAGTACGCTGAATACGCGGCACTATATTCGTGCAAAGTACCGAAACGGACTATATCACCTGGCTTCCTTGCTGCAAGAGGATATTCTCTATCAGAATTCCCTCCAGGGAGAAATGGACCAGTGGTATGGTACGTACGGGAAATGAGCTAGCAATCTATACCGACAGATCCAAAGTGAGCCGTACAGGAGCCGTGTTCTATTTTTAATCTCGTGAAATAGACTTGATGATAGCTGTAGCGTTTTCCAAGCTGAGGTCTTCGCATTTAAATGGGCTGCGGACCTGATTCTTAGAGAAAACCTCTTAGGAAAAAGGATCAACATCTATGTTGACAGCCAGATAGCCATTAAGATTATGCAAGCAACACAAATAAGGTCCAAGCTCGTCACACTGCAAAGCGAGGCTGGAGAAGATATTAGATATCAATAAGGTGACCCTCTGCTGGGTACCAGGTCATGTGAATATTTCCGGGAATGAGAATGCGGACGAGCTAGCTAGAATAGGGTCAGACGCAAACTTCGCGAAGTTAAAACGCCACTCAGTACACTCTACAGAGAAATAAAGGCGGAGCTAATAGTGAAAGCCAATAAGCGAATGTATCAATTAGATGCATGCACGACGGCAAAATCAACTTAGTTCAGTCTTGGGAATATTCGATTGGTAGTCAGTGCCCTCACTGGGCACTGCATGATATTCTACCATGCAACCAGACTAGACCAGCCCCACAATGACTTTTGCAGAAGCTGCAGGGACGAAGAGGAAATTGAATCCATTCGTCACCTACTGTGTCCCAGCTCTAGCCCAAAAAGGGAATATATTCCTTGGAAGGAATTTCCTTTCGAAACTAGAAGAGGTAGGTAACATGGGGCTGAACAGACTGCTAGGATTTCTACCTGCATCTAAGTGGTTCAGCTTAACGGGAAGTGTTTAGGTTTCTACGGGTTAAGCGGTAACTGGGCACAATGGACTCCTCGTAGTCTAAGTGAGCCTTGACCTTTCGTAACCTAACCTAACCAAACTCTTATGTTTGTTAACTTACCATTGAAATTTCTTCTAATGAGATCGATTTTGTGATTAACGTTTAATAAGCTACTGATTTTAGGGGGATACATATGTGCATGTTTGTAAAAGGCACTGTGGCGCAGTGGTTAGTGTGTTGGACTCTGACGCACGATGAGCGAGGTCGAATCCCGATAGCTCCAATGCCATGGAATGTTTATTTCGCAGCGTCCCTCCTCGACGGGGTACTGGCAAAACCTGCCATACTAACCTTGCCATGAAAAAGCTTTTCGACTCACGCCGTTCGGAATCGGCATTAAACTGTAGGTCCCTCTCACCTGTGTAAAAATTAAATCACACACAACTTGAGCGATTGAGAAAAGCTTGGCTCTGGCCCTTCATGGGCTGTAACGCCACCAAAGCATATGCCTGCATGTTAGTTGCTCGTAAACTTCGTCCAATATCTCGAAAATGAATAAAGTTAAGAACTTTGAGCTAATTTTATTCGACGCATAATTGCATAATAAGGAGCCGTTCAGGTTTTCATCAAATTAATTTCAGCTGTATTTGCAAAAAAAAATTATTGCAAATTTGTTTTCGTCTAGAATGTCTAGAGAACATAAAACGATAGATCGGAATCAATTTCATTCGACACATAAATACATACTGAGATAAGTTTAAAGGAGTCAGTTGGGCGATTTTTTTGTACTGAGGTCCAGATGCTAAGAGCTTTCAATGGGAAGTTGGCTATATGGAGAGACCTAAAAAAAATATGTGAAGACCCATATGCCACATATTTAACCTACATCATCCAACCTTATTATTCATCATATTCATATGATGAAGGTATGGAGAGATATACATATGTATGTCAGGCGAGAATGGTTGGAAAGTACAAAATAAGGTTGGAAAGTAAATGAAGAGAAAACCAAATACATATGTACATAGCCACTGACCGATCTGAATTAAACCAAACATTCTATCTGAATGTGTTCGATAAAAGCTTTGAAAAAGTTGGCAAGCTCAAATACCTGGGAACGTAGTGACTCGGATCAGTACCTTGTTGAAGCCAAGATAAGAATGAAGACACCAAGGATGCCACGGAGTCAAGCTCGACAACGAAAGTTTGACATCGAAAAGCTGCAATCCCAGGAGACTGCTAGGATCTTTGCTGATCGAGTTTCGCTCAAACTCTCGCAAATTCTGATGACACAGGAACAGTCCACAGAACAACAGTGGGAGCATTGCCCGGGCGCGGTCAAGGTCGCTGCCGCTGACGTGTTGGGTTTCAAACCACCGCCAACTAGAAACCCCTAGTTTGATGAACAATGCGAGAAAGCCCATGTAGCAAAGCTAACTGCCAACAAAGCCATGCCACATGTATGGGCGAGAACCACTCGTGAACACTATGAGCAGAAAAGGAGAGAGGAACACACGCTTTTAAGGAAGAGAAAAAGACAGCATGAAAAGCGGGAGAACGACGAGATGGAGGGATGCTAATACAGGAATAACGTTCGCAAATTGCACGAAAAAGTAAAACGAACATGCCAGGGCTATTAAGCCAGAACAGAAGCAGATCTAATACCGTTGTCAGGTAGAATGAGCCATTAACAACAGACGAAGATGTAAGAGAATTCCGTCTACCCGAGCTAGATGAAATTAAGCTGATTCGAAGCATAAAGGTAATAAAGCCGCGGGCGCAGACGGCGTGCCTGCCGAACTATTTAAATCGGCTGGAGATGAGCTGTAGGGCGCATGCAATTTAGTTGGAAGAAAGCATGCCCGACGAATGGAATCTTAGCACTGTTTACCCAGTCCACAAGAAAGGAGACCCCTGTAACTGCACCAACTTTAAGGGAAAAAGTCTTCTTAACATTGCATATAAGATCTTCTCTACCATACTGTGTGAGCGCTTGAGACCCTTTGTGGATAATCTGATAGATTCTTATTAGTGTGGTTTCAGGCCAGGTAAATCCACAATAGAACAAATGTTCACACTGCGGCAAATGTTAGAGAAGACCGAAGAACACACACAACTTTTCGTCGATGACAGTGTGCAAAGGGACGAGCTATACGGAGCAATGTCTAGTTTTAACATCCCTGCTAAGCTCGTCAGATTATGCAGGATGACAATGGAGAATTCCCGCTGATCCATTATGGTCGGTAGCGAATTAACCGAGACCTTTGGTGTTAAAAAAGGACTTAAACAAGTTGACGCGATGTCATGTAATTTTTTCAAATTCGTGCTTGAATAGATCATACGAGACCCACTGGCCAACATAAGAGGTACGCAATTTCTTGCGTACGCGGATAACATTGACGAAATTGGATGTGAATGAAGCGGTCGAAAGCATTGAAGCAGATGCGGCTAAAATTGGTCTTTCGGTTAGCGAGTGTAAAACGAAATATGTGCTGTCAACCAAAAAACACACGAAACCGACGTCTTGGCCAGAACGTCACAGTTGTCAGCTACAATTTTGAGCTGATCATGAGCTTCGTTCACTTTGGCTAGTGACCAGCGACAACAACACCAGCGCTGAGCTCAAACGCAGCATTTCTTTTGCCAACCGCTGTTTTTTTGGACTCAAGAGGAGTAGAGCCCTCTCTCGAAAGACCAAGGTTGCCCAATACAAAACCTTAATCATCCCGGTCCTCCTCTATGGTACAAAGACCTGGACTTTAACGAAAGCAGATGAGGAGACCCTTGGACGTTTCGAGAGAAAAATTCTGCGTTCCAGAGAGTGTGGACGAGAAGATACAACGACGAACTATACGGGCTGTACAGCGAGATCGGCCTAGTAATGCGTCCACGGATCCAACGTCTAAGGTGGCTAGGCCATGTAGAGCGAATGGATAATATCGCTCCGGTCCGAAGAGTCTCCAAGTCCAACCCCGAGAAACGACGCAGCAGAGGACGACCGAGTTTATCGTGGCGCATACAGGTGGAAGGGGCCTTTACCAACTGGGAGTGCGTCGCTATAAACAGCTGGCAAAAGGCCATGCGAGCTGAAGAAGCTTCTTGGTTGAGCCCCAGATTCACACTGGAGTGTAGCGCCATATACATATGTAAATAAGCAAGTATTGACGACAAACACGACATAAAAAATTAAATCAATAAAAGACTGTTTATGGGAAAGGCGATTTTTTTGCGATAAAGGAACTTTATCGAAACAACCTTATTTGTCCCGCGAACTCATATTTATAATACCAGGGTAACATGCAACATATCGTCCAAATTATTTCAGCAATGTCGCAGGGCTGTTTTTTTTTTTTTTTTAGACACACTCGTACTCAAGGCTAAGGCCTTATAACGTTTTGAACGTTGTTCGAGCGAAGGTAACAGGGAGAGGGAGAGTTTCGCGCAGGTTGATGTTTTTTCACACAACCTGAACGGAGTGCAGTGATTTTTGGGTCGTAGATGTTCGTTCACTACTCTCAGGGGTGGTTTGTCCTACATAGGACGAGAGCCGACCAAATTTCGAGTTGGTTATAATTCACAGTAATTCGTTCATGCACTTTTTGGTGTTGATATTGCATACGCAGAGGATGAATTTAAATTGGCCGTATACTGGGAGTATTATGCCTGCAGCAGTACGTTTGGTCGCTTTCCATTCACAACTGTGTTGCATACTTATTTCCGTATAGGAATTGTTTTTTCTTGGCTATGAAACTAATTTGAACTATGGACCTTCGGCTCGACGGTCGATGATGTTAACCACTGCACCACGGCCACCCCCAATTGTAGAACTGAGGGCCACAATATACTTTCCGCATGCCCAATGCAACACATCATCAAAAAGACGAAGAAAAAACGTACAGCCAAGGCTTCCAGTGATGAGAGAATGATAACAAATTATCCGGTTTTAATTCGACATAATTAATGACGTGGTGATTAATTAATTGCGGTCGAAAATTAAATCAAAATGTAATTTTTCCTTTTATACACTGTTTTTGATTTCTTGCACAATCATTTAATAATTGTGCAATTAATTCTTAATCTTCTATCTGAAGTATCCTCCTTTAAAGTGTAAAAATAAAGCCACAGGTCAGCGAGGTGACGTACGTAGGTATGTGGAAATCCACAATCTAAGGTTTCAACCCCATATGGCTTATCTAAATCCAAGAATAAATTTGTTTGTGTAGGTACAGCAAAACTCCAACATGATTTCTATCATCATCTTATTTAAATGCGATACTAAATGTCATATAGTTATCTTATGGATGTATGCAGAAAATTCATAATGCTCGTAATGGGATGCTTCTTTTTCTAAAGAGATGTATTCAGCTTATTGTCGAGTATTGCGGCAGTAAATTAGAATCATTAAAGCCCAATTTGCTATTGGAAAATAATCGATTTGGGTATTGTGCATATAAAACTTCATCTGTTCAAGCCTGAGGCTGATGTCATCGATTACAGTTCCGACTGGGGCAATTGACGGAAGTTGCTTTAAGGAATTAATTAAGAGTAATATGCTTGCACCCGAATGTAAACGTTTGCATGAGAAACACTGTCATAAACAAAAGACTATTAACCTTTGAATTGGACCACGAAAGTACAGTGCTAACAAAGAGAACTGGATTAAATGAGTTAATCCACTTGCCCATAATTTGTAAACAAAAAAAAAAAAAAAAAAAGAAAATAGCGATCTGTGTTAGTTGGCACGGAAGCAGAACTCAAAAACTGTAACAATGAAGATAACTTTGCTTTGACGAGCTTTGTAAGGTACACTTTTACATCGTGGTTGCATGCGTCCCACTAATTAATTTAAAGAAAATGCCAGATTTTGTAGTGATTGAATTAGAAGAGAATAGAACATGTTTAGTTGGCCAGGAGGAAATAATTCAGTGCATTTATCAAAATGCAACCTAACTATATGGGCACACAGTACCTATTGTAAGAATGTTCTATCAAATAGTAAAAATTTGATCACTTTTCAGTCTAAAGCGCCCTACACATGATCAATGTTACTTCTTCTTCTTCTTAGCGGGCGCTACAGTTCGGGGTGAACCTGGGCCTCAACCAACATGCCCCTCCATCTGGCACGATCTTTGCTCCCTTCCACTTGTGTGCGCCATCTTAAGTGCGGCCGTCCTCTGCTTCTTCGTCCCTTGGGGTTGGATTCAAAGACTCTCCGGGCTGGAGCTGTGGTGTTCATTCGCTCTACATGGCCCAGCCATCTTAGGCGTTGAATCCGTAGACGCCTGACTAGGCTCATGTCGCTGTACAGCCCGTTTAGTTCGCGGTTGAATCTTTTCCTCCATCCTCCGTCTGCGTTTATAGGCCCGAAAATCACGCGCAAAATCTTTCTCTCGAACCGACCAAGGGCCTTCTCATCCGTTTTTGATAGTGTCCATGCTTCTGCGCCCTACCAACAGGACCGGGATGATAAGAGTCTTATATAGAGTCAACTTTGTCGTTCGGGAGAGGGCTCTATTACTCAGTTGCCTCCTGAGCCCAAAGAAACAGCGATTGGCAAGAGGTATTCTGCGTTTGATTTCTGAACTGATGTCGTTGTTCCAGGTCACTGCGGGGCCAAGGTAGACGAAGTCCTTAACTACCTCGAACTTATCTCTGCCAATACAAACGTTCTGGCCAAGACGTCGGTGGTGAGCGTCCTTTTTTGAAGACAGCATATATTAAGTTTTGCCCTCGTTTACCGCCAGACCAACTTTCGCCGCCTCGAACTCAATACTCGCAAACGCCTCATTGATATCTCGCTGTGATCTACCTATCATATCAATATCGTCGACGTATGCAAGGGTTTCCAAGATTTTGAAATAGATTGTACCTCTTGTATTGGCCAGTGATTTTTGCACAATCATTTCCAATATGATGTTGAAGAAATCACACGACAGCGCATCGCCCTGCCTAAATCCATTTTTGACATCAAAACTATCGGTAAGGTGTTCACCGATTCGGATGGAGCAGCGAGCATTCTCCAAAGTCATCCTGCATAGTCTGACGAGTTTAGCAGTTTTTATATACTGCAACGTTGGAACTAGTGGTAGAGTTTCCGATGGAGGAGTAATAGAGCATACAGATTTGTGTAAAGATCTTGTCATCTTAAACACCACCACCGAAAAAACCAAATGTGTAATTCCGATTGTACGATTCCGTACGTATTTATAAGCGACGAAGCATTTCGTCTACGACTATGATGACTAAACCATTTCCAATACACGAACTGAATGCAGACCGGGAGTATTTTAATAAAAAACGTGCACGACAAGTTGTAGAAAATGCATTTGATATTCTCTCGTCTTGTGAATTCCAAAATTCTTCAATTATTCCTTTTTCTGTTGTAATTTCCAACAACCTGTAATAAGCGCTTCGTAAAACTTTACGGATTCCAGAAGTACATACATATTGTAACATAGTTTCATGACTTTTTAATGTGGACAAAGATGCAACATTGAAATTGTCCTGCTCCTAAGTGGGTCATGAGTTCACTTCCCAAAATACTTTCTACAATACGACCTAATGTACTGAATTTTTTATGGTACTCTTTACAATAGCCGACAAAAAAGGACAAAGGATAGACGCAGCATCTCTCCAAGGTAAAACCCATCCAGTGGAGGCAAATTGTATATGGGATATGACCCGATTATGTGTATAATGTATGTTTTATTACCTTCGTACGAGCATACAATTCATGTGAGATAGATTGCTTGTGTTTTTTTTTTTTTTTAATGTTTTTTGAGATAATAAAATGTTCTTTTCTTAACCCTCTGATGCATGATTTTTTTTTCCAAGATAAAAAATATTTCTGGAAGGGAAATCGCTCAAAAAACAAAGTTTGTTTTGGAAAAATTCACACAATTGAGATTTAGTATTAAAAAAACCGAAAAAACGTAGTGATTCATACATATATGCATCACCATGCATTAAGACCATCTTTTCTCAAATAAACACTTTGGATCAGGAATTCTTTTTGTTTTCATAAATAAGTAGAAGTAAGACAAAATATAGTATTAAGTAGCTTAAAAATTAAATAAATTAAATACTTACTTACTTACTTATCAGGCCAGCGATCCATGAAGGATCTGAGCCTGAGCTATAGCTGCCTTCCATCCTTGTCGGTCCCGGGCACGCTGCTTCCAGTTGTCAAGACCAAGATGTATTACATCCGCCATTACATGGTCTTTATACCGGTGGTTCGGTCTTCCTCTTCTGCTCGAACCAGGAGGCTCGGAGTCGAAGACCCTCTTAGCTGGAGCGTTGATGTCCATGCGCTCGATGTGGCCGACGGATCCTTGCCTTCCGGACTACATCCACATCTTGGTTGTGTCTTCTTCTCCATTCACCTTCCTCACAGACAGGACCAAATATCCGGCGCAGAATTTTTCTTTCGAAAGAACCCAAGATCAGCTCCGCTGTCCTGCTCATCGTCCAGCTTTCGGCTCCGTACAGCAAGACTGGCAGAATGAGCGTTTTGCAAAGCATGACTTTGGTCTCTCGAGTGAGGAGTTTTGACCCCAGTTGTTTGGACAAGCCGAAGTAGCAACGGTTGCCAAGGGCGATTCTATACCGGATCTCCACTGTGGTGTCATTTGTGGAATTTACGTTTGCCCCGAGGTAGACAAACTCCTTAACTTCCTCGAAATTGTAGCTGTCAATTGTTATATTTTGTCCCAGGTGGTGAGCGACGGATTGGTTTTTGCTTGACAGCATGTATTTCGTTTTGTCCTCATTGATCTTAAGACCAACTCGTTTCGATTGTTCTTCAACCGCCGTGAATGCTTCCACAATGCCACGGCGAGAACACGCGATGATGTCGATATCATCCGCGTATCCTAGCAGCGGCATGGACTTGTAAAAGATAGTGCCTTCCCTGTTGATGCCTGCTCGTCGCACTATCTGCTCCAGCACCAGGTTGAAGAAGTCACATGACAGCGCATCTCTTTGCCGAAATCCGGTGCATGTTTCGAATGGTTCCGAGGTCCTAGAACCGAGTTGCACGGTGCATTGCGTGTTTTTTAGCGTGGCGCGACACAACTGGATCAGTTTTACCGGGATCCCGAGTTCGGCCATCGCCCCAAACAGCTCTTCACGATGAGTGCTGTCGTATGCGGCTTTGAAATCGATGAAAGGATGGTGTGTATCGATTCGAAACTCGTTGGTCTTTTCCAGGATTTGTCGAAGTGTGAAAATTTGGTCTATAGTTGATTTGCCGGGCCGGAAGCCGCACTGGTAGCTGCCGATTAGTGCGGTGCAAAATGGTTTTAGACGTTCACACAATACGCTGGACAGGATCTTGTATGCGACATTGAGCAGGGATATACCTCTATAGTTCTTGCAAGAGGTAGGATCGCCTTTTTTGTGGATGGGGCATATAGAGCTGGTATTCCAGTCGTCGGGCATGCTCTCATCTTCCCAAATTCTGCAGATGATCTGGTGCATGCTCCCTACCAGAACATCGCTGCCAGCCTTGAAGAGCTCTGATGGCAAGCTATCTGAGCCTGCGGCCTTGTCGTTCTTCAGCTTCTGAATAGCTGTGCCGACTTCTTCTATGCTGGGTGGGAGGACCACTTCAGCGGCTGGAGCTGGGATTTCCTCTGTCCCTACCACTCTCTCTTGGTCATGCTCATTAAGCAGCTGCTGGAAGTGCTGCTTAAATACATCCACTATTCCCTGCGGGTCGGTGACAAGCTTACCCTCGCAGTTTCGAAGAGCCAGGGTGCCCTTTTTGAAGCCTCCTGCAAGGCCTTTGGCTTTCTTGTTAACTGGCTCGTATTTTATGTTTATCCCTAGACTCCTCGATATCCTTGAGCTGGGAGGCTGCGAAGATTCTTTTCTTTTGTCGCAGTAGTTTCTTCTCCTCCCTTCTTCTGGCTCGGTACTCTTCTCGCGCAGCCCTGGTTTTCCTCTGCAGCGCCTTTTGGTACGCCTCGTCGGTTGCTGCCTTTTTCTGCTCACACTCGCCATCATATCACGGGTTTCTTGTCGGGGGTGGTAGGTATCCTAAGATGGTTTCGGCTACTTCCTGAATGGCTGAGCGGCAATGCAGCCACATATTATTGGCATTTGTGTTCGACGTAGGCATACCGTAGAGTCTTTCGCTCAGCTGCTCCCTGTAGGCTCTGGCAACCTCCGGTGTGCTCAGGCGCCCAATGTCGAACCTCCTCCTGATGGGCTGGTGCAGCTTTCTGACATTGGACAGTCGAGCTCTGAATCTTGCTGCTACGAGGAAGTGGTCAGAGTCGACATTTGCCCCTCTGAATGTTCGCACATCCAGGATGTTTGACGCGTGCCTTGCGTCAATGAGCACATGGTTGATTTGGTTGGCGGTTCGACCGTCCGGAGATCGCCAGGTTGCTGTGTGGATTCGCTTGCGAGGGAATCTTGTGCTTCTTATCACCGCATTACGAGCTGTCGCAAAGTCAGCGAGTCGGAAGCCGTTATCTGTTGTTGTATCGTGGAGGCTGTGCTTTCCGATCACTCCGCCAAGGGTGTTTTCCTTTCCGATTTTGGCATTGAAGTCCCCGAGCACGATTTGTACATCGTACTCCGGACAAGCTCCGTAGGCGTTGTCCAGGAGGTCATAGAAGTCCTCCTTGATAGGGTCTTCAGCCTCGTCGGTAGGGGCGTGTGCACATATAAGGCTGATGTTATAAAATCTGCCTCTGATGCGGATCACAGCCAGGCGATCACTTATAGGTTTAAAGTCGATGACCTTCGACCTTAACCGCTTCCCCACGACAAATCCGCATCCCAGTAAGTGCAACCTTTTGTGACAGCTGTAATAAATGTCGCAATTTTTCTTCCTAATCATATCGTTTCCTATCCAGCGTATTTCCTGGACCGCAGTAATATCCGCCTTGTACTGCGTGAGGATTCCTTCTAGTTTTTGAGCAGCTCCGGGAGTGTACAGGGTTCTGACATTCCAGGAGCATACTCGCAAATCGTGTTCCTTTTTCGTGCGTTGTCGTCGTCGAGTATCCGTCCGTGTATCCGAAGCATCTTGCCCATTCATAACTTTAGGTTTTTTTACGTGGGCGGATTGTTAGCCCGCCGCACAACCGCCATTCTAGAGAGTTAGAGAGGGTACAGGGGGTGGGACAAAGTCGCCTGATCACTGCGGCCACGAGTGGGCCTATTGTGATGTCCCCCACTTACAGTTCACTCAAGAATCCTGAGTTTGTGATGAAACTTAGTATGCTTTTGAGTGAGCTAGCAGCGATTTCTTCTGCTTCAAGATAATACTTGCCTAAGTGACGATGACGTGTACTGACAAGGCAGTTACAGTGGCATAGTATGTGCTCTGCTGTTTCTTCGTCTTCATTACACATTCTGCAAGTGTCATCTTGTATGATGCCCATCGTCTTGAGATGTTTGTTGACTGGGCAGTGTCCAGTAAGGAAACCTGTGATTAAGCGAATCTGACTCCTCGAGAGCATGAGGAGTTGTTTCGTTCTGTTGAGAGATGTAGTTGGGAGGAACAACTTGGCTTGTCTGCTACCTTTCGTTTGTAACCAGTAGTGATCCGTCGTGTTCCTTAACCAATTGTTTATGCAGCATTTGGTGGTGCTGATGGGTATGCCGCAGAAAGGCCGTGGCATCATGAATGGTGATGCGGAGCCTTTCCTAGCTAGTAGGTCCGCCTTTTCGTTGCCTGAATGGCCGCTGTGTCCAGGTATCCAAATGAGATGAACTCTGTTTGTGCTGGCCAGCTGGTGAAGTAAATGTAGGCAGTCCCATACCAGTTTGGAGGTGACTTCATAGCTCTTTAGGGCTAGAAGTGCAGCCTTGCTATCAGAGAGAATGTAAATGTTTTTGTTAAGTATGTTTCTGTTTAAATTTTCTCTGAGGCAGAGTTCTATAGCAAATATCTCTGCTTGAAAAACGGAGTTATATCTGTCCATGCTGACGTAGATGGATGTGCCAGTATTTGCTCCGTAAACTCCAGCCCCAACGCCTTCGTTCGTTTTGGAGCCATCTGTGTACCACACATAGGATCCACGATTGAAGGGGGGTCTATCCTGTTCCCAGTTTTGTCGGTTGGGGAATGTGACCTTGTAGTTTTGGCTGAAGTTGTATCTGGGGAGACAGTTGTCTGAGAGAGATATCATTAGGATTTCATGCCTGTTTATCTCCGTAAGGATATCAGGGTGAAAGAGCCTACGGTTAGAGTCATCCTCCACGATCAATCTATGGGCGAAGACCATTGCTTCTTTCTTCAGTTGGAGGTGAAGAGGTGGCAGGTCTGTGATGACTTCTAGTGCTGCTGTGGGGGTTGTTCTCATGGCCCCGGTGATACAGATGCAAGCTAGTCTTTGCAATTTGTTGAGCTTGGCTTGCACTGTTGCTTGTTTTGTTTTGTGCCACCAGACGGGCGCAGCATATGTGAGGATTGGTCTGGTGATTGCTGTGTATAGCCAGCGGGTCATATTGGGGTTTGTGCCCCAGTTTTTGCCAGTGAGACTTTTGCTGGTCCATAAAGAGATCCTGGCTTTCTCAATGGTTTTTGCAATGTGAGAGTTCCAAGTGAGCTTTTCGTCTAGAGTTATCCCTAGATATTTGACTTCTTTTGAGAACTCTATCGCTTCACCAAAGAGGGTAGGTTTGGTGAGTTTGTGCCTATTCCTCCTTTTGGTGAAGGCGACTATAGTGCTTTTCCTAGGGTTGACCTTTAGTGCAACCTTTGTGCACCAGTTTGCAACAAGATTTAGTGCCCGTTGGAGGAGTTCCGAAACCGTGTTTTCGAATTTGCCTCTAACCAGGATCACTATGTCGTCGGCATAGCCTTGGACATAGAAACCATTGTTGCTGAGTATGTTAATCAGTTCATTTACCACGATGGACCACAAGAGAGGTGAGAGAACCCCACCTTGAGGGCATCCTTTCGCGGCATTAACACTGATTTTATCATTGCCTAGTGAGGTGTTTATTTTCCTATTACTAAGCATGTGTTGGATCCAATTGCATGTGGTGTTATCCACCCCTGTGCTGAGGATGCAACGTTTTATTTGGGTGTAGTCGGTGTTGTCGAAAGCACCCTCAATATCAAGAAAGCAACCTATCGCAATTTCTTTGTCGCTCAGGGATTTGTTGATCCGGGCTGTTAGCTCCTGAAGAGCATGCGTGGTCGATTTCCCAGGCTGGTAGGCATATTGGTTTTTGTGAAGTGGTGATCTTTTCAGGGCACCGTTCCTGATATGCCTATCCAGAATTTTTTCCATTGTTTTTAGGAAAAAAGAGGTAAAGCTTATCGGTCTGTAGGACTTAGGCAGGTCTGTGGGTCTACGGCCTACTTTGGGAATGAATTTTACCTTTACCTCTGTCCAGCTCGTTGGTATGTATCCCCATGCATAGCTGGTTTTAAAGATGTTGATCAGCATGGGGCTAATTATCGCACTTCCTTTCTGAAGGAGGGCTGGGAAGATGCCATCCTCCCCCGGGGATTTGTACGGGTCAAAAGAGTTAATGGCCCATTTTATGCTTCCCTCGTGGAAAATTTTTTGTGCTCTCTTCCATACCTCCCTGTTGGGTCTAGTTGCCCTGATCTGCGGAGGTATGTTAGAGAGATTAGAGGGAATGATTGTGGAGTCTGGGAAGTGCGTACTGGTTAGAATTTTCAGTACTTCTGTACCATTCTCCGCGTAAGTGCCATCTGCTCTCCTCAACAGTCCAATTTGGTTAGTGTGCTCTTTGGCGAGAACTCTGTGGATGCGAGCGCTGCTCTGTATGTCTGATAGACTACTGCAGAACTTTTTCCATGAGTCTCTTTTGGCTCTTCTAATCTCTTGGTTGTAGTTGGTGAGTGAGGCACGGTACTGTGTCCAGTCACCAGTCCGTTTAGCTCTGTTGAACAGTTTTCTGGTCAGTGCTCTTAGCTTGGCCAGATTGCTGTTCCACCACGGAGTGGTACGATGGCCTGAATTAACTTTCTCTGGGCAAGCGTTGTGAAAGGCAGATAAGATGGTAGCATTGAGGCTGTCACAGCTGAGTTCGAGGCTGTCTATGTCTCTGATGCTATTGGGACAGTTTCCGATCGATTGTGCGATTTCCAGGCTATATGTGTCCCAGTCTGTCGCTCTCGGTTGTCTGTATGTTCTGGTAATTCTATCTCCTACTTTTATGTCAAAACAGATCTGTCGATGATCTGACATCGATGTTTCTGTTGAGACATGCCAGTTTTGGATAGAGTTGCCTATGAACGGTGTGGTTAGGGTGAGGTCTAGTACCTCTTCTCTAATTCTATTCATAATGGTGGGACTATTTCCGCGGTTTATGATATTGAGGTTATTCTTGCAAATAAATTCTAACAAGTACTCACCTCTTTTGTTAATGCCCGAGCTTCCCCATGCTGTGTGGTGGGCGTTTGCGTCACAGCATATGATGATCTGTGAGCCTCTTCTTCCACAGTAGTCTAGGAGATCCTGCAGTGGTGTAAAGCTGAGATCGGTGGAGTCGCCCGGTAGGTAGGCTGAGCAAACTACGACATCTGACCTACCTTCCGCAGTGGATAGCTGAATAATGGCAGCTGCCAGGTCCTTATTCGTATATTCTGAAATGGGAATGGCTTTAATGGTGTTATTAATCATTATGCAAGCCCTAGGTCGTCCATCATGTGTGGAGTCGTAGAGCAGCTCACCTGATATTCCTTTGATCTGGTCTTTGACCGTATAGGGTTCCTGGATAAAGGCTATATCAAACTGCTCCTTATTAAATCTATGGCTCAGTACCGCAGACGCGGCCTTTGCATGCTGTAGATTTATTTGGATGCACTTTAATCCCGACATGGTGGATTAAGCGAGATACTGGCAGGGCCGCCAGTGTTAGTGACTGGTACAACCATAGGGCTGACCCCTGAAGTCCTGGTTGCCCGAGTAGTTTCTTCAGGCAGCCTTGACGTTTGGGGTACTTTCGTTGCCTCTGTGGTTGATTCACTATCACCAGATGCAGTAGTTGTTGCTCTCTGGCTTGGCTTATGCACGCCGAGTTCCTCACTTTCTTTCCTGGGCATGGCCAGTGTACTTTGGGCATCGCACTTCGGATGGGCTTGTGCCCTGTCCTTGGTTTTGTTGTCCGCAGTTATCTTTGCCTGCTTGGGAATTCCCTTGATCCTGATTAGGATCTGGGAGAAGTTGAGGAACAACACAACCGCCATTCTGGTCGGGGTTTTTTTTTCGCTGCATACGTTTGTTCACCTCCCAACGGTTGTTGAAGAGGCTATCCAGAGGGCGCCGCGAGGAGGCCGTATGTCAACTTGACCCGGGCATTTAAACAGGGATCGTTGCTGGCATCTCGCCAGGTTGAGAGCAATCAACAACTTTACCCTGTATGTCCGAGCCCATGCCCTCTAGATTGACAATATATCGGTAACAAATCAATGAACACTGAATTTCTCTTGGTAATTTTGTAATTATTTTCCAAATATTGTATTCGTACATGAAATTCTTTTTTTCATACCTAATTACACAAATACGTATGTATACTCATGCATACGTATACATATGTATGACTATATCCTTTTACGGCGCTCTTTTGAAAATACGATATTGCAGATAAGAAAATCTGCAGACTAACTGGTTTCGAAACTATTGTAATAACATTAAATCACGAAACCTTTTATAGAATGGAACAGTACGTTAGTCGATACAATGAATACTTTTGTGTGTGTACGTTATGCGTATGGAAAAGAGTAGATAGAATTAGACCCTGATGTAGTGATAATATCCGTTTATTGACAGCATTTGTGCCGCTGTTAAGATAGGGAGTGCGTGTGGTTTTTGTAATGACGAGGGGAGTATCCTGCCAATTTATTTAGTCTTTCAACGCTCCGTTGACTTTTCAGATATATGTACATTCAAATTTATATAAGCACACAACTTTACATAGGATGCCATATGTATATGGATTGAAAGGTTTTCCTTTTTAAACCGACCCTCAACTGACGTATTATGAAGGTTTTTTATTCAACGTAATCCAAGTCAATCAGAAAATAATTTAAGAAAAGTGGAAAAATTCGAGTTCGTATTTGTTTTTCAGTTTAGTCCTTAAGCAATTAATCGATATTAGAATGTATACCACCACATTGGAGTTTACTAGTCCACGGAAAAATTGTGACGCCAAACCAGTAGTCTGGCTTGATTAGTATCTAACATCCCTCAATTTTCAAGTGAGATACTCGTATGTATGACTCAAGCCTTTATTACGAGTGCTATAAAACAGACTTTTAGGTTGTATACCCGTATGTATAAACTATTTTTTGTTTTTTTTCGAAAGGGATGAATACCACTTTCAAATTTGTAACTACCCGAATCCGACAAATGACAAAACAAACATGCATACGTACATACGCCTGTGAATTTATGTACATATGTACGTATAATGTACTTCCCCGTGTTTTTGATATAATGATAGTAATCCGAATAAAATCGCATGCTGCTTTCCATAGATTTTGTGGGATTCCTAATCTGACCTCAACCTTTGTATGTCATTGTCAAAACATAATTTTTTACAGCAGCGAGATTTCACCCCTGAAGATTTATTCGCCTGGCTTTTGTTGCTTGTTTACCGCATTTATGTCGGTATACAAGCGAATATAAAAGGCAAAAGTAGGCCATGCGCACCAGTAAACAATAGAGTGATAGATTGTGCGTAATGTTGAATGGAAGTAACAATATGAACGAAATGTGTACTGTGGACACCCTTATTTCATTTACTATCCAGTTGTTTAGTTGATCAGATTCGCAACTATTCCATAAGGATATATGTTGTTATTTTAATGGTTTCCACTACGCCTTTCTACATTATGTTATCTTCTGGTTCTAACCCTTTGGCACAACTTAAATTGTGCAATTTTTTTTTTAACAAAGTCATGAGTATTTGTATTTTTCGTTACTTTTTTATAAGTTAAGCTCTGAGTTAGCAAACTTCTTATCCAATTTAAAAAACATACTTACTTACTGAGGTGGCGCTACAGTTCGTGGTGAACCTGGGCCTCAACCAACAAGCGTCTCCAGCTGGCACGGTCTTCCGCGAGCTGTTTCCAGCGCCGCACGCCCAGTTGGTTAAGGTCCCCTTCCACCTGCGTGCGCCACCGATGATGCGGCCGTCCTCTGCCGCACCTTCCTTCCGGAGTGGATTCGAAGACTCTTCGGGTCGAAGCTGTATTTTCCATGCGCTCTACATGGCCTAGCTACCTTAGACGCTGTATCCGCAGACGTCGTACCAGGCCGATGTCGCTGTACAACCCGTACAGTTCTTCGTTATATCTTCTCCTCTATACACCGTTTGAACAAACGGGACCGTAGATAGTGCGCAGAATTTTCCTCTCGATACGACCAAGGGCATCTTCATCCGCTTTTGTCAAGGTCCAAGCCTCTGCGCCGTAAAGGAGGACTGGGATGATTAAGGTCTTATGTAGTGTCACCTTGGTTTTCCGAGAGAGGGCTCTACTTCTCAATTGCCTCTGGAGCCCAAAGAAACAGCGGTTGGCAAGAGTGATTCTGCGTTTTATCTCAGCGCTGGTATTGTTGTCGCTGGTCATCAGTGAGCCAAGGTAGACGAATTCCTTGACCACTTCAAAGTTATATGCGCCCATGGTGACGTTCTGGCCAATACGTCGGTGTTGTCCGTCTCTTTTAGATGAAAGCAGATATTTGGTTTTACCCTCATTAACCCTGAGACCCTTCTTAGCCGCTTCTACCTTAATGCTTACAAATGCCTCATTGACGTCTCGCTGGGTCCGTCCAATCACGTCAATGTCGTCGGCATACGCAAGCAATTGCGTAGACTTGAAATAAATCGTACCTCTTGTGTTGGCCAGTGACTCTTGCACGATTTTTTCAAGCACGATGTTGAAAAAGTTGCATGACAGCGTGTCACCTTGCCTAAATCCTTTTTAACATCAAAGGTCTCGGTTTGCTCATTACCGACCTTAATGGAGCATTGTCATCCTGCACAGTCGGATGAGTTTGGCAGGGATGTTGAAACTAGACATGGCTTTGTATAGCTAATCTCTATACACGCTGTCATATGCAGCCTTGAAATCGAAGAAGAGGTGGTGAGTGTCGATTTGGTATTCCTGGGTCTTCTCCAAGATCTACCGCAGCGCAAATATTTGGTCTATTGTGGATTTACCTGTCCTGAAACCACACTGATAAGAGCCGATCAGGTTATCCACCAACGGTTTCAGGCGTTCACACATTACGGCAGAGAAGATCTTATATGCGATGTTAAGGAGACTTATTCCCCTATAGTTGGCGCAGTTATAGGGGTATCCTTTCTTATGGACCGGGCAAACGATGCTGAAATTCCATTCGTTGGGCATGGTTTCCTCCGACCATACCTTGCAAATGAGATGGTGCATCCACCTTACCAGCTCATCTCCAGCCGCCTTAAGAAGCTCAGCAGACAGGCCGTCTGCGCCCGCGGCTTTATTAGACTTAAGTCTTGATATCGCTATTTTGACCTCGTCTAGGTCGGGTGAACTGAATTCTGTTTCATTGTCGTCCATTACGAATGGCTCGTTCTGCCTGACAGCGGTATCTTGTCTATCATCGCCGTTATACAGTCTGCAGATTTGGTCTTTCCAAATCCTCAGCATCGACTGCGACTCTACTACCAGTTCTCCATTTTCATCCCTGCAGGCCGCCGCTCTGGCTTTGTAGCCATGGCATGTTCGTTTTACCTTATTGTAAAACGTACGGGCGTCATTCCTGTGGAAGCATCTCTCCATCTCCTCGATCTCACGCTTTCCGTGCTCTCTCTTCTTTCTTCTGAATATGTTAAAAAACATATTATTCTTAAATTTGAGATATGGATATCTCTATGGGTAAGGCCGCATGCCCTTAATAATAGAAGGGACATTTCCAGGTGTTGAAAAGTTCATAGGACTGCAAAAGTAAACTGCATGATCGCAGATTATGACGATAAGGCTATGATCCGAAATAGCATAGACCTTCCTTGATGCGGTGAACTTTAACCCGGCGTGGAGTTGTATTCCTCAAGTGATGGAAAGCCGAAAAAAGTTAATTTTTATTTCTCTACTATTTCGAATATTTCTTCTTACAAATTTGGTACTTATTACTGTGGTATTCGTTTCCAAGATTGTGCGACGTCCCCATTCTCTGTAAGCACAGTTACTTACTTATTTACTTAGGTGGCGCTACAGTTCGGAGTAAATCTGGACCTCAACCAACAAGCCTTTCCAGCTAGCTGCTTAAAGTGTCGCGCGCCCAGTTGGTTGAGGTCCCTTTCCACCTATAGATGCGGCCGTCCTCCAGAACATCGTCCCACGAGATCGGAGTCGGATACTCTTCAGGTCGGAGCTGTGCTGTCCATTCGCTCTACCATTTTAGACGTTAAATCCGTAGACGTCGTACTAGGCCGATGTCTCCGTACAGCCCGTACAGTTCTTGTCCGCATCTTGTCCTCCACTTTCCGTCAACACAAACGGGACCGAAGATTGTACGCAGAATTTTCCCCTTTAAACAACCAAGGGTTTCTTCATCCATTTTTGATACGATTCAAACCTCTGCGCCGCAGATAAGGATGGGGGCGAGAGAGGGCTCTGCTCTCAATTGCTTCTTGAGCCCGAAGAAACAGCGGTTGACAAGAGTTATTTTTCGTCTAATGTCAGCGCTGGTGTGGTTGCCACTGGTTACCAATAAGCCCAAGTAGACGAAATCCTTAACTACATCAAAGTTATAGCTGCCACTGGTGACGTTCTGGCCAAGTCGTCGCCCGTCAGTGATGTATTTGGATATAATTGGTTTTGTTCTCGTTTACCTTCAGACTCACTTGAGTCGCTTCAATGCTCACCAAGCTTCATTGACGTCTCGCTCCGTTCTCCCAATCACGTCAATATCATCAGCGTATGCGAGCAATTGTGCAGACCTGAAGTAGATCGTGCCTCTTGTATTGGCCAGTAAATCCCGCATGATGTTGATGATGTTGAAAAAGACACATGAGTGCGTCGTCCTGTTTGAATCATTTTTCGACATCGAATGTCTTGGTTAACTTCTTACCGACCTTAATGGAGCAGCGAGAATTCTCCATTGTCCATTGCACAACCTGAGGAGCTTGGCAGGGATGTCAAAACAAAACATAGCTCTATACAGGGAGCCCCACGAGCTCTATACAGGGTGCCATAAAGCCAGGGGGGGGGGGGGGGGTTATTCCCCCCGTTTAGGCAGGATAGGCAATTTTTTGACTTATTTTGGAAAAAAAAAAATATTGAAAATCAAAGGTTATATCCACAATGCCGTGTTATACTTTTTTGTAAAGCCAGAAACCTCTTCTTTCATCCTATTTTTAAACGAAGCTGTTTTAAGGAATAGTTTTTGAGAAATTAATTTTCAAACTCAAAATTTTGAAGAAAAAAATGAAAAAAAAAAAAAAATTCGAACTAATTATTTTCAAAATTCTATGTAATTAAATACTAATTTTTTTTCACCCTGTATAGCTCGCGTCTATAGACACTCTCATATACGGATTTAAAATCGACAAAAAGGTGGTGTGTACCGTCCTGAAATTCATGGATTTCTAAGATCTGCCGCAGTGGCTTTTCCTGGCCTGAAGTCACATTGATAAGAACCTATCAAATTGTCCACGAATGGTTTTAGGGGTTCACACAGCACGATAGAGAAGATACTAAGAAGACTAATTCCCTTATAGTTGGCGCAGTTATAGGGGTCTCCTTTTTTATGAACCGGGCGTGCTGAGATTCCATTCATCGGGCCTGCTTTCTTCCGGTCATATCTTACAGATGAGCTAGGGGGCTATTACCTATTTTTCTCTTAAGCACTCAACAATTCGAGGGCGCAGTGGTGAGTGTATTGGATTCTGACGAACGATGGGCCAGTTCGGATACCGATAACACCAACGCCATCGAATTTTTATTTCGCGGTGCTCCTTTTTGCCGTGAAGAAGCTTCTCGACTAACGCCGTTCGGAATCGGCATTCAATTGAAGGTCCTTTCACCTGTGTATAAAATAAATCACACACAACATGGATGATTGAGATAATCTTGGCCCTGGCCCTACAAGGGGTGTTACGCCACCAAAGAAGAAAAGAGACTTAACAATTCAGTCATATGTTGCTGGGAAACCTTTTGACTATGAGTTCAACTTTCTCTTCTTGTCAATCTGGATAAAAGCAAATATATGTGAAATAAAATATAGAAGAGAACTAGGAACTAAGTTTACTAAGCTGCAATGCAATTAAGTTGTTTCTAAAGTAAAGTTAATTTGATCGGCGAACCATTCCAACAGAGTTGCATAATGGAATTGTCTGACAATCCTAAAGTCAACAAGAGATTGGAAGTCCCTACTTTGAACATAAAGCTATGTTCAATGTTAGCCTGCATGCGTCAATGGCAATAAAGTTCATTTTTATAACACTCTCCCCCACGGAATGGAGCAGGTACACTTAATGGCAATACGCGCAAGAACACGCGAACACGGCAAGTAAATTTCCGACACTTATTGGCGCCAAAAAAAAATCTCAAGAATTTCTGGTGGACGTTTTTTAAGGGTTGCTGCTTTCTAATCGTACATATGTACATTTTTTTTTTTTTAACTTTATACCTATATACGGCTGTATTAGCGGTAAGTTGTATTATGCCAAAAAAAAGGAAGAAACAAGGAACAGCCAGTGTAATCCGACATTATCAAAACACGCGACGCCCAACTAAAAGAAGAAAGTCATTTCTACGTGAATTGAACCTAAGGGGCTGTTAAATACTCGTGTACATGTACATGTATTCGCCGTTCGTCCTAGTCCTCTAATTACGTTTAACGATTAGTTTATATCTTGTATTATTGGGATACTTATGAAGAACAAAACTACTTCATTGCTTATTCAAATTGTATGAAACCCAAGACAAAAAGTCAATGAACCTAGGTTTTAGGTAAATTATTGAGATTTTACTGTGCCGATAAATGGTATAGGGGCTGTGTATGTGTACAATGTGCATTTCTATATACTTCTGATGACGGACCTCAATTAAAAGTGTTGGTGGTGCTTTGGGACATACGTTTCTATGGCATTCGATGAGTCACCAATTTACAAAGTATGAAGTAAGTGACCGCTTACAATCAAACACGAAATAAGTTTTTACTTCAAACTGATTTATTTTTTCGTAAAATGGGTTTTTGGCCTTACAATCATGGCCGCCTAAATTAAACTACAACTGCATACGACTAGGTGGTTGCTAGGTGGTTGTCATCTAATTACTGCTACCAGCATAGTGACCTCTGTTGCCAAGCCCGCCGGTTTCACTCTGTTTCTTGTAGCTGTTGTACTTGGTGTTGTTAGAGTCGTTGGAGTTATTGGAATTGACGTGGTTGTAGGATCCGTTAGATTGGTGGGAGGTGTGTTGATGTTACGAGTACATAACTTCTCCGCCCCCAAAATTCAGGTTAAAGCTGAACGGTTGATGACTATAAAACGTGAATGCTTCTGAATGTGATGAGGGATGAGGTGCGCCTTAATATTGTGTGGTCAGGTCCCATATGCATTCATGCAGATATTATGCGTATATATTTATTGAGCCGTAGGGCTATGACGTCAGGTAGTGTGTACATGTGACTCGTCAAACTTAAATTCCCAGTGCTCTTTGGGTTAGGAGTATTAGGAGGGGATATTGGATATTGGGATATTGTTTTTTTTTTTTTTTTTTTTTGTTGTTTTTTTTTTTTTTTGTTTTTTTTTTTTTTGTTTTTTTTTTTTAGTGTAGTGAAGAGAAACCCGACACTTGCTCATTCATTACATGGACAAGAACTTGTATATAGGTACAATGAAAAATTTATATAAGAACTTACTGGAGTGGAAATGGGCAGCTTTATGAGTGTGATATTGAAGGTGGCATTTATTTAAATTTTACTATGAATGTATGTGGGATTGAGCCTAACAAACGGACGAGACACATGGAATTACATAACACTTACAGACATACGATCGAACGGAGACGAACAACGAGCCACATAGAAAGACAAAGAAGACGCCACAGAACATACAACACAGACATAGACATTGTTACGAAGCAACGGGACGCCGCCAAACGGACGACAGATCACCCGACGTACTAAACATCTAACAGAGGAACGAGATGGACAAAGAACGAGCAGAACGACGGACAATGACAAACAAGGAAGAGACATTCTCCGTCAGACCAGCAGCGAGTGCGGACGTGCCTACGTAGAATAGGAGACAATACAAGCGAATAAAGTGTAATTAAAACCGTGTGTGCTTCTTTAAACACTACAATTTTTGGGGACTCGTCCGGGATGGTTGTTCAATCGTCAAATTAGCGCCATGCCCGTTGACCAAAAACAAAAAAAAAAAAAGTAAAGTAAAAATTGTGAACTGATGTGATTTGATAGTGCGAAAAGTGAAAGACGAAAAAAGGGCATCAACCCAAAGCGGTCGACACACCAAGTGCGCAAACAATTGTAAGCGAAAAACAAAGAAACGAAACAAAAAAGGTGAAAAGTCGAGCCGTGGTTGTGTGCTCCAACGTGCGTGTATATGAGTGTGTGAGTAGCACACGGGAAAAAAAAAAAAAACTAAAACTAAAAAACTAAGAGAAGTACCGCAAAGTGGTGTGCACGTAGTGGTGTCTGTGGCGGCGTCAGCAAATCCGCGACAGAGCACAGAATAAAGGAAGAAGAGAAAAAAAAAAAAACTGGGAAAGGGTCAGAACAGTTTGTGTGTGCAGGGCGACGGCGGCGTCATCATACCCATTGCTGAGGAAACACCTGCACGTGTCCAGTGCATAGGAAGACGAAAGCGGCGGTAGCGGTGTCAAGAGCAAGACGGCGAGAATATCAGAGTGAGATTGTTTCGGATTATACAGTGTGCGAATTTTGGTGTGGCCACTGCGCAGTTTATAAATACTTTATTATTAATACTGTATAAAACTAAATACCTTTTTTTTACCCGTAGCTTATAATTATTAAAATACGTATAAAAAATATTGTTAAAGTATAATGGACGTCGAAGCTATTCTGGGTTTGACGGTAGATGGACTCAGGGAACGACTGACGCAACTAAACTTGTCGACGCAGGGACTTAAGACGTCACTACAAAACAGGCTGATGGAACACTACGGTTTGTCCAGAGAAGGCGATGACGGATCTAATTCGGCGGAAGAAGAAAGGGTAGGCAGTGAGTCAGGGCTTGAGACGAGGTCGCATTTTACACTTCGTGACATCCAGGACTCCTTGACAGCATTCGATGGTAGCGGTCGACCGAGCATTGATTCATGGATTCAGGAGTTCGAGGATAACGCAGTAGCAGTCAATTGGAACGGCATCCAGAAGTTTATTTACGCGAAACAATTACTGCAGGGAGCTGCGAAGTCGTTTGTACGCAGTCAATCAGGCATCAAAGATTGGGCCACATTAAAGATCGCTCTTCAAAGCGAGTTTGGCGGCAGGGCGTCGGCAGCCGAAATTCATCGGGCGCTAGCCGAGAGGAAAAACCAACCAGGTGAATCGCTAATAGAATACCTGTACGCGCTTATGGAGATGGCAAAACCTATTAGTCTGGAAGAGGAAAGTGTCGTAGAGTATTTTGTCGAGGGTGTCCCTGATAGTAGAGCGAACAAGGCTGTACTGTACCAGGCTAGAAGCATACAAGAGTTAAAGACACAGTTGCGCATTTACGAAAAGGTACGGGGTCCCAACTCACAGCAACCAAGCTTGAGAAGGTATCACAGAACACCATGCTCTACATGGAAGCCTACAGGAAGAGAAGTGAAAGTGGAAACAACACAACGCAAATGCTATAGGTGTGGAGAGACGTCCCATCTCGCTAGGGAATGCACATCCAAGGCACTTAAATGCTTCAGGTGCGGACGACCAGGACACCGTGCGGTGAATTGCCGAAATGAACCAACGACGAGTTCGCGATTAAGGGCTGAGGGAAGCAACGTTCGACCTGCATCATCAGGCAACGGAAGCGAATCTTGGCCGGAAGCGAGGGTCTCTTTAGCAACCGGAACTAATCGCATCTTTAAAGATATTTCGGTGCGAGGTACTAATTTATCGGCTCTAATAGACACGGGGAGCGATTTGAACCTGATAAGGTACGATAGCCTGTCGAGAATGAAGTACGTTGACCTTGACTCAACCAAGAGGCGGGTGTTTGGCATAGGTAGTGGCGGATTAATTACGCTAGGTAGTTTTTGGGACGACGTAATAGTAGATGGAATGGTCACCAAACTTAGATTCCACGTCGTACGTGAGTCCGATATGCCCTATGCAGCGATTTTGGGCAACGACGTATTGGACAATGCTGATTTGACACTAACCACGGAAGGGGCAGAGTTTAAGCCAAAAGGGAGTAGGTATGGGTCCCCTGGTTCGAAGAGTGGAATGAGAGTGGACCAAACCATAGGAGTCGGCAAAAGTGCTGAAAGGCTCGGTGGCAAGGCAGAAGGGGATAGAGAAGAATCTCCTAGGTCAAAAGTGAATCGGAGCATTGGAAAATTAGACCAGAGGGTCGAAAGCGCGGGCATAAGTGCCAGTCGAGAAGAAAGTGTAAGCGGCCGGGGTACCGGTGTAAGCGGGGCGCAAGAGAGTGAAGAGATAGAGAAGGTCACGGACGAACTAAAACCAATTAGTTTAGCCGCACAGGACGGGGTATTCCAAACAGAGGTGGACGTCGACTTAAGTCACCTAGATTATGGAACTCAGAGGATGGTCCAGACCATGATAAGCGATTACACGCCCATTAAGACGAAACAATCGCCCATCGAAATGAAGTTGATTTTGTCAGACGACATACCGGTAGTTCATCGACCTAGACGCATACCATTCAGCGAGCGACAAACGGTAAAAGAACTAGCTCGAGAGAATATTGCTGAAATTCAGCAAGAGAACAAAAGGGGCTTCGACAAAATTCGTAGAACGGAGCAAATCTACGATGTGAACGAGTTGGTCGCCATCAAGCGCACTCAGTTCGGGACAGGGATGAGGCTGCGTCCCAAGTTCTTAGGACCCTATAAGGTCGTTAAGAGGTTGAGTCACGGAAGATATGAGGTCCAGAAAGTCGGTAGTCAAGAAGGACCGGCGAGGACAAGCACTGTGGTGGAGAACATGAAAAAATGGAATCCTTCATTCGGGCCGAATGATCCGTCAGGATAGCCGAATGTGGGATTGAGCCTAACAAACGGACGAGACACATGGAATTACATAACACTTACAGACATACGATCGAACGGAGACGAACAACGAGCCACATAGAAAGACAAAGAAGACGCCACAGAACATACAACACAGACATAGACATTGTTACGAAGCAACGGGACGCCGCCAAACGGACGACAGATCACCCGACGTACTAAACATCTAACAGAGGAACGAGATGGACAAAGAACGAGCAGAACGACGGACAATGACAAACAAGGAAGAGACATTCTCCGTCAGACCAGCAGCGAGTGCGGACGTGCCTACGTAGAATAGGAGACAATACAAGCGAATAAAGTGTAATTAAAACCGTGTGTGCTTCTTTAAATACTACATGTATGTTTCTAAATTAATTTTCTTTTACGCTTTATTTTATTTTTATGAGATTTTCTATATTTTGTTGTGAGAACGATTACTTTCCTATTTGACCTAACTTTAAGTTTTTTCGCTCTAGGTGCTAGCTTGTTACGTCTGTTATTAAACTCATATATCGTATCATTTTCATTGTATGTAGGTGGTATCTCTCGTCTCATATTTTGTTTTCGTATTATAGATCTGTTATGTTTTTCTAATTTACCTTTGATTTGATCGTATAAGGTTTTTTGAAAACATTGCAATTTATTGATATAATCATGTTCGGACTCGTAGTGAATAGATTTCATAAACTTGGGCGTCCTGCCTGTAAGTAACTCTATTGGTGTTAGGTTAGTAACAGAATGGATGCTATTATTGTAAGTAATAAGGGCTTCATTTAGTACGTCTTTGCATATTTGCTTCTTTTTTTTATCGTACATAATCCTATAGATTTCCGTTAAGGTTGAATGAAACCTTTCAACAGGTGAATTACCTGTAGAATTTTGAGGTGTTGTTATATGTAGCGTGATTTCATATTGGTCGCAGAATTCTTTAAATAAGTTCGACCTGAATTCGGACCCAGAATCACAAACTATCTTTTTTGGAATTCCATGATGTGCGAAAAATTCTCTTAACGCATGTATTATACTGAAACTATTACGTGCGGATAAAATATAAGCTGTTGCGAACTTAGAAAATTTATCAATCGCTGTCAAGATCTGTTGATTATGTATTGCATACACATCAATGTGCAAAATATCCAAAGGTAAGTTGGGTGTTTCTGTTAACTCGTATTTCACTTTTGGAGGGTGCCTTTCATATTTAAGTAACTGACATGTTTCGCAATTGTTTATTACTTTTGTTATCTTAATGTTCATATTAGGGAAATAGTAATTCCTACGTAGGTGTCGGAGTGTTTCGTTTATGCCCCTGTGATTTGATTTAATATGGTATTCGTTAATGATGGCGTCTTGATCATCACAGTTAACTAAGTCGATTAACTTGTCGTTACAACGAATTATTTGGAATATCTTACCGTTTGCAAAAAATTTTGAGTATGCCTCCTGGACTGTTTTAAAGGTGTTATTATCTGTATATAAAGCAACTAATTTCTTTGGAACAAGGTAATCTTTAAGAATGGATGTTATCGTTTTTTCCTGAAGCAGGTCTGGTCGTGTGACAGTTATACGGCGCTTAGTCTGAAAGAGTATTGTGCAAGTAGTTGTTGGATTTGTCGTGCAATTCCTTCTTGTCAAAATGAGCTGATTACTGAATTCATTCAAGGGGCGCTCGGAAATGGGCATACCCTCATCTAGATTTTCGGAAGCGGAATGAACTGTTGAAATGTTAGAGCTATGCTCCAAGTCGTCTATGTTGTTTTGTAAAGATTCGTTAATGTTTATCTCTATTCTACTTAAAGCATCGGCATTAGTATTGATTTTTCCTTTTTTGTAAAGGACCTCATAATCGAATTCCTCAAGTTTTAGACGCCATCTTATTAATTTGGAGTTCGCATCTTTCAAAGAGAAAAGCCAAGTTAGTGGTTTGTGGTCTGTAACTATATGGAATTTACGCCCATAGAGATAAGGTCGGAAATGTTTGGTTGCCCAGACAATGGCAAGTAATTCTTTTTCAACAGTACTGTATCTTATTTCGGTTTCCGACAAGGTACGTGACGCATAAGATACAGGTTTATCTGAGCCAATATTACCCTGGCTTAAAACGGCGCCTATCGCAAAATTGCTTGCATCTGTTGTCAAATTAAAACATTTCGAAAAATCTGGATACTGCAAGAGGGGATCATTACTAAGGATGTCTTTGCAATGATTGAAACAGCTAATGTATGTCTGGTCTAGCGTGACTTTTCTTCCCTTTTTTAAGCATTCAGTTAACGGCTTGGTTATTTTCGCAAAATCCTGAATAAACTTACGATAATACCCCAATAGCCCAAGGAAAGACTTTATTTGTTTCTGAGTACGAGGGATAGGATAACGCTTGATCGAGTCAATCTTATCAGGATTGGGTTTTACGCCTTGGGATGTCACTATGTGGCCAAGAAATGCCACTTCTTTGCGCAAGAACTCCGATTTATCCAGTTGGAGCTTTAGGCTGCTTTCTCGTAGCCTAGAAAATACTTTTCTCAAATTAACCATATGCTCCTGAAGAGAGGCTGAGAATACGATTATATCATCCATATAAATCAGACATGTTCTTCCCTGGAGATCTTTCAAAATGTTGTCCATCACCCTTTGAAAGGTGGACGGAGCATTTTTAAGGCCAAACGGCATACGAACGAATTCGTAGTGGCCATTGTCCACTGTGAACGCAGTTTTATTAACATCCCTATGATCGATTTCGATTTGATGAAATCCAGAAGCCAAATCTAAAGTAGTAAAGTAGGTACATCTTCCCAATTTATCCAAAATCTCTGTTATGTTAGGAAGTGGATATCGATCGCCAATAGTTTTTTCATTGAGTTTTCGATAATCCACTACCAACCGCCATTTCTGTTTATTAGAAGCATCTCTTTTTTTCGGAACAATCCATATTGGACTGCTCCAAGGGGAGTAGCTTGGCCTAATGATACCTTGCCGGAGGAGTTCTTGAATCTGGGATTTTATTTCGGCCTTATGAACTTGTGGGTACCTGTACGATTTTGTGTATATTGGTAGATCGTCACTTGTTTTTATACGATGTTTAATTACGTTGGTGAATGAAAGTTGACTGTCCTCTTTGAAGAATATATCACCATAGTGTTTACACAGTTTAACAAGCTCTGTTTTCTCTTCGCTGTTTAAATGGTCTGTTCTTAGTGAATTTGTTATGTCATTTTGTTCGAAGGACCTCATTCGATCTAAATTGTGTGTAATACCTATGTTATTTATCTCATCAAAATTGCTGTAGCGTTCGACTTTTAGTGGTTGTTCCAAGAAAAGTTTTTGTTCCTGATTTGATATATTCATAACTTCTACGTTACTGTACCAGTTAGTTGTTTTGTAGATACCCTCAGAAATTTTTAGGAGTTTTCCTATCATAGTAGGTCGCACGTATATGTCGCCGTTTTCTACATCTACAGGCAAATTTGCCACGAATTTTGAATTTGGAGGGACATTGAAGACCTTTGACATACAGTTAGGCTTAAAATGGAGTGGTATTGCTGATTTGTCTGTCTCTAAAAGCTTATCTTTAAGATTAACTTTGGCCCTTAAGTTGTTCATTGTCTCTAAACCTATCAAGCCATCAAAATAGGAATGAAACTTGAAAACGAGGAAAGTAAGTTTGTCATCTGTCTTGAATTCTTTAAATGCAGGTAGTGTAACCTGCTTATTCAGTTTATGTTTATTAAATATAGTGGTTATTGTAATTGGTTTTATGATTTCATGAAAATCTATGTTTGTGTATTCGGGATTGATAAAGTTAATTGAAGCTCCAGTATCAATCAGAAACTTCAATGGTCGACCAGAAGAAGATGATATGTTAATATATGGCAAGATACCTGAACTATGTTTATTTATGTCAACGTATCCTATTGGTTGTCCGAGGCGAGTAATCGAAAATTTGTGTCGTCGATTTCGTGATTCGCTTCGTTGGAATAAATATAGGGGCTATACGAGTATGTTTCATTTTGATTTTCGAAAGGTAAGTATTCATCTAGATTTTGATAGTAGTTTGGGTCGGGGTCCACACTAGTATTACCATTTTTGTGATACGTAGGTTGCTGTTGTTGTACGTTTTCTCCAGTAATTGAATTGGTATAGTACGAGTATGTAGGTTGTTGTTGTATACTATGCACTTCCTGGCCCATATAATTTTGTGTTGTTTTGTTATTATTAAATATACCACTACTGGGCTTTGTGAACGAGTTTGATTGACGGAATCTCGATTGTTGAGTTCTTGTATTACGAGTGCTGCCGCTAGTTATGTCCATTGGGGTGGGAAGGGGTTGGGTGAAATCTGATCTAGGTGCGAAAATATGTTGGTTTTGGTATTGATTTGGTGGGAAACTATTTCTGTTTGGAACTATTATGTGTTGGACTTGACGCTGGTTATTTGCGAATGGATTTTGATTTGGAACATTCGGACTATTTTGAACTATTGAACGCCTCTGAGGGTATAGATTCGCACTTTGAAAGAAAAATGGATTTGGATTAAACGGGTTTTGATTAATTTGCGGGATAACATGTGGTCCATGCGGTCTTATATTAGTCTTAAAGTTGGTGGATCTAATGTAGTACGAGTTTTGCTCCTTTGTGCAAAATGTGAATGCCTCTTGAAGAGTAGTTGGCCTCATAGCCCTTACCGTTGAACCTAATGGTTCAGATAGTCCTATGACAAATGTGTTTAAACACATTTCGGAGTAGAGACGGTTTTTAGCTACAACTACGTGAGGGTCTTTCTCGTGAATCTGAACATGATTATTTAAGGTTGATAATATTTCCACGATTCTCGAATAGTACTGCTCGACAGTGTCGTTTATTTGTGTAATGGTATGAAGGTCTCTAATCAAGGATGTCTCATTTCTCTTATCTGAATAATGTGAAATAAGATTGGACTTTATTTCACACCATTCCAAAGATGTACCGAACATATTTAACACTTCGTTCGCCTCTCCTGTGATTTTGTTTCTAATCGCTCTCATTATTATTTTAGCATATGGCGTACAACTTATGGTACCCATAAGACATAAGATTTCTTCAACGTTATTCAAAAATCATACAATAATCTACGATTCCCATTAAATTGCGGCAAATCTTTTATGGCGTCGGGAATTCTTAGGGAATTAAAAATGTTATTAACGTCATTCAAATTTACAGAATTATTCGCGTTATTTTCTATACTACCTACATTATTTAAATTAATGCCACCAAGATTCAATTCAGAAAACTCACCAACACCACTCACAGGATTTGAAATTTCTTTACTGTTTGCCATCTTATTTGAGCAAAAGTCAATATGTTCCTCACTATCACCAAAACTATACGGTTTATATGAGCGTCGCTTTCTATCTTCCTTAACCATACGGTTATTCAACATGAGGGATCACAGGGTGAGGGAGGGGAGGGTATTAAGGAATGAGCATGTGGTAATAAAAGTAAGACTTACATACAAGTGCTCGTTGAAGATTGATGGTAACGATTCAGATGTTAGCTGATCAATTTGTCGAATATTCGTCCAAAGCCAAGGAATTAAAATTCTCCACACTAGGTGTGCTTTGGTCCCGTTTTGCAAAGTTCACTTTACACCAATATGCATTTGATGCGAGTCTCACGTATAATTAATCTTTTACACCGCCACTAAATGCAATATCCACTTGCACACGTGAAGGTATTAAAAGCAGTGAATTAACTGATAGTTTTAACTAATGGTGAACTCCGAACTATTGCAAAACCCGACTGCGCCAAATAAGTTTTTACTTCAAACTGATTTATTTTTTCGTAAAATGGGTTTTTGGCCTTACAATCATGGCCGCCTAAATTAAACTACAACTGCATACGACTAGGTGGTTGCTAGGTGGTTGTCATCTAATTACTGCTACCAGCATAGTGACCTCTGTTGCCAAGCCCGCCGGTTTCACTCTGTTTCTTGTAGCTGTTGTACTTGGTGTTGTTAGAGTCGTTGGAGTTATTGGAATTGACGTGGTTGTAGGATCCGTTAGATTGGTGGGAGGTGTGTTGATGTTACGAGTACATAACTCACGCAACACAGGAACTGTAGCATAACATCTGGGTTATTAGCTTATTCATTATACTGTATGCATGCATTTTTTGCGCTAGCTACTGCCAGCTACCACCTAATTGGCCATAAAGTCATCTCTATTGATTCGCGATAAAATAACCCCAAAAAGAAATAAGAAAATGAATCGAATCTATTTTTAATCAACTTAAAACGTGAATGGATTTTTATAAATTATATTCGTCATTATCGTCACTAGTATATTGTAAAACCCATGAAAGGGGTCGACAGAGTATCGGATATTGTCTGTGCCACTTATAAATGTACATACATGTGTATGTATGTGTATACATTGTATTGTGTGTGGCGCTAAAACAGGAAGGGTACGCTGTGATCGCCTATGCGGACTAAAGTGCTTGAACGAATTACTTACTTACTTACTTACTATAGCTGCCTTCCATCCTTGACGGTCCCGGGCACGCTGCTTCCAGTTGTCAAGACCAAGATGTCTTACATCCGCGATTGCGTTGTCGTCGTTGAGTATCCGTCCGTGTATCCGAGGCATCTTGCTCATTCATAACTTAAGGTTTTTTTACGTGGGCGGATTGTTAGCCCGCCGCACAACCGCCATTCTGGTCGGGGTTTTTTTTTCGCTGCATACGTTTGTTCACCTCCCAACGGTTGTTGAAGAGGCTATCCAGAGGGCGCCGCGAGGAGGCCGTATGTCAACTTGACCCGGGCATTTAAACAGGGATCGTTGCTGGCATCTCGCCAGGTTGAGAGCAATCAACAACTTTACCCTGTATGTCCGAGCCCATGCCCTCTGAATTACTACGGACTATAACCAACGCGGAATTTGGTCGGCTCTCGTCCTATCTAGGCCTAGGACAATCACCCCTGCGAGTTGTGAACGAACATCAACGACCCCAACCACTGCACTCCGTTCAGGTTGTGTGTGAGAATATAAAAACTCTTGAACCTGCGCGAGTCTCTAAAAAAAAAAAAAAAAAAAAAACAGATATGATTATAGCCGTCTCAGAAAAGTTTTCCAAACAGTAGTAAACTGGACGAAGAACGGCGGACTTGGGGTGAACTCCAGAAGATCTGATCTAGTACTGTTTACTAATAAATATAAAATTCGGGCCTTCAACCCATCGAGGCTGGGAGGAACCCAATTAGCAATCAAAGATCAGGCCAAATACCCCGGCCTAAATTGGAGACCATTTCTAATCGACGGAGACCGCAGAGAATTCTGTCCCCCTGACCTCGACGAAGTTAAGATTGCTGGCGCAGACGGACTGTCTGCTGAGCTCTTCAAGGCAGCTGGGGATGATCTGGTTAGGAGCATGCACCAGCTCATCTGTAAGATATGGTTAGAGGAAAGCAGGCCCGAGGATTGGAATGTCAGCATCCGACTGATTGCGCCGACTATAGAGGTATAAGTCTCCTTAGCATCGCCTACAAAATCTTCTCTGCCGTTTTGTGTGAACGCCTGAAGACTTTTGTAAATATGCTGATAGGTCCTTATCAGTGCGTATTCAGGCCAGGGAAGTCCACCATCGACCAAATCTTCATACTTCGCCAGATCCTGGAAAAAACCAATGAGATTAAAGTCGACACTCACCACCTATTTGTCGACTTCAAAGCCGCATACGACAGCGTAATTAGAGACGAGCTATACAACGCTATGTCTACCTTTGACATACCTGCTAAACTCGTCAGACTATGCAGGATGACTTTGGAGAACGCTCGCTGCTCCATCCGAATCGGTGAACACCTTACCGATAGTTTTGTCGTGTGATTTCTTCAACATCATATTGGAAATGATTGTGCAAAAATCACTGGCCAATACAAGAGGCACAATCTACTTCAAATCCTCGCAACTCCTTGCATACGCCGACGACATTGACATAATAGGTAAATCACAGCGAGATGTCAATGAGGCGTTTGCGAGTATTGAGATGGAGGCGGCGAAAATTGGTTTGGCGGTAAACGAGGGCAAAACTAAATATATGATGTCATCAAAAAAGGACGCTTAACACCGACGTCTCGACCAGAACGTTTGTATAGGCAGATATAAGTTCGAGGTAGTTAAGGACTTCGTCTACCTTGGCTCCGCAGTGACCTGGAACAACGACATCAGTTCCGAAATCAAACGCAGAATCACTCTTGCCAATCGCTGTTTCTTTGGGCTCAGGAGGCAACTGAGTAATAGAGCCCTCTCCCGAACGACAAAGTTGACTCTGGAAACAGTTTAAGGTCAATTGAAATTCATCCTCTGTGTATGCAATATTAACACCAAAAGTGCATGAACAAATTACTGTGAATTGTAACCAATACGAAATTGGTCGGCTCTCGTCTCATCTAGGACAAACCACCCCTGAAAGTAGTGAATCTACGACCCAAACCACTGCACTTCGTTCAGGTTCAGGTTGTGTGTGAACCTGCGCGAAACTCTCCCTCTCCCTGTTACCTTCGCTCGCACAACGTTGAAAGCGTTACAAGGCCTTAGCCTTGAGTGCGGTTGTAACTAAAAAAAAAAAAAAAAAATAGGTGTCAAATGGGAAAACATGCCGTCAAACTAGGGCCACCTGCCAACCTGCCAATGACTGCCGCGGCTGCATGGATGGGGAGGAAGAGTTATCAATTCACCACCTCCTCTGCTCATGTCCCTCTTTTGCGAATCGCAGGAACTCAAATCCCTCGCTTCATCAGAAGCATAGATTTCTTTTTTTTTTTTTTGGATGGAATGCAGATGGTTTGGGTCATAGTCCATGAGTGGTTGAGTGGTAGATAGGAGGAGAGGAACTCGACTGAATTTTCACGTTGGTTCTAGTTCCGAGCAAATGTTCCATGCCATTATGGTGTTCTATTAGACCTGCGAACACAGAGAGTGTTATGCCTTCATCCGTATCACTTCCCATTCACAACAGCTGTGTTGCTCAATTTTTCCATATAGGAGTTACATTTCTTGGCCATGGACATACTTTGAACTACTTTGTAGGCACCACCGCTCGACAGGTGGCGGTTCTACCCATGTGACGTTAGAGCTTATGGATAATTTTAAACGAGCTTCTCTGAAACTCCCATGCTGTGTGTGATTTTATTTTCCGAACGGCGAATTTCGGGAAGCTTTTCTTGGCAATTATACTACAAGGGGCTTTGTTAGAATCTCGCTGAGGAGAAGCGTCGTGAATATGTTCGATGACATGGCTGTTGTCGGGATTCGATCCCATGTCATCGGTGTCAGAGACCAACACACTATCCACTGCGCCAGGGCGCTCTCCATATGTATACACACATAAATACTAAATTTTGTATTTCATTTTCTATATATTTATTTTTAATATCAGAACTAATTAGTTATTCCAATATTTTTAAATTCAATTTCAGTTCTACGCTTTGCTGGAGCAAAACCCTATTGCGAATTCAACGTTAGCCTTGCGATCCGTAACAGTGTTTGTGCCAACGAACAAAGCCTTTCAACGGCATTACGGAAACACTTCTGTTCTATATCATATGGGTAAGTCGAGACTATAATAGATATTTGAATATTTGTAGTGAACAAATGCTTAATCCTTATGCAGTGGTTGTAGGCAGATTTCAAAAAAGTTTTGTTGCCGTACTGAGCAACGTTAGTACATGTACTCGTATATCAAAGTCAAAATGGGACACTATGCAAATAGAACTTTACTTACATACTTAGGTGGCGCTACAGTTCGGGGTGAACCTTTGTCTCAACTAACAAGCTTTTCCAGCTAGCACGATATGTTGCCAGCTGTTTCCAGTGTCGGACGCCCAGTTGATTAAGGTTCCTTTCCACCTTTGTGCGCCACCTTAGATGCGACCGTCCTCTGCAACGTCGTTCTCCCGGGTTGGAGTCGAAGACTTTTGGCCGGAGCTGTGCTGTCGATTCGCTCTACATGGATCCGTAGACGTCGTACTAGGCCGATGTTGCTGTGCAACCTGTATAGTTCGTGGTTGAATCTTCTCCTCCACTCTCCGTCAACGCAAACGGGATCAAAGATTGTACACAGAATTCCTCTCAAAACGACCTAGATGATTAAGGTTTTATGGAGGGTCACCTAAGTTTCCCGAAAGACGGCTCTACTACTCAATTGCCTTTTGAGCTCGAAGAAACAGCGGTTGGTAAGGGTTATTGTGCGTATAATATCAGGGCTGGTGCCGTTACCGTTATTTACGAGTGAGCCACGATAGACGAAATCCTTAACTACATCAGCCAATAGTGACGTTTTGGCCAAGACGTCGGTGTTGTACGTCTTTTTTGACGACAGTATATATTTAGTTTTGCCCTCGTTTACCTTCGGACTCACTTAAATCACTTCTTCACCAATGCTTACAAAAGCTTCATTGACATCTCGCTGCGTTCTTCCAATCACGTCAATGTCATAGGCGTATGCGAGCAATTGTGCAGTCTTGAAGCAGATCGTGGCTCTCGTATTGGCCAGTGAACCCCGCACGATCTTTTAAAAGATGATGTTGAAAACATCACATGACAGTGCGTCGACCTGTCTATTTTAACAGCGAAGGTCTCGGTTAACTTCTTACCAACCTTAATGCAGCAGCGAGTAATCTGCATTGCGAAACCTGATGAGTTTGGTAGGGATGTCAAAACATAACATGTCACTATATACATAGCTCGTCCCTGAAGATACTCTCATATGCCGTTCTAAAATCGACGAAAAGGTGGTGTGGGTCGAGCTGAAATGCATGGGTCTTCCCCAAGATCCGCCGCAGTGTGAATATAGTGGATTTTCCTGGCCTGATACCACATTGATAGGAACCTATCAAATTGTCCACGAATGGCTTCAGGCGTTTACACAGCACGGCAGAAAAGGTCTCATACGCGATGTTAAGGAGACTTATTCCCCTATAGTTGGCGCCGTTATAGGGGTCTCATTTTTTATGAACCGGGCAAACGATGCTGAGATTTCATTTATCCTCCCACCATATCTTACAGATGAGCTGGTGCATGTTCTAAACCAATTCATCACCAGCTGCTTTAAATAGCTCAGCAGGTAGGCCGTCTGCGCCAGCTGCTTTATTAGACTTCATGTTTGATATATCTATCCTAACCTCGTCTAAGTCGGGTGGACGGAATTCTCTCTCATTCCCTTTCTCGTCCAGTGTGAATGGTGCCTTCTGCCTGACAGCGGCATCTTGGCTGTGATTCAACTACAAGGCGTCTGTGTTCATCTCTGCAGGCTTCCGCTCTGGCTTTATTACCTTGGCATTTTCGCTTTACTCTTTGGTAAAACTTTCGAACGTCGTTCCTGCGATTACATCTCATCTCGTGCGTGCTTCTCATGCTCTTTGTTTTTCCTTCTGAAAAGCGCATGCTCCTCCCTACTTTTCCGCCCATAGAGCTCATGTGTAGCTCTCGTACGTCGATGAAACACCTGCATTCGTCATCAAACCAAAGGTTCCTCCTAGGTGGTGGCTGAAAACCTAATACATCAGAGCCGGCGTCCCTGATGGCGCTTTGACAACGTCTCTATTGCTGTTCTATTGTTTGTGCAGCCTGCATCGGCTCTTGAGAGAGCTGGAGGGAAACACGATCGGGGAAGTTCCTGGCGGTCTCTTGCGATTGCAGCTTCCCGACGTCAAATTTTGACGGTCCTACTCGACTCCGCAGTGTTTACGATATCTGCATACGTACCTTGGCTGCAACAAGGTAATGATCCGAGTCAATATTAGCTCCTCGGAAGGTTCAGACATCCAAGAGGCTGAAAAAGTATCTGGCGTCGATCGCAATATGATCGATTTTATTAACAGAAAATTGATTAGGAGACCGCCAGGACCCCTTATGGATGCTAGCTACTAAGAGATTACTCCCCGTCACAAAGTCTATCAGCCTGAGTCCGTTTTACTACTCTTTTAAAAATGTCCACCTTACCCAGCTTCGCGTTGAAATCTGCTAGATCAAGCTTGGTGTCACAACAGGGACGTTAAGCGTTTGCTCTATCTAGGAGTTCATAGAAGGCATCTTTGACTCTGTCGTCATATTCTTTTGTAGGGTCGTGAATGCATGTCAAGCTGATGTTTCTGAAGATAGCTTTGATATGACTCTGTCGTTATATTCTTTTGTGGGGTCGTGAATGCATGTCAAGCTGACGTTTCTGAAGATAGGTTTGATGCGGATTGCTATGAGGCTATCGCTCACATGCCGGTAACTTACGACTTTTTGCCTAACTCCACCTCGAACAACAAATCCTCATCTAAATAGGCGTTGTTTGTTCTCCTTGTAGCAGTTTCCGTAGTAGGTGTCACAGTTTTTCATCCTCTTCCATCCCATCGCACTTCATTCCAAATGTTGACAACTTCGTTACACCCATGCATAACGGTAACTAAATCCCGAAAGGAAGTTTTGACTGACGCAGTTTTGGGGGAAAAAAGAATTCAATTATGTTCGGAAGGAAACAAACGTCGAAGTGCGGAAACTGGTAATTCAGCAATATTTGTGCACCAAATATCATTCCACGAAGTGAATGGGCATAGCTTCAATTGCAGTGAACGATGGCGAATGGACTCGTGTGGATTCTCCTCAATACTGCGCTCCACAACAGCATTACTTCTTCTACATATTCGCACTTTTTGTCGTTTTTGGGGATGCGTATTATCCACTAAAGTGTACGTGGTGCGAAAACGATAAGTTTGGCGAACTGAATCTTGTTTTTCAAAAGAAGTTGTACGCATTGTTCTGGCGTTAATTCAGAGTAGCGCAAAATGAATCCAATTTTGTTCTTGAATTACATTTTTAGTAAAAAAAAAAAAAATGGTTTTGAGTGATGGAAATCTTCATTTGCGGAGTATCAGGGATAAGGAATGATATACCAATCTCTTGGCTTTGACAGGCACTTTGACAGTTTGCACCTACAAACGCTTTGCGGTTTGACGGCGTCTTGACTATGTCATTCCGCCTTTGTTGCGACCATTTTGCCACGTCTTGACTCTACACATCGACGCTTGAGACTATCATTGTGTTAGTCAAAAGCATCGTTTTTAAACGGAGAATAACACGTATAGTGTCGGTGTGTATTACAAAAGCAACAACCAACCCCTGCGGGAATCAACGGGCAGACGTACGAAAAATTGGTATCTCATTGTTTATCCCTGCGGAGTATAGCGCTCCATTGCCTATCTGTTTGTATACTGTAGGTGCCTACTTTACAAATGTCAAATATGATTGACGTCAATCGATAAGGTGATTAATTTTGCGCTAAGCTGTATGTCGCAATGTCTAATCGTCTAACCACGAATCAACTTTCAACTGTCATCCATTCTTCCATTCTTCACGGTTCAGCTATCCAGACCAATTTGTCTTACATCCGCGATTCTCTTCTTCTTAGTAGGCGCTACAGTTCGGGGTGAACCTGGGCCTCAACCAACAAGCCCCTCCATCTAGCACGATCTTTCGCTAGCCTTTTCCATTGCCGCACACCCAGTTGGCTGAGGTCCCCTTCCACCTGTGTGCGCCATCTTAAGGGAGGCCGTCGTGGTTGAATCTTCTCCTCCATCCCCCGTCTGCGTTTATAGGCCCAAAAATCACGCGCAAAATCTTTCTCTCGAACCGACCAAGGGCCTCCTCATCCGCTTTTGATAGTGTCCATCCTTCTGCGCCGTACAACAGGACCGGGAATATAAGCGTCTTATATAGAGTCAACTTTGTCGTTCGGGAGAGGGCTCTATTACTCAATTGCCTCCTGAGCCCAAAGAAACAGCGATTGGCAAGAGTGATTCTGCGTTTGATTTCGGAACTGATGTCGTTGTTCCAGGTCACTGCGGAGCCAAGGTAGACGAAGTCCTTAAATACCTCGAACTTATTGATGACAGCATATATTTAGTTTTGCCCTCGTTTACCGCCAAACCACTTTTCGCCGCCTCCATCTCAATACTCGCAAACGCCTCATTGACATCTCGCTGTGATCTACCTATTATGTCAATATCGTCGGCGTATGCAAGGAGTTGCGAGGATGTGAAATAGATTGCGCCTCTTCTCTTGGCCAGTGATTTTTGCACAATCATTTCCAATATGATATTGAAGAAATCACACGACAGCTCATCGCCCTGCCTAAATCCTTTTTTGACATCAAAACTATCGGTAAGGTGTTCACCGATTCGGATGGAGCAGCGAGCATTCTCCAAAGTCATCCTGCATAGTCTGACGTGTTTAGCAGGTATGTCAAAGGTAGACATAGCGTTATATAGCTCGTGTCTAATTACGATGTCGTATGCGGCTTTGAAGTCGACAAATAGGTGGTGAGTGTCGACTTGAAATTCATTGGTTTTTTCCAGGATCTGCCGTAGTGTGAAGATTTGGTCGATGGTGGACTTCCCTGGCCTGAATCCGCACTGATAAGGACCTATCAGCATATTTACAAAAGGCTTCAGGCGTTCAAACAAAACGGCAGAGAAGATTTTGTAGGCGATGCTAAGGAGACTTATACCTCTATAGTCGGCGCAATCAGAGGGGTCTCCTTTCTTGTGGATCGGGCATACGATGCTGAGATTCCAATCCTCGGGCATGCTTTCCTCTAACCATGTCTTACAGATGAGCTGGTGCATGCTCCTAACCAGGTCATCCCCAGCTGCCTTGAAGAGCTCAGCAGTCAGTCCGTCTGCGCCAGCAGCTTTACTCGACCTGAGCTTCGATATGGCAATCTTAATTTCGTCGAGGTCAGGGGGACAGAATTCTCTGCGGTCTCCGTCGATTAGAAATGGATTATTCTGCCTGACAGCGGTATATTGACTAACATCGCCGTTAAACAGTCTGCAGAAGTGGTTTTTCCATATTCTCAGCATCGACTGCGGTTATACTACTAGGTGTCCGTTCTCATCCCTGCAGGCTTCCATTCTGGCTTTATAACCTTGGCATGTTCGCTTTATCTGTTGATATAACTTTCGAACGTCACGCCTGCAGTAACACCTCTCCAAATCCTCAATCGCGCGCTTCTCGTGCTCTTTCTTCTTTCTTCTAAGAAGCTTATGCTCCTCCCTTCTTTTAACTCGTAGAGCTCACGAGCTGCTCTTGTTCTTTTATGCAGCGAGGCCTTTTATGCATGCTGCTTCGCTGTATGAATCCTCCTGCACTCGTCATCGAACCAGGTGTTTCTTCGTGGTGGAGCCTTGAAACCCAAAACTTCGGATGCATCCGCGGTTACTTGGTCTTTATACCGGAGGTTCCGTCTTACTCTTCTTCTCGAAACAGGAGGCACGGAGTCGAACACTCTCTTAGCTCGGGCGTTGGTGTTCTTGCGCTCGATGTGTCCGAGCCAATGTAGTCGATCTTTGCCTTCCGGACTATAACCACATCTTTGTACTACTCGTAGAGTTCGCGGTTATGTCTCCTCCTCCATTCACCTTTCTCACAGACAGGACCAGGCATTATATGAGTTTTGTGAGGCGTGACTTTGGTCCTTCGAGTGTTGACCCAAGTTGTTTAGACAAACCGAAGTAGCCGCCATTGCCAAGGGCGATTCTATGCCGGATCTCCACTGTGGTGTCGTTTGTGGAATTTTCATTTGCCCCGAGGTAGACAAACTCCTTAACCACATCCAAATTATAGCTGTCAATCGTTATATTCTATCCCAGGTGGTGAGTAATGGATCGGTTTTTGCTTGACAGCATGTACTTTGTCTTATCCTCGTTGACTTTAAGACCAACTCGTTTCGCCTGTTCCTCAATCATCATGAAAGCTTCTACAACATCGCGCTGAGACCGATTTCAATATCATCCGCGTATCACAGCAGCTGCACAAACTTGTAGAAGATAGCACCTTCTCTGTGGGGTGCCCGTCGCACTATCTGCGGCAGTAACAAATTGACGAAGTCACCCCAGCGCATTTCCATGCCGACAGCCGGGGTATGTTCCAAACGGTTCAGAACCGAACCGGTGTAGAACCGAACTGCACGGTGCATCGCGTATTTTTCAGCGTAGCGCGACACAGCCGGATCAGTTTTACTGGGATCCCGAATTCGACCATCGCATCAAACAATTCTTTGCGATGGTTGCTGTAGTATGCGGCTTTAAAATCGATAAAGACATGGTGTGTATCAATTCGGTCTTTCCCAGTATTTGTCGAAATGTGAATATTTGGTCTACCTATATAGTAGATTTGCAGGGCCAGAACCCGCACTGGTAGCTGCCGATTAGTGCGCTGCAGATGGGCTTTAAGCGTTCACACAGTACCCTGGAAAGGATCTTTTACACGGCATTGAGGAGGGATATACCACTATAGTTCTTGCAAGAGGAGGGATCGCCTTTTTTGTGGATGGAGCAAATAGAGCTGATATTCCAGTCGTCGGGCATCTATATGCCTGTTCTACCAGAACATCGCCGCCAGACTTGACGAACTCTGATGGCAAGCCATCTGAGCCTGCGGCCTTGTTGTTCTTCAGCTTTGAAGTAGCTGTGCCGACTTCTTCGATGCTGGGTGGGAGGACTATTTCAGCGGTTGGAGCTGGAGTCCCTATCACTCTCTCTTGGTCATGCTCGTTAAGCAGCTACTATTCCCTGCGAGGTGGTGACAAGATTACCCTCGAAATTTCGAAGAGCTGGGTGCCTTTGTTGAACCCTCCTGCAATGCTGTTTGTTTTCTTCTAAAAGGCCCGTATTTTGTGTTTGATATCCTTGAGCTGGGAGGCTTAATAATAGTGTTTAAATGTACCTATAGTAAGCCACTGCAAACAAGAGGTTTGTCTGGAGATCAGCAATATTTATTATACAAATTTAAGATTCAGACGATATTAAATTCTGTTATTATTTACATTTCAGCAACTGTCGCATTAACTCAAGAGCAACTTACGAAGACTGTTCCTTCGGATTTGGATGGAAATCCTCCACTTTATATCACAAAGAAAAGCAGCGGCGATATTTTTGTAAACAATGCCCGGATAATCCCATCTCTTTCGTTGCAATTGCCTAATGTGCTGGGAAAGAAACAGGTCAGTCGTACTTGCTTGTAGATAGTTACATAACAACCAAACAACCATTTTTGTTTTTGTTTAAATTGATCTGTAGGTAATGCATGTAATTGATGAAGTGCTTGTTCCACTTTCTGTATTGCCCACATCTAAATCTGAAATAACAAATCCCGATGCATTACAATTTCTGCAACAAGCCGACACTATGAACATCGGACCCTACCGGTTAAGGTAAGACTATTCAACAATATTCTGATAAAAATACAAATCAGTCTGCTGTTTATCTTCAAATTGATAGATCCTATCGTGCACAAGTGACTCTGATGAAAAAGGAAAACCTATACCAAGCTCCAGGCGGTCATACCTTCCTTATTCCAATCGATGAAGGATTTAAAGTGAGTCATTAATCAATGTATCAATTTTCTGCTCTCCCGAATAGCTAATTATTATAAATTGTTACTTGAGTCATCATGCCATATAATGAAGTGTTGAACTTATGTATTTTAGCAAACAACTCGAAGCAGTCTGGTAGATAAGAAGGTGATCGATGGCCATGTTATTCCTAACAATGTTATCTTCACTGCGCCTGCCCCTATTGAAATGCCGCAAACAACAGCGTCATTTGAGGACAACATTCGGGTTACTGTAAGCTTTTTCCAACAGAAGGATGGCAGAAGTGAGTATCTTTGTAGCTTTAGCTCTTAAGTTTTGTTGAATTTCTAAGACGTACGTATCCGTATGAACATTAAAATATTCACCCAATTCGTTAGATGCGTTCTTTTTAGTTGTACAGGGTGTTCCAATTAAAGTGTTAGCATTTATTTGCTGTTAAGTGATTAGTCTTTTATTTTGGACATTGAACAATTTGTTTTGATCACTCTTTGAAGATGACATCCTATAAATGGTCGCCTTTACAGCGGATGGCGCAATGAGCTTGGTTTTGAGCATTTTCCATTACTTTGCGAAGTGTTGCGGGCTCTATAGCGGCTATTTCGCGTCGAATATTGACCTTGAGCTCTTCCATAGTCCGTGGCTTGTTGACATAGACTTTGGACTTTTAAAAAAACCCAAAAGAAAAAGTCCGGTGCCGTCAAATCAGGCGATCTCGATGGCCAGTCAAAATCACCGTTTTTGGAAATTACAAGAATGAAACCATTATGGCTAAGAAATACATTTTGAGCGCATCTAACATTCACGCAATGCAAGCGTCGATCGGAAACATTTTTTTACAATCCCTACCTATATTAATGGCCTCGCTTTATTGGACTCATTTAAATGAAATACCTAACTGAATAGTGTTAACACGCACAGCGTAAATTGTACATGGATCAGTGAAATTTTCTTTTAAGTATCTAAACGTCGCTTACGACGTTTTCCATTTTCTTTTTCCATTTTCTCCATGATAAAGTTAAAGGATTCCCATAAGGGGTCCAACTGTTCGACTTACAAAAGAAACCCGTTCGTAATTTCGATTTCGATTAGACGGACTGTCCTGCCTGCCCAGCCTATGCTGGTCACTTCCCATAGTGACACAAGTGTTCTGTTGGCTGATGCAATACCACGGTCAAGGCGAGTGGATCGTCTTTCTTCGCCTAGTTATCCGATCGGCAGCGCATGCATGTCGCACCGGATCGTATTCCTGTAGGCCAATGCCGCTCGCGCTGTTCAAACTCATAGTTGGCATTTTAATTATATTTATATTTCCGAGAAAAAATGTTTGGCTGTAATGAAGTGTACCACACACTGCTACACTTGTTGATTATTTGTACAGTCGAGCGTCATGTAAGATCAGATTGTGTGTGTATGTATGTATGTATGTTGGCGTTACAGTCCATGAAGGACCTGAGCCGAGCTTCTCTCAATCACCCATGTTGTGTGTGATTTCATTTTCCCATTGCCGGTTCCGAACGGCGAATTTCGAGAAGCTTTTCATGGCAATTTTACTACAGGGGGTTTTGTCAAAACCCCGCTGAGGAGAAAAACACCGTGAAAAACACATCGATGACTATGTGTGTACTGGCCTATAACTTACTTACTTAGGTGGCGCTACAATTCGAGGTGAACCTGGGCCTCAACCAACAAGCCTTTCCAGCTAGCACGATCCATTGCCATTTGTTTCCAATGTCGCACGCCCAGTTGGTTAAGGTTCCTTTCCACCTGTGTGCGCCACCTTAGATGCGGCCGTCTTCTGCAATGTCGTCCTCCCAGGTTGGAGTCGAAGGCTCTTCGGGGCGGAGCTGTGCTGTCCATTCGCTCTCCTGGCCCGTACAGTTTGTGGTTGAATCTTCTCCTCCACTCTCCGTCAACACCAACTGGTCCGAACATTGTACGCAGAATTTTCCTCCCAAAACGACCAAAGGCCTCTTCATCCATTGTTGATAAGGTCCAAGCCTCTGCACCGTAGAGGAGGACCGGGATGAGAAGGTTTTACAGAGAGTCATCTTAGTTTTCCGAGAGAGGACTCTACTTCTCAATTGCCTCTTGAACCCGAAGAACCTTTAGACCCACTTTAGCCGCTTCTGCTTCAATGCTTACAAAAGCTTCATTGACGTCTGGCTGCGTTATCCCAATCACATCAATGTCATCAGCTTATTCGAGCAATTGTGCAGACTTGAAGTAGATCGTACCTCATGTGTTGACCAGTGAGTCTCGTATGATATTTTCAAGCACGATGTTGAAGAAATTACATGACAGTGCGTCACCTTGTCTAAATACTTTTTTAACATCAAAGGTCTCGTTTAATTCACTACCGACATTAATGGAGCAGCGGGAATTCTCCATTGTCATCCTGCATAATCTGATGAGTTTGGCAGGAACGTTAACACTAGACATGGCTCCGTATAACTCGTTTCTTTGCACGCTGTCGAACGCGGCTGTGAAATCGACGAAGAGGTGGTGAGTGTCGATTTGGTATTCCTGGGTCTTCTCCAAGATCTGCCGCAGCGTAAATATTTGGTCTATTGTGGATTTACCTGGCCTGAAACCACACTGATATGAACTTATCAGATTATCCACAAAGGGTTTCAGACGTTCACACAATACGGCGGAGAAGATCTAGTATGCGATGTTAAGAAAACTTATTCCCCTGTATTTTGCGCTGTTATAGGGGTATCCTTCTTGTGGACTGGGCAAACGATGTTGAGATTCTATTCGTCGGGCATGCTTTCCTCCAACCATATTTTACGGATGAGCTCGTGCATACGCCCTACCAGATCATCTCCAGCCGCTTTAAATAGCACGTAAGACAACCCGTCTACGCCCGCGGCTTTATTAATCTGGAGCTTTGATATTACTAGCTTAATTTCATCTAGGTCGTCCTAGTGTTCCTTCCATATTCTCAGCATCGACTGTGACTCTACTAGTAGTTGTCCGTCTTCATCTCTATAGGCTTCCACTCTGGCTTTATAGCCTCGGCATGTTCGTTTTATTTTTCGTAAAACTTGCGAGCATTATTCCTGTGATAGCATCTCTCTATCTCCTCGATCTCACGCTTTTCATGCTCTCCTTAAATGGGTGTGTTCCGCCCTCCTTTTCTGCTCGTAGTGTTCACGAGCGGCCCTCGCCCGTCTATGTAGCATGGCTTTGTAGCAGTTGCTTTTGCTACATGGGCTTGCCCGCATTGCTCATCAAACCAGGGGTTTCTCGTCCTCTTTTGTTTGAAAACCAACACATCAGAGTCAGCGTCTCCGACGGCACGCTGGCAATGCTCCCACTGTTGTTCTGTGGATTGTACTGGTGTCATTGGTTGAGAGGTTGAATGAAACTCGATCAGCAAAGGTCCTAGCGGTCTCCTGCGATTGTAGCTTTCCGACGTCAAACTTTCATTGTCCAGCTTGACTCCGTGGCATCCTTGATATCTTCATACGTACCTTGGCTACAACAAGGCAGTGATCCGAGTCGATGTTGACTTCTCGGAAGATTCATACATCTAGGATGCTGGAGGAGTGTCTGACGTCGATCGCAACGTGATCAATGTGATTGATGGTCAACTGATCAGATGATCGCCAGACTTTCTTGTGGATGTTGAGATGCGGGAATCGTGTGCTAGCTAGAAGGAGATTACGCCCCACCAGGAAGTCAAGTTGCCGATGTCTGTTTTCGGACGTGGTGTCGTGTAGGCTATATTTCCCTGTGATCAACTCCAATATTTCCTCTTTTCCCAGTTTCGCATTAAAGTCTCCTAGTACTGTTTTTATATCGCAGCTGGGACATGGGCATGAGTTTTGTCAAGGAGATTGTAGAAACTCAGATTGTCGTCTTTGAGTCGATCGTCCTTTTCTTCGGTTGGGGCGTGAGCGCATATCAAGCTAATGTTTCCAAAATTAGCTTTGTTGCGGATTGTTATGAGGCGTTCGCTTACATCCGAATAAACGCGGTTTGTTCTCCTTGCAGCAGTGCCCGTAGTAGATATCGCAGTTTTTCATCCGTCTTTTGCCTGGTCCTGATGCGGCTATATCTGCCTTATAGCAGCAGCGGGTTTGCTCCAATCGATCGCCTGCACCCGGTCTGTTAAGGGACCTCATATTCCAGGTGCAGACTCTCAAGTCCTTTAGTCGTTTGCAAGGGTTGTCAGCTTTGTATCCGTCCGTATCCGAGGCTTGTTGTTGTTTCGTAACAATTCATTTTTTGCTTGATAGGCATGTTACCCCTATTCACAATCCCCAACCTGGAGGGCCAGGTTCCTCTTTCCCCAGGAACAAGGAGTCGAGTCGGTGCACAGATTGGTTCACTACCTGGCGGATACTAGGGCAGCTATCCAGGGGAGGCCACGCGGAGGCTGTGTGTCAACTTGGATTGAGCAGAGATTGGACAGAGATCGAAGCTGGCGTTTACCATGTTAAACGTACGTATCGTACCTTGGCTGCAACAAGGTAATGATCCGCGTAATTGATCAGGAGACCGCCAGGTCCCCTTATGGATATTAAGGGGAATCGTGTGCTAGCTACTAGGAGATTACCGGCCTATTAGCACAACATATTCTGCCAATCGTTAATACATGTTTGGAATCAGAACAATACTTCTCTTCTTCTTCTCCTTTTGGCGCTACACTGACCGCGTCGTTCCTCGTGGTTGGATTCAAAGACCTTCCGGGCCGGAGCTGTGTTTTCCATGCACTCAACATGACCTAGCCATCTTAGGCGTTGGATCCGAAGACGCCGTCTTCTTCCACTCCCCATTTATGCAGGTCGAGCCGAAAATCGTACGCAGAATTTTTCTTTCAAAATAACCAAAGAGCCTCCTCATCCGCTTTCGATAAGGTCCATGTCTCTGCGCCATAAAGCAGGACCGGATGATAAGGGTCTTGTATATGGTCACCTTGGTGTTTCGAGAGAGGGCTCTGCTTCTCAATTGCCTCCCGAGCCCAAAGAAACAGCGGTTGGCAAGAGTTATTCTGCGTTTGATTTCGGCCGGATGTTATTGCTGCATGTCACTGCGGAGCCTAGGTAGACGAAGTCCTTTGCCGGTGGTTCGTGTCCTTTTTCGACGACAGCATACATATAGTTACGTATCGGCCGGGGAGCGTAACAAAAAACGGGGTTATTATAAGCCCAACACTTGGGCTATGAGTAAAAAAAACGTTTCAAAGTTGTATTGGTTTATTTGATTCTAATTTTGGTGACGACTGGAGCCAGATGAATCCGAGTTTGACGACGCTACGAACTACGAACTAACTCGCCGCTGGGGAATCCCAGCCCTTATATTGGTTTCATGTTGAACTTGTATCCCTGCCCTTGATTGGAGTGTAACATGATCTCTTGATAAACCGATGTTCGTTTCTCTTTTCAAGCGGATGCACTTGTGTCAACAAATAGACTCGGTGCATTATGAAGATGCGAATGCATCGTATGGATGATCATTGTTTTATGATTTTGGAAGTGGGTGTACATACTTGTGTCAGCAGATTTGGTGCGTTATGAAGATGCGAATGCATCGTATGGATGATCATTGTTTCATGGCTTATACCACGGTTGTCTTGCGGTTGCTGTAGCCGTTCAGGAGATTGCGTGGGTGTTTGGGAGGCGCGACGTAAGTCGTTGCCGTAACTATATATTTCGTTTTTCCCTCATTTACCGCCAGTCCCATTTTAGCCGCTTCCGTCTCATTGCTCGTAAAGGCCTCAATGACATCTCGCTGACTTCGTCCAATTATGTCAATGTCATCGGCATATGCGAGCAGATTTCAACTATTATAAGAAAGACTTTTTACCAACTATCACTTTAATGTGATCCCTTTTTAAGATGTTACATTTTTATTTAATTTAGGATTATACATCAATGACTATAATTAGAAATGACTTATTGACGTAAGCGTTATTTATTACTACTTATAGTGTACGTCAAATCAAATACTCGAATCGGAGATGCAAAACATTCAAAGGGCGTTGTCTTGGCCGAAATTGTCAAAGCAAATATACCAGTACGTAACGGTGTTGTTCATTTAATTCATCGTCCGCTTATGATCGTCGATACAACCGTAACTCAATTCCTTCAGGTAATGTAAGCTTAATTTAAAATATGAATATATGTATCTTGCCAAACCTATCTAGATTATTGTTTAACTACTTTCAAATGCTTACGCATTAAATATGTCAACTTACCTATGTATACTACCTACCTACATATATGTTCCTAGACAGTAAATTGAATACACCCACAAAAAGGGATATGTTTATGAAACTTTTAAACGTTCCCATATACATATACAGCTTAAGTAAACCTATATTAAGCACAATAAACGTGCTAAGTGACCTTAGGTATAAAAAATATTTGTTTTATCGCTATAACACTAGTTCGTTGGCACCCGCACTGCTGTAACTAATCATTTCGCTTCGTTACTGAATGCCAAAGTAAGCAAATTGAGATCAATATCATGTAGAGTTTTAACAGCACAATAAGCTTACGAGCATTAAGATATTTATTAAAATTTTATTTTATCAAATAAAAGCAAAAAGAAACCCAGTAAGGTTAGGGACACAATTCCTTTCCTTTGGTGGCGTTACAGCCCATGAAGGACCAGAGCCAAGCTTCCCTTCAATCACCCATGTTGTGTGTGATTCTATTTTTCACACAGGTGAAAGGGACCTACAGTTTAATGCCGAATCCGAACGGCGTGAGTTGAGAAGCTTTTTCTAGGCAAGTATACTACGGGGGGTTTTGCCAGTATCCCGCCGAGGAGGGACGCCGCGAAATAAACATTCACATTCGATGGCGTTGGTGTTATCGGGATCCGAACTCGCTCATCGTGCGTCAGAGTCCAACACACTAACTACTGCGCCACGGCGCCGGGACACAATTAATATAATATTATTTTATGCCTGAAATGCAGCGGGCGACGGCCAAAGCGATATAATTTACAAATACACTACAGCGTCTGGAATATTTCTCTGTAATAAAGGGTACGCCAAATAACTTTTTTTTTTTTTGAAAATGCTTTAAAAAAAAAACTACTGAATATTTTCTCAAATTTATTTTTTTATTTGAAAGTACAATCCTTCCGGTTAATAATGGAAAATAATTTCATTCAAATGGCTGCCTCGGCTGGCCATGCAGTAGCCTACACGATCGGTTCAATTTTTAAGCACATTACCGATTGTGTGCAGCTGTATTTCACCAATGGCTTCACGAATATTGTCCTTTAAAGCGTCAATTGTCTCTAGCTTGTCGGCGTAACACTTATCTTTGACGGCACCCCACAAATAATAGTCCAACGGTGTCAAATCGCAGCTCCGAGGTGGCCAAACGACATCAGCTCTGCGGCTGATAATGCGATCTTTAAAAACAGGGCGCAAAACATCGAGTGTAGCTTCGGCTGTGTGGCACGTAGCGCCGTCCTGTTGAAACCAAATGTTGCCAATATCCTCCTCTTCAATTTTTGTGAACAAAAATTCGTTCAACATAGCCCGATAACGATCGCCATTGACTGTAACGGCCACTCCTTGCTCATTTTCGAAGAAAAATGGCCAAATTATGCCTCTGGACCAAAATCCGCACCAAACAGTGGCTCGTTTTGGGTGCACCGGCTTTTCAATGTATGCGTGCGGGTTTTCTGTGCCCCAAATGCGACAATTTCGCTTGTTTACATACCCGCCAAGATCAAAATGAGTTTCATCTGAAAAGATGATTTTTTTGGCAAAATCGGCATCTTTTGTAAGTCGATCGCAGGCCCACTTAGCGAAGCGTAAACGCATTGGATGGTCAGTTGGCTTCAACTCCTGAACCAATTGGACTTTGTATTGCATCATACCAAGGTCTTTATGCAAAATTCGCCTCAATGACGTCTCCGAAATGTTCAATTGTTGAGAACGAAGGTGAATTGATGTTGATGGCGCTTAACGCACACTTTCTGCCGCAGCAGCAATATTCTCGGGTGTACGCACTGTTTTTGGCTTTTCACGCTTTGGTTTATCGATGAGGATGCCAGTTTCTTTCACTTTTTTCACAAGATAACGAACATACGGAGCTGACGGTGCTTCTCTTCTTCGAAAATCCGTACGCAATTTTCGCACACATTCTGCAACATTGCCATGATTTTCAAAGTAATGTCGCAATATTTCCCAGCATTGTTCAAGCGTATACACAACCATATTCGTTCAGCGGAAGGATAAAACTAATTATCTGTCAAATCAGACATGTGCTAAGTGTTGCCATTCACGAAATAAGCACTACTTGAAAAAAAAGTTAGATGGCGGACCCTTTAGAATTAATTTATAATGTCAATGAGTCCACTTAACCCTAGAAAGGTAACCTTATTTTTTAGTAGGTGACAGGTAACCATTCGTCGATTCGACGAAGTGATATTTAACTTCGTTTTTAAAGAAAAGTTATTAAGTTATTCTTGTGAAGTAAAATAATTTTCGTTTATTAGGTGTTGTTTATTAAGAAAACGTAAAAAATTGTTTTTTTTTTAATTCTTGAGTTTTTATTTTCGAAATAGTCTTTGGAGCCATTGTTTTTGAGATCACCTGCTTTTTTAATTTTTAATAAAAATGCGTTTTTGTTTTTTTGTAAAAAGAAGTGGAAACTCAAAAGTTTATTCACTAGTTAACAGAACACATTAAAAATAAAAAACCGGCCAAGTGCGAGTCGGACTCGCGCACGAAGGGTTCTGTACCATCTGTATATATAAATATGAAAGAGACTATGTATGTACTATCTTCATGATGAGATTGTATAGTAAAAGAGATGTTCAACCGTTGCCTTCAGTGTCAAAATTAATAATGACTTTATTTTCCACCTTGCGTAGGTACAACGCATAATTATCACTCGATGAGCTACTGTGAGAACAATTGATGTTTGCGGTTCACTAGACGTAATCCGAGCATTCGTCGTTGCTTACAAAACAATTCCCACGATAAAGGGGATTCGAATAATCTCTGTCACACAGTAGCTCCCGTTACAAAGATTGAAATAAAATATGTACAATGTAAACTTAAAATTAGGAAAGTATTTACAAGTTCGTACATACACCCCTCCTTGGAGGTTCTTAACCTTCAATTCAAATATTGGCTTCAAAGCGAGGAACTGTTCTTCGTTGAGCTGGAATCGGCCCTTTCTGATGTCGGCGTCGGCAATAATATACTATTACTCCAATGGTAATCGACAGCAGCAGGTAGCTCAAACTGTAGTGATGGTAATCGTGTATGTTCAATTGCGGTTCTTCGGGTGCTCTCATGTCTTTCTTAAGGTCTTCTATTTCCTGTGTGATATTTTTAAATTGATCATGTTCAATGGTGCTTACCTTCAATGGGGGGACAAGGTCTTTTGTGAAGTTATGGTTTTCGATCCAGTTGTTGATTTTTGCACTCGGAACGAACGAGTTAGATATAACTGTTTTTAAGTTTGAGCGTCCGGTTATAATCGTGTTTCCAACTTTAAGAGTGCACATCTCTTTGAATTCTATCACTCCATTGCCTGCTAAGGCGATGCTGCTTGTAACTCCATTGCAAATGAGTAGACCTGTGGAATTAGTAATCAATGAAAATAGCCAGCTGTTAGTTTCTTTGAGTGCGATCCAACGATTTTGAGATGGTATTTCGTTTAAGATGCAATCGGCCAATGCATTATTTTCATGATTCATCAAGGCCATTTCACATACTTGCAAATTGTGTTGATGGATATTAGTTGGAACAATCTGAGTACAGAGATGGGTTCTCGCAGCTATAAGCTTGCAAGATGAGAATTCAAACTCTGTTAATCTAAAAAATTTGTCTCTTGCTAATGTAACTGCAAGGTATGGTTTAGGTATATCCACTAGGAGGCTGATGTTGTAGTGAATGATGGGTAATGGAATTAGATTGAACATCTGGAATTCTTGGTCGTCAGCTAAGGGTATGAGCATTTCAAAAACGATTGAATCATGAAGTGTCCGTCCCCTGACTGTTATTATTTTAAACATGTCCAAAACTGAAACATTAGGTAATCTCAAAGTTGATGGGAGGTTTCCTTGAATAAGCTGCAGCTGGTCATTGAGTTGCCTTGGTGTGATAAGCTGAGGGTTAATTTTTGCATGATTCAAGTCAAGTATAACATCAAGTAGAATATCTTGAGTGCGCTGAAAGTTGGATAAAATCATAATTAAATAAGACGTAAGCGATACAAAGTGTTGGTTTGTGCCAATGTTGTCTTGCTGTTTTTCGATTACATTAAACGTCCTGGCCAAATATGTGTTCAGTGTCTGGAATTGCCTTTTGACTTCCAATGAATTTTGCCTCAAAATATTAACAGTGGAATCTGAAATGGAACTTTGTTTTTCAATGAGAGCAGCTAAGTGAGTTTCATGTTTATTCGCCAAGTTGATCTGATTTTGAATGTGTTGAGCCTCTTCTTGATCAAGGATGCCAAACAAACTATGTGCTACACTACCAACAAAATCGAATGGAGACCTGCGATGTCGAATCGCTGCCCGACTTGAAGTATTGAACCCGTGAATGAATTCGTTATTTTGATCAATGATAGCTACTCTTTGTCGAAAAATGTCAACCGTCGAATGACAGTAGTAAATCTTGTCCGTTTTATCTGTCGTGCAAGCTTTTTCCAGTTCATTTATATACGTTTTAATTTCATTTAATTCTAACCAATAATTGGTAAGATTGTAAAAAACATAAAGGCTCCAAAAATTGTTGACGATTCGAAGAGTTCCAATGTCTTCAAAGTAGATTCCGACTGCATTATCGAGCTGATTTGTAAGGACGTGGTTGTCTGTGTATGTTGTGTTAACTGGTCCAACCAACATTGCAATAAAAAATGACACCAATAAAGTTCCCGTTCTAACCTTGCCGTTTCTGAGTTTCCGTGATGTTGGTTCTCGTTCATTTCTTAGATATGGCTCTTTCTCATGCTCATCTGCTGGAGACTCCGCCTCAGCTGTTTCTTCTAACGGCAGAGGACACAAGTTATGAATAGCTCGCTGGAGAACTCCTCCTTGGGTCTTAATGTTAGCAACACGAACCAATCCATCGTTTCCTTTGATAACTTCTAGTACACGTCCCAACTTCCATCTTGTTGGTGGCATATTAGATTCCTTTAATAAGACAAGAGTGTTTGGCTTCAAGTTTTGGGATTCAGTTTTCCACTTAGTTCGTTGTTGTAAGTTATGTAAGTACTCACTCGACCATCTCTTCCAAAAAGACTGTTGAACATGCTGGATTTGTCGATATTTATTTAGAGAACTTACCCTTTTATCAGTGACATCGGGCTCAGCTATTGAAAGGAGTGGCGCTCCTATCAGAAAATGTCCAGGGGTAAGAGCTTCTAAATCATTTGGATCCGATGAAATTGGCGTCAAGGGTCTTGAATTGAGTATAGCTTCTATTTGAATTGTGATCGTGGTGAGCTCTTCATATGTTAACGAAGCCTCACCCAGGTGTTTAACCAACAATCCCTTAGCAGATTTTACAGCTGACTCCCAGAGTCCCCCGAAGTGCGGAGAACGGGGAGGAATAAATTGCCAATTAATTCCCGCCTGAATACATGATGATTGAATGGCTGACTCCATTCTCTTTGACTGCATAACTTCTTTAAGCTCCTTAAGTTTATTGTTTGCACCAACAAAATTAGTTGCATTATCGCAGAAGATAGTGTGGCACAATCCTCGTCTGCCTACAAACCTCTTAAGGCAGTTTATGAACGATTCAGTGGAGAGATCTCCAACAACTTCTATATGGATTGCCTTCGTTGAAAAGCACACAAAAATTGCTAAATAAGATTTTGAAGGAGTCTTACCCAAATTAAATCCAAATTCAAATTGATCCAGCGTTGGATCCCAAATCAGTCCCAGGGTTTTGATTACGTCAGACTGATGGAATCTTACTAACCTTTCTTTGTGCGTGTCAGGAATGTTCTTGAGAATATTGTTATCATTTGCACAGAATTTTCTTAGCTCAAATTTAGCCTTTCCTAGAAGATGCGTTATTTCTTCCAGCAGTTCTCTGGCTTCTGAAACTGTGTCCATTCCAGTAAGTAGATCATCGACGTAAATATTTTCACGGATAGTTTGGGATGCTCTTTCATGAAGTTGTTGATAATTGTCTGCAAGTTGAACAAGACATTTTGTTGCTAAATATGGAGCACATGCTGAACCGTAAGTCAACGTGTTAAGCTTATATGCCTTCAGAGGTTGATTGCTGTGAAATCTCCAAAGAATTAGTTGAAAGGCTCTATCTTCTGGCCTTACCAATACCTGTCGGTACATTTTGCTTACGTCTGCTGTAAATGCATACCTTTCTAACCTGAAATTAATAATTATTGCAAACAAGTCATTCTGGACTGTTGGCCCTACGCCAAGAACATCATTGAGAGAAACTCCAGATGTCGTTTTTGCTGAACAATCAAAGACCACACGCAATGCTGTTGAGGAGCTTTCTGGCTTCAGCACACAATGATGCGGAATGAAATAATGATTTTGAGGAATCTCATCGTTCTCGATCGGACTCATGTGGCCTAATTCCTCGTATTCTAGCAGGAACTGAGAATAAAGTTCACGCAATTCATTATCTCCTTCAAATCGGCGTTCTAATGAAAGAAATCTTTTCCGTGCCTTTTCGAGAGATGCACCTAAACAAGTCGGATTCCTTTTGAAAGGAAGACTTACCATAAATCTTCCATTTGACAAAGTTTTTGTGTTCGATTTAAAATGTTCCTCACAGTTATGTTCTTCATTACTCATACGTTTCACTTCCGTCTCATGGGTTTCGTACTCCCAGAATCTACTCACCAGTTTCTCTAATGAAGATAGAGATGGCTTCGTGGCAATGGTGCAAACAACATTTGAGTTTGTAGCCTGTATGCCACCCGCGACAATCCATCCTAGTTTTGTGTTACGGAGTTTAGGAAGCTGAGGTCCAATAGTTATTTCCCCTGGGAGAAGAAGATCGAAAAACAACTCAGCACCAATAAGCATATCTATTTTTTGATTAGACATGAATCCTGGATCAGCCAATTGAATGTGGATAGGGATATTCCAATTTCCTGATTGAACCTCACGTAGCTGGTAATCTGTAATCCTAGCCATTATGTTTGCTTCAATACTTGCCTTGAAACTTGAATTGTGTGCTTGAAAAGTGAGTCCTATTGCAAATTGTGTTTTTGTGCCATGTCCTCCTATGCCGCTTATTGAATTTTCTGATTGATACTTTGGAAGACCCAGTGCTTGTGCAAAAGCTGCAGTCACAAAATGGATTTGCGATCCTGAGTCTAACAAAGCACGACAAGTAAGCCATGTTCCGCATGCGGACTTAACATTAATTAAGGCTGTTGCTAGATAAACTTGGCGTGATTTATTTCTCGAATAGCTAGCTGCATTGGCTGCTTGAGCTTCTCTTCTTTGAACTAGCTGATGCTGCTGATTACTTATGGAATTCGTATAATGGTTGGTTGATTGACCTTCCCCCCTTTGAGCTGATTGCACCAATGGTTGAGCTAGTTGCTGCTGTTGACCACCTATGGAATGATTATGGTTATTAATTGGTTTTGTTTTCAAAGATTGCCTTGAATCTTTTTGATAGTGTAGGAGAGTATTATGTTTGCCATTACAACTTTGGCATCCTCTCGAGTGACATGTGTTGGAGGCATGTCCCGACCTAAGACAGTTTCGGCAAATTCCAAGACGTTGAACAGCTCTCTCACGATCGCCACCTGAAAGAGATAAAAATGTCTTACAGTTAAATATTTTATGGTTACCTGAGCTGCACATTAGGCAGCCATCAACTTTAGCTGCTATAACTGTTGTGGGCTTCCTTCTATCGTCTGCACTATTAATTGTTTCAAGTGTCTGAAACCGGGATTCAATGAACTTCAGCAATTCTGTTAGCGAAGGACTGCATCTCGGATCAATCAACGATTGCTCAAACAGCGTTCTGCTTTCCTTATCCAGTTTCTTCAGTATTAGATGAACTACTATGGGGTCCCAGTCATGAGCTTGATATCCCAGATTAGTAAGTGCCTGGATACCTTCCTTTGTATTGTCGTGAAGTTTCCGTAAGCTTGATGCAGTTCCTGATGCTGATGGTTGCTGTAGTAGCTTATCCAACTGTGCTGACAATAGAAGCCGCTTATTGTCGTATCTATCAATCAGAGTCTTCCAAGCTGTTTCAAAGTTGTTGTCTGTAGCCGGAAATCCTTGTATTAAGCTTAGCGCTTCTCCTGTTAGATTAGCACGGAGAAAATAAAGTTTTTGAGCAAGTGGTATAGGTTGTTCAAGGATCATTGGCTTAAACAGATCGTGAAATTGGCGCCACTTAAGGTAATTTCCGTCGAACTTGGGCAACTCAATTTTCGGTAGCTTTAACGTAGTACTTGATGGTTGATCCTGTGTAACTCTTACTAGAACCTCACTTAATCGCAACTCCAACTGCTCTTGAAGATGGAAATATGTTTCGATATCTTCTTCTTTTAATTCACCATCCATTCGCCGATACATAATTTTTAATTCTTCAAAATTCTCCTTGATATTGTTTACCTTAACGTTGAACATCTGGGGGTTGGTGTCTTTCAAATTTGGTGCACACTTATCCAATGATGTTTGGAAATATTTTGAAAGCACCTTAAATCTTTCTCTAGTGGAAAGTGTGTTTGTCTTTGAAGATTTAATGTCCTGATGCCTTTGTTTCGCTTCAGGTGGATTCATCTTTGTTGCTGTTGATGATGGTGTGACCGATGATCCTGATGGCGGTGTTGCTGGTGACTCCTCCTGGATCTGGTCTGCGTCCCGTCCTTGCAAATTCATTAATCGAGTGATAATGTCTGACTTCATGTTTTCGTACACCTTCTGAATCTCGTCGTAGTACCCCTTAGCGAAGTATTCATGTTGTATCGAGTCCGCATACTTATCTCGAATTTCACTGTCGTTGGTGTCGAAACAGTCCCACAAGTTTTCTAATTTTTCCCTCCTTTCATGTAATTTTTTCATGGTTTTGCGGCTGTCACTATCCTTCCCATAGTTTCGAGCGAGGATGCAGATCTCCTTTCCTACTTGCTCTTGCAGGTCAGTTAATTCCTCTAGTGTTCGAACCATGATGATTGATAATTTGTATGAAGCGTCTATGTATATTAAGGTCTATTTTTGTTAGGGCTTAACACTGTGCACTAGAATTCAGTTAGTTAATGAGCACTGAAAATTGAATACACGACACAACAAATGATTTGGTATATCTTTGATTGAGAAGATAAATGTTTGTTAAAGACCAGACACTCAAGTTAATGTATGATTGATTATAATTTTAAACACACTGCTTTTCTGTTAATATTCAGGCACACTAAATTCTTTTAGTAGTGTCCTGTCACGGTCGCCAAAAAATGTATAGCAAAAGAGATGTTCAACCGTTGCCTTCAGTGTCAAAATTAATAATGACTTTATTTTCCACCTTGCGTAGGTACAACGCATAATTATCACTCGATGAGCTACTGTGAGAACAATTGATGTTTGCGGTTCACTAGACGTAATCCGAGCATTCGTCGTTGCTTACAAAACAATTCCCACGATAAAGGGGATTCGAATAATCTCTGTCACACAGTAGCTCCCGTTACAAAGATTGAAATAAAATATGTACAATGTAAACTTAAAATTAGGAAAGTATTTACAAGTTCGTACAGAGATATAGTTGATCATCAAAGTGTCCATTGAATTCAAATCAATTATCTTACTTGACAGCAACGATGTGAAAAGGTGAATAACAATAATGGGAAATATCGGAAGAAGGTTTGCAGCTAGGATTAATTCATCAAAGACACAACAGAGATCAAAACTGGGAAGTTTGCTACTGGTTGTGGGATATTGTCGACTAACCTTAGTTCAGTATGTGACCAAGGGGATTTTTTGGATGAAAATCATGTCTGTTGTATGGGAGCCCCCCTTAAATATTCATTTTGTTCTGTTTTTAGTATTTGTCGTGGTAGCGCCTACAGAAATACATCATCTGTGAAAATTTCAACTGTCTAACTATCACGGTTCATGAGATACAGCCTGGTGACAGACGGACGGACGGACAGCGAAGTCAAATACTAAATAAATAAACTAAATAAAATACTAAAAACAGAACAAAATGAATATTTAAGGGGGGGCTCCCATACAACAGACATGGTTTTCATCCAAAAAATCCTGCCTGCAACCAGGATCTGTCATTTGATGAGGTAACATACATAGTCTCTTTCATATTTATATACATATACAGATGGTACAGAACCCTTCTTGCGCAAGTCCGACTCGCACTTGGCCGGTTTTATGCATTCTTTATTATTATAAATATGTTTTTTTGATAAAAAAAAGTGGGAACCTTGCGCAAGTCCGACTCGCACTTGGCCGGTTTTATGCATTCTTTATTATTTAAAATATGTTTTTTTGATAAAAAAAAAGTGGGAACCTAAAAGATAACTGTTGGTATAACAAAACATAATAAAAGTAAAAAATAAACAAAATTATTTCGAGCATTTAGGTGCTGCAGAGTTCAACTTTATGCTCTCCACATTTGCTTACATCACATTTATTGCACGTTGACTTAGTCATGCGTCCTTGTGTGTACGGACAAATTTTTCTTGATTTTATTTTTGTTACACTAACGTTGTGCTCCCTTAACGGTCCTTTATTTTCGAGGATATTTTTTTCAATACAAGATCTAATATTATTGGGTAAAATTGGTGCTTCTAACCGTTTCTTCATCCATGGCACTACGAGTTTTCCCTCTATTATATTTACGGAAATACCTTCGCTTTATTTCGGTGCCGTTCCAAATGCGAATGAACTTAACTGCTAAAGAATAGTCCTAAGGCCAGGCGCAAATTGTGACACGTATAGCGCGTGTGAGGTGACATGACACGAGTGCCATGACGTGTACGTGCCAAACGCGTAGCGTGGTTATCCGCAAATTGAGACGCAGGTACTCGCAAGTCGAACGCATAAGAGTGAATTTTGTCTTCATATAGTTGGGTATCATATAGTTCCTTATGAACCCTAACTGTCCCTATTAGTTTTTCATTTTGCCATTTCATCAAAACCAAGAACCACACGCGAGAGAATGGCACGTGAAACTGTGTCTCGACTACCGCGCCGCGCGTCGGTCGGCTAGCGCGGGTCTCGGCACGTCACACGTCTTTATAGTAGGGAAGCCCAAGCGGGGATTTTGCGCGTTACTCGAGCGCGTCAGAAAATCATATGGGGAGAAAGCTTACACCCTGTAATCTACCCCTGCCAAATATGAACCCTTAATAAAGGGGGGTTCGTTGAGGGCAGCCCGTCAGATTAGTAAAAAAAAATCGATCCTCGGAAAAACTCGAGCGCGTCAGATTAAGAACAGGTAAGTTAAGTACATCCTGAAAAGTGTATATTTCAATAATCTGACAATTTCAGCGTGGCATAAGGAAATGGGGGAGTCGAAAAAAAAAAAACACGTCTTCTCGAAATACTCGAGCGCGATTAATAATTTTTTTTATTTTGAAGGGAATTCTATCAGGATTACGAAAAACATATAATCTGACAGTTTTCATGGGGCGATATAGCTAAAACCATCGAAAAAGCATGAGCGTACAGATGCTGATATCTATGTATTCCCCACTCCACGCCTCTCGTTCCTTCTCACTCTTTCCCATTGTCTCACATTCAAAGTTTCTTAAATTGTCAGATTAACAATACTCCCTTACATAATTGTCAGATCATCACAATAGGCCCAATCGTGGCCGCAGTGATCAGGTGACTCTGTCCCACCCCTAAGCTCTATCTATCTAATTGTCAGATTATCATTTAGGGTGACTCTGACATCGAGTTGAACCCACAGTAGAAAAATCTGACGCGCTCGAGTATTTCGAGTTAACGATTTTTTTTAACATTTTCAAAAACCAGTCATGGGTTTAGGCCACGTCCAAATTGTCAGTTATTTGAATCGAACACTGTTTTGAGTTCACTAAACGTCCCCTTTCAATATCTGACACGCTCGAATAACTTTTTTTTTTTTGCCTTTTTACCGCTCTTCTCAGCCACCCACCACTATCTAATTGTCAGATTAATATCTATCGGTTATCAGAAAGAGGAAGCGAGTATACCCTATTAATATCTGACGCGCACGAGTATTTCCATGTGACTGTTTTTTTTTTTTTTCCCACTAAAATGGAAAACTTAACATAAAGTTTTTCGTTTGAGAACCTAATCTTCACAATCCAATAGGTTCCCATGACGCTCTAGTAACTTCAAATTTAGCATCCCGGGCTCCCCTACTATTACCAATTTGCGCCGTTCTGTTGAATTCTGTAGTTTACAAAAAAAAAAAATGCGTCACGCTGCGCCACCTCTCACACGCGTTATATGTACTTATCTCAATTTGCGCCTGGCCTAACTCTACTGCCCGTTTCGCATAGTAAGCCAGCTCGCCCCGATCTTCGCCATTTTATGATGTCCTTGCAAGGAACCCAATGTGCAGTATATCGCATTATCAACGCAATGTTGCACATAAACGGCGATCCGGAAGGCGGCCGCGACAGCCAACCCGGTTGTCACCAGTCATAGCGTTAACTTGCTTATTAAAAATCTGATCGTGCACTGAAAGTTACATAAAAGGTAACCTTCGTCGTTTCGACGAACATTTGCGCCGTTTTTCAATAAAAAATGCACTTACCCAAGCAGGTACACTACCGTACGTCCACACACTAAAAGCACTTAGAGATGGCTAGGGTTACACGAAAAGAGGATCCTATCCGTGAGAGGACTAAGGAGAAAACTAAAAAAATAAAATTCATGTTCGTCGAATCGACGAAGGTTACCCTTCTAGGGTTAAAAACACGATGATATAAAATAAAAATCACTCATTTCTTTAAAGTATAATAAGAGATTTTTAAAAATCAATTTGTTGCAAGACTCGCTTTATAAAACAAACAGTTGTACATTTATTACAAATAATTAAATATCATAGTAGGGCAGCGTTGAATATTTTATTTTATTTTATATGTTATTTATAAATTACATTCTGTCGAATGTCAATACAAAGTATATATTAGATAAATATTTAAGTTTATGAGAGGTGAACTATAGAAAGTGAATTGCACAATTTACTAACGTTAAAATGGGTACATGTAAGTATAAATAAAAGGGAATAATATTAATCTAGTTAACATATAAAGTAAAACATAAAACAAAAATATACAAGTAAGCATTAAAAACAAAAGAGGCCAGTTTGTCAGTAATAGAGATTATAACCCAGATCTTGAAATGAGTGATTCTAAGCTAGCATAGTTCTAACCGAAAAGCCAATCTTTTATCCGTTTCAAAAATACGCCAGATATTGTAATTGTCCTGATAGTCAAAGATAGCTTATCAAATAGACGATGAGACACAATAGAACAAAAGTTACGATACGAGGTGGTGCGAAAATATGGTCAGATAATAAGTTAGAAAAGTTGCCACGAAAAGTGTGAGTAGATATGTATCAGACGGAAATTACGACATCCAGAACTCATAAAAACATTTTGAACACTTTAAAACAGTACAGATGACGAACAGGTAGAATTTTTATGTCACACAATAAAGAAAAACTAAGATATGCACTAGGCTTGCGACATTTTAAAGTATACACCGCCCCAACAGACAATTCCGTATTGTAACTTAGTTCGAAAAATTCCGCAATACCGTAATATATGTATCGTTTTGAACATATTGTTACGAAATATTCAAACCACACCAAATAGGGTTCGCACCACTGGATTGCGATAAACTACAATTGTCCTTTTTATCCGAATAAAAACACACACACTTTTATTTCTTTCACCACAGATCAATTATCTGTGCAGCTTCACCACTTTTCTTTATTATCCAATACTATCCACTTTAAACTTTATTACACAAACAAACCTTAATTGAGAGCTTTTATTTTCACACTGTTTGATCACACTGACTTGTCACACGCTATTCAATACCACAAACTGAATGAATCCCGAGGGCGAGTGTTCGCGCTTATATAGCTCTCGGTGCACCTTCTCGAATGTTCGCCGTCGGAAGTTCCCCTTCGGAAATCTCTAGAATGCTCTGACATTCGGCATTACGCCGTTGGAAGTTTCGAGCATTCCAATTTCCCCGCTTCAAGCGAGCTTTCGAACTTCGACAGCGAAATTCGAACTTAACCGTCGGTTTGTAGCTCCGCAACAATATTTTGCTCAAATAGAAAAAATATCTAAGAGTGTTTCGAAAGTATTTCCTTAGCCAGTAAAATAGCAAGTACTACAATTTAAGCTTCTATCCACATCCATATTATACGAAGAAAGACTAAAAATATTTCTTTAGTTTAATTATGTTGTGCGAACCAATATCTTAAATGATCTAGATCCCAATTAAGGTCAGCAATTAAGTCTAGGGGGCTCATACAACTGTAGGAAAAGCCAACGCCATCTGCAAAAACCGGAAGGTTTACCTTTAATCAATTGAGAACAGTGAATTAATATAGATCACGAATAAAATTTATTGGTCCAAGCAAAGAGCCCTGTCGGACACCAATGTTAAAAAACTTAACTTCACTTCGAACCTCATTTATTTTCTAAATATGACTTAGATTTCTTTAACAGTATATAGTATGGTTGACCATATCGAAGGCCTTGAGAGCACCGTGACGCAGTGGGTAGTGTGTTGGCCTCTGACGCGGATGACACGGGATCGAATCCCGACACAGCCATGTCATCGAACGTGTTTTTCACGGTGTTTCTCCTCAGCGGGGTTCTGACAAAACCCCCTTTAGTAAAATTGTCATGAAAAGCTTCTCGAAATTCGCCGTTCGGATCCGGCAATAAACTGTAGGTCCCTTTCACCCATGGGAAAACTAAATCACACACAACATGGGTGATTGAGAGAAGCTCGGCTTAGGTCCTTCATGGGCTGTAACGCCAACATAAACACATACATACATATCGAAGGCCTTGGTGATATCCACGAATAAACGATCAGTTAATTTTTTCTCATCAAACTTAGCAAAATTGCAATAAAGCATCTTCAGTTGATTTTCCTTTACGAAATCCAAATTGGGCTAGACTAAGGAAGTTTGTTGAGATAAGAAAACTCACTACTCTGATCTTTATAAGTTTTTCAAAAATGTTGCTTATAACTTTAGTAGGGGAACCCCTTTTATGTAAAGGCACAATATCCGCGCATTTAAGTGCATCAGGGAATATTTCCTCAAAGATGCTACGATTAAAAATATCGGACAATTATTTTAGGAGAAAACGGATGTTTCTTTTTCAAATATTACTTGAAAAACTTCAAGAGAAGTTATCGGTTTGAAAACAAAACTATTATTTTCGTACTGTTTATCAGAGTTAGATGAAAAACTACAGAAACGACAAGTTGAGAGGTTCGACAATTGTGGTATATAACTGGCTAAATTGGCAAAATTTGAATTGAATTCATTGGCAATTTCAAGTACATATGTATATCCGATATTAAACACCGATTGTAAAGGTAGAAGTAGGTTTTCTAGAGAGGCATGATTTTTTAAGTGTTTTGTTAACTAGACGCCATTCATTCTTAAAAAACTGCGAGCGATAATAAGTGCCACGGCGTATAGGAATCTCCTTTTTATATTTGTTCCTTATACTAGTACTTCTCTATGGTTTTTAAATGGACTACATATCTCCAATTAAAATAAATTAACTTTCCTTAATTCTTAAAGAATTTTAGAATTATGACATTTCCAAAGATAAATAAATCTGTAAGTAAAAACCGTTTATACGAGTATCTATACAATTTTTACCCCTGCTTAGCACCCATTGTACAACTCATCGCAAAGTGTGAGATAAATCTTGTATTAGGTCTCATATTAATATCATACTTTAGGTCTCATAAGCACATACTACCTTAAATTAATTCTTCGCTTAGAGGATACTGATAAGGCGTGCAGAAATCTTCATATACATACGTATACTGCATAAGCATATTTAGATGTAATTTCTGCATAAAATTCATTCACTTTTAGGATATATATATTATGAACTTATTTTTCTTCGTAACTAAACTAGTAGATGCACATTGCCTGAATAGTGCTGCGATCACATACATAGTTTGTTGATATTTACTTGGTTTGCTTGATCTATGTATATGTTTGTATATCATATAAACTTATTATGTTTACCTTGCTTAACTTTTATAGATCATTCTTTTACGAAAAGCTAGCAATGGTTACACCGTAGTACTAAACTAGAAACTAAACGTCATCAAACTGAGATCACACAATCCTTCCCTAATTATATACTTACGTATGCCCAAATGTTTACAAGAATGGCATGCAGTAACTCACAGGTTCGATCAAATGATATGAACGCATTCGTATTTTTTTCAATCTTATTGTTAAATTAGAAGTCTAATCTTTTTTTTGTTTTTTTCGTGATTGTTATTGGAATAAAACTGTTCATAACTTTTTTGACGTGATAACGTCTTATAAAACGATGAACACCGGATGCACATACGAAAAAGTATGACTCATTGTCACGTTCCGCCTGAGCTGAGCGTGCAAGCGAGAGCGCGAAACAAGCGATAGAGAGGCATCTATTTTACCTATGGGATAGCATTTTGTTTGCATACTTGGGGGAATGAAAAAAATTTGCGATGACGTATGCATACTTTTAGGAGTAATCTGTAATCCAGGTGATACATACATACATGCATATACCCTAATTCTGTTTTTAGACGACAAATACGATTCTGAAGAAATCGTGTGAAAAAGTATTGAGCTTGTATGTTGGATATACATAAATACATACATATGTACATTTGTATGTATGTGCCCATTTCCAAATCGAAAAAACTGCTCACAGCCAATTACTCATGAAAAAGCGTGCGTTTAATAATTGCTCGTTGGATAGCGCACACTCACAAGCAGCTCATGAGTGTTTGCGTTTCCTTACCAAACCACAACACTGTTCGAGCAATCTCATACATATGTATCGGCTGTCGTCCGAATACCGTTATCAACTAGCGTCGGATGCGGTTAGTACTTAGATGGTGGGCCGCTTGGGAACACCGAGTGTTGTTCATTTTTCATCAATGTTTTCTTATGACGTTATCACGCAAAATAATCGTCCGTAAACCGACTTTACAGACAACCAACTTTTTTTTTAAAAAAGCCTGATAGATCTGAAAGGAAGGAAATGAAGACTTAGTAGTTATTTGATCAGTTATGTGAGTTAGAGGTTCTCTTGAGATTTGGTGTGGCCTCCTTTGGCTTTTAGAACGGCTCGTATGCGACATGTCATACTGCTTACTAAATTTTCATTCCACTTCCACTCGGCTGTATAGTAGTTGTTAAGCTTGCAATTACTCCGTTTATTTTAGATATAAAAAGGGCACAATTTACTATAAGGTAATTTCAGTTTATTTATTAAAATTAATTAGAATTTCAGTCAATGGTGCCATGATGGGCGAGAAACAGAGAATGAGGAAAGTCATTGTTTTTTGTAAGTGTCAAGTTCAACCGTCAGAACCATCACAGTGTCAACCATCAAAATTCAGGCTAAGACTGACTTCATACTATATACTCTACAATAGTTCTTCTAGATTTTTGGCGGGGGTACGGTGACTAGCCAGCCTCTGTTTTGAGGTGGTGTCTTAGATGGTCTTTGGGATTGAGGTCAGGAGATTATGGTGGCCAGTCCAAAACCTCAATCCCATAACTTTAAGTATGTTATTCTGGCCGTAAGTTTCGGATCATCATTGTCATGTTGGAAGATGGTGTTCGAACAATTTTTTTCCCATTTTTTAAGACTCCCAAATAAACTATTGTCTAAAAAAGACAATCTAACAATCCTCTGACAAAGTCCAACTCCTTGACTGGTCATACAGCCCCAGAGCATCAGGCTTCCCCCGCCAAACTTTATAATCTCTTTCCCCATATGACTTCTGAACCGGTCGACCGTCGTCTTTTCCAAGTCCATTCCCTACCAATGGAGCCGAAACAATTAATATCCGTTTCGTCGGAGAATATGACTTTTCTTCAGTCTTCTTCGGTGAATGCCTTGCCTTGTACTGTTACCAATGGCTTCTTTGCTTTCGCTCACCCTTTTAAGCCAGCTTTTCTAAGGACTCTTCGCACAGTTTCTGCGCTAACATACCCGTTATCGGCTTGCAAAAGAGACTTCTTGGAAACAGCATTTTTTCCTGTCCTGTTATTATTGCATGAACAATTCTTCTTTGTGAAGTCGTTGAGAGCAATGATTTAGGTCCAGACCTTACTCCCCTAACACTATTCAGTTGAGATTTTTTGTTTGTAATAACTTACAGCTCCTAACGAAACTCCCAATTTTTCTAATATTTAGCGATGGGTCTGCCCGTGCAACAACAAATCTTTGATTTCTGCTAACCCACTCTTGCAAGTTGACTTCATAGTACAGGGTGGACCAAATACAAGTTTCTTTCTAAAAATGCAATAAAATTAAGACAATTAAATGTTTTCCATGTATTATGGCTTTATTAGTAAAAACAAACATTCCCATTAATTATGAAATACAAATAACGTCGTTTAAGTGGCTGCCTCGGCTGTCTTCGCAGTAGCGCATTCTTTCACCCCAATTTTTCAAGACCCTGTTGATGGTTTCGTAGTTCACAGATTGCTTAGATGATATTGGCCTTAAGTGCTTGTATCTTTTCCGGATTGTTGCCATAACATCGGTCCTTCACGGTTCCCCACATCGCCAAGACGGCTGATAACACAATTTAGGACTTTGGTGCGCAAAAGATCGATTGTGGCTTGGGCTGTGTGGCATAGCGCACCATCCTGCATGAACCAGAGGTCGTCCAAATCCATGTCTTCGATTTTAGTAAAAAAAACTTCTATGAACATGGCTCTGTAACGCCCACCGTTGGCCGAAACGTTGTTCCCAGCCTCTTTTTCGAAGAAAAATGATCCAATAATACCACCACTCCACAATCCGCATCAACCTGTCACTCTCTGTGGACGCATTGGCTTCCAGACAATTACGTGCAGGTTTTCCGAGACCCAGATGCGACAATTTTGTTTGTTAACGTAACCGTCGAGATGAAAATGCGCCTCGTCAGAAAAGATGATTTTTCGCCCAAAATCGTTGTCCAATTCAAGCTGCTCTAAGGCCCAAACTGCGAAGCGATAGCGATGCAAATGGTCGCGCGCCTTCAATTGCTGAGTCATTTGGAAATGTTGAGCTGTTGAGATCGATGGCGAGTTGATGTTCGTGATTTGAGTCTCACACCCTCTCCCACAGCAGTCCCATTCTCATCTGTGCGCACCGCACGACGACGGGGACCATGATTGTTGTCCACTAGAATACCAGTCCCACGAACTTTTTACACAAATTTTCGTACAGTAGTCGCGGTGGGTGCTTCAACTCGGCCAAACCTTCTTTTCAAAAAACCCACTGTTTGGACGCACTCACTCTGAAAATAAGTTTTCAATATTTCCCGACGTTTTTCAAGCGTAAAGCGATTCATTTCATTCCGCGGAAGTATCATACTGATTTTCTGTCAGGATTTTGAGTGGGAAACAGCTGTCAGTGGTACTAAAAAAAACCACTAGATGGCCCACCCCTTATATACTGTCTATATTTTTTTTTTTTTTAATTACAATTACATTATAAAAAAGAACAATACATTTAGTTAGATTATACTTACTTACTTACTTAGGTGGCGCTACAGTCCGTGGTGAACCTGGGCCTCAACCAACAAGCGTCTCCAGCTGGCACGGTCTTTGGCCAGCTGTTTCCAGCGCCGCACGCCCAGTTGGTTAAGGTCCCCTTCCACCTGCGTGCGCCACCGATGATGCGGCCGTCCTCTGCCGCGCCTTCCTTCCGGAGTGGATTCGAAGACTCTTCGGGTCGGAGCTGTATTTTCCATGCGCTCTACATGGCCTAGCCACCTTAGACGCTGTATCCGTAGACGTCGTACCAGGCCGATGTCGCTGTACAACCCGTACAGTTCTTCGTTATATCTTCTCCTCCATACGCAGAATTTTCCTCTCGAAACGACCAAGGGCATCTTCATTCGCTTTTGTTAAGGTTCAAACCTCTGCGCCGTAAAGGCGGACTGGGATGATTAAGGTCTTATATAGTGTCACCTTGGTTTTCCGAGAGAGGGCTCTACTTCTCAATTGCGTCTTGAGCCCAAAGAAACAGCGGTTGGCAAGAGTGATTCTGCGTTTTATCTCCGCGCTGGTATTGTTGTCGTTGGTCATGAGTGAGCCAAGGTAGACGAATTCCTTGACCACTTCAAAGTTATATCCGCCCATGGTGACGTTCTGGCCAATACGTCGGTGTTGTCCGTCTCTTTTAGATGAAAGCAGATATTTGGTTTTACCCTCATTAACCCTGAGACCCTTCTTAGCCGCTTCTACCTCAATGCTTACAAATGCCTCATTGACGTCTCGCTGTGTCCGTCCCATCACGTCAATGTCGTCGGCATACGCAAGCATTTGCGTAGACTTGAAATAAATCGTACCTCTTGTGTTGGCCAGTGACTCTTGCACGATCTTTTCAAGCACGATGTTGAAAAAGTTGCATGACAGCGCGTCACCTTGCCTAAATCCTTTTTTAACATCAGAGGTCTCGGTTTGCTCATTACCGACCTTAATGGAGCAGCGAGAATTCTCCATTGTCATCCTGCACAGTCGGACGAGTTTGGCAGGGATGTTAAAACCATACATGGCTTTGTATAGCTCATCAAGCCTTGAAATCGACGAAGAGGTGGAGATCTGCCGTAGCGTAAATATTTGGTCTATTGTGGATTTACCTGGCCTGAAACCACACTGATAAGAGCCCATCAGGTTATCCACAAACGGTTTCAGGCGTTCACACAATACGGCAGAGAAGATCTTATATGCGACGTTAAGGAGACTTATTCTCCTATAGTTGGTACAGTTATAGGGCTCTCCTTTCTTATGAACCGGGCAAACGATGCTGAGATTCTATTCGTCGGGCATGGTTTCCTCCGACCATACTATGCAAATGAGATGGTGCATGCACCTTACCAGCTCATCTCCAGCCGCCTTAAGAAGCTCAGCAGACAGGACGTCTGCGCCCGCGGCTTTATAAGACTTAAGTCTCGATATTGCTATTTTGACTTCGTCTCTGTCGGGTGGACTGAATTCTGTTTCATTGTCGTCCATTACGAATGGCTCGTTCTGCCTGACAGCGGTATCTTGTCTATCATCGCCGTTATACAGTCTGCAGAAGTGGTCTTTCCAAATCCTCAGCATCGACTGCGACTCTACTACCAGTTCTACATTTTCATCCCTGCAGGCCGCCGCTCTGGCTTTGTAGCCATGGCATGTTCGTTTTACCTTATTGTAAAACTTACGGGCGTCATTCCTGCGGAAGCATCTCTCCTCTCCTCGATCTCACGCTTTCCGTGCTCTCTCTTCTTTCTTCTGAAAAGCGTGTGTTCCTCTCTTCTCTTCTGCTCATAGATTTCGCGAGCAGCTCTCGTCCGTCGTTGCAGCATGGCTTTATATGCCTCTTGTTTTGCTGCATGGGCTTGTTCGCATTGTTCATCGAACCATGGGTTTCTAGGTGGTGGCGATTTGAATTACCCAGCACCTCTGAGGCAGCGTCTCTGACGGCGCTCTGGCAATGTGCCCATTCCTGCTCTATTGTTTATGCTGCTGTGGGCGGATTTTGAGAGAGCTTGGAGGAGACACGATCGGCAAAGATTCTGGCAGTCTCTTGTGATTGTAGCTTTCCGACGTCAAACTTACGTTGTGCTACGCGACTCCTAAACATTTTTGATTTCCTCATTCGTACCTTGGCTACAACAAGGTAGTGGTCCGAGTCGTTGTTGAATCCTCGGAAGGTTCGTACGTCGAGAATACAGGAGGAGTGTCTGGCGTCGATCGCAATGTGATCAATCTGGTTGGTGGTCGATTGATCACAAGACCGCCAGGTACCCTTGTGGATGTTGTGATGGGTGAATCGCGTGCTTGCTACAAGGAGGTTACGTCCCGCTAGGAAATCAATTAGCTTTAGTCCGTTGTCGGATGTGGTGTTATGGAGGCTATGCTTTCCTATGATCGACTCAAATATGTCCTCTTTGCCCAGTTTTGCATTTAAATCTCCTAGGACTATTTTTGTGTCGTAGCTGGGGCATTGGGCATATGTTCTGTCTAGGAGATCGTAGAATTCTTCTTTGAGTCGATCGTGCTTTTCTTCCGTTGGAGCGTGAGCGCATATTAAGCTAATGTTTTCAAATTTAGCTTTGATGCGGATTGTTATGAGGCGTTCGCTTATGTCTCGGAAACTTAAGACTTTTTGTCGGAGTCTTCCTCGAATAACGAATCCGCACCCGAATAGGCACTGTTTGTTCTCTTTGTAGCAGTTCCCGTAGTAGATGTCGCAGTTTTTCATCCGTTTTTTGCCCGGTCCATCCCATCGCACTTCTTGGAATGCGGTTATATCTGCTTTATAGCAGTTGAGGGCTTGCTCCAATTGATCGCCTGCACTCGGCCTGTTAAGGGACCTAACATTCCTGGTGCAGACTCTCAAGTCCGTTAGTCGTTTGCAGGGGTCGTCAGCATTGTATATGTCCGTATCCGAGGCTTGTTGTTGTTTCGGAACAAGTAGGTTTTTACGTGATAGGGATGTTACCCCTAAGCACAATCCCCAACCTGGGGGGCCAGGTTCCTCTTTCCATAGGAACAAGGGGTTGGGTCGCTGCACACATTGGTTCACTACCTGGCGGGTGCCAGGGTAGCTATCCAGGGGGGGCCACGCGGAGGCTGTGTGTCAACTTGGATTGAGCAGGGACAGAGATCGAAGCTGGCGTTTGCCATGTTAAACGCGGTCAACTTCTTTGCTCTGTTTGCTCGCTCGCATAGTTAGACTCCAAATTTGATAAAAATGCAATAATTTTCAGACTAAAATTGAAAAAAATCATATTTACCACGATTTTTGAAAAACTCACAAAACTGATCAAACCGCTCTAAATGCACAACACTAGATATGAGAACAATTTTCCCAATACCGTGCATATTCCTTACGAATACTGCTCAATGATGACGAAAAAACACCGTTAGTTTTCTCACTCACAAACAGTGGGTTTCTGTATATTGTATTTATTTAATTTAAATGATTTTACTAAATCTTACACTTAGGTATCTGCACATTGTACGCTTCAAAGAAAAAATAAATACCCCCCAAAGGGCAAGGAATAGCGAATAGATTTTTAAGTGACGTTCGACAAAAAATTAAACATAAAACAATAGTTATTAAAAATAGATATTAAAGTTATTGTTCTTTTTATTATATATATGCACTAAAAATCATTTTTATTTTTAAAATTATTTTTCTCTCTATAGAAACTTAAATCATTTATACAATTCTATACAATATTTGAAATACTAGTTAACCCGATCTTACCTAGAATTTATTTTGATTTATTAAACCCTCCAACATTTTAAAATACATGTACATATCACATGTATCTTCTTTCAAACCTTAATTTCTTCATTTATTTATTTATTCTTTTGTATCGTATGTCTTCAACATAACTCACGTGGACATCTAAATGCATTTAAACATCTACAGTCTTTTAAGGTAAACATTCACTTAAGTCAAAAATTCCGAGAGTACGAATATGTTAATTAACTATTCGAACAATTACATTTATTTTTTTTAATATACGAAACACACGTGGTTTCGTTGATTGTTTAAAAAGCACTTGATATGATATTTTGTTCGTTTTTGTTTTTTTCTTTTTGGTTTATTAAATAAATTAGTTTCGTAATATTTGCACTGCATGTTGATTCCTTTCTTTTTGTGGTTTTATGTTTGAATTAACCGACGGGTGACGCGTCATTTCTTAAAGTTGTATGACGGTGAATTAGAAGGCAATAGAATATCCTTTTCTTGTTTTTATCTCTCTTTGTAGTCCTTTATAGTGTGCTTTATGTTCTTACTTTACTTTTTTGGGCTTAGCAAGAGGCATTTAGGCACAGATGATTTATAGCCAATAACTCTTTTACTCAATCTACCATTTTAAAGATATTTCTGTATGTACAAGGTGGTGCAAAATTAATCATCCAATTTGTTTTTTTTACTAAATAAAAAACAAAAAAAAAAAAAAACGGCCAAGTGCGAGTCGGACTCGCGCACGAAGGGTTCCGTACCATCTGCATATTTTTTTTTTTTTAGAGACTCGCGCAGGTTCAAGAGTTTTTTTTTTCATATTCTCTTATGATGTGTTGACACACATAACCTGAACGGAGTGCAGTGGTTGGGGTCGTTGATGTTCGTTCACTACTCTCAGGGGTGGTTGTCCTAGGCCTAGATAGGACGAGAGCCAACCAAATTCCTCGTTGGTTATAGTCCGAGTAATTCGTTCAAGCACTTTAGTATTGCATATATAAATATGAAAGAGACTATGTACAGTGCTCCAGTTCAACATACAGCTTATCTGGGTACCAGGACACAGCGACATTACAGGTAATGAAAAAGCCGACAAACTCGCTAAACTAGGAACGACGCTACAATCAATCGTGGCTTGTGAGGGAGTACCCCTTACAACCATTAAACATAATCTGACTAATCTCGCCAGGGCCGAGACGAACCTGAGATGGACACATGGACATACCTGCGTCATCACCATTCAAATCTGGCCTCGGCTAGACAGTCAACGCACAAGGAGTATAATCTCCCTAAAAAGAACTGACATCTACAAAGTCATCGGTGTCATCACAGGACACTGCCTCATTGGCAGTCACGCACAAAAATTAGGAATAGTTCCAAATGATTTCTGCAGAAGCTGTCAGGACGAGGAGGAGGTTGAATCCATCCACCACCTTCTCTGCGCCTGTCCAGTTCTCTGCAAGTTCAGGAAACGTTACCTAGGCTCTTACTTCCTTAACGATCTGACAGATGTTCAGAAAGTAGGGATACTTGATCTTCTTAACTTCTTAAGAAGCACAAAATGGTTCCACGAATAGGGGGGTAAAACCCCCTCGTAGCTGCACAACGGGCCTCCCTGGCCTATGTGCATTCTTCTCAACTCTGGGAAGGCTACGACCCTACCTACCTACCTACCTACCTATGTATGTATGTTACCTCATCAGTCATCACATTAAATCACAATTTTTGTATGATGTTATTGGCATAATACTTTGATAATCAAAAATCTTCATGATGAGATATAGTTGATCATCAAAGTGTCCATCGAATTCAAATCAAAACCCAAAATCAGCTTCGCCGTCCTGCTTATCGTCCAGCTTTCGACTCCGTACAGTAAGACTGGCAGTATAAGTGTTTTATAAAGCATGACTTTGGTTCTTCGAGTGATGTATTTTGACCCAAGTTGCTTGGACAAGCGGAGGTAGCAACGGCGATTCAATACTGGATCTCCACTGTAGTGTCGTTTGTGGTTTGATGGCAAGCCATCTGAGCCTGCGACCTTCTTGTTCTTTAGCTTTTGACTAGCTGTGCCGACTTTTTCTATGCTAGGTGGGAAGGCTACTTCAGCGGCTGTAGTTGGGATTTCCTCAGTCCCTACCGCTCTCTCTTGGTCATAATCGTTAAGAATCTCCTGAAAATGCTGCTTAAATGCATCCACTATTCCCTGCGGGTCAGTGAGAAGTTTACCCTCGGAATTTTGAAGAGCCTGGTTGCCTGTCTTGTATCCTCCTGCAAGGCCTTTAGCTTTCTTATAAAAGGCCCGTTTTGTATGTTTGTTCCTAGACTCTTCGATATCCTTGAGGTGGGAAACGGCGAAGATTATTTTCTTTAGTCGCAGCAGTTTTTTCTCCTCCCTTCTTCTGGCTCGGTACTCCTTTCGCGCTGCCCTGGTTATAAGCTGCAGCGCTTTTTGTTATGCCTCGTCGTTTGCTGCCTTTGCTGGCATGGGTTTCTTGTCGGGGATGGTAGGTAGCCTAAGGTGTTCTCGGGTACTTCCTGAATGGCTGAGCAGCAATGTATGTATGTATGTTGGCGTTACAGTCCAGGAAAGACTAAAGCCGAGCTTCTCTCAATCACCCATGTTGTGTGTGATTTCATTTCCCCATAGGTGAAACGGTGACCTACTGTTTATTGCCGATTCCGAACGGCGAATTTTGAGAAGCTTTCCACGATAATTATACTACAGGGGGTTTTGTCAGAACACCGCTGAGGAACAGCACCGTGGAAACACGTTCGATGACATGGCTTTTGTCGGGACCCGATCCTGTGTAATCAGAGGCCAACACACTACCCACTGCGCCACGGCGCTCTCGGCAATGCGGCTCATATTGTTAACATTTGTGCTCGACGTAGGCATACCGGAGAGCCTTTCGCTCAGTTGCTCCCTGTAGACTCTGGTAACCTCCGATGTGCTCAGGCGTTCAATGTCGAAACTCCTCATGGGGGGCTGGTACAGCTTTCTGACATTTGACAGTCGATCTCTGGATCTTGCTGCTACGAGGAAATGGCCAGAGTCGACGTTGGTCCCTTAAATGTTCGCACATCCAGAATGTTTGACGAGTGTCTTGCGTCAATGAGCACATGGTCGATTTGGTTTGCGGTTCGACCATTTGGAGACCGACAGGTTGCTGTGTGGATCCGCTTGTGGGTAAAATCTTGTGCTACTTATCACCGCATTACGAGCTGTCGCAAAGTCTGTGAGTCGGAAGCCGTTATCCGTTGTTGTTTCGTGGAGGCTGTGCTTTTCGATCACTCCGCCAAAGGGCATTGAAGCCCCACAGACAAGTCCGTAGGTGTTGTTCAAGAGATCATAGAAATCCTCTTTGATGTGGTCTTCAGCCTCTTCGGTTGGGGAGTGTGATCATATGAGACTAATTTTGTATAATTTGCCTTTGATGCAGATCATAGCCAGGCGATCACTTATAGGGTTAAAGTAGATGACATTCGACCTTAACCGCTTCCCACGACAAATCCCCACCCCAACATGTGCAATCTTTTGTGACAGCTGTAATAGATGTCACAATTTTTTTTCCTCATCATACTGTTTCCTATCCAGCGTATTTCCTAGATCGCTGTAATAACCGCCTTCTACTGTGTGAGGATTCCTTCCAGTTTATGAGCAGCTCCAGGAGTGTACAGAGCTCTAATATTCCAATAGCATACTCGCAAATCGTGTTCCTTGTTTGCGTCATGTCGTCTTCGAGAATCCGTTCGTTTATCCGAGGCATTTTGCTTATTCATTACTTTTTTTTTTTGTTTACATGGGCGTGTTGTTGGCCCGCCCACAACCGCCAGTCTGGTCTGGGGTACTGTAGCACCCTCTTGCCTAAGACGATACCTGTATACATTTGTTCATCTCTCAACGGTTGTTGTAGAGGCTATCCAGAGGGCGCCGCCAGGTGGCTGTATGTCAACTTGACCCGGGGATTGAAGCAAGGATTAACAATTTTTCCCTGTATGTCCGAGCCCATGTCCTCTACTCACAGTATATGGTCATTCATACTCTGTGTGTGCAGTTCTAATATAACACCATGGAACATTTGGTGAGAACTACAACCAACGTGAAAATTCAGTCGAGTTTCTCTCGAATCCTATCTGGGAGAACCACCCCTGGAGAGTAGTGAACGAATATCAACGACCCAAACCACTATACTCCGTTCAGGTTGTGTGTATAACAACACATCATAAGAGAATATAAAAACTCTTGAATCTGCGCGAGTCTCTAAACAAAAAAAAAAAAAAACAAAAATTGGTATAAATATTTATTTTTTAATTCTTGTACCAAACGTTGGTTATAAAATTGTCATTCCTGCGGAAGCATCTCTCCATCTCCTCGATCTCACGCTTTTCGTGCTTTCAAAGCGTGTGTTCCTCTCTTCTCTTTGCTCATAGATTTCGCGAGCAGCTCTCATCCGTCGTTGCAGCATGGCTTATGAGGTACATATATACCTCTTGTTTTGCTGCATGGGCTTGTTCGCATTGTTCATTGAAACCCAGCACCTCTGAGGCCTCGTCTCTGACGGCGCTCTGGCAATGCGCCAATTCCTGCTCTATTGTTTGTGCTGCTGTGGGCGGATTTTGAGAGGGCTTGGAGGAGACACGATCGGCAAAGATTCTGGCGGTCTCTTGCGATTGTAGCTTTCCGACGTTAAACTTACGTAGTCCTGCTCGACTCCTAAGCATTCTTGATACCCTCATTCGTACCTTGGCTACCTTGGTACCTTGGTACGTCGAGAATACTGGAGGAGTATCTGGCGTCGATCGCAATGTGATCAATCTGGTTGGTGGTCGATTGGTCAAAAGACCGCCAGATACCCTTGTGGATGTTGAGATGGGGGAAATCGCGTGCTTGCTACAAGGAGGTTACGCCCCGCTAGGAAATCGATTAGCCTAAGTCCGTTGTCGGATGTGGTGTTATGGAGGGTATGCTTTCCTATGATCGACTCAAATATGTCCTCTTTGCCCAGTTTTGCATTAAAATCTCCTAGGACTATGTTCTGGCATATGTTCTGTCTAGGAGTTCGTAGAATTCTTCTTTGAGTCGATCGTCCTTTTCTTCCGTTGGGGCGTGAGCGCATATTAAGCTAATGCTTCCAATTTTAGCTTTGATGCGGATTGTTATGAGGCGTTCGTTTATATCTCGGAAGCTTAAGATTTTTTGTCGGAGTCTTCCTCGAATAACGAATCCGTACCCGAATAGGCGCTGTTTGTTCTCCTTGTAGCAGTTCCCGTAGTGAGTGTCGCAGTTTTTCATCCGTCTTTTGCCTGGTCCATCCCATCGCACTTCTTGGAGTGCGGTTATATCTGCTTTATAGCAGTTGAGGGCTTGCTCCAATTGATCGCCTGCAACCGGTCTGTTAAGGGACCTCACATTCCAGGTGCAGACTCTCAAGTCCGTTAGTCGTTTGCAGGGGTCGTCAGCTTTGTATCCATCCGTATCCGAGGCTTGTTGTCGTTTCGGAACAAGTAGGTTTTTACGTGATAGGGACGTTACCTCTAAGCACAACCCCCAACATGGGGGGCCAGGTTCCTCTTTCCCCACGAACAAGGGGTTGGGTCGTAGCACACATTGGTTCACTACCTGGCTGGTGCCAGGTAGCTATCCAGGGAAGGCCACGCGGGGGCTGTGTGTCAACTTGGATTGAGCAGGGACAGAGATCTAAGCTGGCGTTTGCCATATTAAATGCGATCAACTTCTTTGCTCTGTTTGCTCGCTCCCTCCCCCCTTAAGAACAAAAATAAATAAGGATTAGAGACCAACAGGCAGTTTTGCTGAATTTAAGAGTCTCGGATTTATTAATTAATAAACACTCGGCATGCTCGAAAGCTAATTAATGCTTGATTCTTCTTAAAATGTGCATATAAATATCAGATTATTTAATTTTTTATATCTGTGGTTTTATTTTGTAATTTTAAATTTTTAATTCTAAATTACATCCATTGAGCCCATATGCTGTTTATGCTTTATCATTTTCTTTCAATCATCTTCGCACGCGTGCATGTGATAAGCTTCCGCTGTAATCAGTCAACTTCATCCGATTGATAGCTTTATTAGAATTATACAATTTATCAAACAATAATAACAAAAATGTAATTTTTTATTTATTTGCAAAGTAACTCATTTCGTTATAATCCATCCTTAAGTTTTTTTTTTGATTCACATCAGCAAAATTAAGCAAAACCTTTTCGAAATGAACCCGAAAGAGAGAAACAAAAACAAATAAAACGAAAGTAACATAATAGAAATGAAAATCTCAAAGAACTAACTTTATTCGAAATCAGTTTATAAAACTAAATAAATAATATTTATGACTGAACTTTATGAAATATTATAATCTCAAATTTGATATATATTTCGCATGACAAAATGATATTGATGGGACCTTAAATCTCTGCATTTCTGATGCATGGTCGATTATAAAATATATAAATATACAAATATTTCATTCACCAAAAGATTGTAAATGTAAGTATGACAAGACAATAATTTAGCTTTTCCTTAAGTTCAATCTCTACATTGTTCAAGTAATAAATGCCAAACAAAAAAAAAAAAAATAATAATAATGATACCATCATTGAGCAAAAATGTTAAAACCTATAGTATCTAAATTCAGACAAAAAAAAAAATAAAATTCACAATCGGAATCCGTAGACAATGGCATAGATATTTATTGAACGAAATTTACATACTTCATGTACTATATGTATGCGTTTATTTTTTTTGCAAACAACTGCATTTATCTTTGCATTCAACTATGAATGATTTTATTTTATATTTTAACTTTTGTGCATCGTTGTATATTTTTTTCTTTTATTTTTTCACTCATTGTCTGCAAACATTCCACGAAAACTCATATTTACCATCTAATTAAAGCAATAAAATTGGTATTTGTCCAGCAATTACGTTCCATGTTAAATTGGTTTGCATTGCGCACTTGTCATCAATATAAGTCATATGAATATTTGCCTTTCGTTTAATAGGAACAATTGATAAATACCCAACATGTACATATGTACATATGTTACACAATATTTTTATAAATCCCTATTGTTGTGCAGAATATATAAATTAAAAACAAGATTACTAGGTATCCAAAGGACTAAATTGTAGGTGCTTACTATTTTTGCGAACAAATTTTTTTTCATTTTAATTTTCCTTTTTAAATTAAAAACTAATATTTAAAATAAAAACAAACAAAAAAAAAAAAACGAAATCGTATTGTTATTTTTAAACATATCGCAACAGCGTAAACTTTTTTATCTAAGGCAAACATTAGACTATAAATACGTATCTTATATTGTTTATTTCTTATATTTCATCGTATAGTGATCGGTTCAAATTGAAATACCAAATAACTCCTCCGAAATACATAGGTTTATTCGTCTGTCTTTATATGAACTAAATTGATCTTGCCACTTCTTCATAGAAACCTTTTTATTTATTATTCAGATACCATAGGTGCTTATGTATAACTAAAATTAAAATACCTTACAAAAAGCCTTAGATGTATTACGTCCTTGCAATTTTTTTTTTTTTTCATTGCATCGTCCTGTCTCTCTTCAATGTACTATGTTTACTCGTTTTTCTTTACTTAAAAAACAAAAAAAAACCAACTGCTGACGGATTGATTATTTTATGTTGTATTGTCGTTGTGTTTTTGATAGATCTGGGAGAATGCTTTTCAATTAAAGTATGATTTGTTGAATTTTACTAACACGCTACCGCTTCACCACTTTAATTTATGTAAATAAGATACTAAAATCTGACTTTTCAACAACAAACAATTTAATAAATTCATACGTTATATCTGTAGGACGATGAAAATGGAGCGTTGAAAAAATTCTACGAAGTTATCATGGATATCGGAGGGGAAGTCTTAGACGACATTAACAAGCTTGGGGAAGTAACAATTTTAGCGCCAAGCAATGAAGCATGGAATCAATCATTCATCAATAATATCATAAGGTAAGCATTTAAACGTTATAATTGATATAATTTGTATATCTGAAAGTTGGTTAAAGGCAGAAATTTCGGATTTCATAGTCGATTTGCCAGGTTATTATATCGTACGTACGATAGAGTTTCCAAACGTGCTGGTGGAGTTGCTGTTTACTGCAAATTAAACTTAAGTAAAGTAATTGATCGTTCAACTGACTCTGAAGTAGAATATATATTAATAGAAGTGTTTGAAGTTGGAAGAAGCTGTTTAGTTGGTTGCGTTTACAATCCACCAAAAGAAAATTGTTTGCAGTACTTTTTTGATTCCCTCAGTGTTTACTCTCCCAGCTACACTAATATAATAATTTGCGGTGATTTTAATGTCAACATTTTAATTGATAATTCTATTTCTCAATCTCTTAAAAACTACTGTTCTATGGTAGGTCTTGATATTTTAAATGTTAACGTCCCAACCCACTTTCGCCCTGGTTGCACACCAAGTCTTCTTGATCTTGTGCTTACATCAGGCCTGAACCAAGTAAAATTTTTCAATCAGATTTGTATCCCTGGTATCCCATTCTACCATGACTTGTTATTCGTCTCTTTTGATATTTCATTTAATTTGCGACCCTCTCCATCTGAATTTATTTATCGGGATTTTAATCGAATTAATCAGAATGAACTCGCTCGAGATACTGGAAGTATTCTATGGTCTTTTTGCTGGAACCTTGCTGCAGTCAACGATAAAATTGAAATTTTCCAATCCATGGTTCAGGGTTTATTTAATCGGCATGTTCCTTTAAGAACTAAAAGAATTAAAGATTCTAGAGTACCATGGTTTTCCAAACAATTAGCGGATCTTATAAAAATAAACAGTACATTAGATGGCGCCGAAGTCATAGTAGAATCAATTGGAAAATATACACAAACTTGAGAAACAAAGTAACTGCCGAGGTAAAAAGGGCGAAAGCCATATATTTCTCGACAAAACTAAAACCCAACCAATGTAGTTCCATGATTTGGAAGAATCTCAAATCATTGAGAGTTATTGAAAAAACGTCATTTAAATGTGATCTGAATCCAGGTGACCTAAATAATTGTTTTCTTAACAACAATGCTAGTAACACTGAAAGCACTAGTGAACCAAACTGGAAAAAGGTTAACTATTTAGATGATGGCGATGTTCATCCCAATTCCTTTGAATTTCATTGCGTTTCTGAGTTTGAAGTATTAATGGCAATTAAACGTATGAAATCCAATGCATTAGGTTGTGATGGCATATCATTAAAATTTATCAAAATGATTTTGCCCCACATTTATTATACTTTTACTCACATTATAAATTGCTGTATAATGAGATCAGAATTTCCAGCAGTTTGGAAATATGCTAAAGTGATTCCGATACCAAAAAACTCTAACAGAAGTATTCCTGAGGACTATAGACCTATAAGTATTTTACCATGTCTGTCGAAAGTTTTTGAAATTTTAATGCGGGATTAAATTGACAACCATATTAACCAGAACAATTTACTCACCTCATGTCAGTCGGGTTTTCGTAAAAACCATAGCTGTTCAACAGCCATTGTGAGCATATTGGAAGAATTAAGATACGAATTCGATAATAACAATATTTCAGTTTTGTGCTTGCTTGATTTTTCAAAGGCATTTGACAGCGTTGATCACAAAATTCTTATCAATAAGCTTAAAGACAACTTCTTCTTTAGGAAAACCTCTCTACTTCTAATTGCCAGCTACCTAGGTGAAAGGTTTCAACAGGTCTGCACTGATTCTGGTGTCTCCTCATTTCTGAAAGTCAAGTGTGGAGTTCCTCAAGGGTCCATACTAGGCCCACTACTGTTTTCCCTCTTCATTAATGACCTACCTGTCGTCTGCCAAAACGTCACAATGCATCTTTACGCTGATTATGCTCAGATTAAATTCTCAAGATCTATTGGTCTTATCGAAGACTGCGTTGCGAGAATAAATGAAGACTTGGAGCGAATCAATCACTGGGCTTGTGTTAATAAGTTAAAACTGAATTCACTCAAATCCAAGGGTATAATTATTTCTAGGAATCGAATCGATACATCTAGCATAACAGCCATCTTTTTAAATAATAATACTGTACCATATGTAGAGGAAGTAAATAACCTCGGGATTATCATTAATTGTAAACTTACCTGCGAAAGTCATATAAACATGGTTGTTAAACGAATCTTTGGTGGACTGCACTTCACATTTCTTCTAACGTTATTCCGCTCATCACTAAATTCAAATTGGTGAGAGCTCTTTTTTTAACCCTTATTAATTACTTCTCAGTCGCTTACTGTAATCCTGATACAGCTTCCTTTCGAAAGTTAGAACTGGCCTTTAACTCTTCAATACGTTTCATATACGGACTTCGTAAATTTGACCACATTTCGAGATACTCTTCCAATATAACTGGATGTACTCTTAGACAACACATTAACATACGAAACTGCATATTCCTTCACAAAATAATTCAAAGTCACCAGCCCGCTTACCTGATTGAACAAATAATCTTCGCCAACTCTGTTCGAACACCATATATAATTCTTCCTCGCCTTAATTACTTAAATAGCCAACGTCTCTTCTTTGTTCACGCTATAAGATTGTGGAATTCCCTACCTTTGTCAATTCGTTTAGTAATTTCAAGCATAAAGTTCAAAAAAGTATGTATGTATGTATGTTGGCGTTACAGTCCATGAAGGACCTAAGCCGAGCTTCTCTCAATCACCCATGTTGGGTCTGAAAGGGACCTACAGTTTATTGCCGGTTCCGAGCGGCGAACTTCGAGAAGCTTTTCATAACAATTTTACTACAGGGGGGTTTGTCAGAACCTCGCTGAGGAGAAACACCGTGAAAAACACGTTCGATGACAATAGCTGTGTCGGGATTCGATCCCGTGTCATCGGGGGGACACCCACTGCGCGACGGTGCTCTCGCTCTCGTAATTACACTTAGCAATATTCCGTTCTCGATGTATTCGCATTTGGCAGGGGACATTCCAACGAAGGTTCCTGCAATTTCCCTTATGTTTATGCGGTTAGGGTTTGTCGCGCCATGTCTAGTAGTTTTGTCCTTTGAAGACGGCATAATACATTTTGTTCGTCGAGTAATTGAAAAACAGTGCTTTTAACATGATCTTAGTCGACGTTTAAGTTTCCCTACGAAATTTTTGGTTTGTTTTTTCACAGTTACGATACTCAAATCACGGTGGATATCCTCGGTTCTAATATACGGTGCATTGACGAGAGTACATAGTTATACGCGCACTCAAGGCTAAGGCCTTATAACGTCAGCGAGAAGTTGCGCGAGGTAGTGCTTTCCACATTCGTGTGGTTCGTTTGTTTGAAAGTTCGTCCGAAAGTGGGCTTCAAAGTGAAATTGTTAACATTCCGGGAGAGACGTGTGTTGCGGGAGAAGTTTTGAAGGCGCGCGGGCGGAATGCGACCGGCTATTTCATGATGAAAGTAACGATAAAACAATGAAAGGCAGGAGATATTCCTGCGATGATCCAGCAAGTGTAATGAATTTGTGATACTGGAATCTCCTATGAGTTTTATCGTGCGATTTGGTATTCTGTCCAGTAAGTGCAGTGAGGTCTTAGATGCGCCAGATCAGACATGTGCATTGAACTCCAACTTAGGACGAATGAACGCCTTATAAATTGTAGCCGATCGGTGGGTCGCAAACAATTTCTTGCATATGTATAGGAAAGCTAGGCATTTTGCAGCATTCTTGGCAACACTAAATATGTGATCGTTCCAACAAAGGTTGTAGCTGATGCACATGTACATACATATCTATGTACGACCAATCAGAATCCTTTGTTCGGGAACTATGTAGACGCGAGGGTCACATGTCCAAATTACAACACATTCCCGAGCTGGATATGATTACACACCTTCACTTGTGACAAGAAATTTGAGATATTGATCCCAAATCGCTCAGCTTGGGAACACAGTGATCCCTTGCTAAATGTCAGAGGCCTTAGGTGGTATACGGATGGCTCCAAGATGGCTTCTGGCGTTGGCGCCGTAATCTTTGGACCAAACCGCAAGATCTCGAAGGCCCTGGGAACGAGTCAGAGTATCTTTCAAGCTGAGTCGTATGCCATCCTAACATGCGCCAATCTAAATCTTGAGACTGGCATAAGAGGAGTAACCATCAACATACTCTCTGATAGGCAAGCAGCGCTTAAAGCGCTGAGTTCATACAGCACGAACTCAAAACCGTCAAGGAATGCCATGATGCCCTACAAGACCTCGCCAAAACAAACAATGTCAAACTTTGGTGGGTGCCAGGGCCCAAAGGCCAATGAAATTGCCGACCAACTCCCCAGGAAAGGTTCCAGGTTCCAGGTCCATTATGGAAGTGGAGAAGCTAATCGGCTAGCAGGCACAATAAATCTGCAAAGGTGGCAGTGCCAAATGCTAATGGTAGCACAAAAAAGAAAAAATGTACAGGGTGGGCCAAACACAAAATTCTTTTTAAAAATGCAATAAAATGACCAAAATTGTTTGTATTATGGCCTTATTAGTAAGAACAAACATTCCATTAATTATAAAATACAACGTCGTTTAAGTGGCTACCTCGGCTGGCTTCGCATTAGCGAATTCTGTCACCCCAATTTTCCAAGACCTTGTTGATGGTTTCGGGCTGTAGCTCATGGAGTGCTTGGATGATATTGAATCGTTTTCGGATTGTTGACATCACATCGGTCCTTCACGTTCCCCACAAAAAAAAAAGTCCAAAGGCGTCAAATCGCAGCTCCGAGGCGGCTAATTGACATCGCCGAGACAGCTGATAACACGATTTGGGAATTTGGTGCGCAAAAGATTCAAATCCATGTCTTCAACTTCAGTAAAAAAAAGTCCGTTAACATGGCTCTGTAATGCCCACCGTTGACCGAAACGTTGTTCCCAGCCTTATTTTCGAAGAAAAACGGCCCAATGATGCCACCACTCCACAATTCGTACCAAACTGTCACTCACTGTGGATGCATCGGCTTCTCGACAATAGCTTGCGGGTTTTCCGAGCCTCAAATGCGGCAATTTTATTTGTTAACGTAGCCGTCGAGATGAAAATGCGCCTCGTCAGAAAAGATGATTTTTCGCCCAAAATCGTTGTACAGTTCAAGCTGCTCTAAGGCCCAAACTGCGAAGCGATGACGAAGCAAATGGTCGCGCGCCTTCAATTGCTGAGTCATTTAGATCTTGTAAGCAAATAATCCGAGATCTTTGTGCGGAATTCTCCTCAGGCTATTGCGTGAAATGTTGAGCTGTTGAGATCGATGGCGAGTTGATGTTCGTGATTTGAGTCTCACACTCTCTCCCACAGCAGTCACATTCTCATCTGTGCGCACCGCACGACGACGGGGACCAAGAGTATTATTCACTAGGATACCAGTCTCACGAACTTTCTGCACAAACTTGCGTACAGCAGTCGCGGTAGGTGTTTCATTTCGGCCAAAACTTCTTTTCAAAAAACGCACTCTTTGGGCTACACAGTAGCGTAAAGCGACTCATTCCGTTCCGCGGAGCTATGATACTGACTTCCTGTCAAGATTTCGAGCGGGAAACAGCTGTCAGTGTCAAAATAACCTATGACTTAAAAAAAAGCAGTTCATTTGGGGGTGGCGTTGGGGCAGTGGTTAACATCATCGACCGTCGAGCGGAAGGTCTTTAGTTCAAATTCGTTTCATAGCCAAGAAAAAGCAATTCCAATACGGAAAAAGGTATGCAACACAGTTGTGAATGGAAAGCGACCAAACGTACTGCTGCAGGCATAACAATCACAGTTTATGGTCAATTGAAATTCATCCTCTGCGTATGCAATATTGACACCAAAAGTGCATGAACGAACTACTGGGAATTATAACCAACGCGAAATTGGGTCGGCTCTCGTCCTAGGACAAACCACCCCTGAGAGTAGTCAACGAACATCTACAATCCAAAACCACCCCGTTCAGGTTGTGTGTGTAAACCTGCGCGAAACTCTCCCTCTCCCTGTTACCTTCGCTCGCACAACGTTAAAAAAAAAAAAAAAAAACGTTATAAGGCCTTAGCGAGTGCGAGTGTAACTATAAAAAAAAAAAAAAAAATAAAGGGCCAAAGCCGAGCTTTTCTCAATCACCCATGTTTTGCGTAATTTTATTTTCCCCTGTAGTAAAATTGTCATGAAAAGCTTCTCGAAATTCGCCGTTCGGAACCGGCAATAAAACTGTAGGTCCCTTTCACCTATGTGAAAATGAAATCACACACAACATGGGTGATTGAGAGAAGCTCGGCTCAGGTTCTTCATGGACTGTAACGCCAACATACATACATACATAGGTGAAAGGGACCTACCGTTTATTGCCGATTCCGAACAGGGGTTTTGTCAGCACCCCGCTGAGGAGAAACACCGGGAAAACTCGTGCGATGACATGGCTGTTGTCGGGATTTGATCCCGTGTCATCGGCGTCAGAGGCCACGGTGCTCTCTGAGTCTCTGCACATACCCAAGATAAAAAGCTTGTCGGTTTCAGAGATACAAGTGCCATTCATTGTGTTTTGGATGCATCAAAACACAATGATCAACATCAGAACACAGTGGATCAATTCCACTCTATTCTTTTTACCCCATTGGATGATGCTGTCGATATCGGATTTTAATAAGCTAAACATACGCTGCCGCTCACTGTCTACAGCCGAAGTGTAGGGTCGTAAAGAAGTGTACGAATAAAGTAATGGACAAGAGATCATTTATAACAATGAGAAAGAGTGTCGGAGACAAAACGTAGCCCTGGAGAACACCAGCATTTACAAAGTGAGTATCAGACTTGAATCCGTCCAAGACAACTTGAGTTGAACGATTCGAAAGGTAGCTTCTAAGCCATAAAACAAGAGATACATCGTTCCCGAATGCACGCATTTTCGACAAAAGAGCTTCATGCCAGACTCTGTCAATTGCTTTCGAAATATCAAGTGCGATTCCAATTCTTGATGAGATTGCCATTAAATCACCAGCGGATCTGTTGCTGCGGAAACCATATTGGCGGTCATTTAGGAGTTTCTGCGGATCGAGACATTTCATTAGCTAACGATTTATCAGCGTTTCCATGACCTTGGGAAGAAGAGACGTTGGGAATGGGCTGGACAAATGCTGTTTTCCACCTACAGAATTATTGGGGATTGGGGATTGGGGGGGGGATTATTGGGGAAATGCCATTTGGACAAGCAAATTTGTATATGTCAAATTCTTTAAGAACCTTTGCAACTGTACAAGTATGGATGGGAATTTGTCCCATGGTGACTTCACCAGAACGTACTCCAGAACAGGCGGTGACAAAGATGATTTTGAGAGCTGCGAGCTTACTGCGAAGTGGGCAGCAAGCAGATTGGCTTTGTCTGAGGGTTTGACAGCTGGAATATCATTGTGAATGAGGTATAGAAGACGTGATGGAGTTCTTAATGATTTTGAGGACAGACCAAAAACTTCTGCTACCTTTGGGATATTGTAAGATCTTATGCCTCAGTTTCTGGTCGTGCAAAAATTTGGCTCATCGAGTGTGGGAGTTGCAGTAATTTCTGGCTTGTACCTACCATTTTCGGTTTTCCTCAGTGGTGTTTGCCTTATAATTCCGAAAGCTTATTTCTCTCAACCTGATGACCTCATTGCAGGTCAAGTCAAACCACGTATTATCCTGCGGACTAAGACTTCTTATCCTGTTGGGGATAAAATGGGTTACGCCAGTATGAATACGAATATGAATCAGCTGCGGTGTCCACGTCGTTGTCGAGGTAGCATAACGATCAGTTAAAGCTCCGAAAGAAGTTGTTAAGGCCGCACCAGTTAGCTTTTTTATATACCCATATCATTTTTTTGGGAGCTTTTTCTTTAACACAGTGAACAGACGAGCCTAGAGGAGATAATACGTCCAAAGTGTATTTATTAGGTTAAGAGGTAAGAAACACGTCCAGGGTGTTGGCGGTATGACTGGAAACATCCGGGATACGGGATGGCTCATTCGCAAGCTGAGTTAATTGATTCAACTCAGCGAAAAATTCGACACACCTTGCTTCGGGTGTTGTCTGTCCAGAATGTTGAATCCACTGAGAACTATGTTTATAGAAATTCCCTCTACAACGATTTCAGTGCGAGGAAATGGGGAAACAATTCTTTGGATGGGGTCGGACAGTGCATCAAACTCGTCGAACGTGACGTCTCTGTCCAAAGTTGGGCTTCTATGAAGAAAACAGTAGTGAATCATGTGCTTACGAAGAGTGAACTTAAGCCGTAAGTAACTAAACTCCGAGGTGGATGTTTGGCTATACTGCGGAAGCAGATGGTAAGCTATATCACTACGAACGTAGATGGCGAGACCTCGGTAAGAAACGAATAATGGCACTAAACTATATCCAGGTAGACTAAAATCCGGAGGATCAGATTTTCATCGTCTGGGTTTAAACAGAGCCGTGAAGTGCAGCTCTATCGCCGGATTTAGAAGATAATGTTTTTAAAAAATAAAATCCGCAACATGACTGTGCATTTTCCCAAAGTAAAGTACTCGTATTGAGGGCGCCGTGGCGCAGTGGTTAGTGTGTTGGACTCAGACGCACGATGAGCGATTTCGGATCCCGATATCACCAACGCGATCGAATGTGTATTTCGCGGCGTCCCTGCTCGGCGGGGTACTGGCAAAACCACCCGTAGTATACTTGCCTTGGAAAAGCTTCTCGACTCAAGCCGTTCGGAATCGGCATTAAATCTATGTGAAAAATAAATCACACATAACATGGGTGATTGAGAGAAGTTTGGCTCTGGTCCTTCATGGGCTGTAACGCCACCAAAAGAAACAAAGAAAGAAAAGTACACGTATTACCTACAATTTTCAGGTTTGTATTTATTTTATTTCAAACTTGAACGTTTTCCACTTGACACTCTTTATTACATCAGTTATTCGATGGTCATCGAACGTGTTTTTCACGGTGTTTCTCCTCAGCGGGGTTCTGGCAAAACCCCCTGTAGTAAAATTGTCATGAAAAGCTTCTCAAAATTCGCCGTTCGGAACCGGCAATAAACTATAGGTCCCTTTCACCTATGGGAAAATGAAATCACACACAAAACATTGGTGATTGAGAGAAGTTCGGCTCAGGTCCTTCATGGACTGTAACGCCAATATACACACACACACATTCGATGGTGAAGCAAGAAGAATGCTTGCTTCTGAAACCAAACTGGTGATCTGCTGAGAACATGTATCCAGCAATTCAAAGACAAATACTTCTGAAACCCAAAGTATTTGCCTTTGACTCGATAATATTTTTGAATGTTTCGTAACGGGTCCCACCTTATTGTAATTCAATATGATTGCTTTTACTATGATATATACTAAAAAATACATCAAAAATGCAACTTTGTTATTTTATTATTTAATCCAGGAATCGGGAAAAAATGAGAGGCATTCTTAACATGCACATTATCAAAGATCGGTTAAACGTAGAGAAGATTCGCCAAAAGAATCAAAATATGGTAATGCTTGTTAAACGAAAAAGAAAAATAACAATTCAAAACTAGCAAGGGTTTTCAGATAGCGCAAGTACCTACAGTCAACAACAGAACATTCCTGTATTTCAACATCAAAGGAGAGAATACTGATGAAGTGATTACGGTTGAAGGTGGAGGTGTTAATGCAACAGTGGTTCAAGCAGACGTAGCCCAACTGAATGGTTATGTTCATATTATCGACAAAGTACTCGGTGTCCCATACACAACTGTTCTGGGGAAATTGGAAACTGATCCAATGTTAAGGTTAGAATCGATTAGTCGAATACATATTTTGTTATATTGTCCTCATTTGACCTTTTCTTATATAGTGATACCTACACTATAAGTAAGTTTTCGGACTTTTATCTTCAACTTAATAATACTCAGCGCAGATATACATTCTTTGTGCCACGTGATTGGGCATGGCAAAAGGTACAACTAGACTATCCCTCTGTTCATAAAAAGTTATTCATGAAGGATTTTGCGTATCATGTAAGTATTCTGTAAAAAAAAATAAAAATAAAACAAGAAAACAAACATCTCATCAAAAAAAAAAAAAAAATACTTTCAGTCAAAATCGATTCTTGAAAGACATCTCGTTATCGCTGACCGAACATTTACAATGAAGGAGCTAGCTACAATGACCGCCGAAAGTGACTCAATTGTTCTGCCAACATTCAGAGATTCCCTCAAGATGCGTGTACATGAGGAATTAGGACGTAAGTTTATCCGACCTTTTACTTTAAATACATTGAAATAACAAGATATTCTTCGCAACCCAAGAGCCAATTGGGTCCTCCATACCATACCAACAATTAGCAACAATTCGTTATAATCCAAAATTACAAAAAAACAATTCACATGCTTTAAGCCCAGTCCATATAACTCTACATAATAATAATATTAATAATAAGAGGTTCTCATTTAAATACCTATTTTCACATGAAACTTTCTTATTACTTAATTTCTTTTGTTTTCTCTGCATTGTCCCCTTATTAACAAAAATAAATTTATTAAAAAACAACAAATTGAAAACAAAAAAAAAAAAAAAAACAGGTTTACCCGATGATTATGAGGATCATGAATGGACTGGTGAGTTGCAGAGCTTAGACATTGATGTAGAAAGATCATCAAATTGCCAATAACCCATCATTTTTGTTTTTGAGAGAGAGAGAGAGAGAAAAGAGCTTGCATTTGCTGTCTCTCAGAGTGCTATATTAATACTCTGATGGACAAAAGTATTCGTAAAGTGATGTTACTAACAATAAAAAAAAAAAGCCGCGCAGAGTCTCGTCCCGACTCTGACGACCATATTCTAAACTAGGATTGAGAGCACGTTTCAAAAATTTTGAAGTTCCGTAGTAGTAGGGGCGCTCGGGATGCTAAATTTGCAGTTACTAGAGCGTCATGGGGACCTATTGGATTGTGAAGATGAGGTTCTCAAACGAATAATTTTATGTTAAGTTTTCTATTTTAGTGGGGAAAAGAGCGTGTAAAAATTTTTAAAAATGTAAAAAAAAAATCAGTTACATGGAAATACTCGAGAGTCAGATATTAATAGAGTATACTTGCTTCGTCTTTCTGATAACCGATTGATATTAATCTGACAATTAGATAGTGGTGGGTGGCTGAGAAGAGCGGTAAAAAGGCAAAACAAAAAAAAAAAAAGTTATTCGAGCGTGTCAGATATTGAAAGGGGACGTTTAGTGAACTCAAAAAAGTGTTCGATTTAAATAACTGACGATTTGGACGTGGCCTACACGCATGACTGATTTTTGAAAATGTTAAAAAAAATCGTTAACTTGAAATACTCGAGCGCGTCAGATTTTTCTACTGTGGGTTCAATACGATGTCAGAGTCCCCCTAAATGCTAGTCTGACAATTATGTAAAGGAGTATTGTTAATCTGACAATTTAAAAAACGTTGAATGTGAGACACTGGGAAAGAGTGAGAAGGAACGAGAGGCGTGGAGTGGGGAATACATAGATATCAGCGTCTGTACGCTCATGCTTTATCGATGGTTTTAGCTATATCGCCCCATGAAAACCGTCAGATTATATGTTTTTCGTAATCCTGATAAAATTCCCTTCAAAATAAAAACAAATTTAATCGCGCTCAGTATTTCGAGGGGACGTGTTTTTTTTACAACTTTGCGACTCCCCCATTTCCTTATACCACGCTCAAATTGTCAGATTATTGAAATATACACTTTTCAGGATGTACTTAACTTACCTGTTCTTAATCTGACGCGCTCGAGTTTTTCCGAGGATCGATCTTTTTTTACTAATCTGACGGGCTGCCCTCAACGCACTCCCCTATATTAAAGGTTCATATTTGGTAGGGGTACATTACAGGGTGCAAGCTTTCTCCCCATATGATTTTCGGACGCGCTCGAGTAACGCGCGAAATCCCCGCTTGGGCTCACCTACTATAGAGTTCAACGCAAAGAAATTGTAGATAACATTTTCTCTTCTATCCGAGCTCGTATGTCGTGTTGGTCGATCACGAGAGTCTGCTAGCGTTTATATAAAATTTTCTCTTCGATCCGAGCTCGTATGTCGTGTTGGTCGATCACGAGAGTCCACTAGCGTTTATACAAAATAAAATTTCTCTCTTCGATCCGAGCTCGTATGTCGTGTTGGTCGATTACGAGAGTCCACTTGATATATTTTTCTAACCAAAATTTTATTTTTGTATGCTGCATGTCGTGTTGCGAATACATGTCGATCGCAAAATTTTTGAAACGTGCTCTCAATCCTAATTAAGGATAAAAGGAAAAGACACGTTAAAAAAGTTATTATTTGGAAAACGTTTTTCGTATCTTATAGAGAAAGATATATACAACAAAAAAAAAAAAAAAATAAAATCCATTACAACAACAAACAGTAGCAATAAAAGTAATTAAACACTTCAGAATTTGATTGGACAAAAGTATTCGTAATTTTATGTTAATTTTTTTTTTTTTTTTTTTTTGTTTTTTTTTTTTTTTTAAATATTAATAATGCACTTTGTGGTATAATACAACCAGTGGTAAGTGCATGATTACAGTTTAAAATTCAGTATTTAAATTAAACTAGTAAAGCCGAGAAAAGGAATATCGAGAAGAAAAACCGCTATATGCTATTGGAAGCAAAAATATCATCTCTATCAAGCAAAGCGAAATAAAAGGAGATACAAAATAATAGATGAAAAATAAAAAAATTAATACTTACTGAAATTAGAAGAAAGTATAACAATTGCACGTTGTTATAATGTAAAAGTATCTTAAGATAATACTTCCACTCCACTTCAGATCTTGAGAGCAGTCATGTTCTAAGTTTTTTTTAGGAATTGGTAACTATCTGGTAGTAGGTTGGATATATCAGATGGCAGTTTGTTGAAAATAAAAGGTGCTATAGTTGCTATGAAGCGTCTATTGTGCTCTTTACTAGCCCTAGGAACGTAAACGGTTGACGCAGTTCTAAAAGAATATACCCTATTTCTGTAGTTTATATTTCCACTTCTAATAAAGAATATTTTGAGAGCTTTGTATATAAATAAGTAACGAAGTGGTAGTATTTTCGCTGCTTGAAATAAGGGCATTGAGGGCTCAAATCTGTTTTAACATAGTAGGACTCGAACTATTTTTTTCTGTGCTGCAATAATAGGGCTCAGATTGCTGATGTAAGCACACCCCCAGCATGCAAGACCATATTCGAGGCGTGATTGCACCATTGTGTTATATATAGCTAAGAGTAGCCTATGCGGGACAAGCTTACGAAGGTAGTACATTTTGCTCAATGCTAGGTATAGTATTTTTTTTAGAGACATTATGTGTGACTTCCAGTTCAATTTGTTGTCTATTATGACCCCTAGATACTTGATTTCCTTTACGAAATCAAAGACAAAACATTTATTTGTGCAATTCTGTTTGTCACAAAACACATGATGAGAGGTGATACCTTCAATTATTGTACTTGAATACGATAATGAAAAACACATAGCTTTGGACTTTTAATTCAAAACACATTTTTTATTAATTCAAATTTAGTAGTAATTAGTAGTTGGTTGAATTGCCTTTTTGCTTAATAACAGCCTGCAGTCTATTTGACATGGAATGTACCAACTTTTTGGTGATGGCACTACCTATTTTTGTCCATTCTTCCTGTAGCAAGTCTTTAAGTTGCTTTTTAGACGTTATGTTGTGTTGTTGCACCCGTTTATCCATAAATGCTCTATAGGATTGAGATCTGGTGATTGGGGTGGTGTTTTCAAGGTATGTGGAGTGTTATGTAATATCCACAATTGAACTATTTCAGCAGTGTACTTTGGGTCGTTATCTTGCTGAATGTAAAATCATTGCCCAGATGTAAATCATTAGCGCTGATCTTTAAATTTCTCAAGGTATTGTTGCGGAGACACAAACCGACGGTTAAGTTCGAATTTCGCTGTCGAAGTTCGAAAGCTCTCTTGAAGCGGAGATTGCGATGATGTCAACTGTCAACGGCGTAATACTAATTGTCAGAGCATTCTAGAGATTTCCGAAGGGGAACTTCCGACAGCGAACATTCGAGAAGGTGGACCGAGATCTATATAAGCGCGAACACTCGCCCTCGACATTCATTCAGTTTGTGGAATTGAACAACGTGTGACAAGTCGGTGTGATCAATCGGTAAAACAGTAGGAAATTAAAAGCTTTCAATAAAGGTTTATGTGTGTAATGAAGTTTAAAGTGTTCAATAGGTATTGGATAATAAAGAAAAGTGGTGAAGCTGCACAGATAATTGATCTGTGGTGAAACAAGGAAAATGTGTGTGTTTTATTTCGGATAAAAAGACAATTGTAGTTTATCGCAATCCAGTGGTGCGAACCCTATTCGGTGTGGGATTCAATTTCGTAACAGTATTATTCTTTTTTCATGATTTCGTCGATGAATACAAGCGTCCATACACTAAAAGCTGCCCTACGTCCCTATACCATGACTCCACCACCACCATGTTTGACAGTTGATAAAACTTTTTTTTTATCTAATTCGGTGCCTGCTTTTCTCCAAGTCAAAACTCGTCCATCCGATCGGTAAACACAAAATTTACTCTCATCGGAGAACAAAACTTTCTCCCCAAACGATTTTGGTTTGCCGAGAATTCTTTTGCAAAATCCAGTCTCCTCCTTTTGTTCACCTTAGTAATAAAAGGCTTCCCTCTTTAAGTTCTAGCCCTATACCCCTCATTTCTGAGTACTCTTCGGACTGTTCGAGGGTCAACTTCTGTTCGGGAGGTCTCTTTTATTTCTGAGCCAATTTTGGAGGACAGTGTCTTAGGTCCCTTCTTTATCATTAAAAGAATTTTCCTCTTATCCCCCAATGTCAGTTTACTCGGACGACCACTCCTAGGCTTTTATTTAAGTCCGATGCATTTTTCAAACGTTTTGTAATGTCATATACAGTTGTGTAACTCTTTTTCACTATGTCACTTTAAAAAGACTTAAAATTATCTTTCGCACTTCGTAAGTAGTTTCTTTACTTTTACGTACCATGCTGCTCATATAAGTAAATTGTACTTTGCTGTATCATAGCTGATATCAAATTATAATAGTAAATACCTAAATGTTTAAAATATACACGTTCAAGCATTGTATTTTGTTATTGTGTTTGGAAATATTGTATGCTATTTAGAAATTACGAATACTTTTGTCCAACCAAATTCTGAAGTGTTTAATTACTTTTATTGCTACTGTTTGTTTTCGTAATGGATTTTATTCTGAGTTTTATTTAATTTGTTGTATATATCTTTCTCTATAAGATAAGAAAAACGTTTTCCAAATAATAACTTTTTAAACGTGTTACTTCCGCTTTTTATGGTTAGTAACACCACATTACGAATACTTTTGTCCATCAGTGTAAATAAAAGGCCACGGATTTTAAGCTTGTTCATATTACAAAATTATTTTATTTGAAAATGTTTAAAAGCAGCCTGTATGAGTTTAAAGTTAAAAACATTTCACAATTTATAGACACCACATCATTGATGTATATTATCATTTTTATTAGTTAACCGTTCGGCACTGTCCAAAAGACGAGACCTTTAGTTATCTCCACTTACATAGGAATAACCAAGGTAGTTAAAATTTGAAGACAAATATTTAAATTCAAACGGCGCCTGTCGTTTTTTTTTTTTTTTTTTTTTTTTTTTTATAGTTACACTCGTACTCAATCAAGGCTAAGGCCTTATAACGTTTTTGAACGTTGTGCGAGCGAAGGTAACAGGGAGGGGGAGAGTTTCGCTCAGGTTGATGTTTTTCCACACAACCTGAATGGAGTGCAGTGGTTTTTGGGTCGTAGATGTTCGTTCACTACTCTCAGGGGTGGTTTGTCCAAATTTCGCGTTGGTTATAATTCACAGTCATTCGTTCATGCACGTTTTGGTGTTAATATTGCATACAAAGAGGATGAATCTAAATTGACCATAAACTGTGAGTGTTATGCCTGTAGCAGTACGTTTGGTCACTTTCCATTCACAACTGTGTTGCATACTTTTATCCGTATAGGAAATGCTTTTTCTTGGCTATGGAACGAATTCGAACTATGGACCTTCGGCTCGACGGTCGATGATGTTAACCACTGTCTAAAATTTAGGATTTACGAAATAGGGTAATAGTTCAATTGCTCCACTTTATGTAGTTATTTCTGCATCCGTTGATGCAATGAAAAGTTGATTTGAGAGGTTTACCTTTGGTCTGTAACTTTGGGAACGAGCATTGGATTTTATACTTTTACCAACAACTTTTATTAAATATTCTTCCAAACCAAAGTTCTGGTGTTATAGGGAGTTCCATAATGCAAAATAGTATATACATGACCAGGTTACATACGAAACCAAGTTGAATATATATGTATATGTATGTATGTTGGCGTTATTTCGAGAAGCTTTTCATGACAAATTTACTACAGGGAGTTTTGTCAGAACCCCGCTGAGGAGAAACACCGTGAAAACACGTTCGATGACATGGCTGTGTCGGGATTCGGTCCCGTGTCATCGGCGTCAGAGGCCAACACACTACCCACTGCGCCCCGGTGCAAGTTGAATATATACTTGTATATAACCTTCTTACTTACATACTCGTATATGATTTCAATTCATTATTCTTCTTCTTCGGCGCTACAGTTCATGGCGAACCTGGGCCTCCTTTTAAAAATCTCTCCAACGGGATATGGTTTTCGCCAGCAGTCTCCTGTGCCGCATGCCTAATTAGTTGAGATCCTCTACTGCTTGCGTGCGCCACCATAAATTTGGCCGTCGACCACGTCGCCCCTCAGGGTTGTATTCAGACGCCGTGCTACGTTCATGTCACGGTTAAGCCCGTACAATTCACTATTAAGTCTTCTTCTCCACTCCCCCTTTATGCAGATCGGGCCGAAAATCGTACGCAGAACAACCAAGGGCCTCCTCATCCCCTTTTGATAAGGTCCATGTCTCTCCGCCATAAAACAGGACCGCGATGACAATTGCTTCTCAATTGTTTCCCGAGCCGAGAGTTATTCTGCGTTTGATTTCGGCATTACTGCATGTCACTGCGGAGCCTAAGTAGATGAAGTCCTTGACTACCTCGAAATTATACCTGCCAATATGTGCGCCCTGGCCAGGACGCCGGTGGCTCGTGTCCTTTTTCGGCTACAACATACATATATTTCGCCTTGCCCTCATTTACCGCGAGTCCTACTTTAGCCGCTTCCGCCTCAACGCTCGTAAAGGCCTCAATGACATCAGCGAGATGTCAATTATGTCAATATCATCGGCATATGCAAGCAGTGACTTGAAAGAGATCGTGCCCCTCGTATTGACCAGTGAGTTTTGCACGATCCTTTCGAGGTCGATGTTGAAAAATCACGGGATAGCATACCACCCTTTCTAAAGGTATCGGCCAAATCGCTTCCGACCCTGACGGAGCAGCGAGAGTTCTCAAAAATCATTCTGCACAATCTGACGAGTTTGGTAAGGATGTCAAATCTACCCCTGGCATTGTATAATTCGTCTCTATGTATGCTATCCTATTCGGCCTGAAAGTCAACAACCAGATGGTGAGTGTCGATCTGTAACTTGTTGTTTTTTCCATGATCTGCCCCAGTGTGAATACTTGATTGGGCCTGAACCACACTGATGTGAACTAATCAGATCATTAGCGAATGGTTTCAGGCATTCACTCAGTGCAGCAGAGAATATCTTATAAGCGATGTTCAGGAGACTTATAATATTCCCTTCATTTGGCATGCACTCCTCTGAACACATCTCAAAGATGAGCTGGTGCATACTCCCAACCAGGTCATCTTCAGCTGTCTTAAAGTGCTCGACTTAGAAAAAACATTCCTGAATTCATTCAGATCAGGGGGAGGGAATTCTCTGCTATCGTCGTCCGTTATGAATGGGTCATTCTGCCTGACAGCGGAATCTGTTTCGTCATCGCCATTATACAGTCTGCAAAAGTAGTCTTTCCAGATTCTTAATACCGACTGTGAATCCACAACTAGGTTTCCATTTTCGTCCCCACAGGTTTCTTCGATCGAGAGCTTCTCATGCTCTATTTTTTTTATTTTTTTTTTTGTGGGTTTCTTGTTGATGGCGTTTTGAAACCCAGCACCTCAGAAGCAACACTTTCTAAGGCTTGTTAACAACGGGTCCATTGGTGTTGTACGATATGAGCAAGCGTTCCAGGGTTTTCCAAGAGCTTGAGCGATTCATATAGGCTCTGGTGGTCTCTCGCGATTGTAGCATTGCGACCTTGCGACCGCTGCCTTTACCGATTTTTCTGGACCCAGCATATTCGTAGTCGTAACGTAGTCGTAAATATCAGCCTAATCCATTTCGGATGTGGGGTTGTGTAATTGGGATGGGACATTGGACATATATGTACATATATGTTCTATCTAGGAGATCGTAGAAGTCATCCTTGTCCTCGGTGGGAGTGGGAGCGGAAATTAGGCAGATGCTGGCGAATTAAGCTTTGATGCGGGTTGCTATGAGGCGTTCTAAGTCTACCCCTAATAACAATCCCCGTGTCACAGTTTCTCATCCGCTTTTTACCCGGTCCATCCCATCGCACTTCTTGGTTTGCGGTAAAAATATACCTTATAGCAGTCTAGAACCTCGGCCAGTTGTTCGGCTGCACGTTATCTGTTGAGGGACCTAACATTCCACGTACAAAGCCGAACATCATTTTTGCCTTTGTTTCTTGGGTCGTCATCGGTTAATCCGTCCGTTTTTTTAACCCGAGGCTTTTTTCGGTTTTTTGGCATATTGGTTTTTTCCAGGTATGCTTGCCGGGCCATAGCCTAACCGACACTTATCCTGTTTTGTGGCGCACCATTCGCAATTTCATGTAGAAGTCACCAGGTGGCACCACGGGGAGGTGGACTTACTAACAAAGCTGCTAGATGTTCGGCTACAGTGGCCTCTACTCGCTATTTTACGGGCCAGCGCACGTTGGATACGCTACCCCTATGAAGCCTTTGTTAGTCGTTTATCATTCATCAATTCATTTTTAGGATTGATTAATGTATACTATATCATCTATAATGCCAATGTGAACCAAAAAAAAAAAGACGTAGGATACTATTTAGGTCCTTATTAACTGCGAGGCGTGTGGAATAGAGCACAAGTCTGTTTTTAATTGTGTGTAGTTTCAAATGACAGATTCCGATTCTAGCTAAGATTTGTAATAGTAGAGCTAGGTAAACTGTCGAGTGATAGGGACCTTTCTTATTTAGGTGAATCGTTTCGCAAGATTTCATTGTGCATTTACTAAAGTTATTCCAAAGAATTGCATGACTGTATACTTATGCATATTCAACTGATACCACTGAGTTAAAATGCCAATCTCGTCATGTTAATTCATATTTATATTTATTGCCTTTTGTGGAACTGAAATTTAAAAAAAGGAACGACTTTTATATAGCGATGGATCAAAAGCGATTAAGGGGTTATGCAACTCTAGAGGCCGAACAAATAGACTTTTTTAGAATTTTTTTTCAGAAATACTGGATTTGTTCAATTGAATTAAATTGAATTGAACAAATCCAGATTCCAATAAAGACTACTTATTATACCTATCAGTGATTGTTTACAAAGATTTTTTTGGAGCAATTAACTTCATGAAATTCTGCATACAAGTCCGCAACATTCTGCATACAATTCTGCAACATTCGTGGCTTAAGAAAGAATCTCTTTGCCACGTATGGCCCATATCTCTCTCCGCAAACCGGCTGTTTTGGCACTTTGTGAAACACAGGTTGATGAAAGCCTGATCCTTCGGATTTTAGTCTTTCTGGATATAGCTTAGTGCCATTATTCATCCTCACCGCTGTCTCGCCATCTGCTTTCGTGGTGATATTGCTTACCAGTACCGTAGTATAGCCAAACATCCAAATCGGAGTTTAGTTACTTGAATTCACCTTACGTAAGCACAATACTCATTCCCGTTTTCTTCGTAGACGCCCAACCCTGGACAGAGACATCACGTTTGACCCTGAGACGCAGTCAATCTACTTGCTGCCCACTTTGCAGCAAACTCGCATCTCCCAAAATCATCTTTATCACCGCATATTCTGGAGTACGTTAATTCCACCATAGGACAAATTTACTTCCGTACTCGCACAGTTGCAAGGGTTCTTAAAGAACTTGACATACACAAATCCGCTGGTCCAGATGGTATTTCCCCAATAATTCTAAAGAGGAGTTCTTCTACGCTGGCAAAACCACTGCGTAAGCTTTTTCACCTTGCCTACTCTTCTGGGCTCTATCCAAGTAGGTGGATAACATCACTTGTCCAGCCTATTCCCGAAAAAGGCGAATCTTCTTTCCTCTCCAATTACATTGCACTAACGTCCCTTCTTTCCAAGGTCATGGAAACGCTGGTAAATCGTCAGCTTATGAAATATCTCGACTCCTAAATGACCGCCAGTATGGTTTCCGCAGCAATAGATCCACTGGTGATTTGGATTGTGGAATTGTTCGCTCCATAAGCAGATAGGCAAAATAGTTGCACTTGATATTTCGAAAGCATTTGACAGAGCTTGGCATAAAGCTCTTTTGTCGAAAAGACGTGCATTCTGGATCGATGACTTCGTTCTTCTATGGATTAGAAGCTACTTTTCGAATCGTTCAATTCAAGTTATCTTGGACGGATTCAAGTACGATACTCACTTTGTAAGTGCTGGTGTTCCCCAGGGCTCCGTTTTGTCTCCGACACTCTTTCTCATTTTTATAAATGATCTCTTGTCTGTTACTTCTAATACAATTCACTCCTTCGCTGACGACAGTACCCTCAGCTTCTCATACATACATTCGTTTACTTCTTTACGACTCCGCACTTCGGCTGTAGACAGTGAGCGGCAGCGTATGTTAAGCTCATTAAATTCCGATATCGACAGCATTATCCAATGGGGAAAAACAATAGAGTGAAACACAATGCTGTCTTCTGTCGCTATTGCGCAACACTGACCTAATGCCATTATCCATGAACGGTACTTGTATCTCTAGCTTTTTATCCTGAGTATGTGCATCAACGACAACCTTTGTTGGAACGATCACATATTTAGTGTCGCCAAGAATGCCGCGAATTGCTTAGGTTTCCTATACAGATGCAAGAGATCCTTCGCATCCACCAATCTGATTACATTTTATAAGGCGTCAGTCGTCCTAAGTTGGAGTTCAACGTTCATGTCTGGTTTGGCGCATCTAAGACCTCACTGCACTTACTGGACAGAATACCAAATCTCACGATAAAACTCATAGGAAATTCATTACACTCGCTGGATCATCGCAGGCGTGTCTCCTGCCTTCCATTGTTTTATCGTTACTTTCATCATAAGTACTCTGATGAAATATCCAGTTGCATTCCGCCCCTTCAAAACTTCTCCCGCGATTAACATCTCTCCCGAAATGCTCATGATTTTGGTCGCACGGTCAAATATAGAGACTCTTTCTTCAACCAAACCGCGCAACGTCCCGCTGACGTTATAAGGCCTTAGTCTTGTGTGCGCGTATAACAATAAAAAAAATCGAGTAAATCGGTTAAAAATTGTCTGAGTTATGTATTGACCTTCCGGATTATCGTCCTGCTCAAGCTTTTCTTTTCTGCTTGATCTTAAAACGGTCCCTACCTCTTTTACCTGTTCAGACAGCGATCTCTCGGCATGCTTTATGCGCTGTTTGCCAATTTTCAGGCACATTTCGTAGCTGTTCGGGCCGATTTCCAAGTCCATTACCTCAATTATGTGTAAAATTGAAAAAAATCCGTCATTGTACACAAAAACTGCAATATCCGTAGCCACATCCAGGACTGTTTTACCACTCAAAATGGATTTCGAGTCGAGTTAAAGCTTTCGTTACCATTTTGTGTGTAACCGGCGATGCATCGAGTTAAAAGTTTTTCACCGGTCAGTTCTAAATAGACTGGATTGATAACTTCATAGACTTCAATGGGAAGACCTGGCTTATGTTTATACTCAGCCAAAGTATTTGTAGCTTTAGCCTGTTGCCATAAGCACCATGAATCCTCTACAACAAGACAATTGTTCGCTCACAAAAGGAGACCAGGGGCCTTATACTAAAATTCGAAAACCGAGTACCTATATATATTTTCCGATCAACATCTTTTGGGATATCATTTTTAGGGCTCCGTACCAAAGGTAAAATGGGACCCTATTACTACGACTTCGCTGTCCGTCCGTCCGTCTGTCACCAGGCTGTATCTCATGAACCGTGATAGTTAGACAGTTGAAATGTTAACAGATGATGTATTTCTGTTGCCGCTATAACGACAAATACTAAAAACAGACTAAAATGAATATTTAAGGGAGGCTCCCATACAACAGACATGATTTTCATCCAAAATATCCCCTTGGTCACATACTGACTTAAGGTTATTCGAAAATATCCCACAACCAGTAGCAAACTTCCCAGCTTTGATCCCTTTTGTGTCTTTGATGTATTAATCCTAGCTGCAAACCTTTTTTCTATAATTACGAACAACCAATAATAAATACCCTTTAAGCTTTGATGATCCTTATTGTTTCACTGCTAAGTTAATCCTTGCTGCAAACCTTTTCGTACAATTGCTATTCCCCTCCTTTTGCAACAAATTCAATTGTGAAATTAACTTTCGATCATATCCCACAACCAATAAAACACTTCCAAGCATTGATCTATATTGTGTCCTTGATATGTTAATCCTAGCTGCAACCCTTTTTCCCATATTTCCCATTATTGTTATTCACTTTTTCACCTACTTGATGTCAAGTAAGATAATTGATTTGAATTCAATGGACACTTTGATGATTAACTTTCTCATCATGGCGATTTTTGATTATCAAAGTAATATGCCTATAACCTTTCATTATGCAAAAAATCGTTTCAAACGGATAAGCCGTTTTAATGTGATCACTGATGAGGTAACATACAACGTCTCTTTCATATTTTTATATACAGATGGTACGGAACCCTTCATGCGCGAGTCCGACTTGCACTTGGCCGGTTTTCTTTTATTACGGTCTTAGGGAACAATTTAAAAGAAAAAAAAATCGATTTTTCGAAAGTTCTAGAGTGGCCTAACCCCTTAATATTAACTAACACCTGTTTAAGTAGTTATAGGCTACCCATTACATTTGAATTTATATATTAACACATCAGAATGAATATAGTCATATTAGTTGCACAAGAAAATACGCCAAGCATAATTGTTTAGCTTACGCTTTTTGCTTTCTTCTCTGTCTTGCCTCCAACTGTATGAACCTAGTTGAAAGATTTTTGCTGAATTATTTTGTAGTTGCAGTGATTTGAATATAAAAATGCACAACTACACCATTCATTGAATATTTAATCGAGGATAAGGTTTATTAAACATTAGCTAATCAAATTGCAGGTTACTACATCACATGGAATTTTAAGAAAATAAACGTATATCGACCAGATGTGGAATGCACAAATGGAATCATTCACGTTATTGACTATCCATTAATGGAAGAGAAGGACGTCGTCGTAAGTGGAGGTATATATAGGACAAATATAAACTTAATCATCCTCTTTGGCAACTTCTTATTGGTTACTGTAGCAAAAGTTTTATAAAATGTAAATTCATCCAGAATTTTTTAATTTAATTTAAATACAAAACAAAAAATCTAAAATAAATCAGCGATTTCTTTTAACAATAAAAAAAAAAAAAAAAACATACAAATTGTAAGTACCCTATTCATTATTTGTTTCATCATTCAATGCAAGCCTCTATGCATTGTAAAACAATCGGTTGCGAAGTCATGCAAATCATTTAAGTTAGCTTATACCTAATATTTATTCATAAAAACTATAAAAAAAAATGTTTGAGTTACTTTTGTCCATTATTCCCCCTTACTGACTTTAAGAATTCATAGTCATAGAAAACATTGCATTTATTTTTATCTCACTTAATTTTGTTTGTTAAATAAATAGAAATAGAATAGAAAATACAAAGCAAAAAAACAAAACCATCAGATGAGAATTTGAAAACAATATTAAGCCATTTCATTGAGTGAACATAGATCTTGTAATTTTCCAAACAACATGCATGTGTTCATAAAAAAAATCAACATTATACGAAAAACAGAAATATAGTTAAATAGAATATATGGATTTCATAAGAGCATGATTTATTGACATGAAAAACAAACGTTAACTGCCGATCTAACTTAAACACATAATTCGATAAAATATAAACAATATCGACACCTTATCATTATTAGGATGCGCGATGCATACAATACATACGAGTACATACCTTCACCTACAGTGATGGAAAAAATAATAGGGACAAGACGTCGCAAAACATATTTTTTAATTTTTTTTTTAAATATCTTCCATTTACATTTCAAAACTTTTGTATTTTATTATCGCACTCATTTGTTTATTTAAACGCCGTACGCTTTTCCCCGAATTCCATTTTTGTTTTATATCTTCTTCTTCTTCGTGGGCGCTACAGTTCGGGGTGAACCTGGGCCTCAACCAACATGCCCCTCCATTTAGCACGATCTCAGCCAGTTGGCTGAGGTCCTCTTCCACCTGTGTGCGCCATCTAAAGGGCGGCCGTCCTTTACTTCTTCGTCCCTTGGGGTTGGATTCAAAGACTCTCCAAGCTGGAGCTGTGGTGTCCATTCGCTCTACATGGCCCAGCCATCTTAGGCGTTGAATCCGTAGACGCCTGACTAGGCTCATGTCGCTGTACAGCCCGTAAGGTTCGTGGTTGAATCTTCTCCTCCATCCCCCGTCTGCGTTTATAGGCCCACAAATCACGCGCAAAATCTTTCTTTCGAACCGACCAAGGGCTTCCTCATCCGCTTTTGATAGTGTCCATGCTTCTGTGCCGTACAACAGGACCGGGATGATAAGGGTCTTATATAGAGTCAACTTTGTCGTTCGGTAGAGGGCTCTATTACTCAGTTGCCTCCTGAGCCCAAAGAAACAGCGATTGGCAAGAGTGATTCTGCGTTTGATTTCGGAACTGATGTCGTTGTTCCAGGTCACTGCGGAACCAAGGTAGACGAAGTCCTTAACTACCTCGAACTTATATCTGCCTATACAAACGTTCTGGCCGAGACGTCGGTGTTGAGCGTCCTTTTTTGATGACAGCATATATTTAGTTTTGCCCTCGTTTACCGCCAAACCAATTTTCGCCGCCTCCATCTCAATACTCGCAAACGCCTCATTGACATCTCGCTGTGATCTACCTATTATGTCAATATCGTCGGCGTATGTAAGGAGTTGCGAGGATTTGAAATAGATTGTGCCTCTTGTATTGGCCAGTGATTTTTGCACAATCATTTCCAATATGATGTTGAAGAAATCACACGACAGCGCATCGCCCTGCCTAAATCCTTATTTGACATCAAAACTGTCGGTAAGGTGTTCACCGATTCGGATGGAGCAGCGAGCATTCTCCAAAGTCATCATGCATAGCCTGACGAGTTTAGCAGGTATGTCAAAGGTAGACATAGCGTTGTATAGCTCGTCTCTAATTTCGCTGTCGTATGCGGCTTTGAAGTCGACAAATAGGTGGTGAGTGTCGACTTGAAATTCATTGGTTTTCTCCAGTATCTGCCGTGGTGTGAAGATTTGGTCAATGGTGGACTTCCCTGGCCTGAATCCGCACTGATAAGGACCTATCAGCTTATTTACAAAAGGCTTAAGGGGTTCACACAAAACGGCAGAGAAGATTTTGTAGGCGATGTTAAGGAGACTTATTCCTCTATAGTTGGCGCAATCAGAGGGGTCTTCTTTCTTGTGGATCGGGCATACGATGCTGAGACTCCATTCCTCGGGCATGCTTTCCTCTAACCATATCTTACGGATGTGCTGGTGCATGCTCCCAACCAGGTCATCCCCAGCTGCCTTGAAGAGCTCAGCAGACAGTCCGTCTGCGCCAGCAGCTTTATTTGACTTGAGCTTCGATATGGCAATCTTAACTTCGTCGAGGTCAGTGCACTCGTCATCGAACCAGGTGTTTCTTTGTGGTGGAGCCTTGAAACCCAAAACTTCGGATGCAGAGCTTTTCAGGGCTTGTTTGCAAAGGCTCCACTGCTGTTCTATTGATAGCGTGGAGGATTGAGGTGTGTTGGAGAGCTTAAGGGAGACGCGATCGGTAAAAGCACGAGCGGTTTCTGGCGGTAGTAGCTTTCCGACGTCATAACTTTGTATTCTTACTCTACTCCGTCGCGTTCGTGATATCCGTAAGCGCATCTTGGCTACAACAAGATAGTGGTCCGAGTCGGTGTTAGCCCCTCGGAAAGTACGAACATCGATGTGATCAATCTGGTTGGTAGTCGATTGATCAAAAGACCGCCAGGTGCCTTTGTGTATATCGAGGTGCGGGAAGCGCGTACTGGCTAGAAGGAGATTTTGCCCCGTAGCAAGATCAATCAGCCTGTGTCCGTTATCGGAGGTGGTGTCGTGTAGGCTATGTTTGCCGATGACTCGTTCAAAGATGCTTTCCTTACCCAGCTTAGCATTGAAGTCTCCTAGTACAATTTTGATGTCATAGCTGGGACATTGGGCATGCGTTCTGTCTAGGAGATCGTATAACTCATCTTTGGCTGAGTCATCCTTGTCTTCCGTGGGGGCGTGGGCGCAGATCAGGCTGATGTTAAAAAGTTAAGCCTTGATACGGATTGTTATGAGGCGTTCGCTCACATGCCGAAAGCTTGTTTTATATATAAACGGTATATTTACATTGATCGCTTGCTACGACTGGAAAAAATAATAGGGACAGTTGGAATATTTTCAGTTTATTTAAATATTATTTACTTTATGTGCACTAATATTTAGTGGCTCCTCCTTTATTTTTCAGCACAGCAACACATCCAAGAGGCATAGATTCATCTAGTGCTCTGCATGTTTCGATCGAAATAGCGTTCCAGGTTTCTTGGACCACCTGTCACAAATGATCGCGATTTCGTATTTTGGTCTTTGAAACTTGCCTTTTTAGGATCCCCTAAAGATGTTCAATTGGGTTCGGGTCTGGTGACTGCGACGGCCAGTTCATTAATTTAACCCCTTTTTCCTGGGACCATGTCTTCACAAGCTTTGAGCAATGTTTGGGGTCGTTATCTTGCTGATATCCCCACATAAGCGGCATGTTGTCCTCTGCATATGGTAGCATGGTGTTTTGCATTATATTTCTGTATACTATAGCGTTCATAGTATCTTTTTTTACAAAAGAGAGGACCGACGCCATACCATGAGAAGCAACCCCAGATCATGATACTGCCACCACCATGCTTTACCGTCTTCCTGAAGATCTGATTTCCTGGTTTTTGGGACGTCGCACATAAATTTTGCCATCAGACCCAAAAAGGTTTATTTTTGTTTCATCGAACCATAAAATGTTTTTCCAATGCAGGCGATGTTGATTTAAGCCTGCAAATTCTTTCCTTTTCTTGATGTTCGCTGTGCTAAAGTGGGGAACTTATCTTGCCACCCTTCTGTGTAAGCCACATTCTATAAGTCTATTTCTTATAGTTCGGCTACAAACTGGAGCATTTAACTCTGTTTTCAATTCGTTGGACGAGGCGAAAGGAGTTTTTTTGCATACCCTTACTAGCTGTCGATCAAGGCTGGCGTGGTTTTTCTTGGCTGTCCACGTTTCTCTGGTTTATTTTGTGCCTTGATATGATTGTAAACTTTGGTTTTTGAACAATTTAAAAATTCCGCTATCTTTCGCACATTTAGCCCTTTTCCATACAGCTGTTTCATTTTTGAACGCTCTTCAAGCTAACAATGCCTATTTCTACCCATAGTAAAATATACACTTGAAATCTTAAATTCAAAATAGTCAATAAACGTTCCACAAACACTTAACACAACTACCTATCATGAACTGATCTTAACAATTGCGAAGAATAATCGTTTCCGACAGCTGTCCCTATTATTTTTCCCAAATCTAGTAATCAGTTAATCTAACCGTTTTCATATTAAAACACAGATATAATTCGGAGAAAAGGATACGCCGTTCAAATGTACAAATGAGTGCGATGATGAAATACCAAATGTTTGCATTGTAAACAGAAGATACTTTCCAAAAGATAAGAAAATATGTTTCGCGACGTCTTGTCCCTATTATTTTTTCCACCAGTTTAATATACTCTGGTACAATTAATATACTACATAGACTTATTGATTTCATGATGCGTACCTTAAAGGAAGGATTAATTGAGTGTTAAGAAATAATAGATATATGTATGTAGTCACCTAAACACCATAATCACATTCACAATCTAAGCAGACCCAAAGATATTGCGCATAGTCAAACTGTTAAGGTTTTATTCGTTTAATTTTGCATTTACAAATAAAAATAAATATCTAGATTTACTAAGTCACTGAGTAACTTTTTATAGAATATCGTATATCGGGTTCAATGGACCAAACAATTTTCATTTCATGACAACCGTAGTGACAATGTTTCCATCTAGTACCTTGATATCGTTACAAACATTCTCGCGTACAACTCCTAGAGCTAATGGTTAACTTGAAGAAATTTAGTTCTTTCCTCTTATGTTTAAATTGATACCCATTCGGTACAGTCGCTCTATTAATTCTATTTGGGATCACATTTCCATTCAAAACTTACACGCATTCCTTCCGCCCCCAAAAGTGAGTCTTAATATTTTTAGTTACATTTACGAACTTTAAAAACATTCCATTCTTAGCAAAATAAAATATTGCTATACTAACAAATCTACATATAACACCATCTAGAAAACTTTACATATACATTTTGCAAAATCATATCTGCAACTGAAACGGAAGCAATAGTACGTACCATTAGGTTTGTTTGTATGTCCTTTTTGCATTTCCATTTGCAATTTGAATGTGACTGTAAACCTAAATTGTTCTGTTTGCTTAAACTTTTATTTAAAGCGAATTATTACTTGTGGTATACAAGTTTAGTCATAAACAACTAGAATATAAGCTTGTAATAAAAATGAAACTTAAGTTAGTAAAAGTCTTTCATCACGGCAACCAAAAGTCAAATTTCACAATATATATTTATAGGTGCTTAAAAGTAACCAACTCCACTACATGCTTATTTAACCGATGATCTGTGTGTGTATGTCTCTCAAATAAAATAAAAAAAAAAAAAACCAAAAACATGGTGAAGAATAAAGATGCTTACGATAGTTATGCTTTTATATATACATACGAGTACATGTGTACATACATATTTATGTACATACAGTATCGGACAAAATATTTGCAACTCGAACAGAAACTGGGAAATTTCATAAAATTCACTAAATTTTTATTCGAAAACATACAATGTCTTCAGATATTTTTAAAGCTCTTTATTTAAGGAACACAAAAATCCAATATATATTTCTTAAGTTACGATAAATTATGATAAGGAACTTAACATTTTCTCGCTACAAAACAATTGCAACTTCTAATCCAAGGCAGAAAAATTAAAAAGTATTCAATATTTCATGGCAAATCCTCTATTTTCAGTCACTATGAGAACTTTCGAATCGTTCAATTCAAGTTGTTTTGGACGGATTCAAGTCTGATACTCACTTTGTAAATGCCGGTGTTCCCCAGGGCTCCGTTTTGTCTCCGACACTCTTTCTTATTTTTATAAATGATCTCTTGTCTGTTACTTCTAATCCAATTCACTCCTTCGCTGACGACAGTACCCTCAGCTTCTCATATTCGTTCACCAGTTTACGACCCTGCACTTCGGTTGTAGATAATGAGCGGCAGCGTATGTTAAGCTCATTAAATTCCGATATCGACAGCATCATCCAATGGGGTAAAAACAATAGAGTGGAATTTAATGCTTCCAAAACACAATGCTGTCTCTTGTCGTTGAAGCGTATAAATAACCCGCAGCCATTATCCATGAATGGCACTTGCATCTCAGAAACTGAAAAGCTTTCTATCCTGGGTATGAGTGTTGCTCACAATCTTAATTGGAGCGACCATATATTCAGTGCCGCCAAGAATGCTGCGAAATGCCTAGGATTCCTATACAGATGCAAGAAATATTTCTCACCCTTAGATCTGGCTACAATCTATAAGGCGTTCATTCGCCACAAATTAGAGTTTAACGCTTATGTCTGGTCCGGTGCTTCGAAGACTTCACTGCACCTACTAGACAGAATACAAAAACGAGCCATAAAACTGATAGGTGACTCCAGCATTACCAAAACATTAGACTCGCTGGAACACCGCAGGAATGTTACCTGCCTCTCCCTGTTTTATAGTTACTACCACCAAAAATGCTCTGATGAAATAGCCAGTTGCATTCCGCCCCTTCAACATTTCTCCCGCAATACACGTCTCTCTAGGAATGCTCACCAATATACTCTGAAGCCCGCTTTCGGACGTACTGTCAAATATAGAGAATCTTTCATTAACCGAACCACACGAATCTGGAACTCCCTGCCGGATTCGGTTTTCCCCCCTCAATGCAACATGCAAGCATTTAAGATCAATGTCCATCGGCATCTCCTCTATTCCTCTTCCTCTCTACCTTCTGCCCGCACTGTGTCGCCGACATAATAAGGTTATTAGACCTTGAGTGCGGGCAAATTATTAAAAAAAAAAAAAAAAAACTGCCTTGCATCGCCATGGCATGGATGCTTTCCAGCCTTTCTCTATTTTTGAGAAAAAATCGTCCGCATTTTGAACCTCAGTCCGATTTATTCTTTATTTCAAAATTTTCCAAAGATTCTCAATTGGGTTTAAATCAGGCCAGTCCATAACAGTGATGTTTCGATCACTATGCCACGATTTAACAAGCTTTGATGTGTGTTTTGGGTTATTATCCTGCTGGAGGACCCAAAGCAACGGCATTTTCCAATCCGCATATGATAGACCAACATCGTTTAAGATGTTTTTATATGCGTGTTGGTCTATTATACCATTTATGCGAGACAATGGACCCAAATCAGCAGTAAAAAAAACAACCCCACACCATCACATTACCTCCACCATGCTTAAAAGTTCTTAAGCAATAGCGAGTTTGATGTCACTTGCCAAGTGGTCTCCTAACATACGAAATTCCATCACTACCCATGATATTGAATCTTGACTCATCACTAAAAAGGACTGAGCTCCACTTCTGAATGTCCCACACTAGTAGATGTTCATTTGCAAATTGAATTCGTTTTTTCTGGTTTCGGATCGAAATCACTGTTTTTTTTTTTGGCAGTTCGAAAGGGGCCCACATTAACTTCGGTCAACCGACGAGATATTGTTCTAGCACTTACTGTTTGCTGGAAATCTTGGACCAATTTCGGCGCAGAAATGAAGAGATCGATTTTAACTGTTCGGGTCAACAAAGCGTCCATTCGGGAGCTTGTTTTACGTGTTCGACCACCGCGATGCACAACAGCTACTTCTTTGGTTTCTTATATCGACCTATAATTTGAGAAACCGACGATTTATTTATATTGTATTTTATTACTATTTCCTTTTCTGAAATGCCTGATGTGAAATCATCCACAATACGCTGTCTTAATGCATCACCGAATGTATTAGGTGCCATTATTACCCTTTTTCAAGATCACTCGAAGCCTGTTCTGTTTAAAAATATTTACGTAAGTAAACCTTCAGTCAGCGAACCTCTGACATGTGCTCAATATGACACAACTCAGAAATAATGGAAAACGACTGCGATTAACGGTAAATATACTGTTCAGCGTTGCAATTGTTTTGTCGCGAGAAAATTTTAAGTTCCTTATCATAATTTATGCCTGAGCCACAATACTGCGTTAGTGTTAGCTGAGTCATCCAACACAAGCAATTCAATGGGGTAGTCCAAAATACTGCATTTGCGTTGGCGAGCTTACGTTCATTAAAAAATGAGAGAAAATAAGAAAAAATGAGAGCGAGAGAAAACGTATGCTCACGTAACCAAAGGAGACAAAAGTCAAACACGTCGGAAATTTCTGTGCGTTTGAACGACTGTTGCTGTGTATTGATGAGTATGCTGTATCTGTGTATTTCTTGGTTTGTGTTGTGTACGTTTACGTCAGTGTTTTGTCATGGAGCAGCTAATAAAATTGAAGTAAGCATGCGTCGAAGCATTTCTCGTAACACGTAAAGTGCCTCGCACCAACGCAGTATTGTGGATCAGGCATCATCGTAACTTAAGAAATATATGTTGGATTTTTGTGAATTATACGTTTTTGTTTTCCTTAAATATAGAACTTTAAAAATATGTGAAGACATTGTATGTTTTCGAATAAAAATTTAGTGAATTTTATGAAATTTCCCTGTTTCGGTTCGAGTTGCAAATGTTTTGTCCGATACTGTACATGTATACATCTGTGTAAGAATTTATTAAAAAAAGGAAAAAAAAATATTTTCAGAATTTCAAAAAGGAGCAAATATTGTATCTAATAATGCTACAAATGGCGGATTACCGTTGAATGTATAAAAAAGGATACCTTGTGTATCTGTGAATTTTTAAAACAAAACGATCTTATTTCGAATCGATAAAAACAGAAGAAATAGTCAGTAGTTACACGTTAAAGTTTCTCTATTATCATGTTAAGAAGAATTAATTTATAAATATATATTCAGTTTTGAGAGTAAAAGAGAAGGAAATAAAAACCGCTATGCTAGACAAAAGATAAAACTGTGAACTTAAAGGGTACATATAGATAAGTAAATAAATTCAATAAATTAACAATTAACGTGTAACTAGTGCCTTATGTGAGTAAAGGATAAACAAAAACCAAAAACATGACAAAATACTACTAAATGAATGTACAAACTGTACAAACATAAAAAGAAATGCGTTGTGTGTCTGATATAGGCTAACAAAATTATATATATATATATGTATATGCTCATATTTTCTTAAATATAATTTAAAATTGATATATATATATATATATAAAGGGAAGAACGAAGAAAAACATCACGCATACGTAACAATCTCTCTGCACTTAAAAATCAATATATGTAATATGTATAAAAAACAAACACAAGATATTAAAATTATATAATAAATTCTAATGTAGTTTTAAGAAAACAAAAGGCAAAATAAAAATGTGTATGTGTGACATAGATACATTATATTTCTAGCTTTGGTTCCTTTTGCTTAGAAATGACCTATGTAAAATAGTTGGAATAAATAAAACATTGATTATCCGAAATAAGAAATAAAACTCAAACCCTGAATCTATATTTTGAAATGATTAAAGCAAAACAATGTATGTATTTCTTTTGAGAATGCGTTGATATGATAATAGGGACTTAACTCAGATCTGTTAAAATAGTATTATGCGCCTTTCTATTGTATCAAGCAGACCCCCTTTAAGGATGATTTAATAATAAAGTCTGAACTCAAAAAGCATGTCGTTCATATATTTTTAATTCGAAGTCAATAATACTTCGCTGGTTTGCATAAAGCGGCCTACACACACGCTACGGATCGAATGGATCTGTTTGAACTCATTTCGCCACACACTTGTGGATCGGTATACGTTCTTCATTTCACGCTGTTCGCCGTCGAGTAAGGATGGATCGCGGAAAAAAAATAATTTTGTTGTGTGGTGTTTATTTGTGTGGAAAAAGAAAAGAAGGGATAATGCCTGATCCACAATACTGCGTTAGTGCTAGCTGAGACATCCAACCCAAGCAATTCAATGGGGTAGTCTTAAATACTGCGTTTGCGTTGGCGAGCTTACGTTCATTGAAAAATGAGAGGAAATAAAAAAAATGAGAGGAAATAAGAAAAAATGAGAGCGAGAGAAAACGTAAACTCACGTAACCAAAGCAGACAAAAGTCAAACACGTCGAAAATTTCTGTGCGTTTGAACAACTGTTGCTGTGTATTGATGTGTATGCTGTATCTGTGTATTTTGTGGTTTGTGTTCGTACGTACCCCGACCAGAATGGCGGTTGTGCGGCGGGCTAACAATCCGCCCACGTAATAAAAAACCTAAAGTTATGAATGAGCAAGATGCCTCGGATACACGGACGGATACTCGACGACGACAACGCACGAAAAAGGAACACGATTTGCGAGTATGCTCCTGGAATGTCAGATCCCTGTACACTCCCGGAGCTGCTCATAAACTAGAAGGAATCCTCACGCAGTACAAGGCGGATATTACTGCGGTCCAGGAAATACGCTGGATAGGAAACGGTATGATTAGGAAGAAAAATTGCGACATTTATTACAGCTGTCACAAAAGGTTGCACTTACTGGGATGCGGATTTGTCGTGGGAAAGCGGTTAAGGTCGAAGGTCATCGACTTTAAACCTATAAGTGATCGCCTGGCTGTGATCCGCATCAGAGGCAGATTTTATAACATCAGCCTTATATGTGCACACGCCCCTACCGACGAGGCTGAAGACCCTATCAAGGAGGACTTCTATGACATCCTGGACAACGCCTACGGAGCTTGTCCGGAGTACGATGTAAAAATCGTGCTCGGGGACTTCAACGCCAAAATCGGTAAGGAAAACACCCTTGGCGGAGTGATCGGAAAGCACAGCCTCCACGATACAACAACAGATAAAGGCTTTCGACTCGCTGACTTTGCGACAGCTCGTAATGCGGTGATAAGTAGCACAAGATTTCCTCGCAAGCGAATCCGCACAGCAACCTAGCGATCTCCGGACGGTCGAACCGCCAACCAAATCGACCATTTGACGACCATCAAACATCCTGGATGTGCGAACATTCAGAGGGGCAAATGTCGACTCTGACCACTTCCTCGTAGCAGCAAGATTCAGAGCTCGACTGTCCAATGTCAGAAAGCTGCACCAGCCCATTAGGAGGAGGTTCGACATTGGGCGCCTGAGCACACCGGAGGTTGCCAGAGTCTACAGGGAGCAGCTGATCGAAAGACTCTACGGTATGCCTACGTTGCACACAAATGCCAATAATATGTGGCTGCATTGCCGCTCAGCCATTCAGGAAGTAGCCGAAACCACCTTAGGATACCTTCCACCCCCGACAAGAACCCCGTGGTATGATGGCGAGTGTGAGCAGAAAAAGGCAGCAAGCGACCAGGGCACCGCAAGAAGAGTACCGAGCCAGAAGAAGGGAGGAGAAAAAACTGCTGCGACAAAAGAAAAGAATCTTCGCAGCCTCCCAGCTCAGGGATATCAAGGAGTCTAGGGATAAACATAAAATACGAGCCCTTTACAAGAAAGCCAAAGGCCTTGCAGAAGGCTTCAAAAAGGGCACCCAGGCTCTTGGAAATCTTGTCACCGACCCGCAGGGAATAGTGGATGTATTCAAGCAGCACTTCCAGCAGCTGCTTAACGAGCATGACCAAGAGAGAGTGGTAGGGACCGAGGAAATCCCAACACCAGCCGCTGAAGTAGTTCTCCCACCCAGCATCGAAGAAGTCGGCACAGCTATTCAGAAGCTGAAGAACAACAGGGCCGCAGGCTCAGATGGCTTGCCATCAGAGCTCTTCAAGGCTGGCGGCGATGTTCTGGTAGGTAGCATGCACCAGATCATGTGCAGAATTTGGGAAGATGAAAGCATGCCCGACGACTGGAATACCAGCTCTATATGCCCCATCCACAAAAAAGGCGATCCTACCTCTTGCAAGAACTATAGAGGTATATCCCTGCTCAATGTCGCATACAAGATCCTGTCCAGCGTATTGTGTGAATGTCTAAAACCATTTTGCACTGCACTAATCGGCAGCTACCAGTGCGGCTTCCGGCCCGGCATATCAACTATAGACCGAATTTTCACACTTCGACAAATCCTGGAAAAGACTAACGAGTTTCGAATCGATACACACCATCTTTTCATCGATTTCAAAGCCGCATACGACAGCATTCATCGTGAAGAACTGTTTGGTGCGATGGCCGAATTCGGGATCCCGGTAAAACTGATCCAGTTGTGTCGCGCTACGCTCAAAAACACGCGATGCACCGTGCAATTCGATTCTTGGACCTCGGAACCATTCGAAACATGCACCGGATTTTGGCAAGGAGATGCGCTGTCATGCGACTTCTTCAACCTGGTGCTGGAGCAGATAGTGCGACGGGCAGGCGTCAACAGGGAAGGCACTATCTTTTACAAGTCCATCCAGCTACTAGGATACGCGGATGATATCGACATCATCGCGTGTTCTCGCCGTGGCATTGTGGAAGCATTCACGGCGATTGAAGAACAGGCGAAACAATCAATGAGGATAAAACGTAATACATGCTGTCAAGCAAAAACCAATCCGTCGCCCACCACCTGGGACAAAATATAGCAATTGACAGCTACAATTTCGAGGTAGTTAAGGAGTTTGTCTACCTCGGGGCAAACGTAAATTCCACAAATGACACCACAGTGGAGATCCGGCATAGAATCGCCCTTGGCAACCGCTGCGACTTCGGCGTGTCCAAACAACTGGGGTCAAAACTCCTCACTCGAAAGACCAAAGTCATGCTTTACAAAACGCTCATTCTGCCAGTCTTGCTGTACGGAGCCGAAAGCTGGACGATAAGCAGGACAGCGGAGCTGATTTTGGGTTCTTTCGGAAGAAAAATTCTGCGCCGGATATTTGGTCCTGTCTGTGAGGAAGGTGAATGGAGAAGAAGACACAACCGCGAACTCTACGAGCTGTACCAAGATGTGGATGTAGTCCGGAAGCAAGGATCCGTCGACTACACTGGCTCGGCCACATCGAGCGCATGGACATCAACGCCCAGCTAAGAGGGTCTTCGACTCCGAGCCTCCCGGTTCGAGAAGAAGAGGAAGACCGAACCTCCGGTATAAATACCAAGTAATCGCGGATGTAAGACATCTTGGTCTTGACAACTGGAAGCAGCGTGCCCGGGACCGTCAAGGATGGAAGGCAGCTATAGCTCAGGCTCAGATCCTCCATGGATCGCAGGCCTGATAAGTAAGTAAGTAAGTTGCGTACGTTTACTTTGACATGGAGCAGCCGATATAATTGAATTGTCATTTTCATCGCATGCGTCGAGGCATTCCTCGTAACACGTAAAGTGCTTCGCACCAACGCAGTATTGTGGATCAGGCATAACGGTAAGCTTTAAGGCAAATTTTTTTCTCTCAAACTGAGCCTATAATGATGCTCTTTCACTACATATACATATAACAAATATGTGTCATTGCAATATGTATATGTATACATATAATGAGAAGCTAACAGTAATGTGAAAAAAAAAAAAGTTGAACCTATTCAAATGAGCGGCAGTGTATGTATCTCCACGTTTCAAGGTCTTACTTACTTACTTAACGGGCGCTACAGTTCGGGGTCAACCTGGGCCTCAACCAACATGCCTCTCCACCTAGCACGATCTTTCGCTAGTGTTTTCCAATGCCGCCAGTTGGTTGAGGTCCCCTTCCACCTGTGCGCGCCACCTCAGGTGCGGCCGTCCTCTATTTCTTCGTCCCTCGGGGTTGGATTCAAAGACTCTACGGGCTGGAGCTGTGGTGTCCATTCGCCCTACATGGCCTAGCCATCTTAGGCGTTGGATCCGTAGACGCCTGACCAGACTCATGTCGCTGTACAACCCGTACAGTTCGTGATTGAATCTTCTCCTCCAACCCTCCTCTGTGTTTATGGGACCGAAAATCTAACGCAGAATCTTTCTCTCGAAACGACCAAGGATTTCCTCATCCGCTTTAGATAAAGTCCATGTTTCTGCGCCGTATAACAGGACCGGGATAATTAAGGTCTTATATAAGGTCAACTTGGTCGTACGAGAGAGGGCTCTACTTCTCGGTTGCCTCTTAAGCCCAAAGAAGCAGCGGTTGGCAAGAGTAATTCTGCGCTTGATTTCGAAACTGGTGTCGTTGTTCCAAGTCACCGCGGAGCCGAGGTATATGAAGTCTTTAATTACCTCGAACTTATATCTGCCAATATGCACGTTCTGTCCAAGACGTCGGTGGTAAATGTCCTTTTTCGATGACAGCAGATATATAGTCTTGCCTTCATTAACTGCCAAACCAATTTTTGCCGCCTCCATCTCAATACTCGCAAACGCCTCATTGAAATCTCGCTGCGATCTACCTATTATGTCAATGTCGTCGGCGTATGCAAGGAGTTGCAAGGATTTGAAATAGATTGTGCCTCTTGTATTGGCCTGTGATTTTTGCACAATCATTTCTAATATGATGTTAAAAAAATCACACGACAACGCATCGCCCTGTCTAAATCCTTTCTTGACTTCGAAACTATCGGTCAGTTCTGCACCGATTCGGATGGAGCAGCGAGCATTTTCCAGGGTCATCCTGCATAGTCTGATGAGCTTAGCAGGGATGTCAAAAGTAAACATGGCATTATATAGTTCGTCTCTAATTACGCTGTCGTATGCGGCCTTGAAGTCGACGAATGGATGGTGTGTATCGACTTGAAATTCATTGGTTTTCTCCAGGATCTGCCGTAGTGTAAAGATTTGATCGATGGTGGACTTCCCTGGCCTGAAGCCACACTGATAAGGACCTATCAGTTTTTTTACGAATGGCTTCAGGCGTTCACACAAAACGGCAGCGAAGATCTTGTATGCGACATTAAGGAGACTTATTCCTCTATAGTTGGCGCAGTCCAAGGGATCTCCTTTTTTGTGGTGACGTTTCAAGATCACCAGAATCCAAATCCAACGTTTTTGAAGAGATGTCTTTGTGTTTGTATGTACATATGTGTATATGTGCGTTGGAATATTTTTTCTTTTTTTTTTTTCTTGTAAACTTCTGCTATCTGTTGGAGCGACTGAGTCGCAAATGCTGGTCCATTGTGTTGCCAGATACACAACTACCTTTATTTTATTTTCCCTGTTTTTCGCAGAAAAATAAGAAGAAGCTTCAGTGATGTAGAGCTAAGACATTCGGCACATACCATGACGGCCCCAAGTGTGCGTGAGCAAGGGCAGAACAGTCGCAGACAATGTGTTCTTCTGTGTCATCCTCTTCGGAACATGCAGCACTTTTAGGCGTGTTACTGATTCTGCCGTGTATGCAGAGATACTTGGCAAAAATGTAACGGCCCGTAATGACGGCCGTAATTCTTCTGCAGTCAATTATCTTTAAGGATAAAAATAATGTTGCGGATTTCTTGCAGACATCAGGGCGTAAGCGCTTAGTTATCCTGCATCCTGGATATTCTTTACATTTTTTTTAATAAAACTGAAATCTAACTAAAACTCACTAATGCTACCTTAACCTAATTTAATTGAAATGTATATATACATATGTACACCTTTCTTTTTCGCTTTTTTTTTAAGTTTCTTTTTTATAAAGTGCCTTATTCTACCTATTCTATTCTTAACATACCCTACCTTATGTAAGTCCGCCATTGGTCTTCGGCGGCCTTGCCTTGAAGAGGTCTGTCTGTTCCAGCCACCAAAAGCGTTGATGCTGTAGGACAACGTCTTCTCGTTCTCGGCGAGAAATGGTTCTAGTGAACCTGAAGCGCTTGGGCTCACAGAGCACGACGTTGGGTTCGTAAAGGAGTTGGCGCTTGACAGAATTACGGGCCTAATAGAAGATTAGAGGTACTGCCAATCTATCCTGGATCAGCCAACAATTATCAGTATTTTTGATCACTTCCCATTCACACAAATTGTGTGTTGCACAATTTTTAACTTCCTAGTGGTAAGTTTCAAGGTCACCAGAATCTAAATCCCAGGTTTTTATAGAGATGTATGTGTGTGTGTAGAGAGCACCGTGGCGCAGTGGGTAGTGTGTTGGCCTCTGACGCCGATGACTCGGGATCGAATCCCGACACAGCCATGTCATCGAACGTGTTTCTCACGGTGTTTCTCCTCAGCGGGGTTCTGACAAAACCACCTGTAGTAAAATTGTCATGAAAGACTAGCGTGTCTCGGCATTGCAGGCGCGATGCCAACCTGCCCCACGGCAGCCCAAGAAGCCGTCATTGGACCCACTCCACTGCACCTTTTTATCAAAAAGATGGCATTACGCAGTGCAATCAGAATTCTTTGCTCGGAAACGAATATGCCATATAGGCCCAAGGATCACATGTTCATATTACAACACCTTCCCGAGCTGAATATGATTACCACGGTCTCGGACACATTGCCACACACCTTCACTTTCGACAAGAGATTTCAGATATTGATCCCAAATCGCTCAGCATGGGAAACCAGTGATCCCTTGCTTAATATCAAAGGCCTTAGGTGGTATATCGATGGCTCCAAGATGGCTTCTGGCGTTGGCGCCGGCATATTTGGACCAAATCGCAAGATCTCGAAGGCCCTGGGAATGAGTCATAGCATCTTTCAAGCAGAATTGCACGCCATCCTAACATGCGTCAATCTAAGTCTGGAGACTGGCATAAGAGGAGTAACCATCAACATACTCTCTGATAGCCAAGCGGCGCTTAAAACGCTGAGATCGTACAGTACGAACTCAAAACCGTCAAGTAATGCCATGATGCTCTACAAGACCTCGCCAAAAGAAACAATGTCAAACTCTGGTGGGTGCCAAGGCACAAAGGTATTAAGGGCAATGAAACTGCCGGTCAACTCGCCAGGAAAGATTTCAGTAAATATGTAGGTCCAGAATCATCCTGCGGCACTCCCATGTCTAAGATCAATTTCTTCTTAGACAAGTGGAAAAAATCGCAACACATGTCCTTTTGGAACAGTGTTCGGGGACTCCGTCAATTCGGGGACTCCGTTTGTCGGCCCTTGGACAAACACTCTATTGACATACTCAAACTTAATAGGGTGGGCATCAGAAGACTGGTCAGCTACCTGACCGGACACTGCCGTCTGAGATATCATCTTAACAAAATTAGCCTCTCGTCTGAAACTGAGTGTCGACCTGTATTGAGGACGAAGAACACGGAACACATACTGTATAAGTGTGCTGCTCTTTGCCATCTTAGGAAGCGTAGCCTTCTCAGCGATGTTAGGACTCCTGAGAGTGTCACCTCGGTTCCTACGAGAAGCATTCTCAATTTCATTAGGGAAGTGGAAAAGCTCCTCGGCTAATCGGCTAGCAGGCACAATAGATCTGAAATGGTTGTAGTGCCAAATGCTAATTGATGGCACTAGCCCCACCAAAAAAAAAAAAAAAAAAACCGGCCAAGTGCGAGTCGGACTCGCGCACGAAGGGTTCCGTACCATCTGTATATATAAATATGGCAGGCAGGTTATAGGCATATTACTTTGATAATCAAAAATCTCCATGATGAGATAGTTGATCATCAAAGTGTCCATTGAATTCAAATCAATTATCTTACTTGACAGCAACGATGTGCAAAGGTGAATAACAATAATGGGAAATATGGGAAAAAGGTTTGCAGCTAGGATTAATTCATCAAAGATACAAAAGAGATCAAAACTGGGAAGTTTGCTACTGGTTGTGGGATATTGTCGACTAACTTTAGTTCAGTATGGAGACCAAGGGGATTTTTCGGATGAAAATCATGTCCGTTGTATGGGAGCCCCCCTTAAATGTTCATTTCAACTCTCTAACTATCACGGTTCATGAGATACAGCCTGGTGACAGACGGACGGACAGCGAAGTCTTAGTAATAGGGTTCGGTTTTACCTTTGGGTACGGAACCCTAGAAAAGATCGTGCCTCTTGTATTGGCCGGTGAATTCCGTGAATTTCAAGCATGATGTTGAAAAAAAAACACATGAGGGTGGCGCCGCCCTGTCTGAATCCTTCCTTGACATCGGAGGTCTTGCTTAGCTCCTTACCGACCTTAATGGAACAGCGAGAATTGTCCCTGTAGATAGCACAAATATCCTTCCTATGACAAATCGTCCAAAATACGATTACGATTACCACTAATAATGTCAAATGTTACGATGACAATGTCCAGTTTGACATATTCACACTCGTGTTGTCTAAACTTAAGTGGGTAGTAACCTAAGTATGGCCTAGTAGTTTCGGAAAAATCGAATCTTTCTTTCTTAGTGGGCGCTACAGTTCGGGGTGAACCTGGGCCTCAACCAACATGCCCCTCCATCTAGCACGATCTTTCGCTAGCCTTTTCCATTGCCGCACACCCAGTTGGCTGAGGTCCCCTTCCACCTGTGTGCGCCATCTTAAGTGCGGCCGTCCTCTGCTTCTTCGTCCCTCGGGGTTGGATTCAAAGACTCTCCGGGCTGGAGCGGTGGTGTCCATTCGCTCTACATGGCCCAGGCATCTTAGGCGTTGAATCCGTAGACGCCTGACTAGGCTCATGTCGCTGTACAGCCCGTAAGGTTCGTGGTTGAATCTTCTCCTCCATCCCCCGTCTGCGTTTATAGGCCTGAAAATCACGCGCAAAATCTTTCTCTCGAACCGACCAAGGGCCTACTCAACCGCTTTTGATAGTGTCCATGCTTCTGCGCCGAACAACAGGACTGGGATGATAAGGGTCTTATAGAGAGTCAACTTTGTCGTTCGGGAGAGGGCTCTATTACTCAGTTGCCTCCTGAGCCCAAAGAAACAGCGATTGGCAAGAGTGATTCTGCGTTTGATTTCGGAACTGATGTCGTTGTTCCAATACAATACAAGGTAGACGAAGTCCTTAACTACCTCGAACTTATATCTGCCAATACAAGCGTCCTGGCCAAGACGTCGGTGTTGAGCGTCCTTTTTTGATGACAGCATATATTTAGTTTTGCCCTCGTTTACCGCCAAACCAATTTTCGCCGCCTCCTTCTCAATACTCGCAAACGCCTCATTGATATCTCGTTGTGATCTAACCATTATGTCAATACCGTCGGCGTATGCAAGGAGTTGCGAGGATTTGAAATAGATTGTGCCTCTTGTATTGGCCAGTGATTTTTGCACAATCATTTCCAATATGATGTTGAAGAAATCACACGACAGCGCATCGCCCTGCCTAAATCCTTTTTTGACATCAAAACTATCGGTAAGGTGTTCACCGATTCGGATGGAGCAGCGCGCGTTCTCCAAAGTCATCCTGCATAGTCTGACGAGCTTAGCAGATATGTCAAAGGTAGACATAGCGTTGTATAGCCCGTCTCTAATTACGCTGTCGTATGCGGCTTTGAAGTCGACAAATAGGTGGTGAGTGTCGACTTGAAATTCATTGGTTTTCTCCAGTATCTGCCGTAGTGTGAAGATTTGGTCGATGGTGGACTTCCCTGGCCTGAATCCGCACTGATAAGGACCTATCAGCTTATTTACAAAAGGCTTCAGGCGTTCACACAAAACGGCAGAGAAGATTTTGTAGGCGATGTTAAGGAGACTTATTCCTCTATAGTTGGCGCAATCAGAGGGGTCTCCTTTCTTGTGGATCGGGCATACGATGCTGAGACTCCATTCCTCGGGCATGCTTTCCTCTAACCATATCTTACGGATGAGCTGGTGCATGCTCCCAACCAGGTCATCCCCAGCTGCCTTGAAGAGCTCAGCAGACAGTCCGTCTGCGCCAGCAGCTTTATTCGACTTGAGAGGAAAAATCGAATGCACTGTTTATTTACTTTGGGTTCTATTTTCGTTTTTTTTTTTTAAGTTCTTGAATGGTCCGGTGTACAGTTTCTAAGTACACCTAGAAATAAGCAGTGAAGGTAGACCTGTCGCATCCACCGTATTTTCGATTTTATTTTCATGCGAATGTACCTTAATGGATGACCGAATGTACTTTCCAGTGTCGCTCAAACTATTAGCAAATTAGAATCGCAATCTGACGTCTAAGTTTTCGTTTTCCATCGCAAAAAAGTACATCTCGGTTGCCCTCACGGCTTGAATAGGAATTCGAAAGATTCGATTCTCTTAATTTGAATAGCACTGTAACTATGGAGCTAAAAAACGAATGAAATATCGTATTTTGCCCGTTTTATAAATTCGCTCCGCTTAAAATGGGACCACGTAAGTTAAAATGTTGAACATGAAATCGATTGCTTATATCTATAGGTTATGTGTATGTGACAAGACCGCTTTTTGATGCCTGCTGACAGTAAATGATTGTATTGTCAACTCCTGCCATGAGCGGCTCTGTAAAAATCTGTATATTTCGTATTTTTGTTCTTGATTCAAGCCAATAATCGTGTGAAAGCCCGTGTTCCGAAGATGACCACACAAACATTATTAGATTTCGATCTAGGCGAGAGTTCGTCCGACAGTGATTTCCGAATTGAGGATCATGATGAGAGTGATGATGATTTTTCCGATGGATCAAAATGCAAGGAAAGTGGACCAGACGATGGTGAAGATTCGGATTCGTCTTCGGATGGAGACGATGATAATAGCTCTGGCGATGGTAGCGAATCGAGTTGTTCAGATTTAAAGCATCTCTTTGAGGATGAAGAATTAAAGCCGCCGAAATTGGAAAGCAAACTTAAGAATGTTTTGTCTAAAACTGTGACTTCAGCTTCACTCAAGGATAAAGTAAGGCTTTTGGTTTCAATCGATGTACGAATGCAAGTGTATTTGCGAATACTTTCAGTTACCAGCCAAACCAATATGCTGTGTATGCCTGGGTGATCGAAGTGATGATACAAATGAAGTTATCGAATGTGATAGTTGTGGTGTATCCGTCCATGAAGGCTGTTACGGGGTGAGCGATACAGCCAGTGTGTCCAGCACAACATCGTCGTGTTCGACTGAGCCGTGGTTTTGTGAAGCTTGCCGTGCCGGTGTAACAAATCCTTCATGCGAACTATGCCCGAACAAAGGTGGCATATTTAAGGAAACAGATGTAGGAAAGTGGGTACACTTAGTTTGTGCGCTCTATATACCAGGAGTAGCGTTCGGTGAAGTCGATCAATTGTCTTCAGTAACACTTTTCGAGATGCAGTATAGTAAATGGGGTGCGAAAACGTGCACGCTCTGCGAAAACGAAAGATTTTCTCGGACTGGTGTTTGCATAGGTTGCGATGCTGGAATGTGCAAGACGTTCTTCCATGTTACTTGGTACGTATCCGGGTAAGATCACAGTTTAATACTAATGATTCTATTTCTTTTAGCGCGCAAGCAGCCGGATTTTTGTCTGAAGCTCATTCGGAAGAAGCGGATCATGCCGATCCATTCTATGCGCATTGCAAGGTTCATTCCGATAAGACGATGATTAAGCATAGAAAACGGCATTTCAATACAATAAAACTAGTGATGGAGCATAAGAATCTTGAGAAACAAGAACAAAAGAGTGAAAATCCCACACCTGGTCAAATTCGAATTCAGAGGAAACTAGCAAAATATCAGAACAAATATCGGAATAGTAAAAGTCTTAAGATTGAGCCTTGGGGTAGGTGCCACAGATAAATTAGATATAATTGTTTCTTCTCATTTTCTCCAATCGCTTAGTTCCCACGCAAAAGATCTCCAGGTTATTAACCACAAGTGCTACGGCCTGTAGACGTCTTATGATGAAAGCTGAAATTATGGATGTTGATATTGCTGCACTTGAGTTACAAGAAGCACAAGTATGAACGTCTATGTATATCAGAGATAAATTATTAAAAAATTTACTTTCGCTTGTTTTAGATTTCCTCACTAACGGATATTCGAAAGAAATGGCACATACCACCGGCCTTCAGTGTTGAATTCATAGGATACTATTTAGATAGAATATCCCGAGCGAAAGAACTCAAGTGTAATTTGGAACACATGATTGATACCAATACAAACCTGTTAAGTGAACAGCAAACACTACGAGATGAGTATGACACGAAGGTTAAGATGAATACTGAACTCAAATCAAAGCATGAGACTCTGCAGGCCAGTGTACGGGAGATCCATAAACAGATCGAATCGCTTTGTCCGAATAAAACATTACTATCGATCGAGAACATTGGACGACCGACAATGGTCCCGAATCCGATTGTAACACCTCCTGCTCGACCAATGTCAGTCCCGACAGCAGCAGCTCTGAAAATGGGTGTCGGTTTCCCCTTAGCACATCTGCCGGGAACAAAGGACGACACTGGTCGCGTTCTTAGTACACAATCACAGAATAAGAGTGCCCTAGTGCATGAATGTGGTATCTGCAAGCGATGCAACGATCAACATTTATTGGCTAAGTGCGACACTTGTCACTTTCACTATCATTTGGGTTGTCTTAATCCGCCACTTACGCGACATCCAAAAAAGTCCAAATTATATGGCTGGCAATGTTCGGAGTGTGATAAGTCTGATGATTCGGATGCTGTACCTGATCTGCCCAAGGGGCCGAGGAAATCGAGAACACGATTCAGTAAGGATGGCACAATTATACCCGCAGATCCAAATCTATCTAGTTCCAAATCGGAAACTAGTATGTCTCCCAAGTCTATATCTCCCATTAAGAGGAGATCAACAGACACGAATATCAGAATTGGAGCTAAAAGAAGTTCCCTCGAACTGAATCAAAATGGGAAATCTATTGGTACATTTAACACGAAGGGAAATCGCAAAACTCAGGATCTACCGAAAAAGAATGCTTCCATTGACGACGTTCCAATATCTTCAATTAAGAAGACTAAAACTAAAATAATTGATTATAGTCCCATTCTGTCGCAAAATCCCACTGTTCTACTGGAAGATGCATTAAAGTCCAATACGAAAAGGTTTACAAGCATATCAAACTTTTCAGATTTTACCGAAGCAGTTAGTGAAGTACAAAAGTCTAAAAACGATAGCCAATCAGCTACTACGTCTACTGTTTCTAAAAGCTCCGTAGTGAATGCAACACAATCCGCGCCCGGATCTGGATGCGGAGATGACTACAACACAAGCACAGTAAATAATGCTGAAGGTGGTGATGTGTGTCTTGATTCTGCAAAAGAACAGCATAATAAAAATAGAAAAAAACGTAAAGACAAACATAAGAGCAAGTACTCGTCGGACAATGAAAAATCTCCAAGCAAGGAGCATAAAAGAAAGCGCAAGAAAAAAAATCATGATGTCGAAAATCCTAATGATGAACCGGCAATACCTAAAATCAAGATCAAGGTAAGGACTCGAAAACAATCGGAAAAATGTATTCTTAGTTCATTTGTGCTTGTGAGATGATTGAGGTTTGAGTCTTTTCATTTTTTCTTTATTATTTTTGTACTTATTGTCGCTGGAGACAATTTTAAAACACATGTTTGTCGAAACCAAAGTTTGGCTTATGCAATTGTAAAGTTCGATTACAATTCTTCTTCTTCAGCGCTACAGTTCATGATAAACCTGGGCCTCCTTTAAAAAAACCTCTCTTACTGGCAAGGCCTTTCGCCAGCAGTCCCCAGTGCTGCACGCCTAGATGGTTGAGGTCCTTTTCCACTTGCGTGCGTCACCCTAAATTTAGTCCTTTTTTTTTTTTTTTTTATATATAGGGCTAGTGCTATCAATAGCAATGCGGCACTGCGACCTTTGCAGATCTATTGTGCCTGCTAGCCGATTTAGCCGAGTAGCCTCTCCACCTCCACAATGAAGTGGAGAATGCTTCTGGTAGGAGCCAGGGTGATCCCCTCAGGAGTCATAACTTCACTGAGAAGGATACGCTTCCTAAGATGGCAGAGAGCAGCACACTCACACAGTATGTGTTCTGGCGTCTCTTCGCCCTCAAGACAGAGCCGACACGCGGTTTCAGACGAGAGGCTAATTTTGTTTAAATGATATCTCAGACCGCAGTGTCCCGTTAGATAGCTGACTAGTCTTCTGATATCCATCCTATTGAGTTTGAGTATGTCAATAGGGTGCTTGTTCAGGGGTCGTATAAGTTGTTTAGATTGACGGAGTCCCCGAACGATGTTCCAAAAGGACAGGTGTTGTAATTTTTCCCACTTGTCTAAGAAGTAATTTATCTTAGACGCCGGAATGCCGCAGAATGGTTCCAGACTTATATACTTGTCACTGGAGCCCTTCCTGGCACGTTGGTCGGCAATTTCATTGCCCTTGATACCTCTATGGCCTGGCACCCACCAAAGTTTAACATTGTTTCTTTTGGCGAGGTCTTGTAGGGCGTCATGGCATTCCTTGACGGTTTTTGAGTTCGTGCTGTACGAACCCAGCGCTTTAAGCGCCGCTTGGCTATCAGAGAGTATGTTGATGGTTACTCCTCCTATGCCAGTTTCCAGATTTAGATTGACGCATGTTAGGATGCGTCAATCTGCTTGAAAGATGCTGTGGCTCATTCCCAGGGCTTTCGAGATCTTGCGATTTGGTCCAAAGATGCCGGCGCAGTGTGGCAGTGCGTCCGAGACTGTAGTAATCATATCCAGCTCGGGAAGGTGTTGTAATATGGACATGTGGCCTGCGGGTCTACATGGCATATTTGTTCCCGAGCAGAGGATTCTGATTGCACTGCGTAATGCCACCTTTTTGATAAAAAGGTGCAGTGGAGTGAGTCCAATGAGTGCTTCTTGGGCTGCCGTGGGGCAGGTTGGCATAGCGCCTGTGATGCGGAGACACGCTAGTCTCTGAAGGCGTTGAAGCTTAACAATTGTAGTTTTTTGCTCAACTTTTGACCACCATACGGTGGACCCGTAGGTGACGATAGGTCTAACTATCGCGGTATATAGCCAGTGGACTACCTTAGGTTTAAGTCCCCAGGTTTTACCGTAGGTGTGTCAACAGGCCCACATGGCCTTAGTCGCTTTCATGAGTTTATTTCTCATATCGGAGTTCCAGTTGAGTCTACGGTCTAGGTCAATACCTAGATACTTTACTTCCTCTGAAAATCCTATGCGTGTGCCATTTAGTAAGATTAAGCAGGGTTGTACCTTTCTCCTCTTTGTAAATGGGACTAAGATCGTCTTATTTGGGTTAATAGATAAACCCTCTCTGCCACACCAGTCAGAGATAAATTGGAGCGCAAGCTGCATGCGCTCACAGGCAGTGATCTCTTGGCCGTAACAATGACTACTAGGTCATCAGCATATCCGACGACCTCATAGCCCCGAGTGGTTAGCTTGCGTAGTAGATCGTCGATGACTATCGACCAACCGCCGATACTGTCACTGGGACCTCTCCGCATGTGGCTGATATAATACGGCTATTTAGCATCGCCCTGATCCGGTGATTAGTGGGATGGTCTACACCCCTGCAGGATAGTGCAGCGGTGATCGAATAATAGCCAGTATTATCGAAAGCTCCCTCTATATCGAGGAAGGCGCAGATTGCGATCTCCTTTTGTATGAAACTACTTTCAATGTGCGTCACCGAGTGGTGTAGTGCATTATCGGTAGATCGCTCTTTGCGATATGCATACTGGTTGGGATGAAGAAGTATCTGGTTTTCCAGGATACCTCTAATATGGAGCTCTATCAGTTTCTCCATTGTTCTTAAAAAGAACGAAGTCAAACTGATAGAGCGATAGGATTTAGGTTGCTCACTTGGTTTCCCAATCTTAGGGATGAAGACAAGATTGACCTCTCTCCAAATTTGGGGTATGTATCCCAGGTTGAAGCAAGACCTAAAAAGAACTATCAGTGATGGTAGAATTGTATTCAAGCCTTTCTGTAAGATTGCAGGAAAGACACCGTCTTTGCCTGGAGCCTTGTAGGGTTTGAATGAACCAATAGCCCATTTGTGTGCTCTCGAGATAGTGCTTTGTGGAGTCGGGCCGCATTTGGCAGCGAGTCTATGTGCTCGCAATGTTTCCTCCAAGACATTCTCTTGGATTTCCTCAATTCGAGATTGTATTTAGTTAGAGCAGATCTATAATCAGTCCAACTATTATACCGTTTAGCTCTGTTAAACAGCGATCTCACCTGCTTCCTTAGGGACTCAAGCTGAGTATTCCACCAGGGCACACACCGTTTGTGTGTAGTTGTCCTGGGTGTACAGCTGTCTCTGAAGGGTGAGATGAGTGCTGCATTGAGCTTGTAAGCCGCTTCGTCGATGTCGTCTGTCGATTCAATCGACTTAAGAAGCATATCCTCTTTAGCGGCGAGTTGAGCTTGGAACCGAGCCCAATTTGTTCGTTTGGGCTGATATCCGGGCTCAACCTCATTAACCTCACTAGAGATGATGAATCTGACGTGCTGATGATCAGATAGTGAGGTTTCATCTCAATCACATTTGAGATAAACTGACTAGAGATAGTGAGGTCAAGCACCTCTTTTCTAACCGCGTTTATAAATGTGGGTTTGTGGCCTCTATTGGCAACGGTGAGGTTGTTACTTATTATAAATTCAAAAAGTGACTCACCTCGTTTGTTGGTATTGCTGCTGCCCCATTCCGACGCGCGTTGGCGTCGCATCCAATTACCAGGTGGTGTTTCTTCTGGTTGCAATACCTAACCAGATCCTGGACTTCTGTGGGAGGGATTTGTTGACCGTTTCCAGGAAAGTAAGCGGAGACGCATACAACCTCCCTTACTCCTCCATCGGTGGGAACTTCCACAATGACGGCTGCCAGGTCCCTTGTGATGAATTCTGGAATGGGGAGAAAATGTAGGTTAGTGCCGATCACACATGCGGCCCTAGGAGAAAAATCTCCTGTGGCGTAAATTAATTTACGCGACCTGTTTACCTTTATGGACCCATGGTTCTTGGATTAACCCAATGCTGATCCTGTCGCGGTACAGTCGCAGGCTAAAGGTGTCCGAGGCACCTTTGGCATGGTGCAGGTTGCCCTGCAGCACACGCAGCCCACCCATTACTTGCGACGGTAGGCCGGATCCTTCGTTCTGTAAGGCTTGTTGTTGCCTCGCCTGAAGTTTCCGACCCGATGGGAGTGATCCTCTGCTCTACTTCCCATCGAAGATTCCCCTTGTTTCGTTGGGGGACGTTTCTTTCTTTTGTTTGGGCGACCCTTAGTGGTCGCCGGCTCAGACGTGGCAGCGGGTTTTGGCTCGTCACATCTGGGCGTGTCTACTATGGCAATAGGTGCAATTTAGTCCTTAAGTCCGTACAATTCACTATTAAGTCTTCTTCTCTACTCCCCGTTTATGCAGATCCGCCCGAAAATCGTACGCAGAACGACAAAGGGCCTCGTCATCCGCTGCTGATAAGGTTCATGTCTCTGCGCCATAAAGCACGACCGTGATGATAAAGGTTTTATATATGGTCACCTTGGTTTTCCGACAGAGGGCTCTGCTTCTCAATTGCCGCCCGAGCCCAAAGAAACACCAGTTGGCAAGAGTTATTCTGCGTTTGATTTCGGCCGGATGTTATTGCTGCATGTCACTGAGGAGTTTAGGTAGATGAAATCCTTTACTACCCCGAAATTATACCTGCCAATATGTGCGTCCTGGCCAAGATGCCGGTGGTTCGTTTCGACGACAGCATATACATACATACATATTTCGTCTTGCCCTCATTTACGGCCAGTCCCATTTAAGCCGCTTCCGCCTCAATGCTCGTAAAGTCCTCAATGACATCTCGCTGAATTCGCCCAATTACGACAATTTCATCGGAATATCCGAACAGTTGTACGGACTAGAAACAGGTGGTGCCCCTCATACTGACCAGTGAGTTTTGCACGATCCTTTCAAGGACGATGTTGAAAAAATCACGCGATAGCGTGTCGTCCTGTCTGAAAACTTTTTTGACATAAAAGTTATCGGTCAAGTCGCTTTCGACTCGAGAGTTCTCCAATGTCGTCCTGCACAATCTGACGAGTTTGACAGGAATGTCAAAACTGGACATGGCGTTGAATAGCTCGTCTCTATGTACGCTATCGTATCACATTAAAGTCGACAAACAGATGGAGTGTGTCGACCTGGAACTCATTGGTTTTTTCCATGATCTGCCGCAGTGTGAATACTTGATCAATAGTGGACTTCAGGCGTTCACGCAGACTTATACCTCTGTAATTGGCGCAAACAAAGGGGTCTTCTTTCTTGTGGTTCGGGTAATCGATACGAAGATTCCATTCATCGGGCATGCATTCCTCTGACGATGAGCTGGTGGATACTCCCAACCAGGTCATCCCCAGCTGTCTTAAGGAGCTCGGCAGCTAGTCCGTCTGCTTGTTGGACTTAAACTTGGAAAAAGCATTCCAACTTCGTCCCCAAGTCAGGGGGACGGAATTCTCTCCTATCATCATCGGTTGTGATTGGGTCATTCTGTCTTGACAGCGGGATCTGTTTCATCATCGCCGTTATACAGTCTGCAGAAGTAGTCATTACAGATTTTGTTTTATTCGTTGATAAAACCTCCGAACGTTGTTTCGGCGATAGAGGAGCTTATGCTCCTCCCTCCTCTTTTCCTCATAATACTCACGAGCAGCTCTTGTTCTTAGGCTTGGCTGCGTGTGCCCTCCTACACTATTCGTCAAACCATGGGTTTCTTGGTGGTGGCGTTTTGAAACCCAGTAAGTCAGAAGCACCATTCTCTAAGGCATGTTGACAACGGGTCCATTGATGTTGTACGGTCTGAGCAGCTTGAGGGAGACGCGATTGGCATAGGCTCTGGCGGTCTCTTGCGATTGTAGCATTGCGACGTTGTATGCGGCTGGCCTTATTCGATTTCTCTGGGCCAGGCATATTCGTAGTCGTAACCTATCTGCCACAAGATAGTGGTCTGAGTCGATGTTTGCTCCCCGGAAAGTTCGTACATCCGGATGCATGCCTGCCATCAATCGCAATGTGGTCAATATGGTTGACGGTTGATTGATCCGGAGACCGCAAAGTCCCCTTGTGGACTCAAGTCGTTCGAAATTGGAAATAAACTGTAGATCCCTTTCACCTGTATAAAAAAATAAATCACACATGGCATGGGTGATTGAGAGAAGCTTGGCTCTGGCCCTTCACGGGCTGTAACGCCACTTGCTATTTGCTTGCTATTGTCCTTTCAGGTTAGTTTCCTATCTAGTACAATGCCAAGGTATTTGGCACTAGAAGAATAGGTTAACCTGGTGCCAAGTAGGGTGATCGATCATGATTATGGGATCCTATGCTTTCTGGTGAACAGCACAAGCTCCGTTTTCTGGAGTTTACCCCGAGTCCATTGTATTGTGCCCATTTGCACAATATGGAGAATGCCGATACGTTGCAATAACAACGTCGTCGTAGGCAATAACATCGAGGCCTTCTTTCTCCAATTCGATCAGTAGTACGTTTGCAACTACATTCCAGAGACGAGGAGAACGGACCCTTTTGTGGGGTACCTCTGGTAACTGATTTGAATGTTACTTAGCTGCCCCATTTAGAGTAGACCTGCGTGCTATAGCAAGAGTAAAAATATCTGAAGAAGTGTGATGCCCCAACAAGAATCCTCTATGCATCGCCTGCATTTATACAAGAATGTTGCCTCCACAGCCGCTTATGGATTCGTTACCTTCTTCGCAGCCGTTTAGGAACTAACGAATGTGTACAACACAATGAAAAATAAATTTCTACATTGCCCACCTCTAAATAATCAAATTCTCGTACGACGGCTTTTGTCCGGCACTACCCCTCCTCCTACCGATCCATAGCACTTATGTATGTCCCTCCGTTCCAACGTCATAGAAATGTTGATAAATCGTTAGCTCACGAAACATCTCGAAATATTGATTTAGCGACCCTCAGTATGATTTTCGTAGTCCCAGATCCCTTGGTCTCTCCGAAAAATGGAATCAATCTCTGTATAATCCCGAGATCGCTGCACTTAATATTTTCGAGGCATTTGATAGAGTTTGACATCAGGTCCGTTTGTCGAAAATGCGTGCATATGGGATCAATAAGTCTCTTCGTCTTCTGACTGTATTCCAAGGCTTTGTTTGGACTCCGACTCTTCCTGATATCCAATCTAATTCATTCCTTCGCTGACGACAGTACTCTCAGCGTTTCAAATTCGTTCTTAGATTCACGGTCCTGCACTTCGGTCGTGGAAACAGTGCGGTTACGCATGTTAAGCTCATTCTATTCTGATCTCAATAGTATAATTAAATGAGGATGTCTTAACCATGTGGAATTTTGAGGAATCGCACGACTCTAACTTCCCTCCCAACTTCTGCCAACTTAAAAAAGTGCCAAAACTATAGAAAACGATATCACTCCAATAGAATTACATCTTGCGATAAACAAATATAAAGAGAAAAGGCCCGCTAATGACCGTATCTCCTGCCCTATGATTTCTAACCTATGCCAGCCTCTGGAAACAAGACTCCTCAACGTATACAACATATCATTCAGTGCAACATCCCACAGCAATATAAAAACGGCACCATCATTCCCACCCTCAAACCGAACTCTAACAAAAGCCTCACCAGATGGGCTTCAAAAAAGGCTCGTTAACGAGACTCTACTGTTCTTAGACCATCAAACTATCGGTTCCCTAAACAGAAAAATCCACATCTCCCTTATCTCCCTTGATTTTGTCAAAGCCTTTGATAAAATAGTTATCCACTCCACTACCAACCAACTTAAATCACGGAAGCTTGGTCCCAACCTCATTAGATATATCTTCCAATTCATGTCTAACGGGAAAATCTTTTTTTTTTTTTATAGTTCGCACAGGTTCAAGAGTCATACTCTTATTATGTGTGTCACACAACCTGGACGGAGTGCAGATGGTTTGTGTTGTAGATATTCGTTCACTTTTCTCCAGGGGTGGTTGTCCTAGATAAGAGAGGAACTCGACTGAATTTTTACTTTGGTTGTAGTTCCCCGCAAATGTTCCATACCATTATGGTGTTATATTAGAACTGCCCATACAGAGTATGAATTTGAAGTGGCCATATACTGTGAGTGTTATACCTTATCGGTAATTTGATCACTTCCGTAAGGAGTTGCATTTCTTGGCTATGGAAATACAATAAACTACAGACCTTCCGCTCGAAAGTCGGTAATGTTTACCATGTTTACCGGCCACCCCGGATGTCCGAATTGGTAACACCCCCTCATCCCTATACCCCCTCTTCAACGGCATCCTCCAATGTTCACTATTCTCCGTCCCTCTCTTCGTTATAGCTTACAACAGTCTCTGTGAAACTCTCTCCACCCACAAACAAATCAAATTCTGCTCATACGCAGACGACTTCACAATAGTTAAAAAACTTAAAAAAAAAAATTCATCCATCCACCTGAACCCCATCTTCCAAGATATCCTTTCTTGGTGTGAAGAGCAAACATCTACACATCTGCAGAAAACACAACTGCTCCTGTGACATCGTGACCAACAACATCACCTTGTACAAGTGGAACTCCCATATCGATTTACGCATAGCTCTGAAAGAAAAAACTTTAACACAATCAAAATCCTATCTTGCAACAAATACAATCCTCTTTCCTTAATCTCCATCATGCAGTTCATTATCACCAGCAAAATCCGATATGGTCTCTTCCTATACGGTTACTCTGCCAACTCACACTTGAACAAAGTCAAAACCATCTACAACACCGTCATCAGAAAGGCTCAACGCCTACCGCACAACTCCAAACAATCATTTGCTACGCGAACCTAACATGCCAACGATCGAAAATGTACGTTACCAATCCACCTTAAAACTATTCCAACCTATCCTACTATGCAAAGACTCCTCCCCCCCTTTACAGTATAACCAACTCGATCAGAACACAAAAAAGCAAAAACCCTCTGCAACGAAAACTGCAAACCTTCCCGTTTACCCATCCGCTTCTACCCACCGTGGTCCTTTCCTCCCTCCGCCATCATCACGTTCTTATTACAAATCCGACATTGCCCCAGAAGTATTTCGTTCCCTCTTCCTTGAAACCAAAAACAAACCCTTCGATCACCACTTTATCTTCAAAGCAGGAGACAACGTCAGCTTCAGTGTTACCCCTGAGTACGAAACCATTTTCTCATTCCTCCTTCCTCCGTAGACATCTTCTTTCTCGCAGAAATGATCGCCATCCTATACACTAAGCCTGACACCATCAAATTTGCCATCTACACAGACTCCCTATCATCAATTGACGCTGTCGCTAACATCAGTAATCAAACCTATTACCCCTTCTTAATCCGCAACCTACTCTGTCAGCAGTTCCCTAAAACCAAGCTTATATGGATACCAAGTAACGTGCAAAATCCTTGGAACAAATTTGCCGACAGTGCCGCCAAACAGACCTTATAATCTTATCCCTTTTCTCTACCCACTTCAACCTAAAAGACATAAACAAACACATTAGAACCTTTCAGCACCTCCAACAACAGCTCCTTTTCGATAAATCATCCCAATGGCATCGGACTGGCAACAAAGACAAGCTCTCAATGAAAGACTATGCTTACGAGCAAGGACACCCAATCCCATCCAAAACAGACTTAGACACACGAAACTTACCCATGAACACTACTTGGACAAGACAAAGCCTCCACCTGCAAATACTGCATCCAGTCCCGATTCAACGTCCACCACATCCTCTCCGAATGTTCTTCTTTCCATATACCCAGACTCCAGCACTTTTCCAATAACAATATAAACAATCTCCTATCTAACCCTAATACTAAAAATATTAAAATTGTATTAGACTTTCTTAAGAACACTAAAGCCAGTTGATGGCCTAGCCATCTCAGACGTTGGACGTCGTAGACGTCGTACTAGGCCGATGTCGCTGCACAGCCCGTACAGTTCGTGGTTGAATCTTCTCCTCCACTCGTCATCAACACAAACGGGACCGAAGATTGTACGCAGAATTTTCCTCTCGAAACGAGCAAGGGTCTCTTCCATTTTTGATATGGTCCAAGCCTCTGCGCCGTAGAGCGCGACCGGGATGGTTAAGGTTTTACAGAGGGTCACCTTAGTTTTCCGAGAGAGGGCTCTACTAACCAATTGCCTCTTGAGCCCGAAGAAACAACGGTGGACAAGAGTTATTCTGTCTAATCTCTGCGCTGGTATCGTTACCGCTTGGTTCCAGTGAGCCAAGGTAGACAAAATCCTTGACTACATCAAAGGTATAGCTGCCAATAGTGACGTTCTGAACAAGATGTCGCTTTTGTGCGTCTTTCTTTAACGACAGCATATATTTGGTTTTTCCCTCATTTACTCTCGGACCCACTTTAGCCGCTTTTGATTCAATGTTCACAAAAACTTCATTGACGTCTCGGTCCGTTCTCCCAATCACATCCATCTCATCAGCGTATGCGAGCAACCGTGCAGACTTGAACTAGATCGTGCTTCTTGTATTGACCAGTAAATCCCGCACGATATTTTCAAGGATAATGTTGAAAAAATCACATGACAGTGCGACGCCCTGTTTGACATCGAATGTCTCGGTTAACTCCTTACCGACCTTAATGGAGCACCAAGAAGTTTCCATTGTCATCCTTGCCAACCTGATTGAGTTTGGCAGGGATGCCAAAACATAACATGTCTCTATAAAGCTCGTACCTATAGACACTGTCATATGCGATCTTAAAATCGACGAAAAGGTGGACTTTCCTGGCCTGAAGCAACATTGATCAAATTGTGCACGAATGGTTTCATGAGTTCACACAGCACGGCAGAAAAGATCTTATACGCGATGTTAAGGAGACTTTATCCCCTATAGTTGGCGCAAGTATAGGGGTCTCCTTTTTTATGGACCAGGCAAACGATGCTGAGATTCCATTCATCCGGCATGTTTTCCGCTCATAGAGCTCACGAGCAACTCTCGTACGTCGATGCAACGTGGCCATGTATGCATTCTGTTTTCCTGCATGAACCTGTCTACACTTGTCATAAAAGCAAGGATTTCTCTTAAGTGGTGGTGGGAAACTTAATACGTCAGAAGCAGAATCCCTGATGGCGCTTTGACAGCGTCTCCATTGCTGTTCTATGGTTTGTACAGTTTGCATCGGCTCTTCAGAGAGCTTGAGGGAGACACGTTCGGCTAGGATGCTGGCGGACTCTTGCGATTGCGGTTTCCCGACGTCAAATTTTACTGGTCCTACTCGTCTCCGTAGTGTTTGCGATATCCGCATACGTTCCTTGGCTGCAACAAGGTAATGATCGGAGTTTATATTGGCTCCTCGGAAAGTTCGGACATTCAAGATGCTGGAGGAATGTCTGACGTCGATCGCAATTATAGTTAGCTTAGCAAATAAATAAATAAATAAAAACAATTTAACCATGTACGCTATGAAATTCTTTCAGTTCAAGACTCTGCCCTTACCTGGCGAGGCAGCACCAGAGGCACATTTTTTCTACGTTTCGGCCGATATGGTGCGTCCGAACGACATCTCCCGACCAACATCTGTGGAAACTGTAGATGACTCAGCGCCAAACACAGTATGCTCTTGTATATTCATGCCTTTTATTTTCTTTCTAACAAAGAAGACCATTAAAACAGGATGAGGTAACTCCGGCTGACAATGCGCAACCACTGAATACATCAAAAACCAGCCCAGCTAAGACATCAAACAAACAATCCAACACATCAAAGCCCAAGGCGCGGCTTACAACCCCAAGAAAGTCAGACAAACGCAATTCAATGGGTTCCTCGTCATCTGGCAGCACGCAGCAGCAGTCAACTGATATTGTTTGTGACGTCTGTAAGGAGACGGGAACAGCCCAAAACGTTGTATTGTAAGTGCACCAGATGTAAACAAAATGTCACACACAACAAATCAATCCGTTTCCACTTGTATTGCAGTTGTGATGAATGCCACAAAAACTATCACTTTACATGCCTTGAGCCTCCATTGAAAAAGACTCCTAAGCGAAGAGGTTACTCATGGCATTGCGCCGATTGCGACCCAACAGTAAGATAAACTGTAGTCATAATAAGTATACCCCTAACTATAAGCGATTTACTTTTTTTTTCAGGATGTTGAAACGTAATCATGTACAAATCACAGTATAATACTAGGTTCTAGGACTTACTCATACCAAACAAAAGCAAACTCCAAGGCCAACAAGCAACACAATGAGTTAAAGAATCAAATATCCGTATTCATTTCTGACTTTGTTTACATTGGATAGTAGTGTAACATTTCGACTACGCTCTTCTGAACTATTTATTTCAAATAAAAGGAGAAACTAAATGTATATTACGTACATTTGCTTTACCAATTCGTTGTGTAGAAAGAATTCATGTGTAAATTGCCCGTTTTTTTATATCATAGGTTGTCTAACGAATGTCTGTACAAATTGTGAAGGATTGTTCAACTCTGAGTAATAAATAAAACAAAAGTCAGTATTAACTATTCCGTGATACAACACTTGCTTACTTCATATAAATTAGAAAAGAAAAGCTTTCGTCACTCGTCGCCCATGGCATCATCGTCCAGGGCAAGGTCCTCTAACATTTCGGCTAAGGTTATTTTCGGCGCTTGGTCATTACGTAAATCACTGGCATCTATTGGAACATGTTTAGAGGCATCACGGTAGATGTTCACATTTTGACGGAATTCAGAATCTTCCTCCAAGTCATCCAAAAATTCGTGGTAATCACTGGGAAACAAATAGTACAATTTTTATAAAACATACATTTTCCGGTAAGGAAGTTTCAAGTCGAACTTACTTTTTGTTTCTCTCTTCCGTTTCGTCTTCGGTAAGATGTTTGAGTTTCCAAATACGTTGATTAGTTCTAGAATCCCGATCTCCGTAACATTTCTTAACCAGTACCACGTCTGGCACTTGATCCTGATTCAATTTTTCGAATGTCTCATTATTTACGTTCGCATCTACAAGATTGTAACCAAGAACCGAATCGCCCACTTTCAATAAATGACCCAAATGCGACTTGGTATGTATCGTATTTTCGTTAATTCCCAACTCCGAAGCCCGAACGACCCAAACGTCGCATAACACATGTCTAAAGGAAACAGAACCTTGTCCCGGAAAATGTTTACGATCTTTTTCCTTCACTATCTCTATGTCCATAACAATGTATTCCACCAACTGTTTTGGATTACATATTGCTTCGAATGGTGCGCGGAAATAAACCTGAGACGAGATCTCAGCAACTGCAAGAAAACAATTCAACAATAAATGTGTCAGCAAAAGAAATGTACGAAATACTTACGCTGCGCCGTCGTAGGGTCAATTAAATGAATGCTATTTGCAACCTTGTGTATCAAACAGATAGCTGATATATTACCAAATTGCTGGCGTAGTTTTTTGGTCAAACATACAGCACTGTCCTTCGATATGGGTGCAATTTCCACGGAATATGTATATTTGTAGTTGAACGAATTGCTGTGTATGTCATGGGAAATTAGACGCTTTGAATTCGTGCAACGCACTGGTACCATATTCTGTAGAAAGTCAACCATTTTCCTAGCATGATTCTCGGTGGCATAGTAAAAGTCTAGCCCACCGTGTATGGGCTTGATGCCAAGTGTGTTTTCATGCGCCTTATGTTTTAGAATCAATTGTTCAAGGTAATAAAATGTTTTTTTGTTTTCCGCCCGCTGTCTAACTTGTACCAAACAACGCCAAAAGTCCTTGGCTTCTGTGCGATGGCAATCGTTGCACATTTGATTGGTGATAGTGAATTCAACAAGGAAGACTTGCTGCAGCACAGTACCATCCAAAATCTCTCCGTGAACTGTGAGTTGAACTTTCAATCTTTTTGAGTGCGGTTCTGTCCATATGAACTTCGCGTCGATTAACTTCACATCCTTGAGACCTTTCAGTCTTTTTAAACAAAGTGCCAGTAGTTCGCGGGACTCTAATGCACATTGAACCCATTCACTGGGTGGCTGCAAATAACGTTCGCAATTCCTACAGAAGTATAGAACGGCTTGCTTCGGAATACCCTCTGTGATATCAACATGATTTCTTAAGCAAGTGACACACATATGCGATGGATTCGGCGTTATGGGTACTCCGCATATGCAACAAAGACTAGATGCAATTAAAATTATAAGTTAAATCCAACCCAGTTGATTTGTTTCGCAATTGCGTATACTCACATGGTTCCAATTGAATTTTGTTCTCCATCAGGAGCCTTAAAGTCAACGTATTCCATATCGTAGGATCCGATTTCACAAAAAACAAGACACGTGCGAAACAAATGACTCCAGATACAAATCAGAAATGTCAGCTAATGACAAGCAACTAAACGTCAAATTAATTAAAATGTGCGGCGTTCAGGCATGTACCCCTAAGGCATATGTAATAATTCAGACAGTCAGCCATTAAAAAAAGTTTAAAAAAATAGACTATTGGCTAAATTTTAATTATTCCAAGGAAACAAATAAGAAACGAACCTGGCGGTAGTAAAATTTTACTAAAAAATGAAAAAAGGATTACTTACTTACTTACTTAACGGGCGCTACAGTTCGGGGTGAACCTGGGCCTCAACCAACATGCCTCTCCACCTAGCACGATCTTTCGCTAGTCTTTTCCAATGCCGCACGCCCAGTTGGTTGAGGTCCCCTTCCACCTGTGCGCGCCACCTTAGGTGCGGCCGTCCTCTATTTCTTCGTCCCTCGGGGTTGGATTCAAAGACTCTACGGGCTGGAGCTGTGGTGTCCATTCGCTCTACATGGCCTAGCCATCTTAGGCGTTGGATCCGTAGACGCCTGACCAGACTCATGTCGCTGTACAACCCGTACAGTTCGTGATTGAATCTTCTCCTCCAACCCTCCTCTGTGTTTATGGGACCGAAAATCGAACGCAGAATCTTTCTCTCGAAACGACCAAGGATTTCCTCATCCGCTTTAGATAGAGTCCATGTTTCTGCGCCGTATAACAGGATTGGTCGTACGAGAGAGGGCTCTACTTCTCAGTTGCCTCTTGAGCCCAAAGAAGCAGCGGTTGGCAAGAGTAATTCTGCGCTTGATTTCGAAACTGGTGTCGTTGTTCCAAGTCACCGCGGAGCCGAGGTATATGAAATCCTTAACTACCTCGAACTTATATCTGCCAATATGCACGTTCTGTCCAAGACGTCGGTGGTAAATGTCCTTTTTCGATGACAGCAGATATTTAGTCTTGCCCTCATTAACTGCCAAACCAATTTTTGCCGCCTCCATCTCAATACTCGCAAACGCCTCACTGACATCTCGCTGCGATCTACCTATTATGTCAATGTCGTCGGCGTATGCAAGGAGTTGCGAGGATTTGAAGTAGATTGTGCCTCTTGTATTGGCCTGTGATTTTTGCACAAAAAAGGATTATGATATAATAAATAAACAACGATCCATTGATAGCGAAAAAGGTGACAGTGGTTGAAAGAAAGGAGTTTCTAAAAGACTAAACATAATAGACTTAAGCAAGCTTACGCCAGCTTACCAAAATGTCTTATTACATGCAAAGCATATCCCATGTCCATAATAGGAATAAGCGCGGCTTCGTTAAATGTTCGTTAACTTAAGCGAGCTTACGGAACGTCTCAATGAAAGAAGATGTTCCACGCAGAATTTTGACAGCTGACAGTGAAAGAAACCAAAAGTACAATCAAGAAAAATAATAACAAATTTAAATATGGCGGAATACATTTTATTCATTTATTTTTATTCTTCTCACTTTAAACAAAACGACTGTAACCACACCGAAAATAATCAAACCGAATGAAAATAATTTGACAGTTCCTTCGCTTAAGTTCATTATGGGTAACTTGACTTTTCGTTGAAACTTAAGTGGGCTTAGCCCTTAAGGGTTGACCATAATAGACTTACGCGAACTTAAGCTTATGTCAGAATCGAACGAAAATCTCACTTTAAGTTTCAACGAAAAGTCAAGTTACCCATAATGAACTTAAGCGAAGGAACTGTCAAATCGTTATTATTCGGTCTGTTTATTTTAGATGTGGCTATAACCATTTTGTTTAAAGTGAGTAAAATGGAAATAAATTAATAATGGAAAATGGATTAAAACAATTAAGAACCTAAAAGCGTTTCCTTACTGTACCTTTGGTTTCTTTCACTACCAGTTGTCAAAATTCCGTACGGAATGTCTTCTTTAATTAATACCTTCCGTAAGCTCGTTTAAGTTAACGAACATTTAACGAAACCGCACATATTCCCATTATGGGCATGTCATACGCTTTACATGTAATAAGACATTTCCGTAAACTGGCGTACGCTCGCTTAAGTCTATTATGGTTAGCCCTTTAGTGTGCTGGACTCTGACGCACGATATGTGAGTTCGGATCCCGATAACACCAACGCTATCGAATGCTTATTTCGCGGCGTCCCTCGTCGGCGGGGTACTGGCAAGACCCTCCGTAGTATAACTTGCCTGGAAAAAGCTTCTCGACTCACGCCGTTCGGAATCGGCATTAAACTGTAGGTTCCTTTCACCTGTGGGAAAAATAAATCACACACACCCCATGTGATTGAAGAGAAGCTTAGATCTGGTCCTTTATGGGCAGTAACGCCACCAAAAAAAAAAAAAAAAAGGATAGTTGAAAATGGAGCTGGAACAGGATGAACAGTTTACCCTCCTCTCACAGCAAATATTGCTCATAGAGGAGCATCTGTTGATCTTAAGTGGTTATCCCATATGAGTGTAATATTAGCATATCGACGGGAGGAGCAGGGATAATGATTGTTTATAGGGATTGTTTATCCCTGGGGAGGAGCAAGTTGACTTAGACCACCTTGGTCGGCGTTTCTGGTCGTCATCGATTCCAGTATCACCATGCAATTGATTAAATTATTATAATGTGAACTTCAAATTGTAAATGTGAAGCTCCAATATGTGAATGTATGAACTGTCAGCGCGTCAAAAAGTGAAGAGTATCTCTACTCGGCGCGTCGAAGCGCGTGCGTGCGTCAGCTATGTGCCCTTTCCGATAAAGAACGTGTGTATTCTACATGGCTGTCAAAGCAGGCACGCACGGACGCGTTCTATGTGGCCCTTATGTTCATATCACAACACTGCGTTAGCGCTAGCTTCGAGTGACGTTTAATATTCAACACAGGCAATTTAATGGGGCACTCTACAATACTGCGTTTGCGTTGGCGAGCTTACGTTTGTTGAAAAATGAGAGGAAATAAGAAAAAATGAGAGGAAATAAGAAAAAATGAGAGGAAATAAGAATAAATGAGAGGAAATAAGAAAAAATGAGAGGAAATAAGAAAAAATGAGAGCGAGAGAAAACGTAACCAAAGCAGACAAAAGTCAAACACGTCGAAAATTTCTGTGCGTTTGAACAACTGTTGCTGTGTATTGATGTGTATGCTGTATCGGTGTATTTTGTGGTTTGTGTTGTGTGTGTTTACTTTGACATGGAGCAGCCGATAAAATTGAATTGTCATTTTCAAAGCATGCGTCGAAGCATTTCCTCGTAACACGAAATGAAGCACGCACCAACGCAGTATTGTGATATGGGCATTAAGACGCACAGCATAGTAGTTCTACGGATCAGAGATATAGCTTTTCTGCGAATGACGGGCTACAAAGCCATCAGCCTGGTATTCCACGAATATCTCTGACGCACTGCAGAAGCGAGGCAGTCGGTTAACGTGTGTGGGAAAGGAATGCATTTACATATATTGAAAACTCCGTCTTCGATTACCCTCACGACCGCATTTTGTTGCAATCATCTTATTAATTTGTGTTTACTATTTTAGTGTTTGTCGATCAGCTGAACGTAGTAGGTATTGTGTTAGTGTCAAATCAGTCACAGTTCATCGATCGCCACTATCATAGGTAAGCATTTTATCTTATTTTATCGGATAGAAACGAAAACAATATTTTCTGTAGTTTGCTCCACAGAAGTTTCGGCTCACGCATTGTTATTTTCGCGCCACACCACGCCGCTTACGTTCACGTCTACGTAGGACACTGTACATGAGTCAATTGCAGAGTAAGAAGATTAGAAAAAAAGTTTACGATGGACCAAATTACACGTAATTTTCGAGGACATTTATTTATATGCAACTGTGGTCTCCCAGTGTCCCAATGGTGGGAGACTGGGATACCGCAGGTTAAGGATAACATTTTGACCTTTTGTTTTATAGGTTGAAATGAGAGCGCCAAGAAAAAAACTATCAGGGGCGGAATATAGGAAAATGGCCAAAGATAAGGTGGTCCTTCAGTGAATACAATATGCGGATAAGATGAAAAAATGGCTCAGCGGAGGAGGTGGCCCATCAGTATCTGCCGTAGCCTCCGAATTAGAGGATATTTCTTGCACTTTGCACGAGCAGGTGTATCGACATTTATCATCTACATCGTCCAGACAGATCATGAATACTGATTTGAGAGTTCAATATTCATCATCGTTCTGCGAAAAGCAAGTTGAACGAATAAACCTTGAATACGAAGAATCTGAATCGGATCACTCGAATTCGATTTGACAGACCCAGGCTATTGGCCAGACATGGAAAATACAACCGATCAGCAACGATCTTTTTTAGGGTTCCGTACCCAAAGGTAAAACGGAACCCTATTACTAAGACTTCGCTGTCCGTCCGTCCGTCTGTCACCAGGCTGTAACTCATAAACCGTGATAGTTAGACAGTTGAAATTTTCACAGATGATGTATTTCTGCTGCCGCTACCACGACAAATAAAAACAGAACAAAATGAATATTTAAGGGAGGCTCCCATACAACAGACATGATTTTCATCCAAAAAATCCTGCCTGCAACCAAGATCTGTCATTTGATGAGGTAACACACATAGTCTCTTTCATATTTATATATACAGATGGTACGGAACCCTTCGTGCGCGAGTCCGACTCGCTCTCCCTACTACGTCCGCAAGCTGCGAGAGCGAAGTTTTAATAAACTTAAACTTATTAAAAATTATCTGCGATCGTCGATGAGCCAGGAACGTTTATCGAGTCTTGCAATATTAGCAATAGAAAATCGAACCGCTCATGAGATTAATTAGGAAAAGGTTATAGATTTGTTTGAACAAAAGGCTCGAAGAGTAAACCTGTAAATACTCGTATATAAAAAGTCTATAATTGTTTTTACACTGACGTTTTATTTCAGACCCTATCCTGTCCTATCCTTATTATTGTAAAATAAAGGGTCCGCCATATAACGTTTTTTTTTTTCACGTAGTGCTTATTTCGTGAATGGTAACACTTAGCTCATGTCTGATTTGACAGATAATTAGTTTTATCCTTCCCAGGGATAAAGAATGAGATACCAATCTTTTGGCTTTGACAGCCATTTTGACAACTAGCCCCTACAAACGCGTTGCGGTTTGACGGCGTCTTGACTATGTCATTCGACGTCTTGACTCTTAAGTCAAAAGCGTTGTTCTTAAAGCGGCCTCTAGACGCTCAATATTATTGTGCAAAATATTGCACAATTTTATTGGCTTGCAGCCCCAGACGGTTCAATATTTTTCCCAATAATTTAGTTGACCGCTCATATTTGTATTAAAAGTCAAAATCGTTTTGATTTTCCGCAATATATCGCACAATCTTGCAATATTATCTACAGACGAACAATAATATTGTGCAATATCAAATATTGCACAATATTATTAGGCGTCTAGGGGCCGCTTTAATTACAAAAGCAACAACCAACCCCTGCGGGGATCAACGGGCAGACGTACGAAAGTTTGGTATCTCATTCTTTATCCCTGATCCTTCCGCTGAACGAATATGGTTGTGTATACGCTTGAACAACGCTGGGAAATATTGCGACATTACTTTGAAAATCATGGTAATGTTGCAGATTGTGTGCGAAAATTGCGTACGGATCTTGGAAGAAGAGAAGCACCGTCAGCCCCGTATGTTCGTTATCTTGTGAAAAAAGTGAAAGAAACTGGCATCCTCATCGATAAACCAAAGCGTGAAAAGCCAAAAACAGTGCGTACACCCGAGAATATTGCTGCTGCGGCAGAAAGTGTGCGTGAAGCGCCATCAACATCAATTCACCGTCGTTCTCAACAATTGAACATTTCGGAGACATCATTGAGACGAATTTTGCATAAAGACCTTGGTACGACGCCATACAAAGTCCAATTGGTTCAGGAGTTGAAGCCAACTGACCATCCAATGCGTTTTCGCTTCTCTAAGTGGGCCTGCGATCGACTTACACAAGATGCCAATTTGGCAAAAAAATCATCTTTTCAGATGAAGCTCATTTTGATCTTGGCGGGCATACATTGAAAAGCCAGTGCACCCAAAACGAGCCACTGTTTGGTGCGGAGTCATAATTGGGCCATTTTTCTTCGAAAATGAGCAAGGAGTGGCCGTTACAGTCAATGGCGATCATTATCGGGCCATGTTGAACGAATTTTTGTTCACAAAAATTGAAGAGCAGGATATTGGCAACATTTGGTTTCAACAGGACGGTGTTACGTGCCACACAGCCGAAGCTACACTCGATGTTTTGCGCCCTGTTTTTGAAGATCGCATTATCAGCCGCAGAGCTGATATCGTTTGGCCACCTCGGAGCTGCGATTTGACACCGTTGGACTATTATTTGTGGGGTGCCGTCAAAGATAAGTGTTACGCCGACAAGCCAGGGACAATTGACGCTTTAAAGGACAATATTCGTGAAGCCATTGGTGAAATACAGCTGCACACAATCGACAATGTGCTTAAAAATTGGACCGATCGTGTAGGCCACTGCATGGCCAGCCGAGGCAGCCATTTGAATGAAATTATTTTCCATTATTAACCGGAAGGATTGTACTTTCAAATAAAAAAAGGAATTTGAGAAAATATTCAGTAATTTTTTTTTTTAAAGCATTTTCAAAAAAAAAAAGTTATTTGGCGGACCCTTTATTTGTCCGAAACGTCCATGTATTTTTGAAAAACTGTAGGCTTAACAGAGGAAGAACAGCTCCTAGCCGGTCGTTTTGGCGTTCTTTGGGCTAAGCCTATGTCCATTAGTGGATGTCTTATACCTCAAATGATAATAGGGTTAAAATATTGACAGGCGGGGGCGGAATTTTTCAGTTTTTGCCCCGCCTCGAAAAAGTCCAGGATCCGACGCTGCATTTTTGTAACATTTGACATCGAAAACATTTATTTTTCATATCATATATACCATGTCACAAAAGTCTACATACCACCCACTCCAATTAATCATATTTTTTTATTTAAACACAAGAAAGAAAGAAAATTTGTTTAAAAAATAGTTCACTTATTCTATGTTATATAACTCCAATAAGACAATCTTAGTCCCGTTTACAAGGAGAAGGTTGCAGTCTTGCTCCGTCTTTTTAAATGGTACAAACATAGGATTTTCAGAAGAAGTTAAATATCTAGGTATTGACCTTGATCGCACACTTAACTGGAACTCCAACATTACAAACGAACTTACAAAGGCGACTAAGGCCTTGTGGGCCTGTCGAAGCACTTTCGGTAAGACCCGGGGATTGAAACTTAGGGTCATCCACTATATACCGCGATAGTAAGACGTATCATCGCCTATGCGTTCACGGTATGCTGGACCAAAGTTGAGCAAAAAATGATAATCGTTAGGCTTCAACGCCTCCAGAGACTAGCGTGTCCCGGCATTACAGACGCTATGTCAACCCGCCCTACGGCAGCTCCAGAAGCACTGATTGGATTTACTCCACGTCACCTTTTTGTTAAAAAGGTTTCATTATGTAGCGCAATCAGAATTCTTCGCTCGGGAATAGGCATACCATGTAAGCCTATGGGTCAAATGTCCATCCTGCAACATGTTTCTGAGATGGATATGATTACTATTGTCTCGGACGCATTACCAATCTTTTTGAAGGTCCTAGGGACGAGTCCTAGTATCTTCCAGGAGGAATTATATGCCATCCTAACAAGCGTCATGGCTAGGTCATGTTGAGCGCATGGAAAACACAGCTCCGGCCCGGAACGTCTATGAATCTAACCCCGAGGGTCGACGCGGTCGAGGACGGCCAAATTTAAGGTGGCGCAACCAATTGGAAGAGGACCTTAACCAACTAGGCGTGCGGCACTGGAGACTGCTGGCGAAAGACCGTGCCAGTTGGAGAGGATTTTTGAAAACAAGCCCAGGTTCCCCATTAAGTGTAGCGCCAAAAGAAGAAGAAGAAAAACATGCGTCAATCTATACTTAGAGACTGGCATAAAAGGAGTAACCATCAATATACTCTCTGATAGCCAAGCAGCGCTTAAAGCGCTGAGCTCGTATAGCACAAACTCAAAATCCGTTAAGGAATGCCAGGATGCCTTACAAGACCTTGCCATAAGAAACAAACTCATACTCTAGTGGGTGCCCGGGCAGGACGGTATAAGGGCAATAAAATTGCCGATCAATTAGCCAGGAAAGGTTCCAGCAAAAGGTACATAGGTGCCGAACCTTTCTGCGGCATTCCCAAGTCTAAGATTAACTTATTCTTAGACAAGTGGGGAAAATCGCAACACCTGTCCTTTTGGAACAGCGTTCCAGGACTTTGCCAATCGAAACGATTTATACGGCCTCTGAACAAACGCTCTATTAATATACCCAAACTTAATAGAGTAGATATCAGAAGGCTAGTTAGCTACCTTACGGAACACTGTGGTCTGAGATATCATCTCAATAAAATTAACCTTCCGTCTGAAACTGAGTCGACTTTGTATTGAGGACGATGAGACTGCAGGGCACAGTCTGTGTGAGTGTGCTGCTCCTTGCCACCTCAGGAAGCGTATCCTTCTCAGTGAAATGATGACTCCTGAGGGGATCATTTCAGCTCCTATAGAGGGCCATTATGAACTTAATTAAGGAAGTGCAGAAGCTCCTCGTCTAATCGGCTGGTAGGCACAATAGATATATAAAGGTGGCAGTGCCTCGTTCTATCTGTTAGCACTAGTCCCTAATAAAAAAAAAAAAAGGTAATAAAAACAAGAAAAAAATAGCATATGGACATAAAGTTATGCAAAATTGGAGCAATGAAATGGAAAGTTATAATAATCTGTTTTTTGTATTCACAAAAGTCTACGTACGATGCGTATAAAAGCTAGAATTGTAATTGTAAGTAACGTGTGGGGCTATCACTTGCCTTGATTACCTCTTCTGATCGTTAGGGCATAGAAAGGGCCAGTTTTTGGGTCCGTCCGTTCTCACAGTTTTTTATTTAGATGAGCCCATAAATGCTCAATTGCATTAAGGTCGGGGGCTTATGAAGATTGTTCAAGCTTGGATCGAACGTTGTAAAGCAGTCACTCTTTGATGAGAAGCGCAGTATGCTTTGGATCGTTCTCTTGCATGAACACGAAATTTACTTAAGGTTTAATTTTTGAGCGCTCCTGAGAAGATTTGTTTTTAAAATGTCTAAATATTTATGCCGATCCATTAACCTGTCAATTACGTGCAGCTCCCCAACTCCATTCGCCGCAATGGATCCCCACACCATAACAGATCCCCCTCCGTAGTGCAGTAATCTAATGATTTTAATTACCTAAAATCTAGATTACTTGTCTTAAGTGAACATTCTATGCTAAGCAATCAACTTATCTATGTCTATGTCTATCGACTGTTAGTGTCTGTGATAATATGGAAGATCCTGGGGTATCGCAATTATTCTTCTTCTTTCGTGGCATTACAGCCCATGAAGGACCAAAAGTCAAGCTTCTCTTCAATCACCCATGTTATGTGTGATTTATTTTTCACACAGGTGAAAGTGAGCTACAGCTTAGTGCCGATTCCGAACGGCGTGAGTCGGGAAACTTTTTCGAGGGGTTTTGCCAGTACCCCGCCGAGGAGGGAAGCTGCGAAATAAACATTAGATGGAGTTGGCGTTATCGGGGTCCGAACTCACTCATCGCGCGTCAGAGCCCAACGCACTAACTACTGTGCCACGGCGTCCTCAAATCGCAATTATTACAAAGACGGTACTTCAAAAAGTTATCCGATTCCAGCTATGTAAACATGTATCGGGTTTTCCAATAAGGACTGGACAACTTTTTTTTTTAAATAAAATTTTTATAATTTGCAGACTTTGCTAGTTCGTGTACTTTACGGTGATGAAAATGTTGAGTTTACTGAATAAATTGACAACAGCGGTTCTATGATTAGTGAACGGGTGCGTTCACAAATTGATTTCAAAGTTGTCAATTCCCTATTGGAAAACCCTATACATACATAACTGTTAATGTTAAATTTTCAGCTTTATCTGAGGAGCTGTCAAAAATGGATCGAGTGTGCTCAAACCAACTATAGACGAGTCGGTTTTAGAAGTGGTTTTTCGCGTCCGATCCCTGCTCACATTATTTTAGACCGACCCCAATTCATTGCAATGGTGGATGGCATTAATTACCTTTTTTCTCAAGCACTACAATTTTCGCGCTATATCTGCATTGGAGTGTCCTTCATTCTTATAGGCAAAAACACGTCGGAAGAAGTCCCATACTGTTGTTGATGTACTTAATTCATCATTATTGTATCCATAATTAACTCTATGACAAAGTACATAGAATAAAAAACGATTTCTAAGAACTCTCGCAGGAGCATAAGATCCAATTAATGATAATAGGGAAAGGCAATCGATGTGACCATTTATCAAATCACGAATAAACCTAATTCAAAAATATTGCCTCCGTCTGAAAAGAAGTAAGATACCTACCGAATAATTTGCACCTCGTCACGTGGAAAGGTATTTCAATATTCCATCGCAGTCTACGAATGGCTACTTTAGTTAGATGCTTTTGGATCTTCTCAACTCTAATGGAATGAACTTCATAAAATGGATCCTATATTATACTGCAATATTCGAGATGAGATCTGACAACTGCAACAAAAAGACGTTTAAGAGTACATATAGGCCACATCGAGCGCATGGACATCAACGCTCCAGTTAAGAGGGTCCTCGACTCCGAGCCTCCTGGTTCGAGAAGAAGAGGAAGACCGAACCTCCGGTATAAAGACCAAGTAATCGCGGATGTAAGACATCTTGGTCTTGACAACTGGAAACAGCGTGCCCGGGACCGTCAAGGATGGAAGGCAGCTATAGCTCAGGCTCAGATCCTCCATGGATCGCTGACCTGATAAGTAAGTAAGTAAGTAAGTAAATTTTTGAGCGCTCCTGAGAAGATTTGTTTTTAAAATGACTAAATATTTATGCCGATCCATTAACCTGTCAATGACATGCAGCTCCCCAACTCCATTCGCCGCAATGGATCCCCACACCATAACAGATCCCCCTCCGTAGTGCAGTAATCTGATGATTTTAATTACCTAAAATCTAAATTACTGGTCTTAAGTGAACATTCTATGCTAAGCAATCAATTTATCTATGTCTATGTCTATCGGTCTGTTAGTGTCTGTGATAAGATGGAAGATCCTGGGGTATTGCAATTATTCTTCTTCTTTCGTGGCATTACTGCCCATGATGGACCAAAGTCAAGCTTCTCTTCAATCACCCATGTTATGTGTGATTTATTTTTCACACAGGTGAAAGGGAGCTACAGCTTAGTGCCGATTCCGAACGGCGTGAGTCGGGAAACTTTTTCGAGGGGTTTTGCCAGTACCCCGCCGAGGAGGGAAGCTGCGAAATAAACATTTGATGGAGTTGGCGTTATCGGGGTTCGAACTCACTCATCGCGCTTCAGAGTCCAACGCACTAACTACTGTGCCACGGCGCCCTCAAATCGCAATTATTACAAAGACGGTACTTCAAAAAGTTATCCGATTCCAGCTACGTAAACATGTATTGGGTTTTCCAATAAGGGCTTGACAACTTTTTTTTTTTTTAAATAAAATTTTTATAATTTGCAGACTTTGCTAGTTCGTGTATCTACTTTACGGTGATGAAAATGTTGAGTTTACTGAATAAATTGACAATGGCAGTTATATGATTAGTGAACGGGTGCGTTCACAAATTGAATTCAAAGTTGTCAATTCCCTATTCAAAAACCCTATACATACATAGCTGTTGTTGTTAAATTTTCAGCTTTATCTGAGAAGCTGTCAAAAATGGATCGAGTGTGCTCAAACCAATTACAGACGAGTCGGTTTTAGAAGTGGTTTTTCGCGTCCGATCCCTGCTCACATTATTTTAGACCGACCCCATTTCATTGCAATGGTGGATAGCCTTAATTACCTCTTTTCTCGACCACTACAATTTTCGCGCTATATATTCATTGGAGTGTCCTTCATTCTTAAGGCAAGAACACATCGGATGAAGTCCCATACATACTGTTGTTGATGTACTTAATTCATTAAACATTCTGCAAATGTCTTGCAAGAAAGATTTATTCATTATTACTTACCTTGATAATATCGGGAATAAGAGGAATAAGAGTAAAGATTGGCAAATTATTTGAAATTACAAAAGGTGTGCTTATTAAAGCCGCTAACTTTTACAAAATGGCATTTAATTTTTAAAACCAGGGATGATTTAAACTACAACATTTACCGTTAACTTACAGGGAAGATACACATTGTAAAACCTAAAACTATGTTATGCACCTCCTCACGTGGGAAGGTATTTCAATATTCCATCGCAGTCTACGAACGGTTACTCTAGTTAGACGCTTTTGGATCTTCTCAACTCTAATGGAATGAACTTCATAAAATGGATCCTATATTATACTGCAATATTCGAGATGAGATCTGACAACTGCAACAAAAAGACGTTTAAGAGTACATATAAGAATCTTGGAAGTCTTTCGAATTCCACAGTATGAAACCAGACGTCTTATTACATTTGGCAACCAAAAACGCAATGTTCTTGCAAAAGCTTAGTTTAGCGTTAAAAATAACTCCCAGGTCTTTTTTGGAGGAAATAGTGGAGTATTATGAATTCCGTACGTAAATGGAATTGACGAGATGCTACGATAAAAAGAAAGGCTTTGACATTTAGAGACATTGAGATGAAGGTCATTGTTCTGAAACTATATGGAAAATAGTTCAAGATCCTCTTGTAGTCGTGCTACTTAAAAACAACTCAGGAATGTCATTAATAAATAAAAGGAAAAGCAGAGGGCCCAGATGACTACTTTGAGGTACTTCAGAGGTAACATAAAGTGGTGATGAGAGCGTATCATTTATGCGAACATACTGAATACGATCCGTTAAGAAGGAATAAATCCATTTAAGCAAATTGGTGTGAAGTCCTAAGTTAGTCGGTTTTGAGGTTAATTTACTGTGATTAACGCTTTCGTAAAGTTTTTATAAATAACAGGACATTGTAAGCCATTCTCCAGGTGATTCAGGGCAGTATTACAAAAAATCGAAAGATTAGTAGTAGTCAATCTGCCTGCAACAAAGCCGTGCTGAAACGAAGAGATAAAGCTCTTTAAGAAAGCTGTAAGCTTGTCTTATCCTATTTTTTCACACAGTTTAGGAATAGTTAAAATTTTCCAGATTTGTATATGTGCGTTAAAAACAAACTTTTCAAATCTTTCAAAAAATTACCGAACTGGAGAGACAAGTTAAAAATTAAACACAGAGGTAGAGAAAACGCGGAGGAGCAATTTTGAATTAAAATTGGCGGGATGCCATCTATCCCAGGATTTTTATCTAGATTTAACAAGGAACCTTTTGAACTCTAAGTTGCCTAAATTTAAGAAATGGCGGGACATTGAGTTATTACTTAAGACTACCGGTGTGGTAGTAACACAAGAATAAACAGACTGAAAGTGTGTAGTAAACATATTACAAATGGTTGCAAGATCAGATGAGGATAAAGTATTAAATCGATACAGTTAGGAATACCGTTCGATTTCCTTTGCTATTAATAAAGCTCCAAAAGCTTTACTGTTGGTCTTTACTGTTGGTTTCGACATGAAGAACATACTGTCTGTATATAAACTTATTTAAAATATCAAATTGTTTTTGAAGCATCCGATAAGCCTTCATAAGTTCCCGGTCATTATTTCTATTACGGAACCACTTATAGGCCTTATTCCTCCTATTATTTAAATTTATCATTCCATTATTAAAACAAATAGGTTTCTTACACTTGACAGACTTCACTTTAGGTGTAAACAAATCGATAGCCATTTTTAACAGACAGTTGGACAGTTATTTAACAACAACAACTTAACAATTTGTTAAGATTAGATCCGTCCTCTCCAAAGAAATACGAAATTATTCTGGCGTTCCTCAAGGCAGGCATATCGGTCCGCTCCTTTTCCTCCTTTTTTTAAATGACTTTCCGTCGTTTATAAAATCATCTAATTGTCTTCTATTCGCTGATGACTTAAAAATGTTTAGATCTGTAAGCTCGATTTCTGATGCAATTGAACTTCAAAATGATCTTAATTCTGTCAATAACTGGTGCATTTTGAACGGATTGCTTCTAAATATTCAAAAGTGCTCTGTTATAACTTTTAATAGAAAAATATCATCAATCATGATTGATTATAATATTCAAAACGTAGCATTGAAAAGAGTAACTATCCAGAAGGACTTAGGAATAATTTTTGATCTTAAATTGAGCTTCACTAATCATATTGATTATATAATTATATAATTTATAATAGACTCTTGAAATGGTTATCAATCAACAATATATTAAGTGAATACCAAGCGGGGTTCAGGAAGCAATACTCAACTCTGGATCATATCTTCACCCTCACCAACATTGCAGAAAATTTTAAACAGAACCGCAAAAAGCTATATTTTTTCTTTGTGGATTTCCGCGCGGCATTTGATTCCATTGCGCGCGAAGCACTCTTTTATAAGTTGTACAAGATTGGTTTGTCAAGCAAGGTAATACACGTGCTAGAGGCGATGTATGAAAACAATGTCGCGTACGTATGGAATGGAGAGTCTGTATCAGAAGAATTTGGAATGCAAATGGGTGTTAAGCAAGGTTGCATCTTAAGCACGCTGCTCTTCGTCTTATTCATAAATGATATAGTAGAAGAAGTAGGGGGAGGGTTTGAGTTTGCCGGGATGCGGATACCAGCGTTAAAATTTGCGGACGACATAGTGTTTCTGTCGGAGTCAGTTGAAGAGATGCAGGGTATTTTAAATCGACTTGAAAGCTACTGTAAACAGTGGAATTTAACCGTTAATCTAACGAAATCCAAGATGATGATTTTTAGAAAGGGGGTGGAAGATACTGTCGCGACAAAAATTGGTCTTATCACGGGGAAAGCGTGGCCATAGTAAAAGAGTACAAGTATTTAGGCATGGTAATTACATCTAACCTTAGTATGAAAAAACACTTAGAGTGTAAACTAGCTGCAGCCAAAAGAGCTATTCCCTCAGTTTGGGGACGATGCATCGACAATAAGTTTATCGAACACACGTCAAAATATAAACTTTTTCGCACAACAGCGGCCTCTATATTGCTGTACGGAGTCCAGATCTGGGGTTATTGCTCTTTTGGGGAAGTAGAACAATTCCTAAGATACTTTTTGAAGCGAATCTTTCGACTTCCATCATCTACGCCGAACTATATGCTGCACTTAGAAACTGGAGTCCCTCCGTTTTTTTTGCAGACCTTAAGGTTGCACGCAGATTATATAATGAAAGTACTAGATATGGATGAAGGAAGACTGCCAAGGGTTGTCCTGAAGCATATTATCGCGACAAGAGGGCACTTGGTTCAAAAGTGGGAGGAGCTGGCGGCAAAATATGACGTGAGCATAAATATTGGAGGCGATATGGAATCCACACATATAAAAACGATCTTTAACAGCATCCTGAAAAAAGCGGGCAACGCCAGCTGAAGCATATTCATCGGTACATAGGCTGGTTTATAGTAGGCTGAACTTCAACTGCAATGGTAATGCGTCGTCGTACTTTTTAAATCGCTATTCTTTGCATATGATAAGCTCAATATTCAAATTGAGAGGAGAGCTAATAAATCTTAATTTCATTCCGCATCGACCTGACCTCCCAATTTTACGTAACCTGTGTAACCTTAAGGAAAGAGAGGATGTATACCATTTCGTCGGAAGATGTCCAATTTTAAAAGAATTCCGTATGAGATACTTCGGAGCGATATCGTTGGACTTCAACGAGGTTATTAACGTATTAAACGGTAATTGTGGGTGGAAAGCTGTTTACAACTATGCCACAGCTGTAAGTAGCTATAGAATCCGTATTGTGGAAGGCGATTTTTGATCACACTTTGTACATAGGTGCGATATTGAAGTCATTATTTACTTTGCACAGTACTTTAGCCTTATCGAGCATCTGGTAGACGGCCTTAAGCCAAACCAAAAAATTACTAAGTGTATTATGTTACGAACAAAAAAATTATGTAAATATTTGAAGCTAAAAATAAAAATACCACTACTACTACTACTATTGATTATATAATTACTAAAACTAATTGTATGCTTGGATTTGTATTTCGTAATTCTAAAGACTTTAATGATGCTTACACCCTTAAGAGTTTATTTAATTCAATAATCCGCTCCATATTGGAATACTCTTGCATAGTTTGGCACGCTTACTATCGTAACGCTGAATTAAGGATTGAGAAAATTCGAAAACGGTATACGAAATTTGCTCTTCGGATAATTTATTGGAATAACCAAATGCCTTCTTATGAAATCAGATGCGCACTTTTAAGTTTTAGGCCGTTTGCTCGAACGGCGTTGATCGAGAACCTTTTTCATGGCAAGTAGGTATACTACGGGGGTTTTTGCCAGTACCCCACCGAGGAGGGACACCGCGAAACAAACATTCGATGGCGATGGTGTTATCGGGATCCGAACTCGCTCATCGTGCGGCAGAGTCCAACATAAATACAACCTATACAAAATCTAATTTACAGCTGTGGCCAACTAATTAGAAACACACAGACAGAAAAAAAACATCCAGAGAAATTAGTCGTGAGTTTAGGAAACACTCCAAAAAAAAAAAAAAAAAAACTAAGTTCAAGAGCAGTGCGAAGAAGATTGCAGGATAGTGGCTTATCAGCCAGAAGACCGAGAAAAAATTGGTTTAAATCTTGCCAAAGGCTACCGGAGTTAGACGGACCCAATTGCTAAATTTATTATTATCGTCAGCGACTTTTCTTCTTTATTTCCAAAGAGAATAAATTTATTATCGAAATTGTTTTCAAAAACAGTCAAAAAAATTTGAGCCTAAATATATAGATACTTAATACTTTTCGAAAAGTAGCCCTTCTAGGGATGGTAACTTTTATCTGGTCACAACCGGAGTTCAAACAGATAATTAGAAAAAAAAAGTTTAAAGAATGTAGTATACATTTTAGCTGGACAACTAATTAGAAACAAAAGAAAAAGAGGCTCTAAGTTAGTAGTTAGTTAGTTAGTTAGTTAGTTAGTCAGCTGGGATGCATTTACATATTATCAATATTTTGTGGCAAAGCCTTTTCGTTTGATGACGCCTATGTATCTTCGCTGCATAGATTCAATCAACTGCTTACAGCGCTCCACCGGTATAGCTTTCCACGCAGCTTCGATATTACTATTCAAATTGTTTACATTTGTGGAATTTTTCAGCGCAACTGCCTTTTTTAAATCGCCTTATAGGTACTCAATGGGTTTTTTGTTGTTTTTTTTTTTTGTAGAGACTCGCGCAGGTTCAAGAGTTTTTTATATTCTCTTATGATGTGATATACACACAACCTGAACGGAGTGCAGTGGTTTGGGTCGTTGATGTCCGTTCATTACTATCAGGGGTGGTTGTCCTAGATAGGACGAGAGCCGACCAAATTCCGCGTTGGTTATAGTCCGTAGTAATTCGTTCGAGCACTTTAATATTGCGTACGCAATGGATGAATTTTCAGTCGACCATATACTGTGAGTGTTATGCCTGCAGCAGTACGTCTGGTCACTTTCCATTCATCTCTGTGTTGCATACTTTTTGTCCGTATAGGAAATACTTTTTCTTGGCTATGAAACGAATTTGAACTACAGACCTTCTTGTCGGCGGTCAAGACACCACGGTGCACCACGGCCACCCCAAGGTCTGCACTCGATGCCACCCACTCAAAAGCACTGATTCGACTAGTCGTTTCCTTATAGTGCGAGTGAAAATTGAAGTGCTATTTTCCTTAAAAAATTGTCGCTGAATTTTCGCCGGAATAATTATTGGATTACACTTTGCCAGGCGTGCAATTTCTCTGTCGGTCCTCACAGATGTTTTGCGTGCTCGTTTTCTTCGGTTTGAAAAAATGCCTAAAAGCACCACCAACTTTCTTTTCAGAATAATGTAGTTGCATTGCAATCGATCGGTACGGCATTTGAAGCTTCCACAGTTCGACGATAGCCTTCCGAGTCGTCGCACCGCAACTTTTGGCTTTACCCATCATTAGTTGTAAAACTAAGAGCGCCGTGGCGCAGTGGGTAGTGTGTTGGCCTCTGACGCCGAAGACTCGGGATCGAATCCCGACACAGCCATGTCATCGAACGTGTTTTTCACGGTGTTTCTCTTCAGCGGGGTTCTGACAAAACCCCCTGTAGTAAAATTGTCATGAAAAGCTTCTCGAAATTCGCCGTTCGGAACCGGCAATAAAACTGTAGGTCCCTTTCACCTATGTGAAAATGAAATCACACACAACATGGGTGATTGAGAGAAGCTCGGCTCAGGTTCTTCATGGACTGTAACGCCAACATGCATACATACATACAGTTGTAAAACTAAAAAAAAAGTAACTCCTTAATAATCTCAACATCCGCCTAATTACTGCGTTATCAGTAAAATTTAGGATTGACGTTTATTTTTATTAAGCTAATTGCACTTTAATTATGGTTGCGCTTGAAAATCCGCACTTTTTTAAAACCTATTCGTAGTACATGAAAATTAACTACGAATGCGTTATTCCTTGACATGCAACATGTACCCCTCTCGTAGACGGAAACCAAATACTTACTTACTTACTTTGATGGCGCTACAGTTCGGGGTGAACCAGGGCCTCAACCAACAAGCCTCTCCAGCCGGCCCGATCTTCGGCCAGCCGCTTCCAGTGCCGCACGCCCAGTTGGTTGAGGTCCCCTTCCACCTGTGCGCGCCACGGATGCTTCAGAGAATACCTCTTCAAACGCAAACACGAAGTTGCCCCCTACTGCCCACATTGCGAACACGTTCTAGAAAACGTGGAACATGTGTTTTTCCATTGTCCACGATATACGAGTGAGAGGATCGTTCTTCAAGAACAGTTTGGGGAGAGGCTCACTCCTGAGAATATTATAAGCTACATGCTGCAGAACGATGAAAACTGGAACATCGTAAGTAATGTGGCGGTACGCATAATGAGCGACCTTAGGCGCCTAGAGCGTCAACGTAACGCGAATAGCTCAAACACCAGAGCTTCAAATGAGAGTATTGCCTAAAAGGCTAGCCAGCCCCGCGAAGAAGTACCTAACGGCAGTTCCGCGGGGAGAGTGGTTGGAAGTGTGCAAGGTGTGGTTTAGCACGTAGGCGCATTCCTGACTTCTTTAGCCAGGCCTGCGAATCGTGCATGCCTGTAGCCCGGGCTACTGGTATCTATGAAGATTCCACATCCTTTGGCGCAACCAAAACAAAAAAAAAAAAAACCTTAAATGCGGTCGTCCTCTGCTGCGTCGTCCCTCGGGGTTGGAGTAGAAGACTCTTCGGGCCGGGGCGTTGATGTCCATTCGCTCTACATGGCCTAGCCATCTTAGACGTTGGGTCCGAAGACACCTAACCAGGCCGATGGTTCTGTACAGCCCGTACAGTTCTTGGTTGAATCTCCTCCTCCATTCTCCGTTTACACAAACGGGGCCAAAGATTGCACGCAGAATTTTCCCCTCGAAACGTCCAAGAGCCTCTTCATCCGCTTTTGACAACGTCCAAGCCTCAGCGCCATAGAGGAGGACCGGGATGATTAAGGTTTTGTAGAGGGAAACCTTAGTTTTTCGAGAGAGGGCTCTACTACTCAATTGCCACTTGAGTCCGAAGAAGCAGCGATTGGCAAGAGTTATTCTGCATTTTATCTCAGCGCTGGTGTCGTTGCTGCTTGTCACTACCGAGCCAAGGTAGACGAAGTGACTGATTACTTCAAAAATATAGCTGCCGAAGGTGACGTTCTGACCATAACGTCGGTGTTGTGCGTCTTTCTTGGATGACAGCATATATTTGGTCTTGTCCCTATTTACCCTTAGACCCACTTTCGCCGCTTCTGCTTCAATGCTTGTGAACGCCTCATTGACGTCTCGCTTTGTTCGTCCAATAACGTCAATGTCATCTGCGTAGGCAAGCAATTGTGTGGACTTGAAGTAGATCGTACCTCTTGTATTGGCCGCAGAGTCCCGGACGATATTTTCAAGAATAATGTTGAAGAAATCACATGACAGTGCGTCACCCTGTCTAAAATCTTTTTTAACATCAAAGGGGTCGGTTAGTTCACCTCCGACCTTAATGGAGCAGCGAGAGTTCTCTATAGTCATCCTGCATAGTCTGACGAGTTTGGCAGGAATGTTAAAACGTGGCATAGCTCTGTATAGCTCGTCTCTATAAACACTGTCATACGCGGCTTTAAAGTCGACGAAAAGATGGTTCGTGTCGACCTGGAATTCATGGGTCTTCTCCAAGATCTGCCGTAGTGCAAATATTTGGTCTGTCCTACCACACTGGTAGGAACCTATCAGATTGTCCACGAAAGGTTTCAGGTACTTACACAGTACGGCAGAGAGGATCTTGTACGCGATGGTCAGGAGGCTTATCCCTCTGTAATTGGCGCAGTCATAGGGGTCTCCTTTCTTATGGACCGGGCAAACGATACTGAGATTCCATTCATCGGGCATGCGTTCTTCCGATCATATCTTGCAGATGAGTTGGTGCATGTTCCTTACCAGCTCATCGTCAGCTGCCTTAAACAGCTCCGCGGGGAGTCCGTCTGCTCCAGCAGCTTTATAAGACTTAAGTTTCGATATCGCTATCTTAACATCGTCTAGGTCGGGTGGACGGGATTCTCCTTCGTCTTCGTCCACTGTGAATGGTTCGCTCTGCCTGACGGCGGCATTTTGACTATCATCGCCGTTATACAGTCTGCAGAAGTGGTCCTTCCACAATCTCAGCATCGACTGTGACTCCACTACTAGTTGTCCGTGCTCATCCCTGCAGGCTTCTGCTCTGACTTTATGTTCGATTACTTTCTGGTAAAATTTTCGTACGTCGTTCCTGCAGTAACATCTCTCCATCTCCTCGATCTCGTGCTTCTCGTGCTCCTTCTTTTTCCTTCTCAGAAGCGCATGCTCCTCCCTCCTTTTCTGTTCATAGAGCTCGCGGGCAGCTCTCGTCCGTCGATGCAATGTGGCCATGTATACATTCTGTTTCTCTACATGGGCCTGTCTGCACTCATCATCAAACCAGGGGTTTCTCGACGGTGGTGGCTCGAAGCCGAGTATATCTGAGGCGGCCTCTCTAATAGCTTTCTGACAACGACTCCATTGCTGTTTTACGGTTTTTGCAGATTGCATCGGGACCTGAGAGAGCTTGAGGGAGACTTGATCGGCGAAGGTCCTGGCGATCTCCTGCGATTGCAGCTTTCCGACGTTAAATTTTGGTGTTCTTACTCGACTCCGTTGGTTCCGAGAAATTCGCATCCGTACCTTGGCTGCAACAAGGTAATGAGCCGAGTCGATGTTGGCTCCTCGAAAGGTTCGGACATCTAGGATGCTGGAGGAGTGTCTGCCGTCGATCGCAATATAATCAATTTGGTTGGTTGTCGATTGATCGAAAGACCGCCAGGTCCCCTTAAGGATGTTGAGGTGTGGGAATCGTGTACTTGCTACTACCAGGTTATGTCCCGCCATAAAGTCCACTAGCCTTAGTCCGTTTTCTGACGTGGTGTTGTGTAGGCTGTGCTTTCCAATGACCCGTTCAATGATAGCTTCCTTACCCAGCTTCGCATTGAAATCTCCTAGAACGATTTTGGTGTCATAGCTGCGCATGCGTTCTGCCTAGGAGATCATAGAAGTCGTCTTTATGTCGGTCATCTTTCTCCTCTGTGGGGATGTGGACACATAGTTAGCTTATATTGCCGAGATTGGCCTTGATGCGGATAGTTATGAGGCGTTCGCTTACATACTGGAAGCTTAAGACTTTTTTCCTGAGTCTGCCTCGAACAACAAATCCGCATCCGAATTAGCGTTGTTTATTTTCTCTGTAGCAGTTTCCGTAGTATATATCACAGTTTTTCATCCGCTTTTTGCCTGGCCCATCCCATCGCACTTCTTGGAGCGCGGTAATGTCTGCCTTGACCAGTTGTTCGGTGACAGAAACCAAATACCGTTATGTTATCAGGAGATATTTTTCACTCATTAGAACGTACTGTGTTGCCGTGTTTCTAATTAGTTGGCCACAGTTGTACATACATAGACACTTGTATCATAACACTGTGTCTATTCATACCAAAATAGCATGTTTATAGATGGTGCTGCTGAAAAATAGTCTCATGAAGACCAATTATATATTTTCTTTAAAATGCAAAAAGAAAATGATAAATACGAAGACTATTTCCATATAAATTGAATGAATAAGACTTGGTAATAGCGATTTTACGGCTAACATCTCAGGAATTGCTGTGACGCCGAAACTCGTCGCTTTGCCAACCTGCTGATAACTAGTACATACCTACGTGGTGTCAGCCTTACAGTCAATGGCCGACCGCGTAATGTTCCATGATTATTGTCTGAAAATGTTAATGTTGAACGATTTTGTATCCCAATAGCATCTGTTACGTTGCTTGCTTTGGAATAAATATTTTGATTTTTTGACATTAAGGAGCCGGGACGTTTGAAAGTCGTATGATTGAATGTATTTTCATATCCACCTCTACGTTGCACCTATTTAAGCGATAACAAATTTCTTTCTGTTTATCATTTAAACACAAATTTATATCTGCATTCAGCATACATATGTATGTATGCATTTAAAGTCAGCTGGTTTATCGTATTTAGAAACACAAATATACAAATGTATGAATGTACACATGTACGCAGGCATCAACCTAGATATTCTATTAAGAACTTAATAACAGTGCGTCAATAGATACCTGTTCATAAATACATCTTATAGTAAACTGATATGAGAAAAAATACTCCCATAACTCCCAGTGAAATCTAACCCTATTCGCATGATAAGAATTTGTTTTCCTGTCCTATCGATGCTCACCACTAAATATGCGAATAATATTGTTTGTCGGACACATTTACAGTGTTGTACAAATTTTTAATTTGTAAATCGAACTTCGGCCAAGTGCGAGTAAAGATACACGAGTGACTGAAAAAGTGAATACTGGTTGCTAGTCTTCCTTACGCGAGTGAGCGAGATGCTCGACACACTGCTCTCTTAAAGATTGAGCTCATAGAAAAGAGAACGATTTGTTTCTCTCTATTTTTTTTTTTTTTTTTTTTAAGAAGTTATGACGATATCTTAAAGGGAAATATCTAAACAATTTAATTTATAATAAATTTGATAAAAGGATTACTTGTAATTTGTCGAATGTATGCATTTCTCGAATTTTAAGTTCGATTGCTCGTACGTACACTTGATTTTCTATAAACATACTATCATCCATTGAGTTTCTTTCTTGTAAACACGAACCAATTGAAACGGAATATTAGCTGAGCAGTAGCAAGTCTTCTGCTTACCTACTACAGTGGTGCTTTCGTATAATCCCAGCGATTACTCAACACTCAGTGCTGTCTCCAATTCCATCAAGTGCTCTTGTTTAATCGAATATCAAGATTAAAAAAATCAAAAACAAAAAAAAACAGAAAACCTATACACAACCTACTGTATAATAGAAGGACCTGTTCTACGTGCATCCACGCAAAACCTCATACCCAAGTATGTACACATGTATAATTGCAGATTTTAATATTGAATTGGTTGCCTAGTGATAAACAATGGCCTACGAATCTAGCGAATAATGAATTAATAAAACCAGGAGGAAAGCAACAAATTGAAGATAATTTCAAAAAGGAAAATCATTTTTGCTCTTTCATTACTAAAACTTAGTGATAGTTTAAGTGTAATATTTCTGAAAGAAAAAAATAAGTCATGTGTATAGGCATATGTACCTGCATACATATTATATGTGTGTAATTACAGAGTGAATATTAGTAGTCGTTCGGCGAAGCATCTGATAGGCGCGCGTTTATTTCTTAAAGAAAAACCATACAATAACCAAGATAGTGTCAAATAGAAATGTACTCATTTGCTATTGAAGCCCTGGATCAATTCCGATAAACGTTTATCCACATTCAATTTATTTGGTATCATAAAAAATCTAAAACCTGTTTGAAGGTAACGTACGACAATCACGTTTAATCTATAATTTAATAAGAAAAGTGTACTGAATGCATGTTTTATAATATTTTGTACTCTATGGATTCCGAATTACACCCACATGCACATGCATCTATATGTATGTACCTACATACATCCTTACATATATCTTGAAGAACGATAAGGGCAGTGCTGACATGCAGAATTCTGGGCGTACAATTCGTATGATTTCATAAATAATTAAATATGTACATAGTTGTGCTATACTTTTAGTGTGGAAATTTCTTATGTAATATTCTGATGCTAAAGTAATCGCCATGGTTCATTTCGGGCAAAATGTCAGTTGCGACCTTGTAAAGTGAAAAAAAAAAAAAAAAAACGAAATAAGCACACTATTTAGAGACTAATGCATACATATGTGCATCGTGACAAACATATTTACATACATATATGATGCAACAACAACGATCCGATTAGACTTAGACATCCGAATATAAAATATATTTGCAGTAACCGACCACATGTGCTTTCCTCACTACCTGCTATTCATTTTCCTGTAAATTCATCACTTACACGAGGCTACTACACTATTCTTAAGTAAAACAAATTTTTGCTTTTTTTTATCAAAGTTTGTGGAATGCATCAAATCAACTTTAGACTTTAATTAATTATGACCATATGTTCTAATATGCAGTGATAGAATATTGTAGACTCTTAATTGACACACCGTATCATATATCGTACATATGTATGTATGTTTATAGATATACATATGTATGTGAAGTTCCGAACGTGACGCATTGGTTCTATTTTGTACATATGCACATACCTACATATATACGTACATATGTGACTCTTAATATGGTGCTTACTTCAGTATGTTTATTGGTTCACGTGTACACCTATGCATGGATTTCCACATATGTGCTATTAGAATTAAATTTAATAATTTTGCATTACTCCATGGTTTATGTAATATAGTATTGAAAATGTTTCTAGCTTCAAGTGAGGTGTGTTATATGCACATACATACATACATATATGTACTTGGATTGGACATGGATGTAAATATCATATACTCTGTATTTGCATAATGGTTCTTATAGTAAAAATGTACTTAATTTACATAATATTTAATTTTTATTTTGTTGCTATTGTATATGTATGTACATACTAGATACTCGTATGTACAATATTAAAACAATTGTGTTTCTATTATTAATTTCCAGTAAGACTAACTAATTTTGAGACTGCTCACGTAGACCACTTGAGCTATAGGAGCAAATAAACAGAAATATGTACATATGTACATAGATATGTATGTGCGTGCATGCAAATGGTTGAGTAGCTATAAAAATTAAATAGATTAAGTGCAATTACTGGAATATTGAACCAATATTACATGTTCTTGTACTTGCCAGAGAGTTTATGTATATGATTAGCAAAAACAAATAGTGGTGTAATGCATTCATAGTACAATAAGTGGGAAATATGTGTGCATACATACTTAAGTGATAGGAAATAGCAACCTAGAAGCTGTAAGTAACTATGTTGCATCCTATAAAGAACTTCGGACATATGTAAATAGGTAGTGCATTATAAATGTACATACATGTGTACATACATTCATTCCTATCCATATAAGTATGATGGTTTTGTGGTAACAGTGATCGTACCAAAAGCAGCATGCTAATCTAATCTTATCTAATCAGCTTGTGTATTTACTCACACGTATTTTTATGTAAACACATACATACATACATATATATATGTTTTTTTTTCTTTTTTTTTAAATCCTATGCGTACAATAAATTTGAATCTATGTGCAATGTACGCTTTCGTCAAAAATACGGGTTCACAGAATGATTCAAAAAATGTACAACATACATATACATATATTACATTGTCAAAGTTAATAGATTTATTATGAAATACACATATACATATATGCCGAAAGCCGAAACACGTATGTAAAGCTAATGAACAAGCTGGCAGAAGTTAGCTTTGTTTGGAAATTAAAGCACATTCTTAGTTTCCCTTAGCAGTTCGGAAACTAGAAGCAGTCATTCCAAAAAAAAAAAGAAACATGCTAGTGTGCGTAAAAGCGTGATGTGTCATTCATCTGCTTATAAATATCAATAGAATGCCTTTTTGTACTCTTTGTACATGTGTGCAATATGAAGTCTAACACAGATTAATTACTGTGAATTATAACTTGTTTCAAAAATGCAATTGCAATTTTCGGCGCGCTATCGAAATATGTATCGGCCTTTCCAATAAAGACTTGACAGTATTTTTTAGGGTTCCGTACCCAAAGGTAAAACGGAACCCTTTTACTAAGACTTCGCTGTCCGTCCGTCCGTCTGTCACCAGGCTGTAACTCATGAACCGTGATAGTTAGACAGTTGAAATTTTCACAGATGATGTATTTCTGTTGCCGCTACCACGACAAATACTAAAAACAGAACAAAATAAATATTTAAGGGGGCTCCCATACAACAGACATGATTTTCATCCAAAAAATCCCCTTGGTCATATACTGAACTAAAGTTAGTCGACAATATCCCACAAGCAGTAGCAAACTTCCCAGTTTCGATCACTTTTGTGTCTTTGATGAATTAATCCTAGCTGCAAACCTTTTTCCCATATTTCCCATTATTGTTATTCACCTTTTCATATCGTTGCTGTCAAGTAGGATAATTGATTTGAATTCAATGGACACTTTGATGATCAACTATATCTCATCATGAAGATTTTTGATTATCAAAGTAATATGCCAATAACATGCTTGCAACCAAGATACATATGTCATCATACAAAAATGTGATTTAATGTGATGACTGATGAGGTAACATACAGAGTCTCTTTCATATTTATATATACAGATGGTACGGAACCCTTTGTGGGCGAGTCCGACTTGCACTTGGCCGGTTTTTTTTTTTTTTAATAAAAATTTTATAATTTGCAGACGTTAATCTTTCGTGTACTTTGCCATAATGAAAATGTTGAGTTTACATAATAAATTGCCAATGACAGTTCGATGGTTAGTGAAAGGGTGCGTTCACAAATTGAATTCAAAGTTTTCAATTCCCTATTGGAAAACCCTATACATAGAATATAATGTACATACATATTATACTATTGAGAAACGAAAAAAAAACTTTTGAAAGACGATACTGTATGATCATAGGTTAGGTTGTAGTCCGCCACCTGAAAACCAATCAGTGCTTCTGATGAAACGATGGTTTTGAGCTATGTATTTTTATATGTATCTGCTAGCTCACTTAACTTAATTTAGAAGGGCGCGCCGACGTAGATCCTCGAGCACCGTGGTGCAGTGGGTAGTGTCTTGGCCTCTGACGCCGATGACACGGGATCGAATCCCGACACAACCATGCCATCGAACATGTTTTCACGGTGTTTCTCCTCAGCGGGATTTCTGACAAAACCCTCTGTAGTAAAATTGTCATGAAAAGCTTCTCGAAATTCGCCGTTCGGAACTTTAGGTCCCTTTCACCTTTGGAAAAATGAAATCACACACAACATGGGTGATTGAGAGAAGCTCGACTCAGGTTCTTCATGGACTGTAACGCCAACATACATACATCTGCTAGCTCATTTAAGTTAATTTAGAAGGGCGCGCCGAGGTAGATCCCCATGCGATGTGCAGATGAGGTGGTGATTCCTCTTCCTCTTGACGGCATGTTTTCCAATCGTGCAGTGCAGTGACCTGTAATGATAACCATTAAAGTGCTCAGGGTTCCCCTTTTGGTTGCCACAAGGTCTCTGGTTCGATGTCACTTTCATCTTATTGAAGATTGGTAGCCTTTATGATTCGAAATTTTATCATGTGCTTTACCAAGCTCGGTTTACTGGTGGTTTTAAATTCCTGAGGGTTAGAAGACTGAGTGTGCTTGACCCTAACCTTGCGAGTTCATCGGCCGCGCAGTTTTCTGGAATATCCCTATGCCCGGAAATCCGCAGTAATTTTGTATTAAACTGTTCAGCCATCTCGTCTAGAGATAGGCGGCAGTTGAGAGATGTTTTTGATTTGTGGGTCACCGCTGCCAGGGAGTCTATCGCAGATTGGCTATCCGTGCAAATGATAATATTCTTTACGGATGTTACATTGATACTAAGCCATGGAAGGGCCTCTGCTATCGCTGTTATTTCCGCTTGGTACACACTGTTGTCATTTGGGAGTCTAAATGATAGTTTGAGGTTAAGCTCATTGGAGTAGACTCCACTAGCTACATCCGCCTATATCTTTGAGCCATCGGTATAGATAGAGGGATATTGAGTCCTTCGTTATGACTTTTCCTTCAGCCCATACCTCCCGGGATGGAAAGATAACTTCGAAGTTCTGATGCAACTTGTTTTGTGAAGAGGTCCAACGGGGGTGGCCGTGGTGCAGTGGTTAACGTCATCGACCGCCGAACGGAAGGTCTATAGTTCAGATTCGCTTCATAGCCAAAAAAAAAAAAAAAAGTAATTCCTATACGGACAAAAAGTATGCAACGCAGTTGTGCTGCGGGCATAACATTCTCAGTATATGGTCAACTGAAATTCATCCTCTGCGTATGCAATACTAAAATGCTTGAACGAATTATAGTACGGACTATAAACAACGCGGAGAGTAGTGAGCGAACATCAACGACCCAAACCACTGCACTCCGCTCAGGTTGTGTGTGTAAAAAAAAAAAAAACTCTTGAACCTGCGCGAGTCTCTAAAAAAAAAAAAACGGTGGGAGATGTAGTAGAATGTGTTAAGCGCCTCTGTGGGGATCGATCTAATCGCACCACTGATGCAAATACTGGCCGATATTTGCACTTTCCCCAGAAGGTTTCGATAGACTGCCTTGTCCAGAACAGTCCACCTACTACGATGCTGTAAAGAAGGATAGGTCTTATGACTGCTGTATAGAGTCAGTGCATAATGCTGGGTTAGAGACCCCACTTTTTGCCCACCACTTTCTAGCAACTGTAGAGGGCAATGGTTGCTTTCTTGACTTGATCAAGAATGATGGGTTTCCAATTTAGTTTCCTGTCAAGAATTAGGCCGAGGTATTTGGCTTGTTTTTTTATTGCTAACTGGATTTCTCCAAGCCTAGGTGGATTGGCTAAAGCAATAATGTCCGCATAGACGGTCAAAGCGTATCTTTCCGGTTTTAGCAAAAGTAGTAGTTCAATGACTATCACGTTCCAGAAGAGAGGGGGAAGTACGCCACACTGTGGTGTACCTCTGCTGACCATTATAATAGAAACGGCACCAGCGAGATTGGCTTCGACGACTCTTTGTGTTAGCAGTTGTCGTACCAGTTCTATCACTGATCGTTACACCGTTACACCCAGAGCAGTCAGCGCTTTGGTGACGGGCAATGGTTCAACATTGTTAAAGGCGCCTTCAATATCGAGAAAGGCCACTAGGGTATATTCTTGGTATTCCTATGATCATTCTATGATACTAACTAGTGAGTGGAGTGCTGTTTCCACTGGTTTGCCTTTATTGTAGGCATGTTGGTTCTCCGACAGCCTTCCTACGCTGTATCTTAGAAGTAAGGCTTATAGGTTTCAAGTCCTTTGCATATGTGTGGAAGCTTTTGCCTGGCTTGGGTATGAAAATGACTTTGGTTTCCTTCCCCTTGCTTGGTATGCAAGATAAGGAATGGCAGCTTTAAGAAATGACTACAAGCCAGGGAAGGATGAGATCTGCCACCTGCTGGAGCTTCGCTGGTAGGATCCAATCCGGGCCTGGGGATTGATTTGTATGGTAAGCTTTTTAGAGCCCGAAGGACAATATTATTTGTGACCAGATTTCGAGTTCGCTCGTAGAAGGACACTCTCGGTTGTTGTCGGTTGTCGGATATCTTGGGGAAGTGTCCTAGCAGAGGCACTACTGCCCGGTAAGTGTGTGTTCAGGTGGAGGTCATTCCGCATTAAATTGCTTGGATTGTAAGGGAGGCCGCTTTGATATTCTCGCAGTAGTTCCTCCAAGATTGCCTTTTGACCCTTCTGTTCGCTGCCTTAAAGGATTTGAGCGCTTCCTTACAGGAGTCTCAATCCTCTTGCAAGCGAGTCAATTCTGCTTTATTACAGAGCTTTCTGCTCTCTTTCCTAAGGGAGGCCATCACTTAACTCGACCAGGGGGTTTGGGTTTTCCTCTGCGGATGCTAATCGTGCAAGATTTGGATAGTGATCTGTTGAGAACATTAACTAAGTTGTCTAATTCCGAGGGGTTACGCAGCTAGGTAGGGTGCTTGGCCCCTAAGTGGGGCTCAACATAGGTTCTGTATTTGTGCCAGTCAGTTTTCTTGTAGTACCTAAAGGGAACTTGGGCAATGGCGTGACTGACTAGGTTGAATTGAATGTATCGATGGTCAGAGAAGAAGGACTTTCGATTGCCTGATTTTATCGAGAGGGTCCTATGATGCAAAGGTTACATCTAAAACTCCTTGTCTGTTTTTGGTGATGAAAGTTAGTTCACAGCCAATATTTCCTACGACGAGGTTTGTTAACAGTGACTCGCCTCGTTCCTTGATGTGGCTGCTGCCCCATATCGTGTGGTTTGCATTTGCGCCACCATGAAATAAGTGGGGCATGTGCTGACTTTACATCCGTGATCAAACTCCCCAAGTTGACTGGCCGAGGCATGAACATGAACCAAGCTCTAAAACTACTAGATTATTGCAGCATCTTTCAGGCGGAGTTGTTGGCAATAAAGGAGGCTCTGTCTTGGCTTAAGTGGGACGTAACATCTCATATGTATATTCGAATTCTCACAGATGGCCGAACAGTTTAACATACAACTCCTATGAGTACTAGGACACTGCGACATCTCAGGTAACGAAAGGGCTGACACATTCGCCAGACAAAGAACGACGCAACAATCAATCATGGCATGCGAGGGAATACCTCTTGCAGCCATTAAACTTACACTCATAAGCCTCTCCATTGCTGAGACGAAATTGAGATGGGCCCAGGGGCACGCTTGCCTCATCACCAGGTAAATCTGGCCTCGGCTCGATACTCAACGGACTACGAGAATAATCTCCCTAAATAGAACTGACATCTACAAAATCGTTGGTGTCATCACCGGTCACTGTCTCATTGGCAGTCATGCGCAAAAACTAGGGCAAGTTCCGAATGATTTCTGCAGAAGCTGCCTAGACGAAAAGGAGGTCGAATCCATCCACCACCTACTCTGCGCCTGCTCAAATTTCTGCGCAATCAGGAAACGCTACCTAGGATTCTACTTAATAAACGACCTGACAGATGTTCAGCTAGTAAGGATAACTGACTCTCTTTATTTTTTAAAAAGCACTAAGTGGTTCCATGAATAGGGGGACAAAGCCCCTCGTAGCAACACAACGGATCTCTCTGGTCTAAGTGTATTCATTCCATTCTGGCGAGGCTACGAACGTACCTACCTACCTATATTTTGATCACTGTATGATGAGAGTAGGAAGGTGCTGAATTTAAGCTCATGGCTTACCTGTCTCATGCACGTAGATGAGCTTGTAGTTTGATGTTCCGAGTCCACGTACCAGGTTATTAACAGTTCACGGTTCCTGGATCAGAACTGTATCTTCTCCGCTTTTGGTAAGGCGCAGCATTAGAGCAGCCGAGACTGCAGTTGAGATTAATCTGGTCCAGGTCGGACAGCATATTGTCATGTTCCCCGGTAATCTTATTGCCTTTTATAGAGAGGGGCTCATCCGAGAGAGTTTCCTCAATAAGGGACTTGCTCTGAGCTGGTCGATGCCTTGGAACTAGCAGATACTGTTTCTGAACTTTTCTTGAATGAGTCCTCCCCGCCGTTGCCTTGCTGAATCAAAGCCCAAAGAGATTGAACTGTTAGCTTCTGCTAGAGGTGCCAGGGAATCCTAATTGATTATAATGGTAATCAATATAGAGGGTCCTTTCACATCCTCCAGCTTGGCTATTATCCGACCTTTAGTGGGAATTTTTGGGTTACAATTCCGGATAATTGCCAAAATCTCCTTCGGATCCTCGGAATACGCGGGAATAATGGCTCTAGCTCTTGGTCTATTGGAGATTTAGTTTAAGGGTACAGCCTCAAGTTAAGCTCCTTCACAGACCTCGCCGACTCTGTCGATTGCCAGCTTAAAGAGGTCGATTGACCTCTGGTCCTCGAAGGATATCAACTTGATTCTGCCTTGATAGTAGCCCGCAATTGGAAAGGAACCAGTGTTTTCTCTGAGCAGTGAGAGGTAGTTCTTTAACAGCACATTGCTTACTAAGAGCCACTTCCCCGGAGGGACGTCCCCATCAACATCGCTTCTAAAGACTTCCATTGTGATCATGACCTTGAGCATATCGCAATAGGAAAGTTATTTTTGGGAGTTAAGGGAGATACTGTGATACTGCGCTTTTTTTTTAGGTGGATGGAAACTCCTCAACAGACCTCTGACGCTTGCCTATTTGCTCTGTACCGGATATGAGTTTCCAGGTATACTCTTGATTATGGTTCCCGCCCAATCGAGAGCCTTTTTCTTCCTTTCCGAGAGCTGATCTCTTGGGACGTCACGTAGCTTGTCTAGTAGCCTGCAGGCCACGCGGCGTTCTTTATTTTGGGGGCGCTCAGGGCTGTGTCTCGAGGACCGGTCCTTTCCCTATTGCTTCCTGAGGGTGCTTTTGCGCGGAGGCCGATGTCGTAGCACCTCGCCGACCATCAGTACTTATACGACTGACTCTTTGCAAGTGAATGAGCACTCGCGTGCAAGCGAGAGCGCGAAACAAGCGATAGAGATGCATCTATTTTGCCTATGGGTTATAATTTTGTTTGCATACTTGGGGGGCATGAAAAAATTGTGCCATGACGTAGGCATACTTTTAGGAGTAACCAGTAATCCAGGTGATACATATGTATGTATGTACATACATGCATACACCCTAATTTTGCTCTTAGACGACAAATACGATTCTGAACATTTCGTGTGAGAAAGTCTGGAGTTTGTATGTTGGATATACATATATACATACATATGAACATGTGTATGTGCCCATTTCCAAATCGAGAAAATTCTCGATTGAACGCGTGCGTTTAATAATTGCTCGTGGGGGGGGGAGGGGGGGTAGCGCACACTCGCAGCTAAGCAGCTTACGAGTATTTGCGTTTCCTTACCAAACCACAACAATGTCCGAGCAATCTCAGATGTATCGGCTGTCGCCCGAAGACCGTTATCAACCAGCTTCGGGTGCGGTTAGTACTTAGATGGTGGACCGCTTGGGAACACCGCGTGTTGTTCATTTTAGGGTTCCGTACCCAAAGGTAAAACGGAACCCTATTACTAAGACTTCGCTGTCCGTCTGTCACCAGGCTGTATCTCATGAACCGTGATAGTTAGACAGTTGAAATTTTCACAGATGATGTATTTCTGTTGCCGCTACCACAAATACAAAAAACAGAACAAAATGAATATTTAAGGGGGGCTCCCATACAACAGACATGATTTTCATCCAAAAAATCCCCTTGGTCATATACTGAACTAAGGTTAGTCCACAATATCTTTTGTCTCTTTCATATTTATATATAGAGATGGTACGGAACCCTTCGTGCGCGAGTCCGACTCGCACTTGGCCGGTTTTTCATCAATGTTTTCTAATGACGTTATCACGTAAAATCATCGCCCGTAAGCCGACTTTACAGGCACCAACATTTTTTATGAAAAAACATACAGAGTGCGCCATCTAGACATTCGGTATTTGAACATTGACTAACTCTGACATTTTTTCGCCGATTTTGACAAATGAGCAAGATTTATTTAGGATATTCTCTACCATTTATTTCCAATCAGTTTTTGGACACAATGCGATTAAATAACTACCTCCATTCGATACGCAAAATGCAGCTCTTTTCCCGGCATTCTGCATAACATGGGCCGGCATTTTGGGCGTTAATAGCAGCTACTCCTATATCGGCTCGTATGTTACCATTGAGTTCGTTAATGGTCTTCGGCTTGCTGGAATAAACAGGTACCGCTAAATCTGGAGAACGAAGAGGCCACTCCAAATCACAATTTTTCGACACAACGTGTCCCGGGAACTTGCGCTGCAAGAACTTCATCGTATCGCCTACGGTATGCCAAGGAGCCCCGTTTTGTTCATGCATTTGCGAACACACCAAGGGCGCCAACATCCACCGATAGCGTACGCCGTCGACGGTTTCTCCAACTTTGAAAAAAAATGGTCCGATGATTGTTTTTGAGCACACCCCGGCCCAAACAGTGACCTTTTGATCGTGCAGTGGTATATCGTGAATGACGTTTAGGTTTTCTGCTCCCCAAATTCGACAGTTTGGTTTATTGACTCCACCAGAGAGGGTAAAATGAGCTTCGTCTGTCATTTAAATGTTGCCCCAAAAAGCAGGCTCGATGTCGATCATTCAGTATTTCCATATGGTTAGCGATGCGGCTTGTCCGAGTAAGTTGCACTTTGTATGGAAAGAGATGAAGATCTTGCTTCATAATCCTCCGTAGAGTCGTTCCACTCACGTTTAACTCCTGAGATCTGCGGCGATACGACAAATTTAGATTATCGGCAACACTCTCTCTAACCACTTCAATAACTTGATTGGAGCGTCAACCACGCGGTCGAATGGGACACTGGCGGGTCGCTATAGACCCGTACTCATAGAAATTCTTCAGCAAAGTACGAAACGTGCTGTCTGAAGGCGCCGGATTTCTCCCATATTTTTTACGATAAGCACGCACAGTTTTCACAACTGAACGATCATTTTCAATGTAAAGTGAGGTACACACCGTCGATCAAAAGTGACTGTTTTGTTGGATGTCACTCAAAACTGATAGTGTGTACATGTGAATGATGGTTTGTCGATCAAAACTGATGAGTTGCAAAAATGTCTGCTACTGAGTGACGATCAGCGGCCATGTTGGTTTTGATCGACAGTGCGTACATGAATTGTGTCATTCAAGCATTGGACATGGAAGAGAGCAGACAATTTGGTGTGTACATCGCACAGAGTTATTCAAGAAATCTCTTAAGAAATGATTCCTGAGTGTTGCTGTAAAAAAGAAGCGATTGATTTGGGCTTGCAAATATAAAGAATGGACAGTGGATGATTGGAAAAAGGTGCTTTTTTTCGGATGGGAGTCATTTTTTCGTGCAGAGAACGAAACATCAATATGTTCGAAGGTTCAATAGTGAGCCACTTTCAACAGCCAATATCCAACAGACAGTGAGCCATCTTATAAAGCCAATGTTTCGGGATTGTTTCTCTTATTTTGGGACAGGATCGTTAGTTCCAATAACAGAGATGATGAACAGTGAGGAATATGTATATTGAATTACTAGATAGACACCTGGTGTCTGAACTCGCGAAATTGAATGCAGAAGCAACAATTTTTCAACAAGATTTAGCCCCGTGTCATACGTCAGAAAAAGTCAAAAAAATGTTCGCTACGTATTATTCAATTTTATTCAAGTATGACACCGGGATCCTAAAAACGCGCACAACATTTGTAATATTTGTAATATCGTCCAATGGGCAATACTGGTTACTGGGAATAAATTCGAATATGTTTGAAGCATAGATTTATGTCCTTACTACTCTTTATTTAATTTAATTAGTATTTTAGAGAGCACCGTGGCGCAGTGGGTAGTGTGTTGGCCTCTGACGCCGATGACTCGGGATCGAATCCCGACACAGCCATGTCATCGAACGTGTTTTTCACGGTGTTTCTCCTCAGCGGGATTCTGACAAAACCCCCTGTAGTAAAATTGTCATGAAAAGCTTCTCGAAATTCGCCGTTCGGAACCGGCAATAAAACTGTAGGTCCCTTTCACCTATGTGAAAATGAAATCACACACAACATGGGTGATTAAGAGAAGCCCGGCTCAGGTTCTTTATGGACTGTAACGCCAACATACATACATACAGTATTTTAGACTTCAAACAGAGCAAAGCTTGTCTTCAATCACCCAAACTAGAACAAAAAGAAATAATTCATTTCACCCAAATGACAAAATTCATCGTACGGTAAGTTTCGAGTTTAATATTTGAATTAAGTCAGGCGGTCAGTATCTTGTTCCTGTTGGTCCTCCATATTTAGGAACAGCTTGTAGTCGACATGGTATAGAAGAGACCAGGTTTTGTGCAAAATCTTCGGGTGCACGATATCATTCTGTTTGCAGAGTCGGTTTAAGAGTAGCTTTTGACGAAATTTGGTGTTTGTGGAACTGCTTTTCCAAGTACATAGTCCCAACAATTTTCTTTAGGGATTAATTCCTGGTTCTGTGGAGGTGAATTAAATTGTCTTGTGCGTTTAGGGTCGTTATCTTGCTAAAGGATCCAGCCGGGACCCAAACCTAATTTCTCTTCCGCAAGACGTAGATTTTCTTTTCTTTATACATGTGCTGGTCCATGTTACCTTTAATGAATACCAGCTTTCCCACGCCGGACCAAGTCATGCTCCCCCACACCATAACACTACCTCAATCGTGCTTCACTGTTCTTCGAAGATTTTTAACTTCCATTTTTGCGCTGCTCTTTCGCCAAACTCTTAAAGGACCGTCGTGACCAAAAATGTTGTATTTGCTCTCGTCCATGAACACAACTTTCTTCCAAAAAGACAGATCAGCGACTTTGTGTAGAGAAGCAAAGTCTTTGCGTTTTTTCTTATTCGCGTCACTTATGGGTATCTTCTTTCTTTGAGTTCTTTAAAAATACCCATATCTGGTGAAAGACCTTTCGATTTTATTTTTTTTTTTTAAAGACTCGCGCCGCTTGAAGAATTTTTATATATCCCTTACACACAACCTGAACGGAGTGCAATGGTTTGGGTCGTTGATGTTCGTTCACTACCCCCAGGGGTGGTTGTCTTAGATAGGACGAGTATCGACCAAATTCCGCGTTGACCCGTAGTAATTCGTTCGAGCACTTTTAATACTGCATACGCAGAGGATGAATTTCCGTTGACCATATACTGTGAGTGTTATGCCTGCAGCAGTACGTCTGGTCACTTTCCATTCACAACTGCGTTGCATACTTTGTCCGTATAGGAATTACTTTTTCTTGGCTATGAAGCGAATTTGAACTTTAGACCTTCCGCTCGGCGGTTGATGATGTTAACCACTGCACCACGGCCACCCCGTGGTGCACGCGAGCTGACATTTGTGCTGCATGTATCTGCTTCCATTTTTTTCGATGACAGGGCAAATAGTCTTTGGATTTTTTCGAATAATCTCTTTTCATTTAATTTACATGGACGACCACTTCTTCGCACGTACTGAGTACTTCATGTTTTATTTTTTATAATGTTTCTATGATGTGTTGTACAGCTGATTTGCTTTTTCCCACTATGCGCGTAATTTCTGCTAACGATTTGCCTTCTTTGGAAAACAAATTTACTACCACTTGGCGGAAATCGTGGGTCGTTTCTTTTCTCGGTTGTTGAGCTGACATTATCCCTTTTTTTACAAAAGATATTAACTCCCTGAACACTGAATACTTACTCACTTACTTACTTACTTGACAGTTCGGGGTCAACCTAGGCCTTAACCTTTCCAGCTAGCACGATCTTTTGCCAGCTGTTTGCGCAACTTTAGATGCGGCCGTCCTCTGTAACGTTGTCCTTTCGGGTTCGAGTCGAAGACTCTTCGGATCGGAGTGGTGTTGTCCACATTCGCTCTACATGGCCTAGCCATCTTAGACGTTGGGTCCGTAGATGTCGTACTAGGACGATGTCGCTGTACAGCCCGTAAAGGTCGTGGTTGAATCTTCTCCTCCACTCTCCGTCAACACAAACGAGACCGAAGATTGTACGCAGAATTTTTCCTCTCGAAACGACCAGGGGCCTTTTGATCCATTTTTGATAAGTTTCAAGCCTCTGCGCCGTAGAGGAGGACCGGTATTATTAAGGTTTTATAGAGGGTCACCTTAGTTTTCCGAGAGAGGGCTCTACTACTCAATTGCCTCTTGAGCCCAAAGAATCAGCGGTTGGCAAAAGTCATTCTGCGTCTCATCTCAGTGCTGGTGTCGTTGCCGCTTGTTACCAATGAGCCAAGGCAGACGAAATCCTTGACTATATCAAAGTTATAGCTGCCGATAGTGACGTTCTGGCCAAGACGTCGGTGTTGTGCGTCTTTTTTTGACGACAGCATATATTTAGTTTTGCCCTCGTTTACCTTCAGACCCACTTTAGCCGCTTCTGCTTCAATGCTTACGAAAGCTTCGTCTCGCTACGTTCCCCCAATCACATCAATGTCATCAGCGTATTCGAGCAATTGTGCAGACTTGAAGTAGGTCGTACCTCTTTTATTGGCCAGTGAATCCTGCACAATCTCTTCAAAGGGTAACGTTGAAAAATAAACACATGATAGTGCGTCGCCCTGTCTGAATCCTTTTTTGACATCAAAGGTCTCGGTTAACTCCTTACCGATCTTAATGGAGCAGCGAGAATTCTCTATTGTCATCCTGCACAACCTGACGAGTTTGGCAGGGATGTCAAAACATAACATGGCTCTGTATAGTTCATCCCTATAGACACTGTCATATGCGGCCTTATAATCGACGAAAAGGCGGTGTGTGTCGACCTGAAATTCATGGGTGTTCTCCAAGATCTGCCGTAGTGTGAATATTTGGTCTATCGTGGATTTTTTCCTTTCCTGAAATCACATTGATAGGAAGCTATCAAATTGTCCACGGATGGCTTCAGGCGTTCACATAGCACGGCAAAAAAGATCGTACACGCGATGTTAAGGAGACTTATTCTCCTATAGTTATAGAGGTCTCCTTTTTATAAACCGGGCAAACGATGCTGAGATTCCATTCATCGGGCTTTCCTCCGACCATATCTTAGGGATGAGCTGATGCATGTTCCCAACCAACTCATCCCCAGCTGCTTTGAATAGCTCAGCAGGCAGGCCATCTGCGCTAGCAGCTTTATTAGATTTCAATCTCGTCTAAGTCGGGTGGACAGAATTCTCCCTCATCTTCGTCCAATGTGAATGGTGCGTTCTGCCTGACAGCGGAATCTGGGCCATATTCACCATTATGCAATCCAAAGAAATAGTCTTTCCGCCTTCTCAACGTCGACTGTAATTCAACCACAAGGCGTTCATGTTCATCACTGCAGGCTTCCACTCTGCGATAACATCTCTCCATCTCTTCGATCGCGTGCTTCTCATGCTCCTTCTTTTTCCGAAAAGCGCCTGCTCCTCTTCTTTTCCGCTCATAGAGCTCACGAGCAGGTCTCGTACGTCGATTCAACGTGGCCGTGTATGCATTCTATTTTTCTGCCTTTACCTGGCTGCACTCTCCTGGGTAGTGGCTGGAAATCTAATACATTAGGGGCAGCATCCCTGATGGCACTTTGACAACGTCCCCATTGCTGTTCTATGGTTTGTGTAGTTTGCATCGGCACAAACCGTCAAATTTTGATGGACCATCAAGTAGGACCTACTTGACTCCGCAGTGTTTGGGTTATTCACGTACGTACCTTGGCTGCAACAAGGTAATGATCCGTCCACATTGGCTCCTCGGAAAGTTCGGACATCCAAAATGCTGGAGGAGTGTCTGGCCTCGATTGGAAAACGATCGATTTGATTAACAGATAAATTAATCAGGATACCGCCATGTCCCCTTATGGATATTAAGATGTGGGCGATCGTGTGCTAGCTACTAGGATTTCGCCCGGTCACAAAGTCTTAGCCTGAACCCATTTTCGGACGTGGTGATGTGTAGGCTGTGCTTTCCTCCGACCCTTTTTCGAAGATATCCTCCTTACCCAGCTTCCTCCTTACTAACTTGCTAACTTTATAATTTGCAAACAGTAAAGCTAACGAAATCACTAGTCGTACGATGAATTATGTCGTGTACTTATACCTAGCTATAGGAAATTACGCAAAAAACTAAGAAAAAACTGACTTTCTAAATACACCGTACTTTGTAGATACTATACATGCATATGTACATACTTACTATAAATGTTCTCCTACACCAGATAGAAGTGATAGTACATCTAATCAAATCAACAAAATTAGAAACACGATGAATGCGTACTAAAGAAAACATATAGATTAAAGAACAAGAACTTCAACCATAACAGTTTTGCAATAATGTATCTCAAAAATTATCAGAAGACAAAGTTTTGATATCTGATAGTGTACGCTTACATAGTATTCACAATTCTTAAAAATACAACATACTCGTAGAATAGAATGTAAGTAGGTCCAAAAGTATTTCGGATAGTAAGCAAATCAAATAAAATCAGGGCTTATGAAAGCTTTTCGAACTTTTTCTTCGCACGCAAAGAAGCTTTACTTGCAATCGAGAAACGAGAAACAATGACACGAGGTTATTTTAGTATCAGCTCTTCTTCGTTTAGATATAATTCTGTTTTCGATTTACTGCATAATATAGTTCAAAACACTATCGCCGTTAATCTAGAACGTGTTGTACAATAAAACAAATATTCTAATAAATTGTGATTTATTGGCCATGACTTTATTTGCAAAAAGGTTCAAAATACTTACATATACGAGTATGTAACAATATCTATTTGAAATGACTAGTTTAGTGTTGCGTTGAAAATAGGCTACCTTACACTCGAATATATGTACATATGTATATGCATATGTAGGTATATTCGTGTTCATATGTGCGATAGAGCTTGTTGTTTTATAACCAAATCATAATGATTTTTAATTGATATTACATATGTACATATGTGTATCAAAGCAATTGCTATTTACTTTTATCAAATAACAAGAGCATATTGTACTATTGCGGTTCGTATCAGCAGATGAGGACGGACATCTTAAAATAATATTCCTTCAATTCGCTTAGCTATTCTACTTCAGCAATCGATTTTAAATATCTGAATACTTATGCGAACGACTACTTTTCCCGGTTTGTGAACGTTAACGACCCTCCTCATCATTGTTGACTCCGATGAAAGTGGTTAGTGAAAAATATGGATCTTGAACCTTTAACTATCTATGATTTATAGAATGTAAAAACAAACAAATACCTTTGCCTCTCAAGCGAATACATGTTGCTACATATTTACTTTTAATGGAAAATGAATATTAATCGCGTCCATTTACTTTCGCGGTACCTATGTAGGTGTGTTTAGTACTCTATTTTTCAAAATGCAACTTGCATCTGCACACGTACATATGTATGTACATGCCTACATAGATACATACATATAAGCATTGACACATAGGCGCTAACAAAGAATAAGGATGAGCAATGACAAGTTTTGGTTCTTTGAACGAATATTAACAATAGAAGTGAAGATGTATCATCAGATCGCGGTAACATTGATTCTCTTCTACCTGTGAGTACATATGTACGTACAAGTGTGTATATAAGATATTTTATAAAGTGAATTTACAAAAAATACACACGCGACCCAACAACAGGTTAACTCTTTTCGTGTCTCCCAAATGGTTGCGCAATATTTTTACTAGAATGGCTTGGAATTTAGGATTAAATTACATATGTACATACATATATACGTATATTTTGTGGATAACGGAATCAAAGGACAATTATCTCACTAATCGAACATAGTCTTTTAGACTACCGTACAGATTGCAGCAATCCCTGAATTAATCTGAAATAAGAGCTTAAGTCTTTGTCGGAAAAATGTATAAATCCATTTAGCTCACAAGTACTTGCTTCGCTTCGACTGATGTTTAATAAAAGTGCAAAATAACATATCCATTAAAAATATAGCAATAAGAGTGAATAAGACGAAAAGTATCTCATTCTTAATAGAGTTCATACACATAAATATGCATATTATCAACATATGTTACATACAACAACGTTTGCTCATACATAACATGTTTGGATGTTGAATGTATGTTTACGTTAGGCATTTGGAGCATGTAATTTTGTTATCGATTGTTTATAAAAGTGCATGCAAACAACACTATGAGCAGCGTAGGTTTGTGACAAGTCACTACTTAACATGTTCCATAACAAGTTAAGGAAAAAAAAATTGTTGGCTTTTTCCTCTTGCGGCTATGCAAACAATCAAGGTGCGCAAGGATTTGCAAAGTATCCGTTCTAAGATTATCCTACTGCAAGTTAAGGTACGGATACATTTATATTTATTCTTTTATTTTTTATCTGGCCAAGCGACACAGATTAAAAGTTTTTCTGTTTTTTTTTTTCTTTCCCAAAAGCTCTGTTAAAGGTAATCACTGAACTCTTAGTGTGTATTTCTAAAAGAGAAATTTTGCTTTCTCTCTTTTATTTTGCATTTTCTCAAGCTTCTTGTTAAAGCGACTATGGGAAATATAAAATGTACGCATATGTCTACTTATTTACATATGTACATACGTTTATACTTTATATTCGTCAATTTAACTTCCTGCAAGCAAGTGGTTTGAATTTTATTTATATCACTATGTTAGCAGGTAAAGGAGAATCATGAATTTGATGCAGAACGTAGTAAAGTTGTGAGTCCTCTTTTATTGTTTCACATTTTACATTATTATTAGCTTAGGCCTTTTGCAGTCAATTAATTACTCTCTCCAATATGAGAAATAAACTCATGAAAGCGACTAAGGCCATGTGGGCCTGCCGACGCACCTACGGTAAAACCTGGGGACTTAAACCTGAGGCAGTCCACTGGCTATATACCGCGATAGTTAGACCTATCGTCACCTACGGGTCCACCGTATGGTGGTCAAAAGTTGAGCAAAAAACTACAATTGTTGAGCTTCAACGCCTTCAGAGACTAGCGTGTCTCGGCATCACAGGCGCTATGCCAACCTGCCCCACGGCAGCCCAAGAATCACTTATTGGACTCACTCCACTGCACCTTTTTATCAAAAAGGTGGCATTACGCAGTGCAATCAGAATCCTCTGCACGGGAACAAATATGCCATGTAGACCCGCAGGCAACATGTCCATATTACAACACCTTCCCGAGCTGGATATGATTACTACAGTCTCGGACGCACTGCCACACACCTTCACCTTTGACAAGAGACTTGAGATACTGATCCCAAACCGCTCAGCATGGGAAAACAGTGATCCCCTGCTAAATGTCAAAGGCCTTAGGTGGTACACAGATGGCTTCCGGCGTTGGCGCCGGCATCTTTTGACCAAAACGCAAAATCTCGAAGGCACTGGGAATAAGTCCCAGCATCTTCCAAGCAGAGCTGCATGCCATCCTAACATGCGTAAATCTAAATCTTGAGACTGGCATCAGAGGAGTAACCATCAACATACTCTCTGATAGCCAAGCAGCGCTTAAAGCGCTGGGTTCGTACAGCACGAACTCAAAAACCGTCAAGGAATGCCATGACGTCCTACAAGACCTCGCCAAAAGAAACAATGTTAAACTTTGGTGGGTGCCAGGCCACAAATGTATCAAGGGCAATGAAATTGCCGACCAACTTGCCAGGAAGGGCTCCAGTGACAAGTATATAGGTCCGGAACCATTCTGCGGCATTCCCGCGTCTAAGATAAATTACTTCTTAGACAAGTGGGAAAAATTACAACACCTGTCCTTTTGGAACAGCGTTCGGGGACTCCGTCAATCTAAACGACTTATACGACCCCTGAACAAGCACCCTATTCATATCAGAAGACTAGTCAGCTATCTAACGGGACACTGCGGTCTGAGATATCATTTAAACAAAATTAGCCTCTCGTCTGAAGCTGAGTGTCGGCTCTGTCTTGAGGACGAAGAGACGGCAGAACACATACTGTGTGAGTGTGCTGCTCTTTGCCATCTTAGGAAGCGTATCCTTCTCAGTGAAGTTATGACTCCTGAGGGATCACCCTGGCTCCTACGAGAAGCATTCTCAACATCATTGTGGAGGTGGAGAGGCTACTCGGCTAAATCGGCTAGCAGGCACAATAGATCTGCAAAGGTCGCAGTGCCGCATTGCTATTGATAGCACTAGCCCTATATATATATATAAAAAAAACAAAATACTTAAAAAAATTTGTTTGATCTTTAAATTTATCTTAACCTTAAACAATCGGGTCAGGTTGAATAAATGAGTAAATTTAATGTTTTTTTTTTTTTAATTTTTTGTAATTGTTTTTTTTTTGTTTCAATCTTTTAAACACCCCAGAGTACCTATAAATCATTAAGCTTTAGCAAACCCTTAGCGGAGCGACGAAGTCGCGTGAGCGGCTAAACTCTGCGGAAAAAGGGGTTAACATCCTGTTAGCGAGCGAAGCGAGCCACCCACCCCAAACTTTAGATACACCAGACTTTCTTACAGGCGCCTACCTGACAGTTGTTGACAAACCCTTAGCGGAGCGACGAAGTCGCGTGAGCGGATAAACCCTGCGGAAAAAAGGGTTAAAATCCTGTTAGCGAGCGAAGCGAGCCACCCACTTCTTACTTTAAATACACCAGACTTTCTTACAGGCCTGCCTGACAGTGTTTGGTCTCCACTTATCCGACTATGAAAACCCTATGGAAAATGTTTGAAATAAAAAAAAATAAAAAATAAAAATAAAAATGTTGATAAATAAAAGAAAAAAAATGTATTTCCTCAAAAAAAAAATATTATATTGGGTCCGCCAAATAACTCTTTTTTTTTGAAAATGCTATAAAAAAAAACTACTAAATATTTTCTCAAATTTCTTTTTTTATTTGAAAGTACAATCCTTCCGGTTAATAATGGAAAATAATTTCATTCAAATGGCTGCCTCGGCTGGCCATGCAGTGGCCTACACGATCGGTCCAATTTTTAAGCACATTGTCGATTGTGTGCAGCTGTATTTCACCAATGGCTTCACGAATATTGTCCTTTAAAGCGTCAATTGTCCCTGGCTTGTCGGCGTAACACTTATCTTTGACGGCACCCCACAAATAATAGTCCAACGGTGTCAAATCGCAGCTCCGATCGCAGTGGCTAAACGACATCAGCTCTGGGGCTGATGATGCGATCTTCAAAAACAGGGCGCAAAACATCGATTGTAGCTTCGGCTGTGTGGCACGTAACGCCGTCCTGTTGAATCCAAATGTTGCCAATATCCTCCTCTTCAAAAATTCGTTCAACATGGCCCGATAACGATCGCCATTGACTGTAACGGCCACTCCTTGCTCATTTTCGAAGAAAAATGGCCCAATTATGACTCTGGACCAAAATCCGCACCAAACAGTGGCTCGTTTTGGGTGCACCGGCTTTTCAAGGTATGCGTGCGGGTTTTCTGTGCCCAAAATGCGACAATTTTGCTTGTTTACATACCCGCCAAGATCAAAATGAGCTTCATCTGAAAAGAAAGATGGCAGAATCGGCATCTTCTGTAAGTCGATCGCAGGCCCACTTAGCGAAGCGAAAACGCATTGGATGGTCAGTTGGCTTCAACTCCTGAACCAATTGGACTTTGTATGGCGTCATACCAAGGTCTTTATGCAAAATTCGTCTCAATGATGTCTCCGAAATGTTCAATTGTTGAGAACGACGGTGAATTGATGTTGGTGGCGCTTCACGCACACTTTCTGCCACAGCAGCAATATTCTCGGGTGTACGCACTGTTTTTGGCTTTTCACGCTTTGGTTTATCGATGAGGATGCCAGTTTCTTCAACTTTTTTCACAAGATAACGAACATACGGAGCTGACGGTGCTTCTCTTGTTCCAAAATCCGTACGCAATTTTCGCACACACATTCTGCAACATTACCATGATTTTCAAAGTAATGTCGCAATATTTCCCAGCATTGTTCAAGCATATACACAACCATATTCGTTCAGCGGAAGGATAAAACTAATTATCTGTCAAATCAGACATGAGCTAAGTGTTACCATTCGCGAAATAAGCACTACTTGAACAAAAAAAACGTTATATGGCGGACCCTTTATTTATGTTTTTAGGCCATTTTAAACAAGAACAAAAATTTAAAAAAATTGCTCACTGCGCGTAATGGAAACCTGCTCCAAACAATCAATTAAAATCTAGAGTAAGTGCGACAAATATGGCCCAGCCTTATTTGAACTAAAACCATAAAATGAAGTCGAATTCATTCTTTTGTTTTTTAAGAAGTCTTAAAAGTAATTTTTCTTTCAGGTTATAGTAACTTAAATAATAAAAAAAAAAAAAAAAACCGGGCAAGTGCGAGTCGGACTCGCGCACAAAGGGTTCCGTGCCATTATCTATAACAAGACACTAGCGCACAAATCGGTCTCAAGTAGAGTAACGTGAACGTCTCACAAGCATGACTCACAATGCCGTAGTAAGGGCCTACGCCTTACTAAGAATTTTTATTTTTATTTTTTATGCCGCGGGCGGAATTAAATTGAAAAACTAATATCTCCTAAGATATTGGCCGTATAATGCTCATTGTGGGCTTATTTTTGTCATTAAATATGTATTTACAAACCGATTCAACAAAACTTAACATTGGAGTTGAAAAATATGTTCTCCCACACATGCAAATGTAAGTTGGTAGCACAATATTGAGTGATTTTCGTCTATTTTCTTGAATAACTTGGAAACTGTTTATTTTAAAATTACATTTGGATCACAGAAATTGATATGTGTACCAAATTTCAACTTAATCGGTCCAGTAGATTCGGAGATATTTGACTGTGAGCGACGGACAGACGGACACACGAGTGATCCTATAAGGATTCCGTTTTTTTTTTTCGGACGCACGGAACCCTAAAAACACAGTAATAAGTAGTAGTGAAAAAATTGGGGGCACTTCATATTACAATTTGTAAAAAAAAATGCGACTAGTATGGCTAGTACATGGCCTAGGGTGGGCCATTTTTAACACAATGGTTTTTGAGAAACTTCGGCTTAGCTAGGGCAAATTCACATACGAATTATTGTTGCTCCTTGCCAGTACAGACTTTATGAGCCCATATTCTGCATACAACACATTGTACTCAAGTTTCGCCTTGCCTATCATTAAGGAAAGGGCTAGTAAAAGGCAGGTCGTAAGCATTTCTAAATTGTCAAAAAAAAAAAAAAAAATTGCTTCGTTTTCTTTTGAAAATCCAGAAGCACGAGCTTCGTCGAGCTTTTCGTCGCCTGACGAAACGAAAGCGATGGATGACCTTTTAGAAAGAAACGTAGCCTTCCTGCAATTTCCTTTATAATTGAAAATGGATTTGGTATTCGGTTTTTATAGCAAGTTGGAATGCTAACGATCTTATGTCATTCCTGGCTAGACCAAGCAGTTTCCCTTCGCTACTTACTTATTAACCAGGCCAGCAATCCATGGAGCATGGAGGATCTGAGCCTGAGCTATAGCTGCCTTCCATCCTTGATGGTCCCGGGCACGCTGCTTCCAGTTGTCAAGACCAAGATGTCTTACATCCGCGATTACTTGGTCTTTATACCGGAGGTTCGGTCTTCCTCTTCTTCTCGAACCAGGAGGCTCGGAGTCGATGACCCTCTTAGCTGGAGCGTTGAGCGTTACTTATCGTCCAGCTTTCGGCTCCGTACAGCATGACTGGCAGTATGAGCATTTTGTAAAGCATGACTTTGGTCTTTCGAGTGAGGAGTTTTGACCCCAGTTGTTTGGACAAGCCGAAGTAGCAGCGGTTGCCAAGGGCGATTCTATGCCGGATCTCCACTGTGGTGTCATTCGTGGAATTTAGGTTTGCCCCGAGGTAGGCAAACTCCTTAACTACCTCAAAATTGTATCCGTCAATTGTTATATTTTGTCCCAGGTGGTGAGCGACGGATTGATTTTTGCTTGACAGCATGTATTTCCTTTTGTCCTCATTGATCTTAAGACCAACTCGTTTCGCCTGTTCTTCAATCGCCGTGAATGCTTCCATAATGCCACGGCGAGAACACGCGATGATGTCGATATCATCCGCGTATCCTAGCAGCTGGATGGACTTGTAGTGCCTTCCCTGTTGACGCCTGCCCGTCGCACTATCTGTTTCAGCACCAGGTTGAAGAAGACACATGACAGCGCATCTCCTTGCCGTAATCCGGTGCATGTTTCGAATGGTTCCGAGGTCCTAGAACTGAGTTGCACGGTGCATCGCGTGTTTTTTAGCGTGGCGCAACACAACTGAATTAGTTTTCCCGGGATCCCGAATTCGGCCATCGCACCAAACAGTTCTTCACGATGAATGAAGTGTGAAGAGTTGGTCTATAGTTGATTTGCCGGGCCGGAAGCCGCACTGGTAGCTGCCGATTAGTGCGGTGCAAAATGGTTTTAGACGTTCACACAATACGCTGGACAGGATATGCCTCTATAGTTGTGGCAAGAGGTAGGATCGCCTTTTTTGTGGATGGGGCATATAGAGCTGGTATTCCAGTCGTCGGGCATGCTTTCATCTTCCCAAATTCTGCAGATGATCTGGTGCATGCTCCCTACCAGAACTTCGCCGCCAGCCTTGAAGAGTTCTGATGGCAAGCCATCTGAGCCTGCGGCCTTGTTGTTCTTCAGCTTCTGAATAGCTGTGCCGACTTCTTCGATGCTGGGTGGGAGGACTACTTCAGCGGCTGGAGTTGGGATTTCCTCGGACTCTCTCTTGGGCATGCTCGTTAAGCAGCTGCTGGAAATGCTGCTTAAATACATCCACTATTCCCTGCGGGTCGGTGACAAGATTACCCTCGCAGTTTCGAAGAGCCTTGGTGCCCTTTTTGAAGCCTCCTGCAAGGCGTTTGGCTTTCTTGTAAAAGGCTCGTGTTTAATGTTTATCCCTAGACTCCTCGATATCCTTGGGCTGGGAGGCTGCGAAGATTCTTTTCTTTTGTCGCAGTAGTTTTTTCTCCTCCCTTCTTCTGGCTCGGTACTCTTCTTGCGCTGCCCTGATCGATTGCTGCCTTTTTCTGCTTACACTCGCCATCATACCACGGGTTTCTTGTCGGGGGTGGTAGGGATCCTAAGGTGGTTTCGGCTACTTCCTGAATGGCTGAGCGGCAATGCAGCCACATATTATTGGCATTTGTGTTCGACGTAGGCATACTGTAGAATCTTTCACACAGCTGCTCCCTGTAGAGTCTGGCAACCTCCGGTGTGCTCAGGCGCCGAATGTCGAACCTCCTCCTGATGGGCTGGTGCAGCTTTCTGACATTGGACAGTCGAGCTCTGAATCTTGCTGCTACGAGGAAGTGGTCAGAGTCGACATTTGCCCCTCTGAATGTTCGCACATCCAGGATGTTTGACGAGTGCCTTGCGTCAATGAGCACATGGCTGATTTGGTTGGCGGTTCGACCGTCCGGAGATCGCCAGGTTGCTGTGTGGACTCGCTTGCGAGGGAATCTTGTGCTACTTATCACCGCATTACGAGCTGTCGCAAAGTCCGTCTAGCGGATCACAGCCAGGCGATCACTTATAGGTTTAAAGTCGATGACCTTCGACCTTAACCGCTTTCCCACGACAAATCCGCATCCCAGTAAGTGCAACCTTTTGTGACAACTGTAATAAATGTCGCAATTTTTTTCATAATCATACCGTTTCCTATCCAGCATATTTCCTGGACCGCAGTAATATCCGCCTTGTACTGCGTGAGGATTCCTTCTAGTTTATGAGCAGCTCCGGAAGTGTACAAGGTTCTGACATTCCAGGAGCATACTCGCAAATCGTGTTCCTTTTTCGTGCGTTGTCGTCGTCGAGTATCCGTCCGTGTATCCGACTAATCTTGCTCATTCATAACTTGTGTTTTTTTTACGTGGGCGGATTGTTAGCCCGCCGCACAACCGCCATTCTGGTCGGGGTTTTGTCGCTGCATACGCTTGTTCACCTCCCAACGGTTGTTGAAGAGGCTATCCAGAGGGCGCCGCGAGGAGGCCGTATGTCAACTTGACCCGGGCATTTAAACAGGGATCGTTGCTGGCATCTCGCCAGATTGAGAGCAGGCACTTGCAGGCAATTATGCAACACAGCTGTTGTGAATGAGAAGTGATCAAACGTATTGATGAAGGCTTAACACTCACAGTATATAGTCACTTACTTACACATTATACTCTGTGCGTGCAATTCTTATATGACACCATAAGTGCATGGAACAGTTGCTGAGAACTACACCCAACGTGAAAATTCTTGTAGATCACAAGAGACTGCTCCTGTCTAGTTTGGCATTTACTCTTTCCTCTAGAGGCTTATTTTATCTTGTCACTAAACGCCTCAGTGTAGTTCTCGGGACATTGATCGTTTTTGCTGCCTTTAAGAAGTCCACCTCTTTTTTGTTTACGAAAGTGATTGCTTTCATCATAGAATCCTTGGCCCATAGTAGGGGAGCCCGGGTTGCTAAATTTGAAGTTACTAGAGCGTCATAGGGACTATTGGATTGTGAAGATTAGGTTCTAAAACGAAAAAAAAAGTTAAGTTAAGTTAAGTATGTTAAGTTTTCCATTTTAGTCGGAGAAAGAGCATGTAAAAATGTTTAAAAATGTAAAAAAAAAAAAAAAACGGTCACATGGAAATACTCGAGCGCGTCAGATATTAATAGAGTATACTTGCTTCGACTTTCTGATAACTGAGAAGAGCGGAAAAAAATAAACAGAAGTTATTCGAGCGTGTCAGACATTGAAAGGGAACGTTTAGTGAACTCAAAACAGTATTCGATTTAAATTACTGACGATTTGGACGTGACCTACACTCATAACTGATTTTTGAAAATGTTAAAAAAAATTGTTAACTTAAAATACTCGAACGCGTCAAATTTGTCTACTGTGGGTTCAACTCGAAGTCAGAGTCACCCTAAATGATAATCTGACAATTATATAAGGGGGTTTTGGTAATCTGACAATTTAAAAAATATTCGAATGCATGGAATGGGGAATACACAGCTCTCAGCATCTGTACGCCCATCGCTTTATCGATGATCTTAGCTAAATATATCGCCCCATGAAAACCGTCAGATTATACATATGTTTTTCGTAATCCTGATTCCTTTCAAAATAAACGTTTTTTTACAACTTTGCGACTCCACCATTTCCTTACGTCCCGCTCAAATTGTCAGATTATTGAAATATACACTTTTCAGGATGTACTTAACTTACCTGTTCTTAATCTGACGCGCTCGAGGATCTGAGGATCGATTTTTTTACTAACCTGACGGGCTGCCCTCAAGGTAGGTAGGTAGGACCGTAGCCTTCCCAGAAATGAGAAGAACACACATAGGCCAGGGAGGTCCGTTGTGCAGCTGAGAGGGAGTTTAGCCCCCTATTTTGTGCTTCTTAAGAAATTAAGAAGATCAGATATCCCTACTTGCTGAACTTCGGTCAGATCGTTAAGGAAGTAAGATCCCAGGTATCGTTTCCTGATTATGCAGAATGCTAGGCAGGCGCAGAGATGAATGGATTCGACCTCTTCCTCGTCTAGACAGCTTCTGCAAAAATTATTCGGAATTATACCTAGTTTTTGCGCGTGACTGCCAATAAGGCAGTGTCCAGTGATGACACCGATGACTTTGTAGATGTCAGTTCTTTTTAGGGAGATAATATGTACTCTTAGTCCGTTGACTGTCGAGCCGGGGCCAGATTTGATGACGCAGATATGTCCCTGAGTCCATCTTCGGTTCGTCTCGGCCCTGGCGAGATTTGTAAGATTAAGTCGCTGTGTCCTGGTCCTCAGATAAGTTGTATATTGAACTGTTCGGCCATCTCGTTACTTAAGAGATAGGCGACAGTCGAGACTAGTTTTGATGTGTACACAAAGGACTCCAACGTATTTAAGGCTGCTTGACTATCCGTGGTGGATATCACGTTCCATTTCAGCCAAGACAAGGCCTCTTTTATTGCCAACAGTTCCGCCTGGAAAACGCTGCAGTGATTTGGTAATGTTAGAGCTTTGTTCGGCTTAAGTTGTTTTGCAGAATACTCCACTACCCACTTTGGTTTTAGACCCGTCAGTGTAGGAACCTACGTAGTTTCTGCGGGGTTGGGTCTGGCGAGTCCAGTTTTGTCTGTCCGGGTAGATCGTTGTAAAGTTTTTTTCCAAGACTGTAGTGGGCTCTGTGAGGACTAAGTTTTCTGCCATAGTTGACCTGTTATTCAGGATGGAAGAGTGGCCAGTGACATAGCTCGTCCAGTTCGAGTTGGGGCTTTGATTCTAATGGCCGTTTGTGTGGCAATTTGCTTGCCGAAAATATCGAGTGGTGTAAGGTCCAGTATCATGTTAAGCGCAGCCATTGAGGTGGACCTGAGGGCCCCGGTAATGCACATACACGCCAACCTTTGTACCTTCTCGAATTGCTTGAGGTATGTTGTCTTGTCCAGTGCTGTCCACCAGACTGTCACTTCATACATTAGTATGTAGTGACCTGGGGGTTGGGTCCCCATTTTCCCCTAGGGCTTTCTTGCATGTGTAGAGAGCTATAGTTGCTTGTTAAGCTCTTTCGATTTTGTTGCTCTTCCAGGTTAATTTCCTATCTAGTATTATGCCAAGGTATTTGGCATTTGAGGAATAGTTTAATCTGGTACCAAGCAAAGTAATATGGCAGTGTTCTGGGATTTTGTGCTTTTTGGTGAATAGCACGAGCTCCGATTTCTGAGGATTCAGCCTGAGCCCGTTGCTATGCGCCCACTTGCAAAGAATTGAGAATGCCGTTTGCATACGGTCATTCAGTGTGGATAGGTAGTTACCTGAGATTGAAATGGCGACGTCATCAGCGTAGGCAATAACATGCGGGCCTTCTTTCTCCACTCTGGTGGTTACTTGACTTCCCCATTTGGAATGAATCCTGCGCGTTAATAATAACTCCTAATAACTCCTTTCACCTATGTGAAAAATAAATCACACACAACATGGGTGATTGAGAGAAGCTTGGCTCTGGTCCTTCATGGGCTGTAACGCCACCAAAAGAAGAAGAAAGATATAAGCATTGTCGGAAATAATTTCTTTTCGAACAGACACTTATAGAATCTTCTTCTTCTTGGTGGGCGCTACAGTTCGGGGTGAACCTGGGCCTCAACCAACATGCCCTTCCATCTAGCACGATCTTTCGCTAGCCTTTTCCATTGGCGCACACCCAGTAGGCTGAGGTCCCCTTCCACCTGTGTGCGCCATCTTAAGGGCGGCCGTCCTCTGCTTCTTCGTCCCTCGGGGTTGGATTCAAAGACTCTCCGGGCTGGAGCTGTGGTGTCCATTCGCTCTACATGGCCCAGCCATCTTAGGCGTTGAATCCGTAGACGCCTGACTAGGCTCATGTCGCTGTACAGCCCGTAAAGTTCGTGGTTGAATCTTTTCCTCCATCCCCCGTCTGCGCTTATAGGCCCAAAAATCACGCGCAAAATCTTTCTCTCGAACCGACCAAGGGCCTCCTCATCCACTTTGGATAGTGTCCATGCTTCTGCGCCGTACAACAGGACTGGGATGATAAGGGTCTTATATAGAGTCAACTTTGTCGTTCGGGAGAGGGCTCTATTACTCAGTCGCCTCCTGAGCCCAAAGAAACAGCGATTGGCAAGAGTGATTCTGCGTTTGATTTCGGAACTGATTTCGTTGTTCCAGGTCACTGCGGAGCCAACGTAGACGAATTCCTTAACTACCTCGAACTTATATCTGCCAATACAAACGTTCTGGCCAAGACGTCGGTGGTGAGCGTCCTTTTTTGGTGACAGCATATATTTAGTTTTTCCCTCGTTTACCGCCAAACCAATTTTTGCCGCCTCCATTTCAATACTCGCACTGCTGTTCTATTGATAGTGTGGAGGATTCAGGTGTATTCATTTATTCATTTATTCATCAATGGATATTCATCTTCTGACTACATTTAATTACAATCATTTACAATTATAAATTATTAAAAAAATTCAATACAATACTCTTAAATATGAATCTGTTCATTTGAAAGTCGACTTCATTGCAAATTGTATTAAAGAGTGTTAAAGAACGGGTAACGGGTTCATTTTGCCCATAGTTCGTCCTATTGGAGAGCTTAAGGGAGACGCGATCGGTAAAAGCACGAACGGTTTCTGGCGATAGTAGCTTTCCGACTCCATGACTTTGTATTCTTACTCTACTCCGTTGCGCTCGTGATATCGATAAGCGCATCTTGGCTACTACAAGACAGTGGTCCGAGTCGATGTTAGCCCCTCGGAAAGTTCGAAAATCAAGAATAGTGGAGGAGTGTCTGACGTCGATCGCGATGATATCAATCTGGTTGGTAGTCGATTGATCAAAAGACCGCCAGGTGCCTTTGTGTATATCGAGGTGCGGGAAGCGCGTACTGGCTAGAAGGAGACTACGCCCCGTAGCAAGATCAATCAGCCTGTGTCCGTTATCGTAGGTGGTGTCGTGTAGGCTATGTTTGCCGATGACTCGTTCAAAGATGCTTTCCTTACCCAGCTTAGCATTGAAGTCTCCTAGTACAATTTTGATGTCATAGCTTGGACATTGGGCACACGTTCTGTCTAGGAGATCGTAGAATTCATCTTTGGCGGAGTCATCCTTGTCTTCCGTGGGGGCGTGGACGCAGATCAGGCTGATGTTAAAAAATTTAGCCTTGATACGGATTGTTATGAGGCGTTCGCTTACATGCCGAAAGCTTAGGACTTTTTGCCTTAGCCCACCTCGAACAACAAATCCGCATCCAAATAATCGTTGCCCTCTCTCCCTATAGCAGTCGCCGTAGTAAATATCGCAATTTTTTATCCGCTTTATATCCGGTCCATTCCATTGCATTTCCTAGATGGCGGTGATGTCCGCTTTATAGCGGTCTAGGGCGTCCGCAAGTTGTTCGGCTGCACGTGGCCTGTTTAGGGACCTAACACTCGACGTACAAAGCCGAAGATCATTGTCCTTTTTTCGTTTTTTGCAAGGGTCGTCAACATAAATCCGGTCCGTTATATCCCAGGCTTGTGGTTGTTTCGGAGTTTGTGTTCTTTTTACGGTTTCGCCTTACTAGGACGTAGCCCAACCGACTTATCCTGTTTTTGGCGCAGGAGGCTCGCCATTCTCCCTTCCCCGTTGCAATTTCCATAGGAAATCTCCAGATGGCACCACGAGGAGGTGGGGATAGGACTTACTAACAGTGCCGCAAGATGTTCGACTGCGGTGGCTCTTCTTGCTTTTTAGCAGGCCAGCATCCGTCGGATAGGTGCTACCCCTACGAGGCCTTTGTTAGCCCTTTGCCATCCACACTTATAGAATAGGGTTGTTATTTTCTATACTTTTCCTTTTATTAATATCAGCAGAATCTTACTTAATAAAATGTATATAATTGGTATAAAAAACACAGTGAAATGCTGAACACTTAGTTCATTGACCATGGAAACCTATGTCTTTTCTACGAGTTCTGATGGTCGGGCCCTTATTCTATTTTCACTAAAGTAGAGAAATTTATAAAAAAAATTAAAAGCGTGGCCAGTGTATAAAGTGTTTTGTAGAAGATAGGATCTGATGCTATAAGGAATTAATAAAAAATCGATTTTTTTATGAATACTGTGTTTATATGCTCATATATACATAAATTCAACAATACTCCAAACAATGTAAGACTGTAGGTAGTTTTGTGTAGACGCTATTAAGCACGACGTGACTAATAACGCAATTTTTAACTTTCGTAATGTAATCAGTAATGTAATGTAGTTTCAGTGGTCGACTACCATTCATTTTTTTAAAAAAGCATTCTTAACATTTTTCCGTGAATGCTTCTCGATTATATATTAAAACGGCAAATATGTAATCGATAAAAAACAAATTTAGCGAAAATAAAAATTAAACGTTGGGTGGTTTTTATATCGAACACCTTACTTGAATTATATGTATGTATATCAGTCCATGAAGGACCTGAGCCGAGCTTCTCTCAATCACCCATGTTGCGTGTGATTTCATTTTCCCATAGGTGAAAGGGACCTACAGTTTATTGCCAGTTCCGAACGGCGAATTTCGAGAAGCTATTCATGACAATTTTACTACAGGGGGTTTTGTCAGAACCCCGCTGAGGAGAAACACCGTGAAAACATATTCGATGACATGGCTGTGTCGGGATTCGATCCCGTGTCATCGGCGTCAGAGGCCAACACACTACCCACTACGCCACGGTGCTCTCCACTCACAGTATATGGTCACTTCAAATTCATACCCTGTGTATACAGTTCCAATTTAACACCTTAATGGCATGGAACATTTGCTGAGAACTACAACCAACGTGAAAATTCAATCAAGTTTCTCTTGAATCTTATCTAGGACAACCGCCCCTGGAGAGTAGTGCACGAACATCTACGACTCAAACCACCTGCACTTCGTTCAGGTTATGTGACAAACACAATAAGAGTATGACTCCTAAACCTGCGCGAATTGTAAAAAAAAAAAATTTAAATACAAAAATCGGGATTGGACGCCCTTGGATCTCATATGGGTTGGTATCATCCAAAGGCGGACAATTTTGTTTGTTGACGTACTCATTCATCAAGAAATGGGCCTCATCGCTGAAGATGATTTTTCGATGAAATTTAGAGTCAGTTTCCAACTACTCCAGAGCCCATTCAGAGAACACACGTCGATGCCTATAGTCGTTTACCTTCAGCTACCTGGGTCAGTTGAGTTTTGTACGGGTGTAGGCCCGAAGTTCGGCAAGTTGTGGTCTGCGAAAGGTCAAGTTTTTGTAAGCGACGCGAAATCGATTGCCTCGGATTTTCCTGCACACACTCACGGACAGCGCCGATGCTCTCGGCAGATCTTGCTGAATTAGTGGACTCAAATTTAACCACCACACTGCGTATAGTCCTCTTGGTGGGACGGTTGTGGAGACCGTAGAATGGGCGAAACGCGCGGAACGTTGCCCGAAAAGAAGGCATATTTTGATAAAACAGTTGAACCATTTGCACGTGTTGTTGAACGCTATGTTCATGCAAGGTGATTTGGCAAAACAGACCGAATTAACGACAGCCAATTTGACAGATATGACTTCAACAGTATGGCTGCTATCAACTGTCAAAATTCAGATATTCCTCTGGAAGACTCAATACTACTGTTTTGATCTATCGACCAAACGTGTATGAAATTCCAGTGATCATTTCCTATCGCCTATACAAAAGATTTTAAATTTTCGACAAGTAAATGTAATTGCTAACTCTTAAGGGAATATGTTGGATTTAATTTTTACCGATGAAGAACTTGAAGTTTCTGTTAACAACGCATCTTTTCCTTTGCTTAGTGATAGTGTTCATCATAAGACACTGCAAATTTCGTTCAATTTAACTGTGTTAAATTTGTATACGTCGGTAAATACCCCCAATATATCGACATTGAATTATAAGAAAGCCAATTATACCCTAATAAATAATGCTTTATCACAAGTTGATTGGCACTCAATCCTTCCAACCGGTAGTCTAGAAAATGCGAATGCTATGTTTGAAGATATTTTGAAATCTTGTGTTGCAAGGTTCACTCCGCTGAAACGTAATAAATATTCCAATAGACCCGTTTGGTTTAGTAAAAGTTTATCGCGTCTAAAAAACACTATGCTCAGAACTTATAAATCCAGCAGAGATTCAGAGTCTTTCGATGCCCGGCTCCCCCAAATCGGGAGGGAATACGAGTTTTTAAAACGTTTCATCTTTCGACAATATATTTCTTCCATAGAGCGCAAAATAAAATACGACAGTAAATATTTTTGGTCATTTCTAAACTCTAGACACAAGTCTGTCGGTCTTCCTAATACCATGATCTTTAATGGAGTCTCTAGTAACGATTTAAATATGATTTGTGATATGTTTGCCTCTTTTTTCCAATCCAACTTCATAAATGTTAACATCGATTATTGTAGCAATCCCCGTAACATGCCCCCTGTAACGGATCTTGGGTCTCTTGGACTTACTGAAGATGATGTTTTCTTGGAATTATCATCCGTTGGATCCAGTCCAGTCCTCCGTTACTCTTAAAATCTTGTAGTTGGTCATTAGCTGAACCTCTTTGCATAATATTTAATATATCGTTGAGTAGCGGAGATTTCTTAAACCGCTGGAAATCTTCATCCATTGTACCTATCCATAAAGCTGGCTTCAAAAATTCTGTTGAAAATGATAGGCCCATTGGCAAACTTCAACTCATTCCCAAGCTATCATTAAGAAAAAATTTTATTCTGTTTTACACAATCACATTTCGGAATTCCAGCATGGTTTTGTTACTGGTAGATCCACGGCAACTAACCTGGTAATATATATCAATTATGTAGTCAAAAGTATGGAAAGCCATTGCCAAGTCGACACTATCTACACTGACTTCTCGAAAGCATTTGACCGCGTTCAGCACAATGTGCTGATCTCGAAATTTCGTCTTCTTGGGTTCCACTCCAACTTATTGCTCTGGATTCAAAGCTATCTCATTGGTCGTACACAATATGTACGTATTGGAACTACGCTGTCCAAAGTTATTGTTAATTATTCAGGAGTTCCTCAAGGCAGTCACTTAGGCCCACTCCTTTTTCTTTTATTCATAAACGACTTACCTTTATATATACGGAATTCTAACTCTTTACTATTTGCTGATGACCTGAAAATCTTTAAGTCGATATCGACATATTCTGACGCTGTGGATTTACAACATGACATTAATAGTTTAACTGATTGGTGCTACGCTAATGGATTACACCTTAACATTAGTAAGTGCTCGGTAATGACCTTTTCTAGGTTATCTACCGACATTGTTTTTGATTACACCCTTAACAACAGCATCCTGAATAGACCTAATGAGCAAAAAGAGTTGGGTATTTGGATATTCGACAAGAAACTTGACTTCTCGATGCACATCGATTACATTGTGTCTAAAGCGAACTCTATGTTGGGTTTCTTATCTCGCAACACGAAAGACTTTCAAGATCATTATGCACTGAAGACCCTGTATATTACTCTAGTCCGGTCAGTATTGGAATACTGTTGTGTAGTGTGGAACCCCTTCTACTTAAATAGGTCTAACCGAATTGAGAAGATCCAAAAGAGATTCTCTTAGTGTGCATTGCGCAAGATAGCTTGGAATTCAGTTATTCCCCCTTATCATGCCAGATGTGCATTGATAAGAGCTAAGCAAGCGGAGAGTATACTATTCGGCAATGTTCGCTAGGGACATAATCGTTGGACATATTAGTTGTCCGGATCTCCTTTCTTCTATTAAAATATATGCACCTTCGCGCGGCCTGCGACCCAAACAACATGATTTCTTATATATCTCTAAACATAGTTCTAATTATGCTCGATTCAATCCAATTAATACCGCTTGTCTTAATTATAATTTATATGATGATGTAATTGATTTTATTCAAACTCGAAATATATGCAAAACTGCCTTATTGAATGCTATTACGTAATTTCGAACACTTTTAATTATATTCCTGCCTGTACGAGTATTTACACTATTAACTATTATTATACTAATTAATTATTAACTATTAATTTACACTATTGTCTACGAAAGTTTTGTACAATTGATGGATAAATAAATGAAATGAAAAGAACAGAAAAAAAAGAAAAACCTGAATAAAGTACACTCGGTCTCTTAAAAGACTTTCCATTTTGAATTGCCTAACAAAGCTAGATGCAATCCCCTGTAAAAATAAAAAACCGGCCAAGTGCGAGTCGGACTCGCGCACGAAGGGTTCCGTACCATCTGTATACATAAATATGATGTATTTTACCTCATCAAATGACAGATCTTGGTTGCAGGCAGGATTTTTTGGATGAAAATCATGTCTGTTGTATGGGAGCCCCCCTTAAATATTCATTTTGTTCTGTTTTTAGTATTTGTCGTGGTAGCGGCAACAGAAAATTTCAACTGTCTAACTATCACGGTTCATGAGATACAGCCGGGTGACAGACGGACGGACGGACGGACAGACGGACTGACGGACGGACGGACGTACGGACGGACGGACAGGGAAGTCTTAGTAATAGGGTTCCGTTTTACCTTTGGGTACGGAACCCTAAAATACACGCACTGTGACCCTTTAGTTTGCATGGTTCCTAGCTCATAGGTTCCCCTGTTTCCTAGGTTACTGCTGTGTAAGCCCCTTTTCGGGATGATTTCAGTGAATATTTCGAATAACTTTGTATTTTGAATTTTTGTGATTTATTTTGCTCTAACAGGCTACTGTAATTGTCAATCGTATAGGTTTACCATTACTGAAAAGGTTGTCAAGCTCTGTTTTCGACGCTTTCACCACGTTTATACCATTCACTGTGTATTTGATTCCGGCTTATGCACTGCTGTACACCTCCCGTTTTAGCATTTGAATGATGGGTCACCTACCTTTGCTTTTTACTGCTAGTCAATCGAATTCAACTTAAGTAACAATTGAAAATCACTACGATCAAAGCAAGTTGTTTATTCACTTTTTCATTTTTCGTTGCAGAGCATCAAATGGATTAGAAAGAAAGAAAGAAAAAGGAAAGGATTCATTAAAACACTAAATTTCATGACCTGAATCGTTATTATCGTATAGACTGATTCGTTCAGAAACCAGGGAAACCATATAGATATGTACATACATAGTTATATACATTAGATACTCAATGAGCTATTGCAAAACGAATTGAATAAAATAAAACATAGTAAACGAGAAGAATCTAATGATGAAAGGCCGTAGTACAGGATACAGCTCGGATACCGAGCAAAATAAACAAAAAGATGACCTTAGTATACTCAGGAAGCCCATATTTACAGCGCTTTCAGGGTTTTTAGAAGCCAAAAAGGCTTATGAAAATGGAACTAATGAGGTAAGTACAACCTCATAACCTCCAGACAGTGTGACGTCTTCAATGGATCGCATCTCATTTTCTATCTTGTAGATAAGACGGTTGTTGGCCCGCGAATGTGACGTCATATATGAATGCAGAACTTGTCGAAATCTATTTCGCAGCCTTACAAATTTTATAAGTCACAAACGAGTTTATTGTCGAAACTCTTCTAACCAATTCACCAACAGCTTTAATCCCAGTCCCAATGGTTTCATAGTAAGACAGTATTATACATAAATCAAGTAAAGATTAGTTTTATTAAAGATTTCATTTGTAAAGGATCAAGATGTATCAACCATCATACAAGCTGAACAAGAGTTTGTCAAAAAAGGCACAGCCACTTCGTCGAGTACGAAAGACAACGTGAATACTAATAGAGATCTTAGCAGTATTATCGAGCGTTTGTTGAAACGCGAACAGAATAATCGCCTTATGAAGCTTACTGACTTCTATGACCAGGTAAACAGCAAGCTAACGCAAGACGAGATTTTACAGCAGAAACACGTGTTACAACTGGACCGAGTACCAAATAGCCAGGTGGCTGTGTATCAAACTGTTAAAAAAGATGAGAGTGATAATATCAAAACCGAAGTTAACGAGGTACACAACATGTTGAAAAACACACAAACTGTTATTGGCTCTGATGGAAAGGTGATCTCAAATAGCGCTTCCCTCAGTAGGGAAATTAAAACAGAAGTCAACGAGGTCGGACGAGACCTAGAGTCTGAACAACGGGTACATCAAGGCAATGATATCGTTTGTGAAATATGTAAGTTAATTGAACAAAGCGTAATTGATCGAATAATATATATTTTCTATTTGCTAAGGTAATTTACATTTCGGTACAGAGAAGACCTTAAAGTTGCATATTCAAACGAAGCATATTGCCTCGACATTTGTTTTTCAATGCCCATCATGCTCGCTGACATTTCTGCAGCCCGGTGCTGTGATCCGACATCTGAGCAGTGATCACAAGTAAGTATCAGATCATGTATTCCTACAATAATAGTTCTAGTACGATTCTCTAATTCCTTATAAAGGAATGGCGTCAATTCCACCATGGGGCTAATCCACTTCCGCACTCGTACAGTCGCAAGGGTTCTTAAAGACCTCGACATACACAAATCCGCTGGTCCAGATGGTATTGCCCCAATAGTTCTGAAGAGGTGTTCTTCTACGCTGGCAAAACCACTGCGTAAGCTTTTTCACCTTTCCTACACCTCTGGGCTCTTTCCGAGTAGGTGGAAAACAGCATTTGTCCAGCCTATACCCAAAAAAGGCGAATCATCTTCTCCCTCCAACTACCGACCCATTGCACTAACGTCCCTTCTTTCCAAGGTCATGGAAACGCTGATTAACCGTCAGCTTATGAAATATCTTGAATCACGGAAACTCTTCAATGACCGCCAATACGGTTTCCGCAGCAACAGATCCACTGGTGATATGATGGCATATCTCGCTGAAAAGTGGAATCACTCCCTTCACCAAGCAGGTGAAAGCGAAATTGTTGCACTGGATATTTCGAAAGCATTTGACAGGGTTTGTCATGAAGCCCTTTTGTCGAAAATGCGTGCTTTTGGGATCGATGAGTCTCTCTTTCAATGGATTAGAAAGAGCCCTGGTGTTCCCCAGGGCTCCGTTTTGTCTCCGACACTCTTTCTTTTTTTATAAATGATCTCTTGTCTGTTACTTCTAATCCAATTCACTCCTTCGCTGACGACAGTACCCTCAGCTTCTCATATTCGTTCACCAGTTTACGACCCTGCACTTCGGTTGTAGATAATGAGCGGCAGCGTATGTTAAGCTCATTAAATTCCGATATCGACAGCATCATCCAATGGGGTAAAAACAATAGAGTGGAATTTAATGCTTCCAAAACACAACGCTGTCTCTCGTCGTTAAAGCGTATAACTAACCCGCAGCCATTATCCATGAATGGCACTTGCATCTCAGAAACTGAAAAGCTTTCCATCCTGGGTATGAGTGTTGCTCACAATCTTAATTGGAGCGACCATATATTCAGTGTCGCCAAGAATGCTGCGAAATGCCTAGGATTCTTATACAGATGCAAGAAATATTTCTCACCCTTAGATTTGGCTACAATCTATAAGGCGTTCATTCGCCCCAAATTAGAGTTTAACGCTCATGTCTGGTCCGGTGCTTCCAAGACCTCACTGCACCTACTAGACAGAATACAAAAACGAGCCATAAAACTGATAGGTGACTCCAGCATTACCAAAATATTAGACTCGCTGGAACACAGCAGGAATGTTACCTGCCTCTCCCTGTTTTATCGTTACTACCAACAAAAATGCTCTGATGAAATAGCCAGTTGCATTCCGCCCCTTCAACATTTCTCCCGCAATAGCCGTCTCTCTAGGAATGCTCACCAATATACTCTGAAGCCCGCTTTCGGACGTACTGTCAAATATAGAGGATCTTTCATTAACCGAACCACACGAATCTGGAACTCCCTGCCGGATTCGGTTTTCCCCCCTCAATGCAACATGCAAGCATTTAAGATCAATGTCCATCGGCATCTCCTCTATTCCTCTTCCTCTCTATCTTCTGCCCGCACTGTGTCGCCGACATAATAAGGTTATTAGACCTTGAGTGCGCGCGCGCAAATTATTAAAAAAAAATAAATAAAGGGATGGAAGGTGTGTATGTACGTTTTTTGGTCACGGAAATGTCTTGCATCGAATTCTATAAGCTTCGTGTCTCTAAATCTTCTAAACACGCTATGAGGATCGTAAGCGCGTGCTCATAGTAGTATGAGATTTCTACTCACTAAAAACACATGGAAACGAATTTATACTGCAACTAAGTCGTTCTCCTTATCTAGCAATATTCCGTTCTCGATGTATTCGCATTCCGCTATGTTCGTGCGGTTCAAGGTTATCACGCTAGAGTTAGAGAGTTAGAGAGGGTACAGGGGGTGGGACAAAGTCGCCTGATCACTGCGGCCACGAGTGGGCCTATTGTGATGTCCCCCACTTACAGTTCACTCAAGAATCCTGAGTTTGTGATGAAACTTAGTATGCTTTTGAGTGAGCTAGCAGCGATTTCTTCTGCTTCAAGATAATACTTGCCTAAGTGACGATGACGTGTACTGACAAGGCAGTTACAGTGGCATAGTATGTGCTCTGCTGTTTCTTCGTCTTCATTACACATTCTGCAAGTGTCATCTTGTATGATGCCCATCGTCTTGAGATGTTTGTTGACTGGGCAGTGTCCAGTAAGGAAACCTGTGATTAAGCGAATCTGACTCCTCGAGAGCATGAGGAGTTGTTTCGTTCTGTTGAGAGATGTAGTTGGGAGGAACAACTTGGCTTGTCTGCTACCTTTCGTTTGTAACCAGTAGTGATCCGTCGTGTTCCTTAACCAATTGTTTATGCAGCATTTGGTGGTGCTGATGGGTATGCGGCAGAAAGGCCGTGGCATCATGAATGGTGATGCGGAGCCTTTCCTAGCTAGTAGGTCCGCCTTTTCGTTGCCTGAATGGCCGCTGTGTCCAGGTATCCAAATGAGATGAACTCTGTTTGTGCTGGCCAGCTGGTGAAGTAAATGTAGGCAGTCCCATACCAGTTTGGAGGTGACTTCATAGCTCTTTAGGGCTAGAAGTGCAGCCTTGCTATCAGAGAGAATGTAAATGTTTTTGTTAAGTATGTTTCTGTTTAAATTTTCTCTGAGGCAGAGTTCTATAGCAAATATCTCTGCTTGAAAAACGGAGTTATATCTGTCCATGCTGACGTAGATGGATGTGCCAGTATTTGCTCCGTAAACTCCAGCCCCAACGCCTTCGTTCGTTTTGGAGCCATCTGTGTACCACACATAGGATCCACGATTGAAGGGGGGTCTATCCTGTTCCCAGTTTTGTCGGTTGGGGAATGTGACCTTGTAGTTTTGGCTGAAGTTGTATCTGGGGAGACAGTTGTCTGAGAGAGATATCATTAGGATTTCATGCCTGTTTATCTCCGTAAGGATATCAGGGTGAAAGAGCCTACGATTAGAGTCATCCTCCACGATCAATCTATGGGCGAAGACCATTGCTTCTTTCTTCAGTTGGAGGTGAAGAGGTGGCAGGTCTGTGATGACTTCTAGTGCTGCTGTGGGGGTTGTTCTCATGGCCCCGGTGATACAGATGCAAGCTAGTCATTGCAATTTGTTGAGCTTGGCTTGCACTGTTGCTTGTTTTGTTTTGTGCCACCAGACGGGCGCAGCATATGTGAGGATTGGTCTGGTGATTGCTGTGTATAGCCAGCGGGTCATTTTGGGGTTTGTGCCCCAGTTTTTGCCAGTGAGACTTTTGCTGGTCCATAAAGAGATCCTGGCTTTCTCAATGGTTTTTGCAATGTGAGAGTTCCAAGTGAGCTTTTCGTCTAGAGTTATCCCTAGATATTTGACTTCTTTTGAGAACTCTATCGCTTCACCAAAGAGGGTAGGTTTGGTGAGTTTGTGCCTATTCCTCCTTTTGGTGAAGGCGACTATAGTGCTTTTCCTAGGGTTGACCTTTAGTGCAACCTTTGTGCACCAGTTTGCAACAAGATTTAGTGCCCGTTGGAGGAGTTCCGAAACCGTGTTTTCGAATTTGCCTCTAACCAGGATCACTATGTCGTCGGCATAGCCTTGGACATAGAAACCATTGTTGCTGAGTATGTTAATCAGTTCATTTACCACGATGGACCACAAGAGAGGTGAGAGAACCCCACCTTGAGGGCATCCTTTCGCGGCATTAACACTGATTTTATCATTGCCTAGTGAGGTGTTTATTTTCCTATTACTAAGCATGTGTTGGATCCAATTGCATGTGGTGTTATCCACCCCTGTGCTGAGGATGCAACGTTTTATTTGGGTGTAGTCGGTGTTGTCGAAAGCACCCTCAATATCAAGAAAGCAACCTATCGCAATTTCTTTGTCGCTCAGGGATTTGTTGATCCGGGCTGTTAGCTCCTGAAGAGCATGTGTGGTCGATTTCCCAGGCTGGTAGGCATATTGGTTTTTGTGAAGTGGTGATCTTTTCAGGGCACCGTTCCTGATATGCCTATCCAGAATTTTTTCCATTGTTTTTAGGAAAAAAGAGGTAAGGCTTATCGGTCTGTAGGACTTAGGCAGGTCTGTGGGTCTACGGCCTACTTTGGGAATGAATTTTAACTTTACCTCTGTCCAGCTCGTTGGTATGTATCCCCATGCATAGCTGGTTCTAAAGATGTTGATCAGCATGGGGCTAATTATCACGCTAAGTTAAGAGGTTTTGACCGAAAGCAGCAGTTGATTGGCGAGTTGCTTTCAACACGCAAGATCTTCTCTAAATGGGAAAGCCAAGTAACCACTAAATCGGTTACCAGAGGTACCCCACAAGGGGGGATCCTCTCTCCTCTTCTCGGGAACGTAGTCACAAGCGAACTACTAACTAAACTAGGGAAAGAAGGCTTCGGATGTTATTTTTTTTTTTTTTTTCATAGTTTGCACAGGTTCAAGAGTCCTAATCTTATGATGTTTGTCATACAACCTGGGTGGAATGCGGATGGTTTGAGTCGTAGATGTTAGTTCACTACTCTCCAGGGGTGGTTGTCCTAGGTAGGATTCGAGGGAACTCGACTGAATTTTCACGTTGGTTGTAGTTCCCAGCAAATATTCTATGCCATTATGGTGCTATATTAGAACTGCACACACAGGGTGTGAGTTTGAAGTAACCATATACTGTGAGTGTTATGCCTCCATCTGTATGCACAATTTTTCCGTATAAGAGTTGCATTTCCTAATTATGGACATACTTTGAAATACAGACCTTCTCCCATCATTGCCTACGCTGACGATGTTGCTATTGCCATCTCAGGCAAATATCTGCTTACGCTGTTTGATCGCATGCGTACGACATTCTTCACATTGTGCAGATGGGCAAAAAATAATGAACTTGAATTAAACCCCCCTGAAAATGGAACTTGTCACTAAAAATCACTAGATTCTGGACACGTGTCCCAATCACTCTACTCGGTACCAGGCTAACCTATTACTATAGGCATCATACTGGATAGGAAATTACCCTGAAAAGAAAATATTAACGAGCGAGTAAGGAAGGCAACCATAGCGCTCTACACTTGCAAGAAAGCCTTAGGGAAAAAATGGGTCTTCACCCCCAAAATTACACTATGGTTGTACATAACAGTCGTTAAACCTATTCTTTTGTACGGTATTTTAGTCTGGTGGACCACATTAGACAAAACAACATACCACAAGCAAATCGAGAAAATACAGAGGTTAGCAGACATGTTCATCAGCGGGGCCCTAAGGTCCAATGGCAGCGATCAACATGCTACTCGACCTAAACCTACTCTAGCAGCTAGCCACATATACGGCTGAGAGATTAAAGGTCAGCTCAAAATGGACAAGCTATATTATTACTGGCCACGCTTCTATCCTGAACGTCAGGACAACTTTGGCAAAGAAGTCAGAATACATTGAGCCCACCACGGTCCTTGAATAACATCAAAACAACATACCCACAAAGAAAAAAAAAATGGTCCCGAAAAGCGCTGATTGGTCAAATACCAAAAACGGAGTGGGTAGCGAAGTCTTTTGCAAACAATTGAAACTGAATCTGGTCTTAAAACTTCAAGACCATTGCAGCGTCTTCCAGGCGGAGCTGCTCACAATAAAGGATGTCCTGTCTTGGCTAAAGTGGAATGTGATATCCGTCACATCGCTGGAAATGAGAGAGCTGACATGCTCGCCAAATAAGGAACAAGGCACCGAATTAACATGGCAATTAAATTAGAGCTGATGAATCAAGCAATGGCTGAGATGAACCCAAGGCCATACCTGCCTAACCACCAGGCAAATCTGGCCATGTCTTGACCGACAGCGAACCACGGGACTAATCTTCCTAAAACCAACCGACATCAGCATAATCGTTGGTGTCATCACTGGTTACTATCTTATTGGCAGTCATGCACAAAGACTAGGGCAAGTTTCGTATTACTTTTGCAGGAGCTGTGGAGATGAGGATAAGGTTGGGTCCATTCAGCACCTGCTCTGTGCCTGTCCGGCCCTCTGTTATGGTAGGAAATAATACCTAGGATCCTACTTCCTTAACGACCTGACTGACGTTCAGGGGATAAGGATAACTGATCTTTATTTGTAAGAAGTACAAAATACTGGAGAAAACCAATGAATTTCAAGTCGACACTCACCACCTATTTGTCGACTTCAAAGCCGCATACGACAGCGTAATTAGAGACGAGCTATACAACGCTATGTCTACCTTTGACATGCCTGCTAAACTCGTCAGACTATGCAGGATGACTTTGGAGAATGCTTGCTGCTCCATCCGAATCGGTGAACACCTTTCCGATAGTTTTGATGTCAAAAAAGGATTTAGGCAGGGCGATGCGCTGTCGTGTGATTTCCTCAACATCATACTGGAAATGATTGTGCAAAAATCACAGGCCAATACAAGAGGCACAATCTATTTCAAATCTTCGCAACTCCTTGCATACGCCGACGATATTGACGTAATAGGTAGATCACAGCGAGATGTCAATGAGGCGTTTACGAGTATTGAGATGGAGGCGGCGAAAATTGGTTTGGCGGTAAACGAGGGCAAAACTAAATATATGCTGTCATCCAAAAAGGACGCTCACCGCCGACGTCTTGGCCAGAACGTTTGAATTGGCAGATATAAGTTCGAGGTAGTTAAGGACTTCGTCTACCTTGGCTCCACAGTGACCTGGAACAACGACATGAGTTCCGAAATCAAACGCAGAATCACTCTTGCCAATCGCTGTTTCTTTGGGCTCAGGAGGCAACTGAGTAATAGAGCCCTCTCAATTATTATGAGGCGTTCGCTTACATCCCGAAAGCTTAAGACTTTTTGTCGGAGTCTTTTTCGAATAACGAATCCGCATCCGAATAAGCGTTGTTTGTTCTTGTCGCGGTTTGTCATCCCTCTTTTATCTGGTCCATCCCATCGCACTTCTTGGAGTGCGATTATATCTGCTTTATAGCAGTCTATGGCTTGCTTCAATTGATTGCCTGCACTCGGTCTGTTAAGGTGCAGACTCGCGAGTCATTTAGTCGTTTGCAGGGTTCGTCAGCTATGTATCCGTCCGTATCCGAGGCTTGTGATTACTTCGCAACATTTTATTTTTTCCAACCTAGAGGACCAGGTTCCTTTTTCCCCAGGAACAATGGGGTCGAGTTCACACATCGGTTCACTACCTGGCAGGTACCAGCCAGTTATCCAGGGGCGGCCACGCGGAGGCTGTGGGTCAACCTGGATTGAGCAGGGACAGAGATCGAGGCTGGCGTTTGCCATGTTTAAGGCGATCAGCTTCTTTACTCTGTTTGCTCGCTCCCTCTCCCCAAATTATATTAATCAGCATTTTTAATTAATAAAAACTTGTTTAGATCTTCCTTAGTTTCCTTTAGTTTTTTTTAAAACTAAGGTCAATGAGGACAAGACGAAGTACATGCTGTCAAGCAAAAACCAATCCGTCGCTCACCACATGGGACAAAATATAACAATTGACAGCTACAATTCCGAGGTAGTTAAGGAGTTTGTCTACCTCGGGGCAAACGTAAATTCCACAAATGACACCACAGTGGAGATCCGGCATAGAATCACCCTTGGCAACCGCTGCTACTTCGGCTTGTCCAAACAACTGGGGTCAAAACTCCTCACTCGAAAGACCAAAGTCATGCTTTACAAAACGCTCATACTGACAGTTTTGCTGTACGGAGCCGAAAGCTGGACGATAAGCAGGATAGCGGAGCTGATTTTGGGTTCTTTCGAGAGAAAAATTCTGCGCAGGATATTTGGTCCTGTCTGTGAGGAAGGTGAATGGAGGAGAGACACAACCGCGAACTCTACGAGCCGTACAAAGATGTGGATGTAGTCCGGAAGGCAAAGATCCGTCGACTACACTGGCTCGGTCACATCGAGCGCATGAAAATCAACGCTCCAGCTAAGAGGGCCTTCGACTCCGAGCGTCCTGGTTCGAGAAGAAGAGGAAGACCGAGACTCCGGTATAAAGACCAAGTAATCACGGATGTAAAACATCTTGGTCTTGATAACTGGAAACAGCGCACCCGGGACCGTCAAGGATGGAAGGCAGCTATAGCTCAGACTCAGATCCTCCATGGATCGCTGGCCTGATAAGTAAGTAAGTAAGTTTCTTAAAACTTACTTACTTATGTGGCGCTACAGTCCGTGGTGATCCAGGGCCTCAAACAACAAGCGTCTCCAGCTTGCACGGTCTTTGGCAAGCTGTTTTAAGCACCGCACGCCCAGTTGGTTAAGGTCCCCTTTCACCTGCGTGCGCCATCGTAGATGCGGCAGTTCCCTGCCGCGCCTTCCTTCCGGGGTGAATTCGAAGACTCTTCGGGTCGGAGCTGTATTTTCCATGCGATCTACATGGCCTAGCCACCTTAGACGCTGTATCCGTAGACGTCGTACCAGGCCAATGTCGCTGTACAACCCGTGCAGTTCTTCTTTAAATCTTCTCCTCCATATACCGTTTGAAAAAAACGGGACTGTAGATAGTGCGCAGAATTTTCCTCTCAAAACGACCAAGGGCATCTTCATCCGCTTTCGTTAAGGTCCAAGCCTCTGCGCCGTAAAGGAGGACTGGGATAATCAAGGTCTTATATAGTGTCACCTTGGTTTTCTGAGAGATGTCTCTACTTCTCAATTGCCTCGTGAGCCCAAAGAAACAGCGGTTGGCAAGAGTGACTCTGCGTTTTATCTCAGGGCTGGTGTTGTTGTCGCCAGTCACCAGTGAGCCAAGGTAGACGAATTCCTTGACCACTTCAAAGTTATATATGCCCATGGTGACGTTCTGGCCAATACGTCGGTGTTGGCCGTCTTTTTTTTTTTTTTTTGTTTTTTTTTTTTTTTTTTTGTTGATGAAAGCAGAAATTTGGTTTTACCCTCATTAACCTTGAGGCCCATGTTAGCCGCTTCTACCTCAATGCTTACAAAGGCCTCATTAACGTCTCGCTGTGTCCGTCCAATCACGTCAATGTCGTCGGAGTACGCAAGCAATTGCGTAGACTTGAAATAAATCGTACCTCTTGTGTTGGCCAGCGACTCTTGCACGATCTTTTCAAACACGATGTTGAAAAAGATGCACGACAGCGCGTCACCTTGTTTAAATCCTTTTTTAACATCCGAAGTCTCGGTTTGTTCAGGAGCAGCGATAGTTCTCCATTAGGTGTTTTTTATTATGCATCCGTATCAGTATCCAGATCATGGGCAAAATAAAACAGTCCGGATCATTGAGTAGCAGATCAACGAGTAGCGTTCTTGACATTTCATATCAGTCAGTTCTGTCAAAGATCTGACATTTGAAAACAAAATAAACAGAAAATAAACAAATTGGAAATGAACACGTTGATTGCCCACGTGTTTATATGTTAGTGTTTCAGTGTTTTTGAAACATGACCACCGGTGGGTCATGTGGCGGCCAATTTGAATTGTGTTAAAATTCATTTGTTTACATACATTTTTTTGCCCGGCTGCTCTATTTCCACAAATAATTTTTGACATTTAAGTGCGGAATTGCCATGCCAAAGAACATTTTTCTTTTCATTCAAATTTGATACGATTGATTTAAATGCTGATGATGATAATTTTTATCGTTATACACTAATTGGGGGTAATATATCTCCAATTCACTCAAGGGTTTTACAAATTTAAATTAATACACACATTTTATAGTATTATGAGTGCAATTAGTTCATACTGAGGGGAAAACTTTTTAATCAAATCAGGGTCACAATTTTATATGTTCATCAGGCAATGACCTTCCTAATTTTAATGCGAACCCAATGGGAAATAGTGTGAACTAATTTTCGGATCACAAAAGTTGATCCAGATAAAATTTGGATCAAAATTTGGATTGTAATGCATGTAAATCGTGATCCGGATACTGATACGGATGCATAATAAAAAACACCTATTGTCATCCTGACAGTCGGACGAGCTTGGCTCTATACACTATACTATATATATACTATACTCTCTCGCCACAAACCGGCTGTTTTGGCACTTTGTGAAACACAGGTCGATGAAAAGTCTGATCCTTCGGATTTCAGTCTTCCTGGATATAGCTTAGTGCCATTAATTGGTTCTCGCCGTCTCGCCATCTATGTCCGTAGTGATATTGCTTACCAGTTACTTCCACAGTATAGTCAAACATCCACCCCGGAATTTAATTTCATATGGCTTAAATTCATATTCCGTAAGCACTCCATCCACTACTGTTTTCTTTATAGAAGCCCCAATCTAGACAGGAATGCAACATTTGATGCATTCGACGCACTGTCTGATTCCATCCAAAGAATTGTTTCCCTGTTCCCTCGCACTGAAATCATTTTAGCGGGCGATTTCAATGTACACAATTCTCAGTGGCTTCGACATTCTGGACAGACAACACCCGAAGGAAGGTATGTTGAAATTTTTGCTGAGTTAAATCACTTAACTCAACTTGTGAATGAGCCATCACGTATCCCCGATGTTGCTGGTTATACCGCCAACACACTGGACTTGTTTCTTACCTCTCAGCCTGACAAATACACGATCGATGTATTGGAACCCCTAGGCTTGTCTGACCACTGCATGACATCAGCAAAATTCTCGAACTCCCACCATCCAGTTAAAGAAAAAGCTCCTAAGGGAACACTATGGCTATACGAGAAAGCCAACTGGTGCGGCCTTAACAACTTCTTTCGGATCTTTAACTGGTCGTTGTGCTTCCTCGACAACGACGTGGACGCCGCAACTGATATTATCGTAAACATTATCCGAATCGGCATGGCAAATTTTATTCCCAGTAAGATTAAAAGCACCAGGCCTAAGGATAATACGTGGTTTGACTCGAGCTGCAAAGAGGCTATTAGGCTCAGGGAGCTAAGTTTTCGGGCCTACAAGGCAAACAGTTCTGAGGATAACCGAAAAAAGTACATACGAGCCAGAAATGACTGCAACACCCACATTCGACGGATTAAATTCCAATCCGACCAAAAATTAAGGCGTAAAATCCTCCAATGTCCCAAAGGTAGCAAAAGTTTCTGGTCGTTTGTAAAAAACGTAAAAAACCCAACTATGTCGTCTATACCGACGCTCATCCACAATGACATTCCAGCTGTCACCCCCTTAGACAAAGCTAACCTACTTGCTGCCCATTTCGCAACCAGTTCTCAGCTGCCAGCTTGTACTTTGTCTCCGCCTGTACTAGAGTGCGTCAATTCCACCATGGGACTAATCCACTTCCGCACTCGTACAGTCGCAAGGGTTCTTGAAGACCTCGACATACACAAATCCGCTGGTCCAGATGGTATTGCCCCAATAGTTCTGAAGAGGTGTTTTTCTACGCTGGCAAAACCACTGCGTAAGCTTTTTCACCTTACCTACACCTCTGGGCTCTTTCCGAGTAGGTGGAAAACAGCATTTGTCCAGCCTATACCCAAAAAAGGCGAATCATCTTCTCCCTCCAACTACCGACCCATTGCACTAACGTCCCTTCTTTCCAAGGTCATGGAAACGCTGATTAACCGTCAGCTTATGAAATATCTTGAATCACGGAAACTCCTCAATGACCGCCAACACGGTTTCCGCAGCAACAGATTCACTGGTGATATGATGGCATATCTCGCTGAAAAGTGGAATCACTCGCTTCACCAAGCAGGTGAAAGCAAAATTGTTGCACTGGATATTTCGAAAGCATTTGACAGGGTTTGGCATGAAGCCCTTTTGTCGAAAATGCGTGCTTTTGGGATCGATGAGTCTCTTTTTCAATGGATTAGAACTACCTTTCGAATCGTTCAATTCAAGTTGTTTTGGACGGATTCAAGTCTGATACTCACTTTGAAAATGCCGGTGTTCCCCAGGGCTCCGTTTTGTCTCCGACACTCTTTCTTATTTTTATAAATGATCTCTTGTCTGTTACTTCTAATCCAATTCACTCCTTCGCTGACGACAGTACCCTCAGTTTCTCATGTTCGTTCACCAGTTTACGACCCTGCACTTCGGTTTCAGATAATAAGCGGCAGAGTATGTTAAGCTCATTGAATTCCGATATCGGCAGCATCATCCAATGGGGTAAAAACTATAGAGTGGAATTTAATGCTTCCAAAACACAATGCTGTCTCTTGCCGTTAAAGCGTATAAATAACCCGCAGCCATTATCCATGAATGGCATATGCATCTCAGAAACTGAAAAGCTTTCCATCCTGGGTATGAGTGTTGCTCACAATTTTAATTGGAGCGACCATATATTCAGTGTCGCCAAGAATGCTGCGAAATGCCTAGGATTCTTATACAGATGCAAGAAATATTTCTCACCCTTAGATCTGGCTACAATCTATAAGGCCTTCATTCGCCCCAAATTAGGGTTTAACGCTCATGTCTGGTCCGGTGCTTCCAAGACCTCACTGCACCTACTAGACAGATTACAAAAACGAGCCATAAAACTGATAGGTGACTCCAGCATTACCAAAACATTAGACTCGCTGGAACACCGCAGGAATGTTACCTGCCTCTCCCTGTTTTATCGTTACTACCACCAAAAATGCTCTGATGAAATAGCCAGTTGCATTCCGCCCCTTCAACATTTCTCCCGCAATACACGTCTCTCTAGGAATGCTCACCAATATACTCTGAAGCCCGCTTTCGGACGTACTGTCAAATATAGAGAATCTTTCATTAACCGAACCACACGAATCTGGAACTCCCTGCCGGATTCGGTTTTCCCCCCTCAATGCAACATGCAAGCGTTTAAGATCAATGTCCATCGGCATCTCCTCTATTCCTCTTCCTCTCTACCTTCTGCCCGCACTGTGTCGCCAACATAATAAGGTTATTAGACCTTGAGTGCGCGCAAATTATTTAAAAAAAATAAAAAATAAAAATACACGCTGTCATACGCAGCCTTGAAATCGACGAAAAGGTGATGAGTGTCGATTTGGTATTGCTGGGTCTTCTCCAAGATCTGTCGTAGCGTAAATATTTAGTCTATTGCGGATTTGCCTGGCCTGGCCAGTGTGGTTTCACTGATAAGAGCCGATCAGGTTATCCACAAACGGTTTCAGGCGTTCACACAATACGGCAGAGAAGATCTTATATGCGATGTTAAGGAGACTTATTCCCCTATAGCTGACGCAGTCATAGGTGTCTCCTTTCTTATGGACCAGGCAAACGATGCCCGGCGGCATCTTTCCTACGACCTTACCAGCTCATCTCCAGCCGCCCGCGCCGGCGGCTTTATTAGACTTAAGTCTTTATATCGATATTTTGACTTCGTCTAGGTCGGACCGACCTCAAGTTTTCTTAAAAAAATTGTTTAAAATGCGAGAAACCAGTGAAGGCGGCAGAATAGAAGGGGTTGCGATTCCTTTACAGTTTTCAAATACCCCCTTTATGGTTATTACAGTTCCTTCTACACGTGTGTATCTGCAGTTAATATGTCTGAATACCTTGAATTCCGTTTTTTTTATTTGATTAAAATTGTTTTTTTAATTAAATGTTTAATTTGGTACATTTCTTGCAGAAAATCCAATCGGAAAATTCGTATGATGCGTGAAACAATTTATAAACGTCGTGTACGCATTGACGAAGTACAAACTAAAGGCCCAAGCCGCGAATTAGCTCGACTTCAAACCGACAAGGAACGCCGTGACGCAGAGAACAAAGCCTGGCTAGACAACATCGAACGTGCAGATAACTCTCCAATGTGTACATATTGCGGTAAAACATTTGACCGAAAAGCTGTACTAAATACTCATTTGAATAATTGCCAAATGAAAAACAAAATAACGAATCTAGTCAGGGAGAAGATTCCGCCAAGAAGAGACTCACCATTGCCTTGTAACAAATTCTCGACAAACGTAACCGATGAGTCCAAGTTAAATTCAAATTCGAATTCCGTAGATTCATTTGATCTTGACCAAAAGTATGATATTAACGGTGACAGTAAGGATTCTTCGGACTTGCTCGAAGCCAAAGAAGAAATTCTAAATTTGAATCGAAGAAAACGTCGCAAGCCTCCAAAAATCCTCGTACGTAATGAGGATTTTGATTCAGATACATTAAATGAAATGTTCGCGAATTTGGGTAAAAGTACAGACGAATTATCATTGAAAACTGTAAATTTTGATAACCTCACTAAAGTCGAAAACAATGAAGAGAGTAAAAGTGAACATATCATCAAAGCTGAACATAAGCCGGAAGTAGTTCCAGTGAATAAAAGTGATTCGAAGCAACGTGTTAATCCCAACAACAAGCAGCTTCCATGTTTTTGTAAAATTTGTCATAAACGCTTCGACGCCTTGAGCAATCTAAGGCGTCACATATCTATGTTTCATTATCGAAGTAGAAAATTTGGTTGTAAACTTTGTGATTATCGGGCCTTTCGAAAGTATGATGTTATAAATCATCTATCATCTGCACATTCCATTGTGGGCGAAAAAGACGTGACTTTGGAATACATTCGGATACATGAAGAGAAATATTTCAAGGATTCGGTAGAGGAAGAAATTGTACTGATTACAGACACTGAAAACATACCGGTGGAAAGCAAATGTGAAGAGAAACGACAACGTCGCTCGCGTGGACCGAAATTGGGGACTGCTACAATATCCCGGGTTTCGACTGTTGAAATCTCGGACGTGCTGAATGAGCAAAAAATAACAAGATCCTCATCACAGTTGTCAATCTCATCTACGGATGATTGTATTCCAAATAAACGACCAATTCGTAACCGAATCAAGCCAGTCAATAAAGATTTCGTTTATGATCTCTCCAATCTCCTGAAGAAAGATATGCTTTCTGCCGAGAGGGAGTCGGTAAAAACTCTTAAACGTAGAAATACTACGACAGCCGTAAATGTCGATAACGTTCATGAAGTCCCAACAATTGTAACCTCAACACCAGAGTCTCCGTTCAAAAGCGATCCCGACTCAAAGTCTAGACCAGCAAGCAGCTTTGAATTATCCAAAGAATCAATGCGAGGCGCTGCTCAAAAAATGGCCCAAATGCAAGTGTCGAAAGGCAGAGCAGCACTTGCTACGCTACCTGAAATACCAACTGAAAGACCTTTGATGCGTTCCAGATTACTATCGGCTTTCAAAAGCGTTGACAGTGCTCCGATAATAGACACATCCGATCTAGATGAAGCTCAATACAGAGCATCGCTCTCTGAAGATGGTTTCATTGATAATTTCTCGAAACGTCGAAAAATCGATTTCAATCTCAAACACAGACTATCACTTCCGGAAAGTCCCCTAAACTCATTGCTCATGAAGGTCGACTTGAATGTTAATGGAAGGAAATGTACACAAAGAACCAATTCGCTTACCATTCCAGAAAACAACAGTCAGCACGTAGACAATGATGACGATATTTCAATCATCCAATCAAACCCATCATGTCCCACAGAAAAAGAATTTCAAGAATTCGCAGCAAAGAAACTTATCGAACCTGTGAAAAAAGTACATGTGCTGCCTTTCACCGAACCTCTACCCTCAATACCCAGATTCACATCACCACCTCCGACCCCCACCAAGCGTATCACAATGTTTCAACGTCTAAAGGAGAACAAGGCAAAAAGATTTCAAGAAAGTCTACTCCGATCAGCTTTGGAAAACTAGTTTCTGTATATTTTTTATTATAATTAAAATATACTTGACCTAAACCCTATTATTTCACTGTTTCTCTAATATACATTATACGTATACGTAAACCTATTATTGTAGATACTATAAGGAAAGTATCAGTTAATCGATTTGGACTTGTACTGATGTCTTTTGTTTCCTTTTTTTGTTTTTTGTAACTGAAATGCCTAAGTAAGGCAAATAAAATATGTTTCTTCGTTTTTCTCATAAAATGTATGAGTGAGTGTTTGTTCCTCATTGCCCTTTAGGTAGGTAAAGTATATCAAGGTAGTCGTGTCAGTTTCGACCTGTAATATGGACCTCATGTTGGCAACATATGTACGCAATAATGACTGCCTTGTGTTTCTGGTTACAAGAGTAAGCATAGCTGTGGTAACCCCATTACCATGAACTACAGAAGTCGTGTTGTGTCACTGTTAATTGTTTACGACAACCGCTGTTTCACAGGTGCCAGGTGTAAACATGCATTTATCGACAAGTTGAGTTCAATGTATTTGTTGACGTCGACCATAACGTCAACGATGACGGCGCAGTCTATGTCAACAAAGCATCAGCGGGTTGAATTCACCCACCCACTATAAATATCAAATTAGGGAAATTTATGCTGGTACATACCAATAATCTTCTTAGTGGGCGCTACAGTTCGGGGTGAACCTGGGCCTCAACCAACATGCCCCTCCATCTAGCACGATCTTTCGCTAGCCTTTTCCATTGCCGCACACCCAGTTGGCTGAGGTCCCCTTCCACCTGTGTGCGCCATCTTAAGGGCGGCCGTCCTCTGCTTCTTCGTCCCTCGGGGTTGGATTCAAAGACTCTCCGGCTGGTGTCCATTCGCTCTACATGGCCCAGCCATCTTAGGCGTTGAATCCGTAGACGCCTGACTAGGCTCATGTCGCTGTACAGCTCGTAAAATTCGTGGTTGAATCTTCTCCTCCATCCCCCGTCTGCGTTTATAGGCCCAAAAATCACGCGCAAAATCTTTCTCTCGAACCGACCAAGGGCCTCCTCATCCGCTTTTGATAGTGTCCATGCTTCTGCGCCGTACAACAGGGCCGGGATGATAAGGGTCTTATATAGAGACAACTTTGTCGTTCGGGAGAGGGCTCTATTACTCAGTTGCCTCCTGAGCCCAAAGAAACAGCGATTGGCAAGAGTGATTCTGCGTTTGATTTCGGAACTGATGTCGTTCTTCCAGGTCACTGCGGAGCCAAGGTAGACGAAGTCCTTAACTACCTGCCTATACAAACGTTCTGGCCGAGACGTCGGTGTTGAGCGTCCTTTTTTGATGACAGCATATATTTAGTTTTGCCCTCGTTTACCGCCAAACCAATTTTCGCCGCCTCCAACTCAATACTCGCAAACGCCTCATTGACATCTCGCTGTGATCTACCTATTATGGCAATATCGTCGGCGTATGCAAGGAGTTGCGAGGATTTGAAATAAATTGTGCCTCTTGTATTGGCCAGTGATTTTTGCAAAATCATTTCCAATATGATGTTGAAGAAATCACACGACAGCGCATCGCCCTGCCTAGATCCTTTTTTGACATCAAAACTATCGGTAAGGTGTTCATCGATTCGGATGGAGCAGCGAGCATTCTCCAAAGTCATCCTGCATAGTCTGACGAGTTTAGCAGGTATGTCAAAGGTAGACATAGCGTTGTATAGCTCGTCTCTAATTACGCTGTCGTATGCGGCTTTGAAGTCGATCAAAAAAGTGGTGAGTGTCGACTTGAAATTCATTGGTTTTCTCCAGTGTCTGCCGTAGTGTGAAGATTTGGTCGATGGTGGACTTCCCTGGCCTGAATCCGCACTGATAAGGACCTATCAGCTTATTTACAAAAGGCCTCAGGCGTTCACACAAAACGGCAGAGAAGATTTTGTAGGCGATGTTAAGGAGACTTATTCCTCTATAGTTGACGCAATCAGAGGGATCACCTTTCTTGTGGATCGGGCATACGATGCTGAGACTCTATTCCTCGGGCTCCTCTAACCATATCTTACGGATGAGCTGGTGCATGCTCCCAACCAGGTCATCCCCAGCTGCCTTGAAGAGCTCAGCAGACAGTCCGTCAGCGCCAGCAGCTTTATTCGACTTGAGCTTCGATATGGCAATCTTAACTTCGTAGAGGTCAGGGGGACAGAATTCTCTTCGGTCTCCGTCGATTAGAAATGGATCATTCTGCCTGACAGCGGTATATTGACTAACATCGCCGTTATACAGTCTGCAGAAGTGGTTTTTCCATATTCTCAGCATCGACTGCGGTTCTACTACTAGGTGTCCGTTCTCATCCCTGCAGGCTTCCGTTCTGGCTTTATAACCTTGGCATGTTCGCCTTATCTGTTGATAAAACTTTCGAACGTCACGCCTGCAGTAACACCTCTCCAAATCCTCAATCGCGCGCTTCTCGTGCTCTTTCTTCTTTCTTCTAAGAAGCTTATGCTCCTCCCTTCTTTTTAACTCGTATAGCTCGCGAGCTGCTCTTGTTCTTTTATGCTGCGAGGCCTTATATGCATCCTGCTTCGCTGTGTAAATCCTCCTGTACTCGTCATCGAACCAGGTGGTGGAGCCTTGAAACCCAAAACTTCGGATGCAGAGCTTTTCAGGGCTTGTTTGCAAAGGCTCAACTGCGGTTCTATTAATAGCGTGGAGGATTGATTGACTGGTGTATTGGAGAGCTTAAGGGAGACGTGATAACTTTGTATTCTTACTCTACTCCGCTGCGTTCGTGATATCCGTAAGCGCATCTTGGCTACTACAAGATGGTGGTCCGAGTCGGTGTTAGCCCCTCGGAAAGTTCGAACATTAAGAATAGTGGAGGAGTGTCTGACGTCGATCGCGATGTGATCAGTCTGGTTAGTGGTTGATTGATCTGGCGACCGCCAGGTGCCTTTGTGTATATCGAGGTGCGGGAAGCGCGTACTGGCTAGAAGGAGATTTCGCCCCGTAGCAAGATCAATCAGCCTGTGTCCGTTATCGGAGGTGGTGTCGTGTAGGCTATGTTTGCCGATGACTCGTTCAAAGATGCTTTCCTTACCGAGCTTAGCATTGAAGTCCCCTAGTACAATTTTGATGTCATAGCTAGGACATTGGGCATGCGTTCTGTCTAGGAGATCGTAGAACTCATCTTTGGCAGTGTCATCCTTGTCTTCCGTGGGGGCGTGGACGCAGATCAGGCTGATGTCAAAAAATGTAGCCTTGATACGGATTGTTATTAGGCTTTCGCTCACATGCCGAAAGCTTAGGGCTTTTCGCCTTAGTCCACCTCGAACAACAAATCCGCATCCGAACAATCGTTGCCCTCTCTCCCTATAGCAGTCGCCGTAGTAAATATCGAAGTTTTTCATCCGCTTTATACCCGGTCCATTCCATCGCATTTTCTGGATGGCGGTTATGTCCGTCACCATAAATCCGATCCGTTATATCCAAGGCTTGTGGTTGTTTCGGAGTTTGTGGTCTTTTTACGGTTGCGGCTTACTAGGCCGTAGCTCAAGCGACTAATCCTGTTTTTTTGGCGCAGGAGGCTCGCCATTCGCCCTTCCCCGTCTGCAATTTCCATAGAAAATCTCCAGATGGCACCACGAGGAGGTGGGGATGGGACTTACTAATAGTGCCGCAAGATGTTCGACTGCGGTGGCTTTTCTCGCTTTTTAGCAGGCCAGCATCCGTAGGATAGATGCTACCCCTACGACGCCTTTGTTAGTCCTTTGTCGAACGTCATTTCCTTCCTTTGGTGGCGTTACAGCCCATGAAGGACCAGAGCCAAGCTTCTCTCAATCACCCATGTTGCGTGTGATTTTTTTTCACACAGGTGAAAGCGACCTACAGTTTAATGCCGATCCCGAACGGCGTGAGTCGAGAAGCCTTTTCATGGCAAGTTTACTACGGGGGGTTTTGCCAGTACCCCGCCGAGGAGGAACGTCGCGAAATAAATGTTCGATGGCGTTGGTGTTATCGGGATCCGAACTCGCTCATCGTGCGCCAGAGTCCAACACAAGAACCACTGCGCCACGGCGCCCTCGCCGAACGTCATTTGCTCAGTCCAAATCACTAGAATGAAGTTAAATGCAAGTACCAAAAATCTAAAATGGGTACTAAATGGGATTTGTAACAGCAGAGGAATGGAGTACCGCTCATTGAATGAAGAGCACACAACAATCGGTCCGTCTTCAAGTACGAGTACCTTTTGAGGAGCGCTCTTGGATGCCCACAATGACCCACTGGCTAGAAATATGTACAACCGATTTTTATAACAGAATCGTTTATTGCCAGATTGTATAATTTCCTGTTTCTTCTTTACTTTTGCAGATCACATTCAGCAAAAAATGCGGCTTACTAACGATCAAGGTCGTTTGGTTATAATTGGAGAGCGAAATTAGACCCACAACCACATATGTATGTATGTGAGTGGTTTGTTCTTCCTCTTCTTCTTCTTCGGCACTACAGTTCATGGCGAACCTAGGCTTCCTTTAAAAAAATTTTCTTTAACTGGTACGGTCTTTCACCACCAACCTCCAGTGCCACACGCGTAGTTGGCTGAGGTGCTCCTCCACTTGCGTGCGCCACCTTAATTTGGCCGTCCTCGACCGTGTCGTCCCTCGGGGATGGACTCGAAGACTCTTTCATGTGCTTTGCATGCGCTCTATATTTTTTTTTTGTTTTTTTTTTTAGAGACTCGCGCAGGTTCAAGAGTTTTTATATTCTCTTATGATGTGTTGACACACACAACCTGAACGGAGTACAGTGGTTGGGGTCGTTGATGTTCGTTCACTACTCTCAGGGGTGGTTGTCCTAGACCTAGATAGGACGAGAGCCGACCAAATTCCGCGTTGGTTATAGTCCGTAGTAATTCGTTCAAACACTTTTAGTATTGCATACGCAGAGGATGAATTTCGTTTGACCATATACTGTGAGTGTTATGCCTGCAGCAGTACGTCTGGTCACTTTCCATTCTCAACAGCGTTGCATACTTTTTGGCGGTATAGAAACTACTTTTTCTTGGCTATGAAGCGAATTTGAACCATAAACCTTCCGCTCGGCGGTCGATGATGTTAACCACTGCACCACGGCCACCCCCATCTTGGGCGTTGAATCCGCAGACGCCATACTACGTTTATATCGCTGTACTGCCCGTAAACTTCACTATTAAGTCTTCCCCTCCACTCACCATTTATGCAGATCGGGCGGAAAATCGTACGCAGAGTTTTTCTCTCGAAACGAAAAAAGGGCCTCCTCATCCGCTTTCGATAAAGTCTCTGCGCCATAAAGCAGGACCGGGGTGATAAGGATCTCGTATATGGTCACCTTGGTTTTCCGAGAGGGGGCTCTGCTTCTCAATTGCCTCCCGAGCCCAAAGAAACAGCGGTTGGTAAGAGTTATTCTGCGTTTAGATCCCGATAATTTTATTCCAGCAAATCCTTTAGTTACTCCTATTCATATTCAACCAGAATGATATATCTTATTTGCTTATGCTATTTTACGATCAAGTGGCAGTGATGTCATTGCTGCATGACACTGCGGAGCCTTGGTAGATGAAGTCCTTGACTACCTCGAAAGCATACCCGCCAATATGAACGCCCTGGCCAAGACGCCGGTGGTTCCTGTCCTTGTTCAATGACAGTAAATATTTCGCCTTGCCCTCATTTACCACAAGTCGTATTTAAGCCGTGGTGCAGTGGTTAACATCATCGACCGCCGAGCGGAAGGTTTATAGTTCAAATTCGTTTCATAGCCAAGAAAAAGTAATTCCTATACGGACAAAAAGTATGCAACACAGAGGTGAATGGAAAGTGACCAGACGTACTGGTACAGGTATAACACTCACAGTATATGGTCAACTGAAAATTCATCCTCTGCGTATGCAATACTAAAGTGTTCGAACGAATTACTACGGACTATAACCAAAGCGAAATTTGGTCATCTAGGACAACCACCCCTGAGAGTAGTGAACGAAGATCAACGATCCACAAACCACTGCACTCCCTTCAGGTTGTGTGTGTATCACATCATAAGAGAAATAATAAAAAAAAGCCGCTCCCACCTCAATGGCCTCAATGCTCGTAAAGGTCTCAATGACATCTTGCTGAGTTTTCCCAATTATTTCAATGTCATCGGCATATGCGAGCAGTAGTACGGACTTGATGTACGATGTTGAAAAAGTCACACAGAGCTCTGTATAGCTCTATGTACGCTATCCTATGGTGCTCTATTTAAAGTAGACAACCAGATGATGGGTGTCAATCTGGGAGACGTTGATCTGGCGCAGTGTTAATACTGGTACGATAGAAGACTTCCCGGGCCTGATATGGACCAATCAGTTCATTAACAAACGGTTTCAGGCGCTCACACAGTGCCGCAGAGGAGATCTTACATGCGATGTTCAGGAGAATTATACTTTTGTAATTGGTGCAGACAAAGGGGTCTCCTTACTTGTGGATCGTGCATTAATCTGACCATATCTTTTTTTTTTTTTTTTTTTTTTTTTTTTAATAATTTGCGCGCACTCAAGGTCTAATAACCTTATTATGTCGGCGACACAGTGCGGGCAGAAGGTAGAGAGGAAGAGGAATAGAGGAGATGCCGATGGACATTGATCTTAAACGCTTGCATGTTGCATTGAGGGGGGAAAACCGAATCCGGCAGGGAGTTCCAGATTCGTGTGGTTCGGTTAATGAAAGATTCTCTATATTTGACAGTACGTCCGAAAGCGGGCTTCAGAGTATATTGGTGAGCATTCCTAGAGAGACGTGTATTGCGGGAGAAATGTTGAAGGGGCGGAATGCAACTGGCTATTTCATCAGAGCATTTTTGGTGGTAGTAACGATAAAACAGGGAGAGGCAGGTAACATTCCTGCGGTGTTCCAGCGAGTCTAATGTTTTGGTAATGCTGGAGTCACCTATCAGTTTTATGGCTCGTTTTTGTATTCTGTCTAGTAGGTGCAGTGAGGTCTTGGAAGCACCGGACCAGACATGAGCGTTAAACTCTAATTTGGGGCTAATGAACGCCTTATAGATTGTAGCCAGATCTAAGGGTGAGAAATATTTCTTGCATCTGTATAAGAATCCTAGGCATTTCGCAGCATTCTTGGCGACACTGAATATATGGTCGCTCCAATTAAGATTGTGAGCAACACTCATACCCAGGATAGAAAGCTTTTCAGTTTCTGAGATGCAAGTGCCATTCATGGATAATGGCTGCGGGTTATTTATACGCTTTAACGACAAGAGACAGCATTGTGTTTTGGAAGCATTAAATTCCACTCTATTGTTTTTACCCCATTAGATGATGCTGTCGATATCGGAATTTAATGAGCTTAACATACGCTGCCGCTCATTATCTACAACCGAAGTGCAGGGTCGTAAACTGGTGAACGAATATGAGAAGCTGAGGGTACTGTCGTCAGCGAAGGAGTGAATTGGATTAGAAGTAACAGACAAGAGATCATTTATAAAAATAAGAAAGTGTGTCGGAGACAAAACGGAGCCCTGGGGAACACCGGCATTTACAAAGTGAGTATCAGACTTGAATCCGTCCAAAACAACTTGAATTGAACGATTCGAAAGGTAGCTTCTAATCCATTGGAAGAGAGACTCATCGATCCCAAAAGCACGCATTTTCGACAAAAGGGCTTCATGCCAAACCCTGTCAAATGCTTTCGAAATATCCAGTGCAACAATTTTGCTTTCACCTGCTTGGTGAAGGGAGTGATTCCACTTTTCAGCGAGATATGCCATCATATCACCAGTGGATCTGTTGCTGCGGAAACTGTATTGGCGGTCATTGAGGAGTTTCCGTGATTCAAGATGTTTCATAAGCTGACGGTTAATCAGCGTTTCCATGACCTTGGAAAGAAGGGACGTTAGTGCAATGGGTCGGTAGTTGGAGGGAGAAGATGATTCGCCTTTTTTGGGTATAGGCTGGGCAAATGCTGTTTTCCACCTACTCGGAAAGAGCCCAGAGGTGTAGGAAAGGTGAAAAAGCTTACGCAGTGGTTTTGCCAGCGTAGAAGAACACCTCTTCAGAACTATTGGGGCAATACCATCTGGACCAGCGGATTTGTGTATGTCGAGGTCTTTAGGAACCCTTGCGACTGTACGAGTGCGGAAGTGGATTAGTCCCATGGTGAAATTGACGCACTCTAGTACAGGCGGAGACAAAGTACAAGCTGGCAGCTGAGAACTGGTTGCGAAATGGGCAGCAAGTAGGTTAGCTTTGTCTAAGGGGGTGACAGCTGGAATGTCATTGTGGATGAGCGTCGGTATAGACGACTTAGTTGAGTTTTTTACTTTTTTTACAAACGACCAGAAACTTTTGCTACCTTTGGGACATTGAAGGATTTTACGCCTTAATTTTTGGTCGGATTGGAATTTAGTCCGTCGAATGTGGGTGTTGCAGTCATTTCTGGCTCGTATGACCATATCTTACAGTTGATATGGTGCATATTCCCAACCAGGTCATCTCCAGCTGCCTTAAAGAGCTTGGCAGGTAGTCTGTCGGTTCCAGCAGCCCTGTTGGACTTAAGCTTAGAAAAAGCATTCCTAACTTCGTCCAGGTCAGGGGGACGGAATTTTCTGCTATCATCGTCGGTTGTGAATGGGTTATTCTGCCTGACAGTGAAACCTGTATCGTGATCGCCATACAGTCTGCAGAAGTAGTCCCTTCAGATTCTTAGTACAGACTGTTAATCTACTACTAGGTTTCCGTTTTCGTCCCTGCAGGCTTCTTCGATCGAAAGCTTCTCATGCTCTCGTTTTCTTTTTCCTCCTCTTCTGCTCATAATGCTCACCAGCAGGTCTCGTCGTTCTGTACAGTGCCTCTTGATAGACTTGCTGCTTGTTGGAGGTGCAGGTGTTGGAGTGTTTTTCGAGAGCTTGAAGGAGACGCGATGGGCATAGACTCTGGCGGTCTCTTGCGATTGTTGTATGTCGCTGACCTTACTTGATTTTCCTGGGCCAGGCACATTCGTAGGTGGTCGCCGTGGCGCAGGGGTGATCCGTGAGCAAGTTCGGATCCCGATAACGCCAACGCTACCGAATGTTCATTTCGCGGCGTCCCTCTTCGGCGGCGGCGTAACGGCTAAATCCTAGTATACTTGACATGATAAAACTTCTCGTCTCACGCTGTTCGGAATCAGCATTAAACTGTCGGTCTCTTTCAGTTGTGTGAAAAACTAAATCACACACAACATGGGTGATTGAGAGAAGCTTGGCTTTGGTCCTACATGGGCTGTAACGCCACCAAAGAAGAAAGAAAAAAAGATGTACAGTATGTATGTATGTATGACATTTATTTCAGTTTTAAATCCATTACAATCATTATATTATCTAAGTCTATTATGGTTTGGCCTATAGCCGTCTACCAGATTGACAATACGTTTTCTACATTTTCTACATAATTTTGCTTTACAAAGAGAACAAAGTATATACATTAGGCACTAAAAATCTTCTTCAACAATACATTTTCTATAACGAAGTGCATTTGTACAGTAGTTGTAGAATACATCCCACCCTCGGAGTCCATTTAAGATTTGAATTGCTTCATCTTTTTCCAAAATATACGAATTAAAGAATATCCCTCGAATTCCTTTTAAAACTGGGCATACTGCAAGGAAGTGAAATACATCCTCTCGCTCCTTCATATTACAGAGATTGCATAAGAGCTCAGGACGATGTGGTATGAAATTCAGGTTTAGTAGCTAACCTCTGATTTTAAAAATTATGTTAATTTTTTCTATTGAGTTGCAGTTTAAAAAGTAAGTTTTCTCTGATAGGTGGTATTTCAGCTTACTGTAGTATATTCTATACTGGGATGACTGCGCATCCGATACAAATTGATCATACATGTTTCGAACGACTTTTTCTAATAGGGCGTTGAGACGCGCTCTTAGATGTTCAGAATAACCATCGGGTGTTATCCTTATGGTTTCTCCACAGTCTGATGCAAGGCGTTCCCATTCTAGGATGAAACTTGCTCTATTTCTTATTACACTCTTAAGTACTACTTTTACTACATAATCAAAATGTAGTCTCAGTGTTTCCAGGAACATAGGCGGTACACCAGTTTCTAGATGCAGCATGTAATTAGGCGTAGCACTTGGTAAACGGAATATCCGCTTTAGAAAATAACGAAGAAACTTCTCAACTTCAACAAAGGAACAGTATCCCTACACTTGTGCTCCATATAAAAGAACTGAGGCTGCAGTTGAGCGAAAAATTTTCTGCTTCGAGCTATGTGTTACATACTTGTTGTTGATGCAGCGACCCCAGACTGATGAGATTGCTCGTTTGGCTTCAGATAGCTTGGCTTTAAGGTTGTACAGTATGTTTACTTCTTGAGCAAATGCAACAGGTCAGGGATCATTCATGTGCAAACACTGAAAGTTGGTGCCCACAGCGTCATTGCCGGTGAGCTTCAAATACGCTTGCATTGAGGTACGAGTAAGTAAATATTAAAATTACCGAAAATACATTGGTATGTTAAGGGTCCATGTTTGGTTACGAGTCGGCCTTGTACTATGTGATGATCAGATGTGGCACCAATTCTCGTTTTCAGATTCTGTACGTGAGATTATCTATGAATGCGAAAAGTCCCACCTCTTTGGGCTATGAAGAAATTATTTATCTATTTCAGATCAACAAAAGTCTTTAAATGTTTATTTGCGTAAAAATTAAGAAATATCTTAAGACAGCAATAGCAAATGTGACCAACCAACTAAAACCAGTATCTTGTCTTACTTTGTTGATCTTTTTATTCTTGCTATGCATCACGTTTCTGGAAATGTATTCTTCTGGCATTCTCTTCGTCATATCTAATAAAAATAGCGAACGATTTTTGGTAACTGCTATAATATTAAATATTATTCAAACATACAAGCATAAATCGATGCAAATTACCAATAGGCATACGCCGTAGTATATCACGGTTTCTCGCAAAAGGTCACATACAGCAAACTAATTATTTAATTGAGCTATAAAGATCTATGGTGACATGCATATGTACGTAATAATGTTAAACAAGACATATATGCTTATGTACATATGTATATCTATAAATGAGTGTCGTCGTATACATAATAGGAGCGTGAAAAAGAAAAATCTCTCATCACGTGGCTTTGTGCAAGGCTTTCAAAAATTGAGACGTCTGTCCAAGTGGGAACTAGATGTTTAAGTATTCATAACACTTATTAATTCAGTACTACGTGAGCAATTCATTACCGAAATTATGCTATAGGACAGTCACAGTCGACACGTCTTGATTCGATTACTTAAGGGTCTGCTTAACGTTACAACCGTTAATAATTGCTTTGTGGTCAATTATTTCTTTCATGACACTCGTTTTATAAGTATTGAAGTTAATGAAACGGCCGAAAAACATATAAACAAATTACTGAGCTAAAAATGTAAGCTTGGCAATGCAAGCCTTGGAGAACGAGAAATACTTAAGAAAATAGAATGTGGTCTAGGTGCGACTCGCAAGGCCCACACCACCAATTTCCCAGTGGGAAAAATTAAAACACCCATTTAATTTTTTCATTTTTATATGTATTGTGTTTATGTCGATGAACTTCGAAATACTGTTTTCAAATAATCAAGATCTTGACACATACGGAAAGGTTTAATGAAGCTTAATCCCGCACACTAATGGCCTACATATAAGCACTTGCTTCTAGTGAAATTTTCTTCCTTAAATTGTCAAGAAACCATCAATTTGGAGATATCGCATCAACACCATTCATCAACTAAGAATGCTGAATTAACATTTCATCACTTGCAATTAACTACACAACAAAAATGATGACAGACTACACTTTAGTTATTTGATTTCTAACATAAAACGGCTAGAGCGATTTTGCTGGAAACTTAATCAGTTCTAAGTTACGTAATTAACCGTTGAATGAACCCGATTCCATGTCGGAGGCGAAATATTCCGAACGCACATACGTACATACACAGACACACACACACACATAAAAAAACGGTAGATTTAGATTCTGGTGACCTTGAAACTTGGAGATGTATGTATGTATGTATGTTGGCGTTACAGACCATGAAGGACCTGAGCCGAACTTCTCTCAATCACCCATGTTGTGTGTGATTTTATTTTCCCATTGGTGAAAGGGACCTACAGTTTATTCAAGAAACTTTATTGCCGATTCCGAACGGCGAACTTCGAGAAGCTTTTCTCGAATTTGTCGGGATTCGATCTCGTATCATCGGCGTCAGAGGCCAACATACTATCCACTGCGCTATGGACGAACTATTAGAAACTATCATCCAAGCTTCCAGAGTCGAGGTGATCGACTCTCTGCTTGATGCTCTCAATGTCTCTGGTATCTATGCCCAGGCCTATGCGGATAATGTAGCCGTTCTTTTTGTCTGCTCATGCTTAGTGGCTGTCCGTCTCAAAGCCCAGGCGGCTTTGATTGATTGATTGATTTGATTGGTGTACAAGAAATGGCCTCTCGATTAATCCGCTTAAGTCCAGGGAAGCTAAGTAACTGGGAGTCATCTTAGACAGCAAGCTTCTTTGGTCAAAGCATGATGAGTCTTAGCTGTACGGGGGCTTTCCCCAGCACGTCTCGTCTCGTCTCAAGAGAAATGGCTTTTGGTACAACTCGTAGAGGAATGACAGTGTGCTTGCGCAAGAAATATCCTACAACCCCTGTCTCATGGACATACCTTCAGATGCATTGACATCCGTTATCCTACTGCGCTGTAAACTGTAAACTGAGGAAATCCCAACTGCAGCCGCTGAAGTAGTCCTCCCACCCAGGATCGAAGAAGGCCAAAGTCTCAGATAGCTTGCCATCAGAGCTCTTCAATGCTGGCGGCGATGTTCTGGTAGGGAGCATGCTCCAGATAATCTGTAGAATTCGGGAAGATAAAAGCATAAAAAAAAACAAAAGCGATCCTACCTCTTGCAAGAACTATAGAGGTATATCCCTGCTCAATGTCGCATACAAGATCCTATCCAGCGTACTTTGTGAACGTCTAAAACCCTTATGCTCCGCACTAATCGGCAGCTACCAGTTCGACAAATCTTAGAAAAGACCAGCGAGTTTCAAATCGATACACACCATCTCCTTATTGATTTTAAAGCCGCATACGACAGCATTCATCGCAAAGAATTGTTTGATGTAATGGCCGAATTCGGGATCCCAGGAAAACTGATCCGGTTGTGTCGCGCGACGCTAAAAAAATACGCGATGCACCGTGCAGTTCGAATATAGGACCTCTGAACTGTTTGAAACATGCACCGGATTTCGGCAAGGAGATGCTCATGTGCCTTCTTCAATTTTGTGCTGTAGCAAATAGTGCGACGGGCAAGCGTCAACAGGTAAGGCACTATCTACTACAAGTCTGTCCAACTGCTAGGATACGCGGATTATATTGACATCATCGCGCGGTCTCAGCGTGACGTTGTAGAAACTTTCACGGCGATTGAAGAACAGGTGAAACGAGTTGGTCTTAAGGTCAACGAGGATAAGACAAAGCGCACGCTGTCAAGCAAAAATCGATCCGTCGCTCACCACCTGGGACAAAATATAACGATGAACAGCTATAATTTCGAGGTGGTAAGCCCCACAACCGACAGTGGAGATCCGGCATAGAATCGCCCTTGGCAAGCGTTGCTACTTCGGTTTGTCAAAGCAACTTGGGTCCTCACTCGAAAAACCAAAATCATGCTTTACAAAACGCTTATACTGCCAGTTTTGCTGTATGAAGTCGAAAACTGGAAAATAAGCTGATAAAGAAAAATTCTAAGCCAGATTTTTGGTTCTGTCTATAAAGAAAGTGAATGGAAGAGAAGAAATAACCGCGAACTCTACGATCTGTACAAAGATGTAGATATAGTCCGGAAGGCAAAGATCCATCGACTACACTGGCACTGAACACCAATCCTCCAGCTAAGAGGGTCTTCGAATCCGAGCCTTTTGGAATTGAGCCCATTCATTGGAATAAGACCTTCATAGATCAACACGTTTACGTCGATATTCCTTAGGAATATGTTACCATGAGCAGGGAAGGAAATGCCGCTTTTGCGGGTCCCTCACAAGATAATGACCCAAACATTTTTTTTTTATAAGGGGCTAGTGCTTACAAATAGCATGAGGCACTGCGATCTTTAAGGATCTATTGTGCCTACTAGCCGTTAGACGAGGAGCTTCCCCGCCTCCTTAATGAAGTTGGGAATGTCCCTCGTAGGAACTGAGATGTTCCCCTAAGGAGTCATAATTTCACTGAGAAGTTTACGCTTTCTGACGCAGCACACTGACATAGTATGTGCCCTGCAGTTTCTTCGTCCTCAAGAGAGTCGACACTCAGTTTCAGAGGTTGATTTTATTGAGATGATATCTCAGACCACAGTGTCCCGTAAGGTAGCTAACTAGTCTATCAGATATCTACTCTATTAAATTTGAGTATATTAATAGAGTGTTTGTTCAGGGACCGTACAACTCTTTGCGATACGCGAAGTCTTTGAACGCAGTCCCGAAGGGCAGATGTTGCGATTTTGCCCACTTGTCTAAGAAGAAGTTAATCTTAGGCCTGGGAATGCCGCAGAAAGGTTCGACACCTATGAACCTTCCAACCGAGTTGATCGAAGATTTTATTGCCCTTAATACCTTTGTGTCCTGGAACCCGCCAGAGTTTGACCTTGTTTCATTTGGCAAGGTGTTGTGGGGCATCATGGCATCCGTGCTATACGAACTCAGCGTTTTAAGCGCTTCTATCAGATGGTATATTGATGGTTACTCCTTTTATGCCTTTTACTCCTTGGAAGATACTAGGACTCATTCCTAGGGCCTTCGGAATCACCCGATTTGGTCCAAAGATGCCGGTGTCAACGCCAGAAACCATCCTGGAGCCATCAGTGTACCACCTAAGGCCTCTGACGTTGAGCAAGGGATCACTGGTTTCCCAAGCTGTGCGGCTTGGAATTAATATTTCGTCTCTTGTCAAAAGTGAAGGTGTGTGGTAATGCGTCCGAGACCGTGGTAATTTTATTCAGCACAGGGAGTTGTTGCCGGATGGACATGTGAATCATGGGTTTACATCGCAGGCCTGTTCCCGAGCGAAGAATTCTGATTGCGCTACATAGTGCAACATTTTTAATAAAACGGTACAGTGGAGTAAGTCCAATCACTGCTTCTGGAGCTGCCGTGAGGCAGGTTGGCATAGTGCCTGTAATGCCGAGACACGCTAGTCTCTGGATGCATTGAAGCTTAACGACTATCGTTTTTTGCTCAACTTTTGTCCAGCATACCGTGAACGCATAGGCGATGATAGGTCTTACTAGTTAAAAGAAGTTTAAGCGTTTTTACCTAAAATGAGTTGTTTGGAAAAAAATTAATAAAATGCTTTAAAATGTAAAAAAACCGGCCAATTGCGAGTCGGACTCGCGCACGAAGGGTTCCATACCATCTGCATATATAAATATGAAAGAGACAAAAGGTATTGTCGACTAACCTTAGTTCAGTATGTGACCAAGGGGATTTTTTGGATGAAAATCACGTCTGTTGTATGGGAGCCCCCCTTAAATATTCATTTTGTTCTGTTTTTAGTATTTGTCGTGGTAGCGGCAACAAACATACATCAGCTGTGAAAATTTCAACAGTCTAACTATCACGGTTTATGAGATACAGCCAGGTGACAGACGGAAGGACGGACGGACGGACAGCGAAGTCTTAGTAATAGGGTTCCGTTTTACCTTTGGGTACGGAACCCTAAAAAAAATTAAAAAAATAGGTCTTACTATCGCGGTATATACTTACTTACTTATCAGGCCAGCGATCCATGGAGGATCTGAGCCTGAGCTATAGCTGCATTCCATCCTTGACGGTCCCGGGTACAATTTTTACAGTTATCAAGACCAAGATGTCTTACATCCGCGATTACTTGGTCTTTATTCCGGAGGTTCGGTCTTCATCTTCTTCTCGAACCAGGAGGCTCGATGTCGGAGACCCTCTTAGCGTTGGTGCCCATGCGCTCGATGTGGCCGAGCCAGTGTAGTCGACGGATCTTTGCCCTCCGGACTACATCCACATCTTTGCACGGCTCGTAGAGTTCGCGGTTGTGTCTTCTTCTCCATTAACCTTCCTCACAGACAGGACCAAATATCTGGCGCAGAATTTTTCTTTCGAAAGAACCCGAAATCAGCTTCGCTGTCCTGCTTATCGTCCAGCTTTCGGCTCCGTACAGCAAGACTGGCAGTATGAGCCTTCTGCAAAGCATGATTTAGGTCTTTCGAGTGAGGAGTTTTGACCCCAGTTGTTTGGACAAGCCGAATCAGCAGCGGTTGCCAAGGGCGATTCTATGCCGGATCTCCACTGTGGTGTCTTTGTGGAATTTACGTTTGCCCCGAGGTAGACAAACTCCTTAACTATCTCGAAATTGTAGCTGCAATTGTTATATTTTGTCCCAGGTGGTGAACGACGGATTGGTTTTTGCTTGACAGCATGTACTTCGTTTTGTCCTCATTGTCCTCCACGGCGAGAACACGCGATGATGTCGATATCACCCGCGTATCTTAGCAGCTGGACGGACTTGTAGAACATAGTGCCTTCCCTGTTGACGCCTGCCCGTCGCACTATCTGTTCCAGCACCAGGTTGAAGAAGTTACATGACAGCGCATCTCCTTGCCGAAATCCGGTGCATGATTCAAACGGTTCTGAAATCCTAGAACCGAGTTGCACGGTGCATCGCGTTTTTTTTTAGCGTGGTGCGAGACAACTGGATCAAACAGTCCTTCACGATGAATGCTGTCGTATGCGGCTTTGAAATCGATGAAAAGATGGTGTGTATCGATTCGAAACTCGTTCGTCTTTCCAGGATTTGTCGAACTGTGAAAATTTGGTCTAAAGTCGATTTGCCGGGCCGGAAGCCGCACTGGCAGCTAGATTAATGCGGTGCAAAATGGCTTTAGACGTTCACACAGTACGCTGGACAGGATATTGTATGCGACATATATAGTTCTTGCAAGAGGTAGGATCGCCTTAGAGCTGGTATTCCAGTCGTCGGGCATGCTTTCATCTTCCCAAATTCTGCAGATGATCTGGTGCATGCTCCCTACCAGAACATCGCCGCCAGCCTTGAAGAGCTCTGATGGCAAGCCATCTAAGCCTGCGGACTTGTTTTTCTTCAGCTTCTGAATAGCTGTGCCGACTTCGTCGATGCTGGGTGGGAGGACTGCTTCAGCGGCTGGAATTGGGATTTCCTCGGCCTCCACCACTCTCTCTTGATCATGCTCATTAAGCAGCTGCTGGAAATGCTGCTTAAATACACCCACTATTCCCTGCGGGTCGGTGACAAGATTACCCTCGCAGTTTCGAAGAGCATGGGTGCCCTTTTTGAAGCCTCCTGCAAGGCCTTTGGCTTTCTTGTAAAAGGCTCGTGTTTTATGTTTATCTCTAGACTCCTCGATATCCTTGAGCTGGGAGGCTGCGAAGATTCTTTTCTCTTGTCGCAGTAGTTCTTCCTCCTCCCTTCTTCTGGCTCGGTACTCTTCTTGCGCTACCCTGGTCGCTTGCTGCCTTTTTCTGCTCACACTCGCCATCATACCACGGGTTTCTTGTCGGGGGTGGTAGGTATCCTAAGGTGGTTTCGGCTACTTCCTGAATGGCTGAGCGGCAATGCAGCCACATATTATTGGCATTTGTGTTGGACGTAGGCATACCGTAGAGTCTTTCGCTCAGCTGCTCCCTGTAGACTCTGGCAACCTCCGGTGTGCTCAGGCGCCCAGTGTCGAACCTCCTCCTGATGGGCTGGTGCAGCTTTCTGACATTGGACAGTCGAGCTCTGATTCTTGCTGCTACGAGGAAGTGGTCAGAGTCGACATTTGCCCCTCTGAATGTTCGCACATCCAGGATGTTTGACGAGTGCCTTGCGTCAATGAGCACATGGTCGATTTAGTTGGCGGTTCGACCGTCCGGAGATCGCCCGGTTGCTGTGTGGATTCGCTTACAAGGGAATCTTGTGCTACTTATCACCGCATTACGAGCTGTCGCTCGTAAGTCCGTGAGTCGGAAGCCGTAATCTGTTGTTGTATTGTGGAGGCTGCGCTTTCCGTTCACTCCGCCAAGGGTGTTCACATTATCGATTTTTACATCGTACTCCGGACAAGCTCCGAAGGCGTTGTCCAGGAGGTCATAGAAGTCCTCCTTGAAAGGGTCTTCAGCCTCGTCAATAAGGGCGTGTGCACATAAAAGGTTGATGTTATAAAATCTGCCTCTGATGCGGACCACAGCCAGGCGATCACTTATAGGTTTAATGTCGATGACCTTCGACCTTAACCGCTTTCCCACGACAAATCCGCATCCCAGTAAGTGCAGTACTTTGTGACAGCTGTAACAAATGTCGCAATTTTTCTTTCTCATCATACCGTTTCCTATCCAGCGTATTTCCTGGACCGTAGTAATACCTGCCTTGTACTGCGTGAGGATTCCTTCTAGTTTATGAGCAGCTCCGGGAGTGTACGGGGTTCTGACATTCCAGGGGCATACTCGGAAATCGTGTTCCTTTTTCGTGCGTTGTCGTCGTCGAGTATCCGTCTGTGTATCCATCTTGCTCATTCATAACTTTGTTTTTTTTTTTACGTGGGCGGATTGTTAGCCCGCCGCACAACCGCCATTCTGGTCGGGGTTTTGTCGCTGCATACGCTTCTTCACCTCCCAACGGTTGTTGAAGGGGCTATCCAGAGGGCGCCGCGAGGAGGCCGTATGTCAACTTGACCCGGGCATTTAAGCAGGGATCGTTGCCGACATCTCGCCAGGTTAAGAGCGATCAACAACTTTACCCTGTATGTCGACAGGGCCACAGTCGCCTTTGTAAGTTTGTTTTTAATGTTGAGGTTTCAGTTAAGTCTGCAATCAAGGTCAATACCTACATACATATGTACATAGCTACTAACATACTACATAGTAAGAATACTAAGAAATGGTTGTTTGATAATTCACTAAACGTGATGGAGAGGTCACCACAATCACCTCCAGGCGTTCACACAAAACAGCAGAGAAGATTTTGTAGGCGATGTTAAAGAGACTTATTCCTCTATAGTTGGCGCAATCAGAGGGGTCTCCTTTCTTGTGGATCGGGCATACGCTGCTGAGACTTCATTCCTCGGGCATGCTTTCCTCTGACTATATCTTGCAGATGAGCTGGTGCATGTTCCTAACCAGGTCATTCCCAGCTGCCTTGAAGAGCTCAGCAGACAGTCCGTCTGCGCCAGCAGCTTTATTTGACTTGAGCTTCGATATGGCAATCTTAACTTAGTCGAGGTCAGGGGGACAGGATTCTCTGCGGTCTTAGAAATGGATCATTCTGCCTGACAGCGGTTAATTGACTAACATCGCCGTTATACAGTCTGCAGAAGAGGTTTTCCAGGTGTCCGTTCTCATCTCTGCAGGCTTCCGTTCTGGCTTTATAACCTTGGCATGTTCGCATTATCTGTTGATAAAACTTTCGAACGCCACGCTTGCAGTAACACCTCTCCAAATCCTCAATCGAGCGCTTCTCGTGCTCTTTCTTCTAAGAAGCTTATGCTCCTCCCTTCTTTTTAACTCGTAGAGCTTACGAGCTGCTCTTGTTCTTTTATGCAGCGAGGCCTTATATGCATCCTGCTTCGCTGTGTGAATCCTCCTGCACTCGTCATCGAACCAGGTGTTTCTTCGTGGCGGAGCCTTGAAACCCAAAACTTCGGATGCAGAGCTTTTCAGGGCTTGTTTGCAAAGGCTCCACTACTGTTCTATTAATAGGGTGGAGGATTGAGGTGTATTGGAGAGCTTAAGGGAGACGTGATAACTTTGTATTCTTACTCTACTCCGCTGCGTTCGTGATATCCGTAAGCGCATCTTGGCTACTACAAGATAGTGGTCCAAATCGATGTTAGCCCCTCGGAAAGTTCGAACATCAAGAATAGTGGAGGACTGTCTGACGTCGATCGCGATGTGATCAATCGGGTTGGTAGTCGATTGATCAAAAGACCGCCAGGTGCCTTTGTGTATATCGAGGTGTGGGAAGCGCATACTGGCTAGAAGGAGGTTTCGCCCCGTAGCAAGATCAATCAGCCTGTGTCTATTATCGGATGTGGTGTCATGTAGGCTATGTTTGCCGATGACTCGTTCAAAGATGCTTTCCTTACCCAGCTTAGCATTGAAGTCCCCTAGTACAATTTTGATGTCATAGCCGGGACATTGGGCATGCGCTCTGTCTAGGAGATCGTAGAACTCATCTTTGGCGGAGTCATCCTTGTCTTCCGTGGGGGCGTGGACGCAGATCAGGCTGATGTTAAAAAATGTAGCCTTGATACGGATTGTTATGAGGCGTTCGCTCACATGCCTAAAGCTTAGGACTTTTTGCCTTAGTCCACCTCGAACAACAGATCCGCATCCAAACAGTCGTTGTCCTCTCTCCCTATGGCAGTTGCCGTAGTAAATATCGCAGTTTTTCATCCGCTTTATATCCGGTCCATTCCATCGCAATTTCGTATCGCATTTTCTCGACTATTGATAGTTAAAACGTTTTATATTCTAAAAATCTACTCTCACTAGTAATAAGAATGTGAATAGGTTTGTTACGAACTGCGTAAGTTAAGAGCCGGTCAGTATGCCATTAACTGCTTGCATAGTATGCGAATTGTATCTTTTTATATAACACCGTCTGGTAAAGTTATCTTGGCACAAGTCATACGACAGTGTGTCTCGTGCTCATTGTTATGCTATAGCTGTGTACCTAATTCGATCGAATGAACAGAGAGGCATCAAGTGTAATGTTACCTGACTAGAGTGTGCTGATGTCATTAAGTTGCAGACTACCTATGCATGCATACAGCACGGAGTTAAACTAAAATTTAAAAAAAAGCAATTTGCTTGTATGCAATACTCATAGTTACTAAGTCGTAAAAAAAAATATGTTCCATTACAGCAATAATGCCGGCTTAACAAAGTTGACAGGGTTCAAGGAATGCGTCATGACTTAACATTTGTATTTTTACAGCCAATTCAGAGGGAAACAACGTCTGTGTTTAAGATTATTCATGAAAGCGCCAACACTTCCCGCTTCTATATGTATATAATATCTGTTCGTTTGTGAGCCTTCTTTTCACATTCGACATACGAGTATTCCAAATTTTCATTCACAAAACTCCAAAAGCATCATCTCCTCCCCTCCTATGCAATAAGCGGGTGTTGGAAACACACCTTGCACTACAGGGCAAACTTAACAGCGAGCATATGTGTGCATTCGCACTGAGCCAAACAACAACTAAAAACAAAGCTGTACGTGAAGGTAATTCAAACATTTGTCATTTAAATGAACCATTAACGAATGTCATTTGCATATCGCCCGTCGACGGGTAAGCATCGAATCGATCTCCCCGCGCCGTATCGAAGCTGTCTAGTATCTGCTTTAACGAGCTTCCTCCAGGATTGTATTTTTTTTTTTCGTATTGTGGTGATAGTGCACAAGTGTTGTTTAGAGTTGTTCCTAGTATGGATCATAATCGGTTACTAATCAATTCTATAAAAGGAACATGAAAACGGGTTTACAAATTATGAACCCAGTACGTACGAGCATACTATCAAAATTCACACCACTTCTTCTTTGACTCATCTCCACTAACGATGATTTTGAATTTTCATAACCGATGGAAAGGAACACGTTTAAGTGATTATTAAGTGAAATAAAAAAATAGCAACAATAAGAAGAAAAAAATGAAACTTAAATATTTGATGCTTCCAATGTTGTTCAGTGCTTCATGGTTTACGACTGTAGGATTTTCATATCCAGGCTCGGGTGAGATATTTTCGAAAGGACGGGAAATCATCATAACCAACGCGGTACGACCATTTTTCCGCTTGTCCTATTGATACCTTTATTTTTATATAACTCTCTATGCACGCATATAAAGTGGCTTTAAGAAAGTGTAGTTTTCAATAGAAATAATAAAATGTGTTCTTTTTGGCTAGTTGACCGCATTTAACTGGCCAAACCCTCATTAAGATTCCCTTCGCGTTAAGTTTGCTTCGAGTTTCCTCCATTCGATGTAACCATCAATAGAGGCTTATTCGTAAAAAAAATCGTTAAAATACTCGCGTGAAATTCACTGTGCACAGTAGGTCGAAGTATTTTTTTTTTTTTTTTTTGTTGGTTTTTCTCTTATAACCAACTGCGAGATAAGGTACCCACACGGCTTATTTGGCAATGTGTCGGCGAAAAAAAAACGAAAAGCGAAACCTAAAATTTAAAATACGAATCCGAATTCCTGTTTACACGCACATGTAACCTTTCATATGTACGTACTAAATCTTGTTTAGATACGAATATGAATCTCGTGCACGTTTATACCTCAAGGTTACGTTAAACATGAATGCATTGCATTTACGTACATATGTACATATGTACTTGAAAGGAGATTGTTACGCACACTCTAAGTAATGTGTACTATAAACAAAATATTGGATCTCTTTAAAGGACCATTTTTAGGGTTCCGTACCCAAAGGTAAAACGGAACCCTATTGCTAAGACTTCGCTGTCCGTCCGTCCGTCTGTCACCAGGCTGTATCTCATAAACCGTGATAGTTAGACTGTTGAAATTTTCACAGATGATGTATTTCTGTTGCTGCTACCACGACAAATACTAAAAACAGAAATTAATATTTAAGGGGGGCTCCCATACAACAGACATGATTTTCATCCAAAAAATCCAGCCTGCAACCAAGATCTGTCATTTGATGAGGTAACATACATAGTCTCTTTCATATTTATGTATACAGATGGAACGGAACCCTCCGTGCGCGAGTCCGACTCGCACTTGGCCGGTTTTTCCTACCTTACTTACTTACTTACTTAGGTGGCGCTACAGTCCGTGGTGAACATGGGCCTCAACCAACAAGCGTCTCCAGCCGGCACGGTCTTTGGCCAGCTGTTTCCAGTGCCGCACGACCAGTTGGTTGAGGTCCCTTTCCACCTGCGTGCGCCACCGCTGAGGCGGCCGTCCTCTGCCGCGCCTTCCTTTCGGAGTGGATTCGAAGACTTCCATGCGCTCTACATGGCCTAGCCACCTTAGACGCTGTATCCGTAGACGTCGTACCAGGCCGATGTCGCTGTACAACCCGTACAGTTCTTCGTTATATCTTCTCCTCCATACACCGTTTGAACAAACGGGACCATAGATAGTGCGCAGAATTTTCCTCTCGAAACGACCAAGGGCATCTTCATCCGCTTTTGTTAAGGTCCAAGCCTCTGCGCCGGACTGGGATGATCAAGGTCTTATATAGTGTCACCTTGGTTTTCCGAGAGAGGGCTCTACTTCTCAATTGCCTCTTGAGCCCAAAGAAACAGCGGTTGGCAAGAGTGATCCTGCGTTTTATCTCAGCGCTGGTGTTGTTGTCGCTGGTAATCAGTGAGCCAAGGTAGACGAATTCCTTGACCACTTCAAAGTTATATCCGCCCATGGTGACGTTCTGGCCAATACGTCGGTGTTGTCCGTCTCTTTTAGATGAGAGCAGATATTTGGTCTTACCCTCATTAACCTTGAGACCGATCTTAGCCGCTTCTACCTCAATGCTCACGAAAGCCTCATTGACGTCTTGCTGTTTTCGTCCAATTACGTCAATATCGTCGGCGTGCGCAAGCAATTGCGTAGACTTGAAATAAATCGTACCTCTTGTGTTGGCCAGTGACTCTTGCACGATCTTTTCAAGCACGATGTTGAAAAAGTTGCACGACAGCACGTCGCCCTGCCTAAATCCTTTTTTAACATCAAAGGTTTCAGTTTGCTCATTACCGACCTTAATGGAGCAACGAGAATTCTCCATTATCATCCTGCACAGTCGGACGAGTTTGACAGGGATGTTAAAACTAGACATGGCTTTGTACAGCTCGTCTCTATAAACGCTGTCATACGCGGCCTTGAAATCGACGAAGAGGTGGTGAGTGTCGATTTGGTATTCCTGGTCTTCTCCAAGATCTGCCGTAGCGTAAATATTTGGTCTATTGTGGATTTACCTGATCTGAAACCACACTGATAAGAGCCGATCAGGTTATCCACTAACGGTTTCAGGCGTTCACACAATACGGCAGAGAAGATCTTATATGCGATGTTAAGGAGACTTATTCCCCTATAGTTGGCGCAGTTATAGGGGTCTCCTTTCTCTTGGACCGGGCAAACGATGCTGAGATTCCATTCGTCGGGCATGCTTTCCTCCGACCATACCTTGCAGATGAGATGGTGCATGCACCTTACCAGCTCATCTTCAGCCGCCTTAAATAGCTCAGCAGACAGGCCTTCTGCGCCAGCGGCTTTATTAGACTTAAGTCTTGATATAGCTATTTTGACTTCGTCTAGGTCGGGTGGACTGAATTCTGTTACTTCGTGGTCCATTGCGAATGGCTCGTTCTGCCTGACAGCGGTATCTTGTCTATCATCACCGTTATACAGTCTGCAGAAGTGGTCTTTCCAAATCCTCAGCATCGACTGCGACTCTACTACCAGTTCTCCATTTTCATCCCTGCAGGCCGCCACTCTGGCTTTGTAGCCATGGCATGTTCGTTTTACCTTGTTGTAAAATTTACGGGCGTCATTCCTGCGGAAGCATCTCTCCATCTCCTCGATCTCACGCTTTCCGTGCTCTCTCTTCTTTCTTCTGAAAAGCGTGTGTTCCTCTCTTCTCTTCTACTCATAGATTTCGCGAGCAGCTCTCGTCCGTCGTTGCAGCATGGCTTTATATGCCTCTTGTTTTGCTGCATGGGCTTGTTCGCATTGTTCATCGAACCAGGGGTTTCTAGGTGATGGCTGTTTGAAACCCAGCACCACTGAGGCAGCATCTCTGACGGCGCTCTGGCAATGAGCCCATTCCTGCTCTATTGTTTGTGCTGCTGTGGGCGGATTTTGAGAGAGCTTTGAGGAGACACGATCGGCAAATATTCTGGCAGTCTCTTGCGATTGTAGCTTTCCAACGTCAAACTTACGTAGTCCTACTCGACTCCTAAGCATTCTTGATATCCTCATTCGTACCTTGGCTACAACAAGGTAGTGGTCCGAGTCGATGTTGGCCCCTCGGAAGGTTCGTACGTCGAGAATACAGGAGGAGTGTCTGGCGTCGATCGCAATATGATCAATCTGGTTGGTGGTCGATTGATCACAAGACCGCCAGGTACCCTTGTGGATGTTGAGATGGGGGAATCGCGTGCTTGCTACAAGGAGGTTACGCCCCGCTAGGAAATCGATTAGCCTGAATCCGTTGTCGGATGTGGTGTTATGGAGGCTATGCTTTCCTATGATCGACTCAAATATGTCCTCCTTGCCCAGTTTTGCATTAAAATCTCCTAGGACTAATTTTGTGTCGTAGCTGGGACATTGTGGGCATATGTTCTGTCTAGGAGACCGTAGAATTCTTCTTTGAGTCGATCGTCCTTTTCTTCCGTTGGGGCGTGAGCGCATATTAAGCTAATGTTTCCAAATTTAGCTTTGATGCGGATTGTTATGAGGCGTTCGCTTACGTCTCGGAAGCTTAAGACTTTTTGTCGGAGTCCTCCTCTAATAACGAATCCGCACCCGAATAGGCGCTGTTTGTTCTCCTTGTAGCAGTTCCCGTAGTATGTGTCGCAGTTTTTCATCCGTTTTTTGCCTGGTCCATCCCATCGCACTTCTTGGAGTGCGGTTATATCTGCTTTATAGCAGTTGAGGGTTTGCTCCAATTGATCGCCTGCACCCGGTCTGTTAAGGGACCTCACATTCCAGGTGCAGACTCTCAAGTCCGTTAGTCGTTTGCAGGGGTCGTCAGCTTTGTATCCGTCCGTATCCGAGGCTTGTTGTCGTTTCGGAACAAGTAGGTTTTTACGTGATAGGGATGTTACCCCTAAGCACAACCCCCAACCTGGAGGGCCAGGTTCCTCTTTCCCCAGGAACAAGGGTTGGGTCGCTGCACACATTGGTTCACTACCTGGCGGGTGCCAGGGTAGCTATCCAGGGGGGCCACGCGGAGGCTGTGTGTCAACTTGGATTGAGCAGGGACAGAGATCGAAGCTGGCGTTTGCCATGTTAAACGCGATCAACTTCTTTGCTCTGTTTGCTCGCTCCGTCCCTCCCAATCTACGTACATACATATGTATATTATTCGTATGAAACACTGGATCTTTTCGGAACAAAATTTTGGTGAAAAATCTCAGCTATCAATAGATGTTTGTGTTTTTATTGATGCATACTATATCCAATGCATCAATTCCGTACGGTGATATGTAAAGGGGTCCGCCAAATAACTTTTTTTTTTTTGAAAATGCTATAAAAAAAAACTACTGAATATTTTCTCAAATTTCTTTTTTTATTTGAAAGTACAATCCGTCCGGTTAGTAATGGAAAATAATTTCATTCAAATGGCTGCCTCGGCTGGCCATGCAGTAGCCTACACGATCGGTCCAATTTTTAAGCACATTATCGATTGTGTGCAGCTGTGTTTCACCAATGGCTTCACGAATATTGTCCTTTAAAGCGTCAATAGTCTCTGGCTTGTCGGCGTTACACTTATCTTTGACGGCACCCCACAAATAATAGTCCAACGGTGTCAAATCGCAGCTCCGAGGTGGCCAAACGACATCAGCTCTGTGGCTGATAATGCGATCTTCAAAAACAGGGCGCAAAACATCGAGTGTAGTTTCGGCTGTGTGGTACGTAGCGCCGTCCTGTTGAAACCAAATGTTGCCAATATCCTCCTCTTCAATTTTTGTGAACAAAAATTCGTTCAACATGGCCCGATAACGATCGCCATTGACTGTAACGGCCACTCCTTGCTTATTTTCGAAGAAAAATTACCCAATTATGACTCTGGACCAGAATCCGCACCAAACACTGGCTCGTTTTGGGTGCACCGGCTTTTCAATATATGCGTGCGGGTTTTCTGTGCCCAAAATGCGTCAATTTTGCTTGTTTACATACCCGCCAAGATCAAAATGAGCTTCATCTGAAAAGATGATATTTTTGGCAAAATCGGCATCTTCTGTAAGTCGATCGCAGGCCCACTTAGCGAAGCGAAAACGCATTGGATGGTCAGTTGGCTTCAACTCCTGAACCAATTGGACTTTGTATGGCGTCATACCAACGTCTTTATGCAAAATTCGTCTCAATAATTCCTATACGGACAAAAAGTATGCAACGCAGTTGTGAATGGAAAGGGGCCAGACGTACTGCTGCAGGCATAACACTCACAGTATATGGTCAACCGAAATTCATCCTCTGCGTATGCAATACTAAAAAAGTGCTTGAACGAATTACTACGGACTATAACCAACGCGGAATTTGGTCGGCTCCCGTCCTATCTAGGCCTAGGACAATCACCCCTGAGAGTAGTGAACGAACATCAACGACCACTGCACTCCGTCCAGGTGGTGTGTGTCAACACATCATAAGAGAATATAAAAACTCTTGAACCTGCGCGAGTTTCTAAAAAAAAAAAAAAAAAAAAAGATGGTGTCTCCGAAATGTTCAATTGTTGAGAACGACGGTGAATTGATGTTGATGGCGCTTCACGCACACTTTCTGCCGCAGCAGCAATATTCAATATATGGCTTTTCACGCTTTGGTTTATCGATGAGGATGCCAGTTTCTTTCACTTTTTTCACAAGATAACGAACATACGGAGCTGACGGTGCTTCTCTTCTTCCAAAATCCGTACGCAATTTTCGCACGCATTCTGCAACATAACCATGATTTTCAAAGTAATGTCCCAATATTTCCCAGCGTTGTTCAAGCGTATACACAACCATATTCGCTCAGCGGAAGGATAAAACTACTAAAAACGTAGTATAACTTGCCTGGAAAAAGCTTCTCGACTCACGCCGTTCGGAATCGGCATTAAGCTGTAGGTCCCTTTCACCTGTGTGAAAAATAAATCACACACAACATGGGTGATTGAGAGAAGCTTGGCTCTGGTCCTTCATGGGCTGTAACGTCACCAAAGAAGAAGGTATGTATACATATCTGTTTGCTTCAACACCGAATCAACATCAGGGCTTCAATATTTAATATGTATATACTTACATACATATCAGGTCAGCGATCCATGGGGGATCTGAGCCTGAGCTATAGTTGCCTTCCATTCTTATCACGACCAAGTTGTCTTGCATCCTTCTTCTTCTTCTTCGGCGCTACAGTTCATGGCGAACCTGGGCCTCCTTTAAAAAAAACTCCAGTACCGCATGCCTAGTTGGTTGAGATCCTCTTCTACTTGCGTGCAACACCTCAAATGTGGCCGTCCCCGACCACGTCGCCCCTCAGGGGTTGAATTTAAAGACCTTTCGGGCTGGAGCTGTGATTTTCATGACCTAGCTATCTTAGCGTTGGATCCGCAGACGTCGTGCTACGTTCATTTCGCTATACAGTCCTTACAATTCACTATTAAGTCTTCTTCTCCACTCCCCATATATATGTACATACATACATACATACATACATACATAGATTTTCAGTGGCCCGCATGTTCCACTAAAAGAGTCCTAGGTCTGCTAAGCGGTCGCCCGACATCATCGACAGCCAAGGGCTCAACTGGTTGGTACCACTTGGTGCATCGGCATAGATCAGGCAGGTATTCCGTCAGCCATCTACGCCAGAAGCGATGTTGTGCATGGTGAACAAGTAGCTCGAAAAGTCATTGGTGTCATAACGTACTCCTGCACCAACTCCTCAGGATGGGCCCGCCATAAAAACCGCTGAGCTGTCTAATCTTCTTCATGAATTTTTACCTGGTGGAACATTTCGACTATGTCTGCACATACTCCTATTTGCCTTTGCCTAAATTTCATTAGAATAGTTGTTAACGGTGGAACGCCATCGGGACCACTGGGAAGCATCGAGTTGAGAGAAGTTCGTTTCGCTTCGGCTGCGGCATCGAAAACTAATCGCAATTTCCCAGGTTTATTAGGGTTGACGACCCCGAAATGCGGCAAGTACCAGACGTGTTTCTCCGTTTTTCGAGATTCAGTGGTACTAAGTCTTCTTGAGTATTCCTTAGTTTCGTAGTCTTCCATAAGTCGACAGTACTCACGGTGGAACTCCTTATTTCGCTGAAACTTCCTTTCCAATGCGGAGAATCTCCTTTCAGCCATCCCTCTACTGGGTGGTAAGCTAACGTTATCGCACTTCCACAAGAGCCCAGTCTCAAAACGCTTACCTGCACATTTTGTCGTTTTTTCCAGTATGTCCTTTGCTCTAGATATATCGGCTGACTCGACAATTTTATCGACGAACCCTACTCCGAGGTCATCGTCGACGATGTAACCCCTGACCAGTTCCTCGAGTTCACCTTGACGACCAAGCTGGGTAAAATACATTGGGCTACTAAAGCTTGAACGCCCATCTCTATTGCCGTAGACGACCCATCCTAGTTTTGTGGATACTATAGCAGGCATCGGCAATGATTTTATTTGAAATCCCGAGGTGTATGTTGTCAAGGCCAATTAGAAGCTCCAGTGTCGCATTTGCGTATTCATCTATTGGAAGACATTTCGGCAAGCGATTTCTCGTGCGTAGTACCGCTATGTCTAGGGTTTGAGTAGGCAACCGGAGGTCCGTGACTGTTCTGGCATTCCTCAGCTCGAATATCTTACTGCCTGGTCGGATTCCCGAAATCTTCACATGTACCCTTCTCGAGGTTTCCGTAATGGTGTTTTTCGCGAACCATTGCATCGTTAGACTCTCCTCCGGTCCCTTTAGACCAAGACGATCGGCTAAGTTTTTGTTCATTATCGATATTGCAGAACCTTCATCAATAAATGCGAAGCTCCTTACGACCCTTCCGTTCGCATACAGCTTGACTGGTAGAATTTTGAAAAGCAGCCTTTTATTGGAGTAGTGAACCGTGCCAGTGAACGCTCGATTCTGTTCCGCTGTTTGCTGTGATGTCCCATTCGTGGTCCCGCGCAAAAGCTCGTGAAGTTTCCTCGAACCATCCGCTGAGCTGCACTCATCACGCTTCGGGCATGAGTCCGTTTGATGACACAGCTTACGTCGTCGAGCGAATCGCCATCGTTGCCCGTAATTCATTTCCAAGAAACGCTTACATTTTGACATTTCATGTTTACCCGAACAAGCTCTACATCTACTTGACTCTCTTTCATCTTTTACCTCATCTGCTAAGAAGAACCGTGTTGACCTATCCCGCTTGGCTACGTTTTGCGTTGGTGGTTCACTTAAATCTGAGCAGGCTATTCTTACCTCGTTGGCCAACTCTTGCAGCCATTCACTAAAATGTTCCACCGTTGGTACCGTGTCGATGTTACGGGCGAATCGTCCCCACTCCAATCGTCTTTCTACTGGCAGCTTGAACAACAACTCTTCCATCAGCGTTGGGTTAGCCAGATGGTGTTCGCAGTTGGCAGACTTCAGGAACGATGACAAGTTTTGCTCCTTAGCGGCGAACGGCAATATTTGCGCCAGACGATTCTCCGGTATGGATGGAATACTACTTCAGATCGACCGAACTGTGTCGAGAGCGTTTTTAATATCTGGTCGACGTTGCTGCTGTGAATGAGCAGACACTCCACGGCTTCCTTCGCTTTACCCTTCAATGCCTTCTGTAGCCGCATGAGATTTTGTTGTTTTGTATAGCTGTACTGATCTGTCGTAATTGCAAACGACTCGCAAAACATGGGCCAGTCCTCTGGACGACCGTCAAACTCGGGAAGGTCATATAGTTTTCTTCCTTGCTCCGGTCTGGTATTGGACAACGTGCGGCTCAGTTCGCTTAACGCGACGGCTAGCAACCCCGAGTCGCTACCGTTCCCCAAAGTGCCGTTGGTTGTGGAACCGTTCGCAGATTAACTGCTGTTTGCGGCACCGTTACCAGAATCACCGTTGCTTGCGGCATCGTTACCAAAATCACCGTTGCTTTCCTCATTTTGGGGTGCATTCGATTTTAATATTGCGGATTGCAGACAATTTAACTGGTTCACGATTGCTTGCAGCTTGGCCTGGATCGAAGGAGTCTCGTCTCTAACCGTTATGTTTAGGTCCTCTCGCTCGTCACCTTCGTCAGCCTGCATAATCGAACCTGCCGCCGCTGCCGTTCGTGATCTAGTGTCTGGCATCGTTCGCCGTTATAATACCTAAACGCCTAAACTACACACACGCGCACCGATTTTTTTCTTATATACAGTATTTCCCGCTTAATTGACGCTCGCTTAATTGATTTACCCGCCTAATTGAACGAAAAAAGTGGGCTTGAATACTACTCATATAAAGTATACACAAATTTGTATGGTGAATTGAGTCCCGCTTAATTCATTAACCCGCTTAATTGAACTAAAAGTTTACAACAAACAAACTTCAAATACATGCAAATTTGTCGGTTAATTAATCGGCTTTTCATTTAAATTTGCCTCACCAGGCCATTTGCTGGAGTAGTCGATCACCAGCGCGTATTTGTTTCCAGCGTTGCTCATTGGAAATGGGCCAGTATTTCCATGGCGATACGTTAGCACTGTGTTCCTACTCCTTCAACTCCTCGAGTTTTCCTAAGTGGTCCCTTTGGCTTCGCAGACTGTTCACACTTGCGAATGAAATTTGTGACCGATTCATGGCCAAATGGTCTACTCTATCCTGTAGAAATATCTCTTAAAATTTCCTACAGTCTTGTTAACACCAAGATGACCCCCGCTTGGTCGCTCGAAGTATTCTCGGATGACCTGGTCGATTTTTTCCTTTTGAAATTACCAGCAGATCGTTTGCAATGCCCACATTATCACTTTCCCAATTGCGGTATAGGCAACCGTTCGAACCGTTCAGCTTCAAACTCTGCCATTGAGCCCCGTAAGCTTTTACGATTGGGCTTTCACTGGATATCTGCTGCCACGTTGGCCGAAAACCTCGTTCTTGGTGATCGATGATGACTGCGAGATCGGCATCTTCTCGCTGCTTCGTTCCGACTTTATCCGCAGTCCAGGAATCTTCTGGCAGCACATGGAAACGACGGATGTCGGTGACTTGTTCCTTGGTTTCCGCACGTGAACAATGACTGCTTCCCTTCCGGTATTCGATACTGAAGTCATAACTCTGGATTCTCTCTATCCATCTAGCAAGCTGGCCCTCCGGGTCTTTGAACTGTAGCAGCCACCTCAACGCTGCGTGGTCCGTCCTAAGATGAAAAGCTTGGCCATAGAGATATTTGTGTAAATGCTTGACACAGTCGACCACGGTTAAAAGCTCCCTCCCAGTTACACAGTAGCTCCTCTCCGGTTTCGACAGGATCCTATTGTAGTAAGCGATGACCCGTTCTCGCCCGTCAATCGTTTGTGAGAGTACTCCTTCGATTCTATGTCCACTTGCATCGGTATCGAAAATAAACTTTTCTTCCGGGGCAAAATATGCAAGAATCTGCGCACTGCAGAGCAATTCCTTCAGGTGAATGAACGCTTCCTCCTGTGGCTTCTCCCACTTGAATGGCTAATTCTTTTTGGTGAGCTCGTGCAGACTGTTGGCCACGTTTGCAAATCCAGGGACAAATCGCCTGTAATATGTGCAATGTCCCAGGAATGACCATAACTCATGAAGATTCTTCGGCTGTGGCCCTTCCTTAACCGGTGAGATTTTGTCTTCATCTGTATGGACCCCTTCTGCAGTCACCACATGTCCCAAGTACTTCACCTCGTTTTGGAAGAGCGAACATTTCTTCGGGCTCAATTTAAGTCCGGCTGCTTGAATACGTTCCAGTACCTCTTCAAGCTTCTTATGGTGATCGTCGAAATCCTTGCCCATGACAATTATGTCATCCAAATAAACAAGGCAAGCCCTCCAGTGAAGTCCTGCAAAAACTGTCCAATACGTACGTTGCAGGGAGAGTGATTTACTTTTCTGCTTCTCCACTAGATGTTGCATCCAATTTCAGGCCATTGTTTTCAAGAACGCTTTGTTGGTCTGGATTTCCTGGTGTTTCCGATCCTCTGAGCGATCGTTGTTCCCTTTTGTACAGTCTCAGGTGTACTGGTTGAATTCAGGACTCTTAATGGAACCAATTGGTCTTGTCGGAATTCCAGGAGAGCCCTTCAAACAATGATATCGCCGGGTCGATGTCGTTTGTCGGGTTCGACTACCCACATTCGGCTTGTCCCCGCATCCTCTTCTATCTTTGCCCAAACCACAGCTTGTACATTCGGAGGAGCTGTTTGGCGCTCCTGCACGACTATTGGCCTGATTTTGTTACCCTGTCCATTATCTATTATTAATGGGAGCTACTCCATTACTTTTTGGCTGAGGTCCAATGTGAGGCCATGCCTAATCATGAAGTCGACGCCGATTATAATGTTATCAGTAATGTTCGCAACGATGAAATCATGCTGGAACTCGATGGTACCCATCGTGATTCTCTTCTGGACCTTACCCCTTAACTTAAGCCTTCTCCCCAGCTACTGTACGAAGCCTTACCCCGGTAAATGGTTCGATGTCATAAACCAATCCGCTTCGAATGACTAAATGAGTTGCGCCATATCCAAAACCAGTAGAAACCGTTGCCCGTCCATTGTTCCGTTGGCTACTAGGCTGGTTACACCCCTAGGGATTCTGGACACGGGGATGCTGGGGTACTCCGATGTGGGATCAGCGCATGCCCCTCTGCACTGACTCGTTCTCTCTCTTTTTGGCGAACTAGACCTCGAACGCTTTCTTCGCAGGCGGCAGTTTCTCGCAATGTGCGCATGCTGGTCGCAGATGTAGCATCTACTCGGGAATGAGGCTCTCCTACTCGCCGCTGTTGTTCTAAAGTTATCCTGGTCTTATTTTGTTTTACAGCTATAATTTATGGTAAATAAAATACGTTTTAATACTGGTGTTGGAATTTCCTTTACATTGACTCTATAGTATGTACATGTGGGAATTCAAGTATTCCTTTAAGTATTGGATAAATACATCATCTTAGCTGATTTGCTCAATCAAGCTAACCTCGGCTAATGTTACTAGAGATGGGATTAAACGGGTTTTCGCTTAATTGAACAGATGGGTCAATTAAGCGGGATTTCGTTAATTGAACCACCCGGATAATTGCTCAAAAAATCAGACAAAGTGGCAAGTTCAACTAAGCGGGGAACACTGTATATATATATATACCTAACCCCAAACCAAAATCAAAGAGGTGTACTCACCCGCATTTGTTTTCTGCAAGGTGCTGACTATCACGTCTCGGGAAGTTCGGCTTGGTCGTTGTTCGCCCTGGGCTCCTGTAATGGCGGTAATGGCGGCTGCGCGTCGTCACGCGCTGCAGCAACTCCACTCCACGTTCACGTGAAAAATGAAATAAAAGTTGTTCTGCCGAACTGCACCGGCAACACTGCCAACGAGGAGGTTGGTGGTAATAAGAATAATATTATTCGTAATATGGATTTTATTTCCTAAAAGAAATTAACATTTTAATAAAAAATACAATGGTGGATTGGATGCTTACAGTCTTCGAACGTCCTCCTCGCTCAGTCGCCGATGTTTGCCTGTCAATGGCTGATCACGAATTAAAAATGACGAAATTGGTGTCGGTTGACAGGATTCCCAACCACAAGAAAATGAATTCGAAGACAGCGTTCAGTCGACTAAACGAGGGTGACGTTCGGTAGCGATGGCTACCGATATCTAGCGATAACATTACCGTTATGGTTTATTTGAGTCTAGCCCTTTCTCGTAAAACGAACGGTAATAAAACATAATTTGTGAATACATCAAGAAAAAGCTTTTTGTAAAGCTTTTTTCAGGAGAAAAAAAAACCATTTCTTCTTGTTAAAGCTATGAACCTATTCTATTGACCGGCAGTGTATATCATAATAAATTGGTTCTAATTTTAGTTTTAGAACAGCAAGGAGGGTATTAAACACTTAAACACACAAAAAATTCATGAAACAAAACTACAATCGAAAACGAGCCAAAGAAGCTCTAGAACTTAATAATGCCGACCTAAGAGTGCTATGTGAAGCACTAACAGGACACGGGCATGCAATTACCACCTTTCCAAATTGGGCCTCAACAGCACAGTAGGCGATGTATTGTAGCAAGGCTAAAGAAACCATACTGACTATCTGCCTAAGCTTTGTCCGAGAAAGATCCAAAATGACAAACAAAGTAACACTAACAGGGAAACACTGTCAAGAAATCCCATCTAGAGAAATTGTAAAACTTAAATCCTAGACCAAAGAAGGAGGTAGAATAGACCTTTAAGGTCGCAGTACTGGTATCTTTATGTAACACACTCCGATTTCTTCAATTCAATTCAAATTGGTTCCAGAAGTATTATGTTAAAAACGAACCTTCCGACAGTTTTTTCTTAATTTTTTGTTTACGATCCTTACCAGGACCTAAAGAAAAGCAAGTTCAGGATCATACGAATATATCTGGTTAGGTTTCAAAATGTTGAATCGGTCAAATCAAAATCGAAAAAGCTGAATTAGAATTCCTCCTTTTGTGTAAGCTCACAGAGAATCCGCTAAAATAAAAGCAGAGCGATACTTTTATATGAAAAGGGCTAAGAAAAATTAAATTTCATAGCACAATGTCGAACAATGTTTCGAGTCTTGTGCTTTGAAAGTATATACTAATATATGCGTATGCATACGTTCGGGTTGTTTTTTTTATTGCAGGTCAAACGAATCAAGCGAGATGGATACCCTGTTGAAATACATAGCGTACAAACACTAGATGGCTACATTTTAACGATGCACCGTGTACCCTTCAACGGTAGTAGCCGCAGACCGGTTGTCTTCTTGATGACAGGAATATATGCATCTTCCGATGCATGGCTACTAAATGGTCGAGAGAATTCATTGCCTTACTTATTGTCCAACAATGGATACGATGTATGGATGGGTAACAACCGTGGAAACATCTACACGAGACGAAATATAAAATACTCGCCAGAAGATCGAGAGTTTTGGAATTTTAGTTGGCACGAAATGGGTGTGTACGATATGCCGGCCATGGTCGATTACATCTTACATATAACCGGCCAAAAAACTATGCACTTTGGTGGCGTATCTCAAGGCGCTACTATATTTTTAGTAATGAATGCCATCTTTCCTCAGTATAATGCTAAGTTTGAGACCGCTCATTTGCTGGCGCCCGTTGCTTTTGTAGATCACATGAAAGGTCCTCTAGCCAGAATATTTGCACCTTTACTTGGAACACGAAATTATCTATCAATGATATTAGAAGGGGTCGAAATGGTATCCACAAATCGGTTTTTTAAACGACTTTTCTCAATTGGATGCCTGGAGGAAGAAACTCCCCACACTTGTATTAGCAAAGTTTGGTCAGCCGTAGGATACGATATCAAGCATTTAAACAAAGTAATTGATAACCACACTTGTAGTTCAAAACATATTTAATTTATTTACATACTTCTCTTTACAGACCTTAATTCCAGACATTATGGCAAATTTCCCCGTAGGCGGATCGTTCAAACAAATCATGCATTACTTCCAAAGTTACAATTCTGGAAAGTTTCGACAATATGACTATGGACCCGAAAGAAATCGTTTGATTTACAATCAGTCTTATCCGCCAGACTATCAATTAGACAGAGTTACTGTTCCTACATTTATATATTTTTCGGCAAACGATTATATTGTATCTGTGAAGGATATCGAACGATTAGTTCAAAATTTGCCCAACGTACATGCAGTTTATAAGCTACCGTGGGAGAAATGGAATCATCTCGACTTTATTTGCGGACTTGGAGTAAAGGAATATATATTCGATAAAATTGTGGACATCATAAATACTTACACATATCCGTACTATAGGAAGAACACATATTATCAAGTTGTTTACTAAAATAGTATGACTGAAACCAAAACAAAGCGACAATTACGACTAGTGAAATCAATGCACAAAACACTTTAAGACTAAAAGCTACTTGGCGATAGATAGGAAATCGTTAATACATTTGATTGTTGAAATGAGTATGGTAAATTATCATACTTTAAGAGCTGTAGATATAATATATGTTACGTTAATTTCAAATAAATTATTATTGAAGAATAACGAAAGGTTGCATATATGTATGTACATATGTATGAAGCACCACCCCAGGACGGAATAGCAAACTCTCCAAGCTAAAGCTAAGCGCAATGCTGACTGGACGTTGCACCGCGCCTGACTCATGGAAAATGTTTTGCAACAATTGTTCAGATATTCAAAGCAGCGCTCGCATTCACAGAGTAATCGCCAAAGAACACACTAATCGAATTGGACTGTTGAAAAAAGCAGATAGCACATACGCGTAAAATGGTCCAGAAACATTACAAATCCTAACCAGTACGCACTTCCCCGACACTAGCATCATACCCTCCACCCTCTCCCTCACACCTCCACAGGTCAGGGCAACTAAACCCAACAGGGAGGACTGGACGAGAGCACGAGCAATATTTCATGAGGGAATTATAAATTTGGCCATTCACTCCTTTGACCCATTTAAACCTCTGGGAGAGGATGGTTTTCTTCCAGCACTGCTTTAGGAAGGGAGTGCGCAAATTAATGCTATGCTTATTAATTTTTTCAGGACCAGCTATGCACGGGGATATATGTATATCGACAAGCTGGACAAGCAGACCGTAGACCTTCCAAATCTTACCGACCGATAGGCCTTACCTCTTTCTTCCTAAGAACAATGGAAAAGATATTGGATAGACATTTAAGGGACGGTCTCCAATATGCCTCTTCTTCTTCTTCTTCATAGTGGGCGCTACAGTTCGGGGTGAACCTGGGCCTCAACCAACATGCCCCTCCATCTAGCACGATCTTTCGCTAGCCTTTTCCATTGCCGCACACCCAGTTGGCTGAGGTCCCCTTCCACCTGTGTGCGCCATCTTAAGGGCGGCCGTCCTCTGCTTCTTCGTCCCTCGGGGTTGGATTCAAAGACTCTCCGGCTGGTGTCCATTCGCTCTACATGGCCCAGCCATCTTAGGCGTTGAATCCGTAGACGCCTGACTAGGCTCATGTCGCTGTACAGCCCGTAAAGTTCGTGGTTGAATCTTCTCCTCCATCCCCCGTCTGCGTTTATAGGCCCAAAAATCACGCGCAAAATCTTTCTCTCGAACCGACCAAGGGCCTCCTCATCCGCTTTTGATAGTGTCCATGCTTCTGCGCCGTACAACAGGACCGGGATGATAAGGGACTTATATAGAGTCAACTTTGTCGTTCGGGAGAGGGCTCTATTACTCAATTGCCTCCTGAGCCCAAAGAAACAGCGATTGGCAAGAGTGATTCTGCGTTTGATTTCGGAACTGATGTCGTTGTTCCAGGTCACTGTGGAGACAAGGTAGACGAAGTCCTTTACTACTTCGAACTTATATCTGCCTATACAAACGTTCTGGCCGAGACGTCGGTGTTGAGCGTCCTTTTTTGATGACAGCATATATTTAGTTTTGCCCTTGTTTACCGCCAAACCAATTTTCGCCGCCTCCATCTCAATACTCGCAAACGCCTCATTGACATCTCGCTGTGATCTACCTATTATGTCAATATCGTCGGCGTATGCAAGGAGTTGCGAGGATTTGAAATAAATTGTGCCTCTTGTATGTGCCAGTGATTTTTGCACAATCATTTCCAATATGATGTTAAAGAAATCACACGACAGCGCATCGCCCTGCCTAAATCCTTTTTTGACATCAAAACTATCGGTAAGGTGTTCACCGATTCGGATAGAGCAGCGAGCATTCTCCAATGTCATCCTGCATAGTCTGACGAGTTTAGCAGGTATGTCAAAGCTAGACATAGCGTTGTATAGCTCGTCTCTAATTACGCTGTCGTATGCGGCTTTGAAGTCGACAAATAGGTAGTGAGTGTCGACTTGAAATTCATTGGTTTTCTCCAGTATCTGCCGTAGTGTGAAGATTTGGTTGATGGTGGACTTCCCTGGCCTGAATCTGCACTGATAAGGACCTATCAGCTTATTTACAAAAGGCTTCAGGCGTTCACACAAAACGGCAGAGAAAATTTTGTAGGCGATGTTAAGGAGACTTATTCCTCTATAGTTGACGCAATCAGAGGGGTCTCCTTTCTTGTGGATCGGGCATACGATGCTGAGACTCCATCCCTCGGGCATGCTTTCCTCTAACCATATCTTACGGATGAGCTGGTGCATGCTCCCAACCAGGTCATCCCCAGCTGCCTTGAAGAGCTCAGCAGACAGTCCGTCTGCGCCAGCAGCTTTATTCGACTTGAGCTTCGATATGGCAATCTTAACTTCGTCGAGGTCAGGGGGACAGAATTCTCTGCGGTCTCCGTCGACTAGAAATGGATCATTCTGCCTGACAGCGGTATATTGACTAACATCGCCGTTATACAGTCTGCGGAAGTGGTTTTTGCCAATATGCCTACCAGCCTGAAAAATCAACCACGCATGCTCTTCAGGAGCTAAGAGGTCGGATCAATAAATCACTCAGCCACAAAGGAATTGCGACAGATCGCTTTCTTGACATTGAGGGAGCGTTCGACACATCGACTACGCCCAAGTACATCGCTGCATCCTTAGCTCAGGGGTAGATAACATATGCTTAGTAATAGGAAAATAAGCACTTCACTAGGCAATGATAGAATCAGTGTGCAAGCTGCGAAAGGCTGCCCTCAAGGCGGGGTCTCTCATCCGTCCTATGATCCATCGTTGTCAATGAACTGATTACTATACTCGGCAACAATGACTTCTACGTCAAAAACTACATTGACGACATTGTGATCCTAATCAGAGGCAAATTCGAAGACACAATCTCGGAGCTCTTTCAATGCCTAGGTGCAACCCTAGAGCTTATTTTCTTATTTGGAACACTCACCATTGAGAAAGTTAGGATCTCACTGGTAAACCATCACTCGATCAATTCTCACATACGCTGCGCCCGTCTGATTGCACAAGAAAAAACAAACATCAATATAAGCCAAACTCAATGAATTGCAAAGACTAGCTTGTATCTGCATCACAGAGCTATGAGAACAACCCCCATAGCCGCATTTAAAGTCATCAGGGACGTACATACCACCTCTCCACCGTCATATGGAGAAAGAAGCCATGTTCTTCGCCCGTAAGCTCATCGCGGACGATGACTCTAATTCTAGGCTTTTTTATCCTGACATTCTCACTAAACTGAACAGGCTTGAAATCCTAAAAATATCTCACATGTACAATTGTCTCCCCTGATATGACTTCAGCCAGAACTTTAAGGTCACAATTGCCTCTAGACACATCTGGGAACAAAATAAACCCGCCTTCAATCGTGAATCCTACGTGTGTTACACAGCCGACTCAAAAACGAATGAAGGACTGGATTATACGGAGCTAATACCCGAATTCACATATCACCTCCAAATTGATATGGGACTGCCTACAACTATTACTTCAGCTGGCCAACACAAAAAGAGTCCACCTGTGCTGTGCCCAGCATTGGCACAACGGCCATAAGCTTTGGTGGCGTTACAGCCCATGGAGGGCCAGAACCAAGCTTCTCTCAATCACCCATGTTGTGTGTTTGTGTATGACGCCGCGCAATAAATATTCGATGGCGTTGGTATATTATCGGGATCTGAACTCGCGCATCGTGAGTCAGAGTCCAACACACTAAGCACTGCGCCACGGCACCCTCCCAGCGGTCATATAGGAAACGAAAAAGCGGGCGAGCAATGAAAGGCTCCGCATCACCATTTATGATACCACGACCATTCTGCGGCATATCTATCAGCACCACCAAATGTTGCATAAACAGATGGTTGAGGAACACGGCTAACCACTACTGGTCACAAACGGAAGGGACCAGACAAGCCAAGATATTCTTATCAACCTCTTCCTATACAAGAACCAAACAACTCCTTATGCTTTCTAGGAGTCAGATTTGCACAGTCACGGGCTTTCTCACTGGACGCTGCCCAGTCAACAAACATCTTAAAACCATGGGCATTACACAAGATGACACCTGCAGAATGTGAGGTAAGTAGGTAGATAATACGTAGCCTCCCCGGTGGGGGGGAGTACACACCTAGGCCAGATAGGACCTGTGTGTTGTTACGAGGGGGGTGGTTTCCCTCTTCAGGGAATCTGCGCTTGACAGGCGCAGAGCAGGCATTGAATGGATTCAGCCTCCTTTTTGTCTTCATAGCTCCTGCAGAAGTCACACGGAACTTGCCCTAGTCTCTTATTGTCAAAGAACAAGTAGTCTTTGTAGTCGGTGTAGTCGGAGTTCTCTGCCGAAGTTGTCCTGTCCTGTCCTGTTGGCCATTTTGAGCTGCCTTTAATTTCGCAGCCATATATGTGACTAGCTGCTTGCCCTGGATATCGAGTGGATTTAGGTGGAATAGCATGTTGATTCCCGCTGTTGGAGTAGAGTAGTAGGTGCTAGCCTCTGCACCTTCTCGATTTGCTTGTGGTACATTGCCTAATGCAGTCCACCAGACTAAAACACAGTACAAAAAAAATAGGTCTAATGACTGTTATGTACAGCCATAGGATCATTTTGGGGCTGAAGCCCCATTCTTTCCCTAAGGCTTTCTTGCAAGTGTAGAGCGCTGTGGTTGCCTTCCCTACTCGCTCAGTAATATTTCGGTAATATTTGGCACTAGAGGAATAGGTTAGCCTGGTATCGAGTAGAGTGATTGGACATACATATGTCCGGAATCTTGTGCTCGAGTCCATTATTTTGTGCCCACCTGCACAAAGTGGAGAATGCCGTTCGCATGCGGTCATTCAGCGTAGGCAGATATTTGCCTAAGATGGCAATAGCAACATCATCAGCGTAGGAAATAACATCGAGGCCTTCTTTCTCTAGTTTGGTTTGTAGTTCGTTTGCGACTACGTTCCAGAGAAGAGAAGAGAAAACCCCCATTTGTGGTGTTGCTCTGGTAACCGACCTAGTGTTTCCTTGACTTGCCCATTTAGAGAAGGTATTGCGTGTTGAAAGCAACTCGCCAATCACCTCTACTAGTGTCCTCTCCACTTTTCAACTTTCTAGCCCTTCCGTATTTACTTTCTGTGTGACGTTGTTCAAAGCGAAGAAATCGCCGCTAGCTCAGTCAAAAGCTAAGTTTTATTATGAGCTCAGGATTTTTGCGTGAACGACAGGGGGTATCACAATAGGCCCATCAGAGGCCGCAGTGATGTGGCGATTTTTACCCAATCTATTATATGTATGAATGGCATGGCCGTAAGCCGAAATACACACTCTCGCGATTAGATTTGATCAACACTCAATCTTGAAAATACGATTCGATAATCTAAAGACAGATTAATTTGTTTTGGCAATAATGCTTCTTGATGAACGCGTGTCCACGGATAAGTACTTATTTGATTAACCAGGTAGATCGCGAGCGTTATAAAAATATACACAAGAGTTAGCGACAATACTTTATCGCGATAAAGTGATAACGATGATCGATAATGATAACGATTATCATAAATTAGACAAAATAATTCTTTTTGAAATTGGGTATTGTTCATTGTTCATTGTTTTAGTGCATTTACTTTTTCATAGTCATCTAGTATACTTATGACTACATCGTTAATCACATTCTTAACATCCAAAGCGAGGAGAAAATCAACGTGACCCCATGTTGGATTCGGAACATGATGCATCGCCTTCAAGTTTGGTAAACGCTGACCGAACCTTTCAACATCCTCGACAGCTGCCATCGAGTCATTATCGCTGTAGTAGAAATGTACTTCCGAGGATATTTGTTCGATATCATAGTCCGGCGGATTGGGTTGCTTATATACCTTGTTGTTCTTCTTCACTCCGAAATCAAACCGTCTAAATTGACCCGAGTTTAATTCCTGCATATAATGAAGTATTTGATCGGTCGAAGCTCCAGCCGGGTGTGTCTCTGCTATTATAGGCATGGAAGTCTAACATTTGCATTTCGTTATAAGAAAAAAAAAAAAAAAAATGCTCTACGAGTACATCAAAAACATATTCAGAAATACCTTGTTAATGTTTCCCTCATAGTCACCAATGATCATGGAAATCGCTGAACAGAGTTGCGGATATTCAGTATTATTAGATCCACACATATTGTAGCCCAGAAAAACAAACAATATGTTGCGAGGTAAAAATTCTGCAGATTCGAACAAATCACTTATTAATCCTTTGTCTCCTAAGTACGGTGCAAACGTATTGACCAATCTATCTGTCATGTGATTCATATACCCAACAGGAGCTAGCATATGAGCAGTCTTAATCTTTTCGTTGTAGGAAGGAATCATAGACATAAGGACGTAAAAAACCGTTGTACCTTGTGAGTGCCCAACATAATGTAATGATTCCTGCTTGGTCTCAGAAAGAATGTAGTCAATCATGGCCGAGATGTCATAGACTCCGATTTCATGCCAACTGAACCTCCAAAATCTTGGATTTTTCGTAGACAACTTAATATGTTGCCTTGAATAGAGATTGCCTCTAGCATTTCCAAGCCAGACATCGTAACCGAGATCCGCCAACAAAAACGGCAAGGCACTATCTGGCCCAGTGGCTATCCACATGTCAGAAGAGCTTATCATTCCATGCTGTAGAAGAACCGACGGCCTGGGAGTAATACGTTCGTTTTGGTGTTTGCTGGAGCCCGGGATTCGAAACAGTTGTAGAATATATCCATCGGTTGTATTGACAAAATGCTCTTCTGCCGGATAGCCGTGTTCTCTTATACGTTCTGACTAGCAATTTAACATCCATTTACACTTTGAAAAATTCAAGGATGTGGGGCTATACTTACAGTCTTCTTGAGTTTGGTGACAACTCGATTGTTGTTAAATGCACTCAATGTCGAAATACTTATTAGGCATACAAATGCCGGTAAGAGTAAATACTTCATTATAGCCTTTCAAGAGAACTAAGACCGACTGATTAACGGAATAGCCTTAGTGGCTAGGGGGTAGGCTATAAATACAAAGTTAGCCATGTGTTAATCTTTTCTGATTCAATTTTGCATTAAGCTTAATGGGCATGTACGTTTGTACGTATGTATTGTCGATAAATGTGTATTAGTAGATTTATTTTTTACACAGGTGAAAGGGACCTACACAGTTTAATGCCGATTCCGAATGGCGTGTGTCGAGAAGCTTTTTCAAGGCAAGTATATACTGCCAGTACCCCGCCGAGGAGGAACGCTGCGAAATAAACAGTCGATGGAATTAATGTTATCGGGATCCGAACTCGCTCATCGTGCGTCAGAGTCCAACACACTAACTACTGCGCCACGACGCCCATATATTACAACGGTAATAAAAGTATGTTTAATCACTTGATTACCAATTTAACGTTATTCTGCTTCCTGACTCTTTGACAAGAGTGATAACATTTGTTATCCGAGTACATATGTACACATGTACCCTTACGCATAGTCATTGTTAAGCTCTACAAAAAATAGGGCGGCGAACCATACTCTTTGTAAATATTGCACAACAAAATATTTCCTTCAAGGCCTTATCGTAATAGAGGTCACAATTTTTCCCACCGTCCAACCGCACTTCCCGGATTGATTGCTGTTATCTCTGCTTTGTACCAGTCAAAGGCCCCCGCGAGTTCATCGGCTGCACGTGGTCTGTTAAGGGATCTTACATTCCACGTGCAGAGACGAAATTCATTGTCCTTTTTTCGTTTGCTGGGGTAATCAACAGTAAATCCGTCCTTATCCGAGGCTTGTGGTTGTTTCTGTTTTTCTTAGGCGGTGAGGGAGTTAGCCCCACGCACAAGCCCTCGGGTTGAGGGTCCGGGTGAATACGGTGTAGGTAACCTCACTGGCATGGGCTCGGACATACAGGGTAAAGTTGTTGATAGCTCTCAACCTGGCGAGATGCCAGCAACGATCCCTGTTTAAATGCCCGGGTCAAGTTGACATACGGCCTCCTCGCGGCGCCCTCTGGATAGCCTCTTCAACAACCGTTAGGAGGTGAACAAACGTATGCAGCGAAAAAAAAAACCGACCAGAATGGCAGTTGTGCGGCGGGCTAACAATCCGCCTACGTAAAAAAACCTAAAGCTATGAATGAGCAAGATGCCTCGGATACACGGACGGATACTCGACGACGACAACGCACGAAAAAGGAACACGATTTTTGTAATAAATTGCGACATTTATTACAGCTGTCACAAAAGGTTGCACTTACTGGGTGCAGCTGCGGATTTGTCGTGGGAAAGCGGTTAAGGTCGAAGGTCATCGACTTTAAACCTGTAAGTGATCGCCTGGCTGTGATCCGCATCAGAGGCAGATTTTATAACATCAGCCTTATATGTGCGCACGCCCCTACCGACGAGGCTGAAGACCCTATCAAGGAGGACTTCTATGACCTCCTGGACAACGCCTACGGAGCTTGTCCGGAGTACGATGTAAAAATCGTGCTCGGGGACTTCAACGCCAAAATCGGTAAGGAAAACACCCCTGGCGGAGTGATCGGAAAGCACAGCCTCCACGACACAACAACAGATAACGGCTTCCGACTCGCTGACTTTGCGACAGCTCGTTATGTGGTGATAAGTAGCACAAGATTCCCTCGCAAGCGAATCCACACAGCAACCTGGCGATTTCCTTACGATCGAACCGCCAACCAAATCGACCATGTGCTCATTGACGCAAGGCACTCGTCAAACATCCTGGATGTGCGAACATTCAGAGGGGCAAATGTCGTCTCTGACCACTTCCTCGTAGCAGTAAGATTCAGAGCTCGACTGTCCAATGTCAGAAAGCTGCACCAGCCCATCAGGAGGAGGTTCGACATTGGGCGCCTGAGCACACCGGAGGTTGCCAGAGTCTACAGGGATCAGCTGAGCGAAAGACTCTACGGTATGCCTACGTCGAACACAAATGCCAATAATATGTGGCTGCATCGCCGCTCAGCCATTCAGGAAGTAGCCGAAACCACCTTAGGATACCTACCAACCCCGACAAGAAACCCGTGGTATGATGGTGAGTGTGAGCAGAAAAAGCAGCAACCGATGAGGCGTACCAAAAGGCGCTGCAGAGGAAAACCAGGGCAGCGCAAGAAGAGTACCGAGCCAGAAGAAGGGAGGAGAAAAAACTACTGCGACAAAAGAAAAGAATCTTCGCAACCTCCCAGCTCAAGGATATCGAGGAGTCTAGGAATAAACATAAAATACGAGCCTTTTACAAGAAAGCCAAAGGCCTTGCAGGAGGCTTCAAAAAGGGCACCCTGGCTCTTCGAAACTGCGAGGGTAATCTTGTCACCGACCCGCAGGGAATAGTGGATGTATTTAAGCAGCACTTCCAGCAGCTGCTTAACGAGCATGACCAAGAGAGAGTGGTAGGGACCGAGGAAATCCCAACTCCAGCCGCTGAAGTAGTCCTCCCACCCAGCATCGAAGAAGTCGGCACAGCTATTCAGAAGCTGAAGAACAACAAGGCCGCAGGCTCAGATGGCTTGCCGCTAGAGCTCTTCAAGGTTGGCGGCGATGTTCTGGTAGGGAGCATGCACCAGATCATCTGCAGAATTTGGGAAGATGAAAGTATGCCCGACGACCACAAAAAAGGCGATCCTACCTCTTGCAAGAACTATAGAGGTATATCCCTGCTCAATGTCGCATACAAGATCCTGTCCAGCGTATTGTGTGAACGTCTAAAACCATTTTGCACCGCACTAATCGGCAGCTACCAGTGCGGCTTCCGGCCCGGCAAATCAACTATAGACCAAATTTTCACACTTCGACAAATCCTGGAAAAGACGAACGAGTTTCGAATCGATACACACCATCTTTTCATCGATTTCAAAGCCGCATACGACAGCATTCATCGTGAAGAACTGTTTGGGGTGATAGCCGAATTCGGGATCCCGGTAAAACTGATCCAGTTGTGTCGCGCCACGCTAAAAAACACGCGATGCACCGTGCAACTCGGTTCTAGGACCTCGGAACCATTCGAAACATGCACCGGATTTCGGCAAAGGAGATGCGCTGTCATGTGACTTCTTCAACCTGGTGCTGGAGCAGATAGTGCGACGGGCAGGCGTCAACAGGGAAGGCACTATCTTTTGCAAGTCCATCCAGCTGCTGGAATACGCGGATGATATCGACATCATCGCGTGTTCTCGCCGTGGCTTTGTGGAAGCATTCACGCCGATTGAAGAACAGGCGAAACGAGTTGGTCTTAAGATCAATGAGAACAAAACGAAATACATGCTGTCAAGCAAAAACCAATCCGTCGCTCACCACCTGGGAAAAATTATAACAATTGACAGCTACAATTTCGAGGTAGTTAAGGAGTTTGTCTACCTCGGGGCAAACGTAAATTCCACAAATGACACCACAGTGGAGGTCCGGCATAGAATCGCCCTTGGCAACCGCTGCTACTTCGGCTTGTCCAAACAACTGGGGTCAAAACTCCTCACTCGAAAGACCAAAGGCATGCTTTACAAAACGCTCATTCTGCCAGTCTTGCTGTACGGAGCCGAAAGCTGGACGATAAGCATAAGAAAGAAAAATTCTGCGCCGGATATTTGGTCCTGTCTGTGAGGAAGGTGAATGAAGAAGAAGACACAACCGCGATCTCTACGAGCTGTACCAAGATGTGGATGTAGTCCGGAAGGCAAGGACCCGTCGACTACACTGGCTCGGCCACATCGAGCGCATGGACATCAACGCTCCAGCTAAGAGGGTCTTCGACTCCGAGCCTCCTGGTTCGAGAAGAAGAGGAAGACCGAACCTCCGGTATAAAGACCTAGTAATCGCGGATGTAAGACATCTTGTTCTCGACAACTGGAAGCAGCGTGTCCGGATGGATGGAAGGATGGAAGGCAGCTATAGCTCAGGCTCAGATCCTCCATGGATCGCAGGCCTGATAAGTAAGTAGGTAAGTAACCTTACTGAGGTTGTGAGCGCCGCGTTGGCTCTACTATGTAGGGCTCATCCGCCGCCGTCTCTTTTCCAGGGTCCCGATCCAACCTTGGAGATATTCTTTTGGACATGGGCATCGAAATATGTTCGAGCAGCTCCAAAAGGGGCTTTGTCCAGTTGGCTCCCACTAATCGGAGCTGTGGGCGCCGACGTTGGACCGATGGATGTACAATCATGCAAGCATTTAAGTCTATTATCTGGAGTCCCTATAAGCGGCAACATATTTTTCTGTCACTCAAAAGATTCTGCCCCACCTTGGCGAAACCTCAAATAACATGTGATTATTGACTTATCTGCTGCATTTCTCATTGGAATTTATTGAAATGTTGTTACAAGAAATTCAATTTATTAATCATGTGAAGATTGCGAGCTATCCATAAATCAATCTAGCAAACAAAAATTAATCTCCGAAATTCTGTATTAATCTTTATGATAGAAACAAAAACAAGTGTAGGTAGCTAGTTAGCTTGACTTATTCCTGCTTCGCGCTCATATTCGTCACAAATTTCAATCACTTTGTCGTTAATTTTTTCTTTAACTTGTATTGCGAAAATGAAATCCAAATGGCCTCATGTTGGAATATCGATAAGAAAATCACCTTTAAGATTCGGTAGCTCTTTAGTTAAAATTCCAACGTCATAAACGTTAGCTGAATCATCACTTTCGCCGTAGTAAAGATAGACATTTGATGTTACTTTCTCTAACTCGTAATCTGGAGGAGCGATTTGACCGTAATATTTCACATTTTTCTGTTCTCCATGGTCGAACTTGCAAAAGCGTTTTGAAACAGTTTCTTGTAAGAAATGAAGAAGTTGATCGGTTGATATTCCTGCAGGATGAGTTTCAGCCACTGAAGGAAGTAGAGTCTATAAAAATGGCGACATTTTCATATTACGAGTATGTTTGGAAGGTTTTAGTGATTGTATAAAACTTACGTGATTCAAGTTAACCAAATTAGAACCAGCCCATAGGAAAAATATGTTTGAACAGTATTCGGTAGACCTTAGACCTGATCCACAAGCTTTGTAAGCCCAATCTTGTAGAACCTCATTACGAGGGAAGAATTCTGCCGAACCGAACAGAGCAGATCCAAGACCACGTTCCCCGAGGTACGGTGCGGTATTTTTGATTAATGCACTTTGCATATGCCAGGTATATGCCACTGGTGCCAGCAAATGGGCAGTTTTTATTTTAGCATTATATTCCGGTCGCACAGCCATTAGGACAAGGTACACAGTTGTACCTTGCGAATGACCAACATAATGGAGCGCACTTTGTCCAGATTTTTCCAAGGCATAATCAATCATGGCTGCTACGTCATAAACTCCAATCTCATGCCAGCTGAACCTCCAGAAATACGGATGGTTGACGCTTAGTTTCTTATGTGCTCTTGCGTAGGTATTGCCACGAGAATTTCCCAACCAAACATCATAGCCCGCATCGGATAGCATAAAAGCAATAGCAGTGTCTGGACCGTTGAGTATATAACAATCCGAGGAACTTAGTAATCCATGTTAGAGGAAAATCACAGGTTTCACTTTGCCGGCATTTCGCAGTTTAGGTGAATAAGGTATCCGAAAAACAGTTACGATATATCCGTCTTCCGTCTCCACTTGATGTTCCTCCATGATCCGGTCACCCTAAAAATCGGATTAAGTTAAGCTAAGTCTCTTTCGAAGAATACGAGTATATCCAAACCGTTGTTTTTCGTAAGTCGGAAATGTGTGCACTACGGCTTTCGGTTCTGACCAGGATCGAAAGAGTTCCTATAAGCAAAAGGAGTAATTTCATTTTTTAAATGAAAGCACCTATAATACTAAAACTTTTCAGTGATTTATTTCCCTTTGTATGGATGTCGCAATCAATTTGATTAGATGATTCCGATTACCAGGGGTTTTCTTTTAATAATCAATTGGTAAATTTAGAACAACGTCGGAAGGTAACTGGTATGTGTACTTTATGGAAACATACGTGCATAAGTACATTTGTTACTTCCTTCATTTTAATAAATATGATTTTTTGAAGGTTGGATTCGAAGATCTTCCGAGCCGGGGTTATGGTTCCCATGCGCTCTACATGACCTATCCATCTTAGGTATAGGATCCGGAGACGCCATGCTACGTTCATGTCGCTGTACAGCCCATACAATTCACTATTAAGTCTCCTCTTCCACTCACCATTTATGCAGATCGGGTCGAAAATCGTACGCAGAATTTTTCTCTCAAAACGACCAAGGGCCTCCTCATCCGCTTTCGATAAGGTCCATGTTTCTGCGCCATAAACCGGGACCGGGATAATAAGGGTCTTAAATATGGCCACCTTGGTTTTTCGATAGAGGGTTCTGCTTCTCAATTACCTGTTGGGCCCAAGGAAACAGCGGTTGGCAAGAGTTATTCTGCATTTGATTTCGACACTGATGTCATTACTGCATATCACTGCGGAGTCTGGGTAGATGAATGACTACCTCGAAGTTATACCTGCCAATATGTGCGCCCTGGGCAAGACATCGGTGGTTCGTGTCCTTTTTCGACAACAGCAAATACATATTTCGTCTGCCCTCATTTACCGCCAGGCCTATTTTAGCCGCTTCGACCTCAATGCTCTTAAGGGCCCCAATGACATTTCACTGAGTTCGTCTAAATATGTCATTGTCATCGGCAGTTGTAAGGACTGTCGAGATGGTGCCTCTCGTATTGACCATTGAGTTTTGCACGATCCTTTAAGGATCATGTTGAAAAAGTCACACAATAGCGTATTGCCCTATCTAGAACTTTGACATTAAAGGTCTCGGTCAAGTCGCTTCCGACCCTGATTGTACACGAGAGCGCTTCTTGCAGCACCGACACGATTACATTACTCCCTGAAGCAAGGCAAATGTGCTCTAAAACAGAGAAAGTGGATTGCTCATATTCGTTGGCTTGGCTTGGCTTTGCGTTTATCGAAAACTCCAGTGTGTTTTTTGCTTGGTTTCGATATAGAAGGCTCCGTGGTCCGTTGCATTGGTCTCAAAAGGAACGACTGGCTTGTCTGTTTGCATGCCGTTTGTGGCTTCGAATATTTTTCTTCAAAATGAACAATTGGTTTGGTTTTATTGGATACACATACATTTCTTGCGTCTATAATACGGTGTTATACACTGAGAGAGCAGCGAGAATCCTCCAATGTCAGCCTGCACAATCAGACGAGTTTGGCAGGGATTTCAATGTCTAGTTTTGACGGCGCTGTATAGTTCGTATGCAGCCTTAAAGTCGAGAAACAGATGATGGGTGTCGATCTGAAACTCGTCCGTTTTTTCCAGAATTTGCCACAGTATGTGTGGTCTGAAACAACACTGATATGGAGCAATCAGTTCAGGACGAATGGCGAGTCTCCTGCTCCACAAAACAGGATTATGATAAGTAGCACAAGATTTCCCCGCATACCGAATCAACACAGCAACCTCGTGATCTCCGAACCGCCAACCAAATCGACCATCTGCTCGTTGACGAAAGACACTCGTCAAACATCCTGGATGTGCGTCGACTCTGACCATTTCCTCGTAGCAGCAAGATTCAGAGCTCGACTGTCCGGCTGCACCAGTCCACCATGAGGAGGTTCGTCATTGGGCGCCTGAACAGACCGGAGATTACCAGAGTCTACAGGGAACAACTAAGCAAAAGGCTCTCCTGTATACCTGCGTCGGGTACAAATTTCAACAATATGTGGCCATTAAGGAAGTAGCCGATAACATCTTAAGCTACTTACCACCCCCAAAGAGATATCCGAGTGTGAGCAAAAAAAGGCAGTAACCGACGAGGCGTACCAAAAGGCGCTGCAACGAAAAACCAGGGCAGCGCTAGAGGAGTACCGAGCCAGAAGAAGGAGAAGAAAAAACTGTTCCGACTAAAGAAAAGTCAAGGATATCGAGGAATCTAGGAACAAAAATAAAATACGGACCTTTTATGAGAAAGCAAAAATCCTTGTAGGATGCTTCAAGAAAGGTACTTAGGCTCTTCGAAATTTCGAGGGTAGTCTTATCACCGACCCGCAAGGAATAGTGGCATGACCAAGAGAGAGTGGTAGGGCCTGTGGAAATTCCAACGTCAGCCGCTGAAGTAGTCTTCCCACCCAGCATCGAAGAAGTTGGCACAGCTATTCAAAAGCTGAAGAACAACAAGGCCGCAGGCTCAGATGGGTTGCCATCATCCACAAAAAAGGCGATCCTATCTCTTGCAAGAACTTACTTACTTAGGTGGCGCTACAGTCCGTGGTGAACCTGGGCCTCAACCAACAAGCGTCTCCAGCTGGCACGGTCTTTGGTCAGCTGTTTCCAGCGCCGCACGCCCAGTTGGTTAAGGTCCCCTTCCACCCGCGTGCGCCATCGTTGATGCGGCCGTCCTCTGCCGCGCCTTCCTTCCGGGGTGAATTCGAAGACTCTTTGGGTCGGAGCTGTATTTTCCATGCGCTCTATATGGCCTAGCCACCTTAGACGCTGTATCCGTAGACGTCGTACCAGGCCGATGTCGCTGTACATTCCGTACAGTTATATCTTCTCCTCCATACACCGTTTGAACAAACTGGACCGAAGACTGTGCGCAGAATTCCCCTCCCGAAACGACCAAGGGCATCTTCATCCGCTTTTGTTAAGGTCCAAGTTTCTGCGCCGTAAAGTAGGACTGGGATGGTTAAGGTCTTATATAGTGTCACCTTGGTTTTCCGAGAGAGGGCTCTACTTCTCGATTGCCTCTTGAGCCCAAAGAAACAGCGCTTGGCAAGAGTGATTCTGCGATTTATCTCAGTGCTGGTGTTGTTGTCGCTGGTCATCAGTGAGCCAAGGTAGACGAATTCCTTGACCACTTCAAAGTTATATCCGCCCATGGTGACGTTCTGGCCAATACGTCGGGGTTGTCTGTCTCTTTTAGATGAAAGCAGATATTTGGTTTTACCCTCATCAACCTTGAGACCCATCTTAGCTGTTTCTACCTCAATGCTTACAAAGGCCTCATTGACGTCTCGCTGTGTCCGTCCTATCACGTCAATGTCGTCGGCGTACGCAAGCATCTGTGTAGACTTGAAATAAATCGTACCTCTTGTGTTGGCCAGTGACTTTTGCACGATCTTTTCAAGCACGATGTTGAACAAGTTGCATGACAGCGCGTCCCCTTGCCTAAATCCTTTTTTAACATCAAAGGTCTCGGTTTGGTCATTATCGACCTTAATGGGGCAGCGAGAATTCTCCATTGTCATCCTGCACAGTCGGACGAGTTTGGTAGGGATGTTAAAACTAGACATGGCTTTGTATAGCTTATCGCTGTCATATGCAGCCTTGAAATCAACGAAGAGGTGGTGAGTGTCGATTTGGTATTCCTGGGTCTTCTCCAAGATCTGCCGTAGCGTGAATATTTGGTCTATTGTGGATTTACCTGACCTGAAACCACACTGATAAAAGGCGATCAGGTTATCCACAAACGGTTTCAGGCGTTCACACAATACGGCAGAGAAGATCTTATATGCGATGTTAAGGAGACTTATTGCCCTATAGTTGGCGCAGGCATAGGGGTCTCCTTTCTTATGTACCGGGCAAACGATGCTGAGATTCCGTTCGTCGGGCAAGCTTTCCTCCGACCATACCTTGCAAATGAGATGGTGCATGCACCTTACCAGCTCATCTCCAGCCGCCTTAAGAAGCACAGCAGACAGGCCGTCTGCGCCCGCGGCTTTATTAGACCTAAGTCCTGATATCGCTATTTTGACTTCGTCTAGGTCAGGTTGATTGAATTCTGTTACATCGTCGTCAATTACGAATGGCTCGTTCTGCCTGACAGCGGTATCTTGTCTATCATCGCCGTTATACAGTCTGCAGGAGTGGTCTTTCCAAATCTTCAGCATCGACTGCGACTCTACTACCAGTTCTCCATTTTCATCCCTGCAGGCCGCCGCTCTGACTTTGTAGCCGTGGCATGTTCGTTTTACCTTATTGTAAAACTTACGGGCGTCATTCCTGCGGAAGCATCTCACCATCTCCTCGATCTCACGCTTTCCGTGCTCTCTCTTCTTTCTTCTGAAAAGCGTGTGTTCCTCTCTTCTCTTCTGCTCATAGATTTCGCGAGCAGTTCTCGTCCGTCGTTGCAGCATGGCTTTATATGCCTCTTGATTTGCTGCATGGGCTTGTTCGCATTGTTCATCAAACCAGTGGTTTCTAGGTGGTGGCGGTTTGAAACCCAGTACCTCTGAGGCAGCTTCTCTGACGGCGCGCAATGCACCCATTCCTGCTCTATTGTTTGTGCTGATGTGGGCGGATTTTGAGAGAGCTTCGATCAGACACGATCGGCAAAGATCCCGATTCCGTTAGGAAATCGATTTGACTAAGTCCGTTGTCGGATATGGTGTTATGGAGGCTAGGCTTTCCTATGATCGACTCAAATACATATTAAAATCTCCTAGAACTATTTTTGTGTCGTAAAAGACTAGCGAGTTTGAATTTCAAATCGCACACCATCTCTTTATCGGTTTTAAAGCTGCATACGATAGCATTTATCGCAAATAATTGTTTGATGCGATGGCTGAATTCGGGATCCCAGAAAAACTGATCCGGCTGAGCCAATTTGGTGCTGGCGATGGGCAAGCGTCAACAGGGAAGGCACTATCTTCTACAAGTCTGTCCAGCTACTAGGATGTATGTATGTATGTATGTTGGCGTTACAGCCCATAAAGGCCCTAAGCCGAACTTCTCTCAGTCACCCATGTTGAGTGTGATTTCATTTTCCCATAGGTGAAAGGGACCTACAGTTTATTGCCGGATCCGAACGGCGAATTTCGAAAAGCCGAAGAAGAAGAAGAAGAATTTTTCTAAAGGAAAAAACATGTTCGATGACATGGCTGTGTCGGGATTCGATCCCGTGTCATCGGAGTCAGAGGTCAACACACTGCCCACTGCGCCACGGTGCTCTCAGCTCTCAGCTACTAGGATACGCGGATGATATTGACATCATCGCGCGGTTACAGCATAACCTTGTCGAAACTTTCACTGCGATTGAAGAACAAACGAAACGAGTTGGTCTTAAAGTCAACGAGGATAAGACAAAGCACATGCTGTCAAGCGAAAATGATCCGTCGCTCACCACCTGGGACAAAATATAACGGTTGACAGCTATAATTTCGAGGTGGTTAAGGAGTTTGTCTACCTTGGGGCAAAGGTAAACTCACAACAACACCACAGTGGCGATCGCTCTTGGCAACCGCTGCTACTTCGGTTTGCCTAAACAACTTGGCTCAAAACTCCTCACTCGAAGAAAAAACGCTTATACTACAAGTCTTGCAGAAAAATGCTTTCGGCCCAGTACAGAAAGCATTTTTCGGAAGAAAAATTCTGAGCCGGATATTTGGTCCTTTCTGTAAGAAAGGTGATTAAAGGAGAAGACTTAACCGCGAACTCTACGGGCTGTACAAAGATGTGGATATAGTCCGGAAGAGAAAGATCCGTCGACTACACTAGCTCGGCCAGATCGAGCGAATGAACACCAACGCTCCAGCTAAGAGGGTCTTCGACTCCGAGCCTCCTGGTTTGAGAAGAAGAGGAAGAAGGAATCTCCGGTATGAAGACCAAGTAATCGTGGATGTAAGGCAACTTGGTCTTGATAACTGGAAGCAACGTACTCGGGACCGTCCAGGATGGAGGGCAGTTATAGCTCAGGCTCAGATCATCCATGGATTGCTGACCTGATAAGTTAGTAAGTAAGCAAAGGGGATGAAGGAAGACCAAACTGGTTTCAATTTTTTCTGCGTCCAGAAAATGGAAAGCTTATATAAGATTCAGCTTTCATACCTACTCTAGATTCATTAGAAAACATGCCTGGTGTTGTTTGTGAAAGTAACAGAAAACTTCTTCGATGACAAAAAGACTCCCGGTTATGTTGATAATGTGAAGGAATGCTGGATGCTTATCACAAAATGGGATCCAATAGGCCCCTAAAAATGCATTTTTTGAATTCTCAACTCAATTTCCTCCCAGCAAATATGGGTGATATAAGCCGCGAGCACGGCGAGAGGTTCCACCAAGATATGGCTTCATTAGAGAAACGGTACCAATTAAATTGGAAACAATCAATTTTGCCCGACTACTGCTTGTCGCTTTTAAGAGAGACTCCAAGGTCTTCCTATAATCGTAATGTAGATGCTTCCAAAAAAGCAACTAAATTTTGCAAAGAAATGCATTTTTTCTTACAAAATCCCGATGTGACTTGGCTATTTTATATATGTAGTTTTCCTCATTCTATAAACTCCAACAATTACTTCCTCTTTGGGGGCGTTACAGCCCATGAAGGACCAGAGCCAAACTTCTCTTCAATCACCCATGTTGTGTGTGATTTATCTTTCACACAGGTGAAAGGGACCTACAGTTTAATGCCGATTCCGAACGGCGTGAGTCGAGAAGCTTTTTCAAGGCAAGTATACTACGGGGGATTTCGCCAGTACCCCGCCGAGGAGGGACGCCGCGAAACAAACATTCGATGGAGTTGGTGTTATCGGGATTCGAGCATAATTACATAATCACATAATTTAGTTAGTGTTATTTTAGTTTTTAAAGCGCGGTTCACATTGAACGATTTATCCACCGATTTGCTAGACAATCATGGTTGGACGACAAATCGTGTATGCAAAACCAATGTGAACGCTCTAGCTACAAGTCGGTACGATTTGTAGTCAGGAAGTTGAAAATTTCCAACTTTTTGTTTGACAGCCGTGGTTGAACGATTTATCGTTAAGTGTGAACAGTTGTCATACAACTTCAGAGCATTTTTTCACTTTCGCTTGTGCGTTCAGAGAAACAACACCAACTTTGAGCGGAATGAACGATATAACTTCAAACAAAGAAAAATAATTTTGGTTTGATTTTTTCATATGAGGAATTATTTCTCTCAGTAACTCATCATACGTTCCATACAATTCGCAAATAATTACGAAAATCCTCTGGCAAATATTGGTGAAATTCTCTTAACAGTTACCGATGAGAAATTATTACGTTTTCCGACCCATGGTTTAATCCACATTCGCTTTTTTTTTTTCTTCATTTTCGAGTATTTCATCAATAATCATCCCTGTAACCAGAGCATGCGCCGCCATGTTAATACTTCGAAATTTCTATCGCAAGTGAAGTCGGTCAACAAGTCGTTTGGTGTGAACGCTACGCATTATTTGGTCGTCAAGCAAATCGGTGGATAAATCGTTCAATGTGAACCGCGCTTAAGAGTCCTGCAGGTGCTGAATCGTTGAATAAGTAAACACATTCAGCACTGCAATAGTACCCCACAGCCCACTTTTCATGCAAAAAGTCCGTGTTGAATGCACTCAGTTGAATAGGATCCACCATGTGAGCGGTGACAGTTGGTGACAGCTGTCATAAAAGATCAACAACTTCTAAACCTTTATAGAACCCTGTTTGTTGGCATTTATTTTACTTAATACGTGAGATATATTAAAGAAAAAAAATATGCGGAGGCAGAAAAAGAATTATAAACGAAAAACGGTAAAGTTCCCACCGAAATCGAAATCAAAAGATAATACGCCAGCGAGCAAAAGGAAGAAAAACTTTCGATTCATCCAAAGAAGTAAAGAAGCGGAGGAATTCCTTAAGCGACAAAAAACCGTAGAGGATCAATATAAATTAAAATCAAAAGTCGCAAAAGAAATTGTTGAAGACGATAGCGAAGAGGACCAAGTGGAAGAAGAGAACGCTTTCGAGAGTCTACTATCGGCTTTAAATAAAAATGGTAGGTTTGGTGCAAGTGATCTGATAAAAGCTACGTCCAAATGTAACTATTTTTTTGCGAGAAGGTGGAAATCTTCAAAAGACACTACATATGATGACCAACAGCGCGTGCTCATAGTGCGACATTTGTCTCATTAAATACACCACCCTTCGAGTTAATTATTTTAAGTAACTAAGTCAATTGACTTATCTAGCAGTTTTCCGTTCTCGAGGTAATCACATTTAGCACGCAGCTTTCCAGTGGGAGTTCCTGCAATCCCCAGAGTGCGTGCGGCTTAGATTCGTGGCGCTAAATCAAGTGGCTTTGTCATTTGAAGACGGCTCAACAGGTTCCGTTCCTCTATTATTTCAAGAGCCGAATTATCGACATGACCTTCCAGTCGATCTCTGTTTTCTGGCGGAAAGCTTACTTCATTTCATTTTCGACATTTTCCATGTTCAAATCACGATGAATATCGTCGTTTCGAATGTACGACGGCGCGTTCATAACGGCTCGCAATACTTTATTTTGAAATGTTTGTAAGAATTACTCTTCTTTGTACAACCCCAGAGTTGTATACCGTAAGCCCAAATAGGTCTAAGCACTTACTTGCAAAGAGGCGGATTGTTTTCAGTACTAGGGGTGAAATGTTTCCCTAGTAGCCAGTACATTTCCCTTATTTCAATTCATGCTCTTCACGATTTTTTCTTTACATGTGCTTTCCACTTTAGTTTCGCGTCGAGAGTCATACCTAGGTATTTTGCCTCGTTTGCGGATGGGAAACGAACGACATTTACAAACAGAGGCCGGGCGCTTACTTTTCTATAAGTAAAATTTACGTGCAGGTTTGGTCTCGTTAAGCGCGATCCTCCAAGTCTTTTTCCAGTCGCTTATAGTCGTTGATTCTTCGACTGATTTTCCTGTGGTCAAAATTACAGTATCATCGGCGAATGTGGCCAGCACAGTGCCATCCTATTGTGGCATGTCTCTAGTGTACAGCAGGTAAAGTAGCGGACCAAGTATGCTTCCCTACGAAACCCGTAATTACTTTTAAATTTGAGTATTCGCTCTCGTGTTTACCACGAAAGAGCATCAGATACATGTGTACATAACATGTAGTTTTATAGAACGTTCGATATTTGTCCGGGGAAAACTTGTCTCAGTTTATACCCCAAACCTTCGTGCCACATCAAAGGCTTGGGAGGCGTCAAGAATTACACGCGCACACTCGAACTTATTAGCTTATATTCGAGTGCTTTTACGACCACGTCAGTTACTCGATGCACTTGGTCCAAACTGATGATCCGGCAGAAGACGCCTTTCTTCGATAATCGGCCTTAAGCGATTGATTATAATTCCTTCGAAGGCTTTTGAAATTATCGGTAACAGCCATTGGGCGGTAAGATTTCTTATCCGTCGGTGGCTTTCCGTGCTTTAGAACCTGCGGTGACCTTCCGTTGGCTCGGTACGTAGCTGGCGTCATTCTGTATTCCCCGATAATTTCCAGAGTATTGCTATTGTCAGGTAGAGCTTGCCCTCTAAATGGCTTGAAGGTTTCAGCAAGATATTCAGCACAAACGTCAGCCTTTTCTTCATCGCCTTCCGTCCATTAACTTTGATTTTTCCTTATTGGTGGTGCCTGCAGTTTAGGCTTTTGAATGCCCTTAAAAGCTTTCCAGAGGGAGTAATTTGATTCCCTGTCAGCGGTTAAGCGTTCTAAGTACGGACGAACCCCATGATTTTTTAATTCATCTTCTTCTTCTTAATTGGCGCTACAGTTCGGGGTGAACCTGGGCCTCAACCAACATGCCCCTCCAACTAGCACGATCTTTTGCTAGTCTTTTCCATTGCCGCACACCCAGTTGGCTGAGGTCCCCTTCCACCTGTGGGCGCCATCTTAAGTGCGGCTGTCCTCTGCTTCTTCGTCCTTCGGGGTTGGATTCAAAGACTCTCCGAGTTGGAGCTGTGGTGTCCATTCGCTCTACATGGCCCAGCCATCTTAGGCGTTGAATCCGTAGACGCCTGACTAGACTCATGTCGCTGTACAGCCCGTAAAGTTCGTGATTGAATCTTTTCCTCCATCCCCCGTGTGCGTTTATAGGCCCGAAAATTACGCAAACTCTTTCTCTCGAACCGACCAAGGGCCTCCTCATCCGCTTTTGATAGTGTCCAAGCTTCTGCGCCGTACAACAGGACCGGGATGAAAATAGAGTCAACTTTGTCGTTCGGGAGAGGGCTCTATTAAGAAACAGCGATTGGCAAGAGTGATTCTGCGTTTGATTTCGAAACTGATCTCGTTGTTCCAGGTCACTGCGGAGCCAAGGTAGACGATAGACGGTGGTGAGCGTCCTTTTTGATGACAGCATATATTTAGTTTTGCCCTCGTTTACCGTCAAACCAAATTTCGCCGCCTCCATCTCAATACTCGCAAACGCCTCATTGACATCTCGCTGTGATCTACCTATTTGTCAATATCGTCGGCGTATGCAAGGAGTTGCGAGGATTTGAAATAAATTGTGCCTCTTGTATCGGCCAGTGATTTTTGCACAATCATGTCCAATATGTTGTTGAAGAAATCACACGACAGCGCATCGCCCTGCCTAAATCCTTTTTTGACATCAAAACTATCGGTAAGGTATTCACCGATTCGGATGGAGCAGCGAGCATTCTCCAAAGTCATCCTGCATAGTGTGACGAGTTTAGCAGGTATGTCAAAGGTAGACATAGCGTTGTATAGCTCGTCTCTAATTACGCTGTCGTATGCGGCTTTGAAGTCGACAAATAGGTGGTGAGTGTCGACTTGAAATTCATTGGTTTTCTCCAGTATCTGCCGTAGTGTGAAGATTTGGTCGATGGTGGACTTCCCTGGCCTGAATCCGCACTGATAAGGGCCTATCAGCTTATTTACAAAAGGCTCCAGGCGTTCACACAAAACGGCAGAGAAGATTTTGTAGGCGATGTTAAGGAGACTTATTCCTCTATAGTTGGCGCAATCAGAGGGGTATCCTTTCTTGTGGATCGGGCATACGATGCTAAGACTCCATTCCTCGGGCATGCTTTCCTCTAACCATATCTTACGGATGAGCTGGTGCATGCTCCCAACCAGGTCATCCCCAGCTGCCTTGAAGAGATCAGAAGACAGTTGACTGACAGCGGTATATTGACTAACATCGCCGTTATACAGTCTGCAGAAGTGGTTTTTGCATATTCTCAGCATCGACTGCGATTCTACTACTAGGTGTCCGTTCCCATCCCTGCAGGCTTCCGTTCTGGCTTTATAACCTTGGCATGTTCGCTTTATCTGCTGATAAAACTTTCGAACGTCACGCCTGCAGTAACACCTCCAAATCCTCAATCGCGCACTTCTCGTGCTCTTTCTTCTTTCTTCTAAGAAGCTTATGCTCCTCCTTTCTTTTTAACTCGTAGAGTTCCCGAGCTGCTCTTGTTCATTTATGCAGCGAGGCCTTATATGCATCATGCTTCGCTGTGTGAAACCTCCTGCAGTCGTCATCGAACCAGGTGTTTCTTCGTTGTGGAGCCTTGAAACCCAAAACTTCGGAAGCAGAGCTTTTCAGCTTGATAGCTTGAATGAATCGGTCGACTTCGAATTTTAGTTCGTACGGCGTCCTAAGTGGCACTCTTACCTTGTTGAATTTCATTCCTAAAACCTACTCAGTTTGTTCTTCTATTCGTAAGCCTAGGTGGTTCAGACTTTTTTATAGGAGTTTCACTTACCATCAATATAACTGGAGAATGGTCTGAGGCGAGATCAAAGTTTTCTTCGACTTTTATGTGCGTTCAGATGTGCCTTTTGCAGCGATAAAATCGATAAGGTCAGGTGTTTACGTAGTGTCTGTAGGCCAAAATTTGTGTTTAGCGTTAGAGTCGCCACCAATAAGAAAATCCAGTCCAAGGTCATTAAAAAGATTGATGAACTAGGCCGCCTCCAAAGGTTAGCGCGGTTGGCAATACACTGAAGATACATTAAAAGAATAATTTTTATTCTTAACGCGCAGTGTACTGATTTGTTACGTCCCAAGCTCTTCTCTTAATCCCAGATAGTGTTCGATATTATCTTTAATGATTCGCCTTGTGCTCCCGATGGAATTGAACTAACTAATTGAATGTACATATATGTCCTTTAGGAAAGACAAACGAGTTGATTGAAAGTTCATCTGAGGAAGAGGTGGAAGAGGAAGACGACGAAGAGATAGAAGACGAAGGGGAAGGATTAGATTCTGAAGACGAGGATGTAGAAGACATGGGATCTGGAGCAGATTTAAGCTATGATGAGCAAGAAGACGACGAGAACGACAAAAACAAGCAACAAGCAAATGAAGTGGACGAAGTGGAAAGTGAAGCTGAAACCGATGATGAAATGCAAGAAAAACAAAATACAAAATGCGTCGTGCGTGATTCATTTAGTGACCATTATGAAAACGAACTGTCCCAAAGGCATTTGGATAATTTACTAGCAAAACCCTGCGCCGTAAGTAATTCTCAATTAATTTGGCCCATCCTCGGCAAATTATCCATTGAAATACCTAAATCTGGAAATGAAGTTAGTCAACAATCTACGAAAAAAAAGAAAGTCCTTGTAGAAGACGAAGTTTTCGCGAGTGAAGGCTGTGAGCCAGATTTGTTATCTAATGATGATCTGAAATCAGGAAAGTGGCACATTAGAAAGCAAATAGCTCAGCATATAGCTGTCGCAAATGAGACCTTTGTAGACAACACTTCTGAAGACATCCTTTCGCCGTTGCAAAGCGAGATCATCTCAGTCATTTCCAAGTACCAAGATCTATCATATCCAAACAGAACGTTGAATAATGCTGAAGAAATCCGGTTTGCATACTGTCTGCACGCACTAAATCACATGCTCACGACGCGAGCCAAAATATTACATCATAACGCCAAAATCAAAGATGCGACTAGTAACAAAAAAATATCGGCAATCATACCCGATGCTTTTAGGGATCAAGGCTTAGCTAGACCGAAAGTTTTAATCATACTACCCTTCCGTGATTCGGCTTACAGAGTTGTCAATTTTTTCATTAGCTTGCTATATGGAGAGAAAGCAGGTAAATAATTAATAATTGTTTGAATACAGATCGAATAACTATTTTAAACCATCCTTTCTCGGCAGGCACTGCAAAAACCGATGGCACTGTTATCAACTATAAACGCTTCGAAGAAGAATATACAGGAAATACACTATACTTTCCGAAAACAAACCCTAAACCAGAGGACTATGAAAAAACATTCGCCGGAAATACAGATGATAACTTTCGGATCGGTGTAGCACTAACAAAAAAGTGCATCAAACTGTATACTGATTTTTACTCATCCGATATATTGATTGCATCATCTTTGGGTCTACGAATGGTTGTGGGAGCGGCTGGTGACCCGGAGCGGGACTACGATTTCCTGACTTCAATAGAACTGCTTATCTTAGATCAAGCCGAAATGTTTTTAGCTCAAAATTGGTCACATTTGTTGCATGTAATCGATCACCTTCATTTACAGCCTCAGTCCGTTCGTAATACAGACTTTTCACGAGTTCGTCCATGGTGCCTGAACGGTCTTAGTCGTTTTTATAGACAAACTCTACTGTTTACTTCACACGAATTACCAGAATTCCGATCACTCTTCAAAAGTAAATGCAGCAATTATCGGGGAAAAGTGCGAGTGGTTAATCCAATCAACATTGGCACAGCTCGTAACGTAATAGTACATATCCCGCAGACCTTCCATAAAATCAATGTTGACTCGATTGAAAGTTCTTTCGAACAACGTTTCAGGTATTTCACAAACGACATATTACCACATTTCAAAGGTCCGTCAATGAGTCATTGTATGATATATGTACCGAGCTATTTTGACTACGTTCGAATACGGAACTACTTTAAATCGGAAACGATAAACTGCGTCCAGATTTGCGAATACACAAAAGATGGAAAAATAGCACGAGCTCGTGATATGTTCTTTCATAGCGCGGCGAATTTTCTACTCTACTCGGAACGCGCACATTTCTTTAGGCGCACGCGAATCAAAGGCATTCGACATTTGATCTTCTATCAACCACCGTGCTGGCCACATTTCTACGCTGAGTTAATTAACCTCATGCAAGAGAGCAATCAAAATCCACGGGATGGACTGGATTCATCGATGAGTGTAACAATGTTATATACAAAATATGACATGCTTCAGGTATCTGCGATTGTTGGCACCACCCAGGCAGCCAAATTACTGCAAGCCAATAAGACTACTCATATTTTTACCGCTTGCGATTAGGGTTTTTTGTATTCGTATATTTATTAAAGTGCTATACAATGAGGAACGATAAGAAACTATGTGCACATTTTCTTTCTTCCTTTCTAATCTTGCAATAAATCAGGATAGAGATGACTTCTAGCGGGAGCTGTAGAAAATCTGGAGAAACGTCATGAGCGCCATTGCGCCGTTTAATAGCATGAAATCTAAAAACAGTGAGGGCACCGCAAATAAATAGTCGTATGTACATATGCTGGGTGGTAAAGGACTGCAAAGGTAGTATCTATCAATCCCCATCCCATCCTCACCCCCTCTTGGTGCCATCTGGAGATTTTCGCCGGGGTAGGGAGCGAATGGGATGGCAAAGGACTAACAAAGGCCTCGTAGGGGTAGCATCTATCCGATGGATGCTGGCCTGCTAAAAAGCGAGAAGAGCCACCGCAGTCGAACATCTGTTAGTAAGTCCTATCCCCACCTCCTCGTGGAGATTTCCTATGGAAATTGCAGACGGGGAAGGGCGAATGGCGAGCCTCCTGCGCAAAAAAAAAAAAAAAAAAAACAAAAACAGGATTAGTCGTTTGGACTACGGCCTAGTAAGCCGTAACCGTAAAAAAAAACACAAACTCCGAAACAACCACAAGCCTCGGATATAACGGACCGGATTTATGTTGACGACCCTTGCAAAAAACGAAAAAAGGACAATGATCTTCGGCTTTGTACGTGGAATGTTAGGTCCCTAAACAGGCCACGTGCAGCCGAACAACTTGCGGACGCCCTAGACCGCTATAAAGCGGACATCACCGCCATCCAGGAAATGCGATGGAATGGACCGGGCATAAAGCGGATGAAAAACTGCGATATTTACTACGGCGACTGCTATAGGGAGAGAGGGCAACGATTATTTGGATGCGGATTTGTTGTTCGAGGTGGACTAAGGCAAAAAGTACTAAGCTTTCGGCATGTGAGCGAACGCCTCATACCAATCCGTATCAAGGCTAAATTTTTTAACATCAGCCTGATCTGCGTCCACGCCCCCACGGAAAACAAGGATGACTCAGCCAAAGATGAGTTCTACGATCTCCTAGACAGAACGTATGCCCAATGTCCCAGCTATGACATCAAAATTGTATTAGGAGACTTTAATGCTAAGCTGGGTAAGGAAAGCATATTTGAACAAGTCATCGGCAAACATAGCCTACACGACACCACCTCCGATAACGGACACAGGCTGATTGATCTTGCTACGGGGCGAAATCTCCTTCTAGCCAGTACGCGCTTCCCGCACCTCGATATACACAAAGGCACCTGGCGGTCTTTTGATCAATCGACTACCAACCAGATTGATCACATCGCGATCGACGTCAGACACTCCTCCACTATTCTTGATGTTCGAACTTTCCGAGGGGCTAACATCGACTCGGACCACTATCTTGTTGTAGCCAAGATGCGCTTACGGATATCACGAACCCAGCGGAGTAGAGTAAGAATACAAAGTTATGACGTCGGAATGCTACTATCGCCAGAAACCGCTCGTGCTTTTAGCGATCGCGTCTCCCTTAAGCTCTCCAATACACCTCAATCCTCCACGCTATCAATAGAACAGCAGTGGAGCCTTTGCAAACAAGTCCTGAAAAGCTCTGCATCCGAAGTTTTGGGTTTCAAGGCTCCACCACGAAGAAACACCTGGTTCGATGACGAGTGCAGGAGGATTCATACAGCGAAGCAGGATGCATATAAGGCCTCGCTGCATAAAAGAACAAGAGCAGCACGTGAGCTCTACGAGTTAAAAAGAAGGGAGGAGCACAAGCTTCTTAGAAGAAAAAAGAAAGAGCACGAGAAGCGCACGATTGAGGATTGGGAGAGGTGTTACTGCAGGCGTGACGTTCGAAAGTTTTATCAACAGATAAAGCGAACATGCCGAGGTTATAAAGCCAGAACGGAAGCCTGCAGGGATGAGAACGGACACCTAGTAGTAGAACCGCAGTCGATGCTGAGAATATGGAAAAACCACTTCTGCAGACTGTATAACGGCGATGTTAGTCAATATACCGCTGTCAGGCAGAATGATCCATTTCTAATCGACGGAGACCGCAGAGAATTCTGTCCCCCTGACCTCGACGAAGTTAAGATTGCCATATCGAAGCTCAAGTCGAATAAAGCTGCTGGCGCAGACGGACTGTCTGCTGAGCTCTTCAAGGCAGCTGGGGATGACCTGGTTGGGAGCATGCACCAGCTCATCCGTAAGTCATCCGTAAGATATGGTTAGAGGAAAGCATGCCCGAGGAAAGGAGTCTTAGCATCGTATGCCCGATCCACAAGAAAGGAGACCCCTCTGATTGCGCCAACTATAGAGGAATAAGTCTCCTTAACATCGCCTACAAAATCCTCTCTGCCTTTTGTGTGAACGCCTGAAGGCTTTTGTAAATAAGCTGATAGGTCCTTATCAGTGCGGAGTCAGGCCAGGGAAGTCCACCGTCGACCAAATCTTCACAATACGGCAGATACTGGAGAAAACCAATGAATTTCAAGTCGACACTCACCACCTATTTGTCGATTTCAAAGCCGCATACGACAGCGTAATTAGAGACGAGCTATACAACGCTATGTCTAGCTTTGACATACCTGCTAAACTCGTCAGACTAAGCAGGATGACTTTGGAGAATGCTCGCTGCTCCATCCGAATCGGTGAACACCTTACCGGCAGGGCGATGCGCTGTCGTGTGATTTCTTCAACATCATATTGGAAATGATTGTGCAAAAATCGCTGGCCAATAGAAGAGGCACAATCTTTTTCAAATCCTCGCAACTCCTTGCATACGCCGACGATATTGACATAATAGGTAGATCACAGCGAGATGTCAATGAGGCGTTTGCGAGTATTGAGATGGAGGCGGCGTAAATTGGTTTGGCGGTAAACGAGGGCAAAACTAAATATATGCTGTCATCAAAAAAGGACGCTCAACACCGACGTCTCGGCCAGAACGTTTGTATAGGCAGATATAAGTTCGAGGTAGATAAGGACTTCGTCTACCTTGGCTCCGCAGTGACCTGGAACAACGACATCAGTTCCGAAATCAAACGCAGAATCACTCTTGCCAATCGCTGTTTCTTTGGACTCAGGAGGCAACTGAGTAATAGAGCCCTCTCCCGAACGACAAAGTTGACTCTATATAAGACCCTTATCATCCCGGTCCTGTTGTACGGCGCAGAAGCATGGACACTATCAAAAGCGGATGAGGAGGCCCTTGGTCGGTTCGAGAGAAAGATTTTGCGCGTGATTTTTGGGCCTATAAACGCAGACGGGGGATGGAGGAGAAGATTCAACCACGAACTTTACGGGCTGTACAGCGACATGAGCCTAATCAGGCGTCTACGGATTCAACGTCTAAGATGGCTGGGCCATGTAGAGCGAAGGACACCACAGCTCCAGCCCGGAGAGTCTTTGAATCCAACCCCGAGGACGAAGAAGCAGAGGACGGCCGCCCTTAAGAAGGCGCACACAGGTGGAAGGGGACCTCAGCCAACTGGGTGTGCGGCAATGGAAAAGGCTAGCGAAAGATCGTGCTAGATGGAGGGGCATGTTGGCCCACTAAGAAGAAGAAGGGAGCGAATGCACCAAAAAACACGTTTAGTCTTATAGACTACGGCCTAGTAAGCCGCCACCGTAAAAAGAATTTGAAACTAGGAGACAACCACAAACTTCGGATTTAACATTTAAAAGAACAGGTATATCGGTTTCACACCTAGAATATTAGGTCCCTTAACGGACCGAGGCTATTGGCTGTCTCTGTCACAGTCGATGCTGAGATTGTGGAAGGACTACTTCTGCAGACTGTATAACGGCGATGATAGTCAAAATGCCGCCGTCAGGCAGAGCGAACCATTCACAATGGACGAAGATGAAGGAGAATCCCGTCCACCCGGCCTAGACGATGTTAAGATAGCCGTATCGAAACTTAAGTCTTATAAAGCTGCTGGAGCAGACGGACTCCCCGCGGAGCTGTTTAAAGCAGCTGGCGATGAGCTGGATAGGAACATGCACCAACTCATCTGCAAGATATGGTCGGAAGAACGCATGCCCGTTAAATGGAATCTCAGTATCGTTTGCCCGGTCCATAAGAAAGGAGACCCCTATGACTGCGCCAATTACAGAGGGATAAGCCCTCTGAACATCGCGTACAAGATCCTCTCTGCCGTACTGTGTAAGTACCTGAAACCGTTCGTGGACAATCTGATAGGTTCCTACCAGTGTGGTTTCAGGCCAGGAAAATCCACGATAGACCAAATATTTACACTACGGCAGATTTTGGACAAGACCCATGAATTCCAGGCCGACACGCGCCATCTTTTCGTCGACTTTAAAGCCGCGTATGACAGTGTTTATAGAAACGAGCTGTACAGAGCCATGTCATGTAATATTCCTGCCAAACTCGTCAGCCTATGCAGGATGACTATGGAGAACTCTCGCTGCTCTATTAAGGTCGGAGGTGAACTAACCGACCCCTTTGATGTTAAAAAAGGTTTTAGACAGGGTGACGCACTGTCATGTGATTTCTTCAACATTATTCTTGAAAAGATCGTGCGGGACTCTGCGGCCAATACAAGAGGTACGATCTGCTTCAAGTCCACACAATTGCTTACCTACGCAGATGACATTGACGTTATTGGACGAACAAAGCGAGACGTCAATGAGGCGTTCACAAGCATTGAAGCAGAAGCGGCGAAAGCGGGTCTAAGGGTAAATGGGGACCAAATATATGCTGTCATCCAAGAAACACGCACAACACCGACGTCTTGGTGACGTTCTACCTTCGGCAGCTATATTTTTGAAGTTGTCAAGGACTTCGTCTACCTTGGCTCGGTAGTGACAAGCAGCAACGACACCAGCGCTGAGATAAAACGCAGAATAACTCTTGCCAATCGCTGCTTCTTCAGGCTCAAGAGGCAATTGAGTAGTAGAGCCCTCTCTCGAAAAACTAAGGCTTCCCTCTACAAAACCTTAATCATCCCGATCCTCCTCTACGGCGCTGAGGCTTGGACGTTGTCAAAAGCGGATGAAGAGGCTCTTGGACGTTTCGAGAGGAAAATTCTGCGTGCAATCTTTGATCCCGTTTGTGTAAACGGAGAATGGAGGAGGAGATTCAACCGAGAACTGTACGGGCTGTACAGCGACATCGGCCTGGTTAGATGTCTTCGGATCCAAAGTCTAAGATGGCTAGGCCATGTAGAGCGAATGGACATCAACGCTCCTTCTCGAAGAGTCTTCGACTCCAACCCCGAGGGACGACGCAGCAGAGGACGACCGCATTTACGGTGGCGCGCACAGGTGGAAGGGGACCTCAACCAACTGGGCGTGCGGCACTGGAAGCGGCTGGCCGAAGATCGGGCCGGCTGGAGAGGCTTGTTGGATGAGGCCCTGGTTCACCCCGAACTGTAGCGCCATCAAAGTAAGTAAGTAAGTTAACGGACCGAGTGCAGCCGAACATTTAGAAAAAGCTATAAGCTGCACTTCAAGAAGTGCGATGGGATGGACCGGGTAAAAAGAGGATGGAAAACTGTGATATATACTACGGAAACTGCTACAAGGAGAACAAACAACGCCTCTTTGGATGCGGATTTGTTGTTCGAGGTGAGCATAGGCAAAAAGTCCTAAGCTTCCAGCCAACATGCCAAGGTTGTAAAGCGGAAGCCTGCAGGAATGAACGCGGACACCTCGTAGTTGAATCACAGTCGAAGCGAAGAATGTAGAATGACTATTTCATGTCATGACTGTATAAAGACGATGATGACCAAGATGCCGCTGTCAGGCAGAACGCACCATTCACACTGGCCGAAGATAAGGGAGAGTTCCGTTCACCCGGCTTAGACGAGGTTAAGATAGCGATATCAAAACTGAAATCTAATTAGACGCGGAATAAATCTTGCCAACCGCTCTGTTTCTTCGAGCTCAAGAGGCAATTGAGTAGTAGAGCCCTCTCTCGGAAAACTAAGGTGACCCTCTATAAACTTAATCATCCCGGTCCTCCGCAGAGGCTTGGACCTTATCAAAATTGGATGAAGAGGCCCTTGGTCGTTTCGAGAGGAAAATTCTGCGTATAAACTTCGGTCCTGTTTGTGTTGACGGAGAGTGGAGGAGAAGTTTCGACCACTGTTCGGGCTGTACAGCGACATCGGCCTAGTACGACGTCTACGGATCCAACGTGTAAGATGAGTCTTTGACTCCAACCCGGAAGGATGACGTTGTAGAGGACGCCCGCATCTAAGGTGCACACAGGTGGAAAGGGACCACTGGAAACAGCTGGCAAAAGATCGCGCTAACTGGAAAGGCTTGTTGGTTGACGCCCAGATTCACCAAACATTTGAAAGGAAACGAATTTCGGTTCTGCACCTAGAATGTTAGGTACAGAACAGCCGTCCCTTCGGTGCGGCCGAACAACTGGAAAGATCACTCAATTGCTATAGAACAGACATTACCTCGCGTTAGGAAGTGCGACCGGGTAAAAAACGGTGGCACGGAACTAGCTACAAGGAGAATAAGCAATTCCTATTTGGATGCGTTTTCGCAGACTTTGGCAAAAAGTATTAAGCTTTCGGCATGTAGACGAGCGCCTCATAAAGTTCCGTATCAAAGCTACTTCGGGAATATCAGCTTAGTATGCCTCCACGCTCGCACCCAAGAAAAAGACGACAAAATCAAGGATGACTTAACGATCTCCTTGATAGAACTTACGCCCTTTGTCCCAACTTTACTTACTTACTTACTGATGGCGCTACAGTCCGGTGTGAACCTGGGCCTCAACCAACAAGCTTCTCCTGCTGCCAAGTGTTTTGCCGAACTAGGCCGATGTCACTGACCAGCCCGAAAAGATCGTCGTTGTGTCTTCTCCTCCACTCTCCATTTATACAAACGGGATCATGGATTAAACGTCGAGTTTTCATCTCGAAACGACCAAGAGCTTCTCCATCCGCTTTTGTTAAAGTCCAGGCCTCTAAACATGGCTCCGTATAACTCGTTCCTATGTACAATGTCATACGCGGCTTTGAAATCAACGTAAAGGTGATGGGTGTCGATTTGGTATTCTTAGGTCTTCTCCAAGATCTGCCGCAATGTGAATATTTGGTTTATTGTGGATTTACCTGGCCTGCAATCACACTAATAAGAACCTATCAGATTATCCACAAAGGGTTTCAAGCGTTCACACAGTACTTATTCCCCTGTAGTTGGCGCAGTTATAAGGGTCTCCTTTCTTGTGGGGCAAACGATGCTGAGATTCCATTCGTCTGGCATGCTTTCCTGTAGCCATATTTTATTTAGTTTCTTCCATAAAAGCGTGTGTTCCTCTCTCCTTTTCAGCTCGTAATGTCACTAGGGGCTCTTGTCCGTCTAAGTAGTATGGCTTTGTAAGCGGTTTGCTTTGCTACATGGGCTTACCCGCATTGTTCATCAAACCAGGGGTTTCTAGTTGGCGTGCTGGCAATGCTCCCACTGTTGTTCTGTGGATTGTGCCGGTGTTATCGGAATTTGCGAGAGGTTGAGGGAAACTCGATCGGCAAAGATCCTAGCGGTCTCCTGCGATTGTAGCTTTCCGTCGTCAAACTTTCGTTGTCCAGCTCGACTACATGACGTTCTTGATATCATCATTCGTACCTTGACTACAAAAATATAGTGATCCGAGTCGATGTTGGTTCCTGGGCAGGTTCGTACATCTAGGATGCTGGAGGAGCGTCTGGCGTCGATCACAACGTGATCAATCTGATTGATGGTCGACTGATCAGGTGATCGCCTTCTTTGTGGATATTGAGATGCGGGAATCGTGTGCTAGCTAGAAGGAGATTATGCCCCGTTAGGAGTCAGGTAGCCCCGTGATCGACTCAAATATGTATGTCTCTTTGTCCAATTTCACCATGTTAAACACGATCAGCTTCTTTGCTCTGTTTGCTCGCGTCCTCTTCCCAACTACAATACGAACATTTTTCTAGAAGATTTTAATGCGTAGCTGGGTAAAGAAGAAATCTTTCGACAAGTCGTTAGAAAGCAAAGCCCACATGAAACCACCTCAGAAAACGGATACAGCCTGGCACTAGGGACAAGCGACAACGACACCAGCACTGAGATTAGACGCAGAATAACCCTTGCTAACCGCTGTAGAGATGTAGAGATGCAATTGAGATGTAGAGTGTTCTCTCGAAAGACCGAGGTGACCCTCTAAAAAGGCTTAATCATCCCGGTCCTCCTTTATAGCGCAGATGCTTGAGGTCTTGAGGAGGCACTTGGACGCTACAAGAGGAAAATTCTACGTGTAATCCCGTTTGTGTTAACGGAGAGTGGGGAAGATTCAACTACAAAATCCACAAGCTGTACATCGACATCGGCCTGATCAGATGTCTACGTAAACAGAAGCGAGGTCTAGGATGGCTGGGCCATATAGAGCCAACGGACACCACAGCTCCAGCCCGAAGTGTCTTCGAATCCAACCCCGAGGGAGGACGGCCGCACCAAGGTGGCACACGCAGGAGGAAAAGCACCTCAATTAACTTAACGTGCGGCTGGCGAGGCATTTTGTTTGAGGCCCAGGCTCACCCCGGACTGCAACGCCACCTAAGTATAGTTTCAAAGGTGAGTAGCTCTCTGATATGAAAATAGAATCAGCCAGCAACAGCAGGGAAGGGATCATCCATATTTTTTTCTCTTTTAGAGACTCGCGCAGGTTCAAGAGTTTTTTTATATTCTCTTATGATGTGTTACACACACAACCTGAACGGAGTGCAATATTCGTTCACTACTTTCAGGGGTGGCTGTCCTAAATAGGACGAGAGCCGACCAAATTCCGCGTTGGTTATAGTCCGTAGTAATTCGTTCCGAGCACTTTAGTATCCGCATACGCATTTCAGTTGACCATATACTGTGTTATGCCTGCGCCTGCAGCAGTACGTCTGGTCACAACTGCGTTGCATACTTTTAGGATTACCTTTTTTCTTGGCTATGAAGCGAATTTTAACTATAGACCTTCCGCTCGGCGGTCGATAATGTTAACCACTGCACCACGGCCACCCATAATCACACAGTCAGCGCAAGCACCAACATCATTTGACTGTTAAATGTCGTTAAGGAGATTGTTTGGGTCACGAGTGGTCGAACATTGGGCTATCACACCCAATTGGTTGAATGTACTTCACAAAAATATATAAAAAATGACTAATTTACCAAAAATATATAAAGTGTGCCAGCAATGCACATGTATTTCAGACTAAATATATTAAATAAAAATTTTGCTAGATACGTATAGTTTACGTGGTGTGGAATACAATATATACAATAATTGTTTTTTAAACACTATGTATTTGCGTTTGCTATTATATCTAAATATGTTTTCATAGCTGCTACTTTCGAACTTATGATTGGATGAGTACATGTGGCAAGTAAGGCTTTCCCCCTTTCCAGATCGCCTTGCAAAATCATGCAGATGACTAGGTTAAATCGCATGATTGACTGAGCCGCCTCGATGGATTTTACTTGCCAATCTTTTGTCTCAAAATCAAAGGCGTTTGGTGATGATAAACACTTTGGATCCAAATGCATTCGGGCCTCGGTTAGCTTGTCCATCATCATAAGTGCTTCGCCGCTGTACAAGTGTCCCAACATTCTGCAAAGCAAAATGCAAAATGATTACAGGTGTGAAACTTGCACATGTTCTGAATGCTTACTCATACGAATCCGAAGTCACGTCCATACGTATTAAGTCCTGTGCATGCTCTAAAGCAACAACATAATCTCCCAATCGCAGAGCAACATAGCTGGAGGCAGCACATATCGCTGCACCCAGATTGTCGAATGATTCCTTAGAAATCGGCATAGATGGATTACAAATGTTATCATCAACAATAGTGTTCCAGCTTTGTGTATCTGCATCTTCCGGCATAGGCGACGTAAATCGTGATTTGTATAAATTGTACAAAAAAAGTGCGTTGCGAAGACACAAAGCCGCAAATTCCAAATTAGATTCCGGGATTGCTGCAGATTGCACATTTTCCCTATGCAATTTCAGAATGTTTAAAATCAAAAATCAAAATAAAAAAAAATCGCATTTACGTACGGGTAAGCGATTCTCGGACTTGGTTGAAATATCATTTTGCGTCGAGCTCCTGGACAAATTACAGCCGCTATAAGAGGCTTTTTATCCCTTTCCGCAATCGACTAAAAGCAATTATGTTATTTATCAGAGTGACCAATAGTCTTTTTACTCACATGTGTACTTACCATTTCATGACGCATAATACATGCCTCAGCAATCCTAAACCAAAGTCTGGGATTCTTGTGATAAGTTTTTAGGCAAATCAAAAAGCAATCGAAGGCTTCTCTGGGGCGTTTCAAGTGCAGCATGGAAATACCTAAATTATACAAAATTTCTCGAGAGCGGGGTGCGCTTAGATGATGTAATGGAACGCCTTTTAGGTTGCTCGAAAACTGCCGGTCGAACAATAAAGCATTTTGGAAAAACTTTCCAGCGACTGCGTAATGTCGGACTCTTAAATGTATTATTCCCATATTATTTGCAATGCAAGTGTCCAGGTCCTCTCCATGGGTACTAAAACAAATTGCATTAAGAATTCGTTTATGTAATAGTTATTTTAATGAAAAGAAGACTTACCTCACCGTATAGGATCCAAGGGTAAATTTTTTCGATAGTTCCTTAGCAGCCATTTGAAAATCCTTCATTAGATAGTACTGGTGGGCTTTAAGCGCAGCAAATTCTGCTGACTGCAGAAAATATACATGTAGATATGTACATATATGTATATATTTAAAGGCAAATGAAAAGATCGCTTACCCCATCTTCTTGTATGACGACGGCTTTTCTGTTAAGCACTTTAGTCATCATGGCAATCATTTTGAACATCCGGTTAAAACCATCGATACTGCTAAGTGCTTCGGGAGAAGAATTTTCCTCACTTGTGAGACTATCCGAGTTAATTCCCAAATGTATTTGTATAGCTTCGAGAAAAGCTAGTGCTCGTCTTAGCTGATTTGTTGCCAAGAGACAACTTATCAAGAGAACGCCCACATTAGACACTGTGGCTTCCTCAAGCTCATCCAATCTTTCTACAAGTGGCATGAGGATATCGATTGCACTGAAGTATTTACGTTTATGGTAGTAAATCACTGCCTTGTTGTATATTACAATTGGACTGCGAGATTTTGACTTGTGTGCCTATCAAAGAAAGTACAACGTAACTAGATGAGACATAAAGAATACTTCTCAACAAATTGTTTGCTTCAATCTATAAAGTTTGGAGATCATCCGTTAGTAAGAATAATGCGTCAAAAGTTTAAAAAGAAATGAAAGGCATATGTTTGATAGTAGGTAGGTAGGTAAGACCGTAGCCTTCCCAGAGATGGGAAGAACACACATAGGCCAGGGAGGCCCGTTGTGTAGCTACGAGGGGGTTTAGCCCCCTATTCGTAGAACCACTTTGTGCTTCTTAAGAAATTAAGAAGATCAGATATCCCTACTTGCTGAACTTCGGTCAGATCGTTAAGGAGGTATGATCCTAGGTATCGTTTCCTGATTGTGCAGAATGCCGGGCAGGCGCAGAGGAGGTGATGGATGGATTCGACCTCTTTCTCGTCTAGACAGCTCCTACAAAAATCATTCGGAGTGATACCTAGTTTTTGCGCGTGACTGCCAATAAGGCAGTGTCCTGTGATGACACCTATGACTTTATAGATGTCAGTTCTATTTAGGGAGATAATACTCCTAGCCCGTTGACTATCGAGCCGGGGCCAGATTTGCCTGGTGATGAGGCAGGTGTGTCCCTGAGTCCATCTCCGGTTCGTCTCGGCCCTGGCGAGGGTAGTGAGATTGTGTTTAATGGTTGCGAAGGGTATACCCTCACAAACCACAGTTGATTGTAGCGTCGTTCCTTGTTTGGCGAGTGTGTCGGCTCTTTCATTTCCAGTGATGTCGCTGTGTCCCGGTACCCATATAAGTTGTATGTTGAACTGTTCAGCCATCTCATTAAGAGATAGGCGACAGTCGAGGCTAGTTTTTGATGTGTACACATAGGACTCCAGCGACTTTAAGGCTGCTTGGCTATCCGTGAGAATGCGGATATCCGTGGTGGATATCACGTTCCACTTCAGTCAGGACAGAGCCTCTTTTATTGCCAACAGTTCCGCCTGGAAAACGCTGCAGTGATTAGATAATTTTAGAGCTTTGTTCAGCTTAAGTTGTTTGCAGAATACTCCACTACCCATCCCGTCTATGGTTTTAGACCCGTCAGTAAAAAAGTCTACGCAATTTCTGCGAGGTTGAGTCTGGCGAGTCCAGTTTTGTCTGTCCGGGTAGAACGTTGTAAAGTTTTTTTCCAAGACTGTGGTGGGTTCTGTGAGGTCTAGGTTTTCTGCCATGGTTGACCTGTTAATCAGGATCGAGGAGTGGCCAATGACATAGCTCTTCCAGTTTGAGTTGGCTTTAAGTCTAATGGCCGTTTGTGTGGCAATTTGCTTGCCGAAAATATCGAGTGGTGTTAGGTCGAGTATCATGTTAAGTGCTGCCGTTGGGGTGGACCTGAGGGCCCCGGTAATGCATAAACACGCCAGCCTTTGTACCTTCTCGAATTGTTTGAGGTATGTTGTCTTGTCCAGTGCTGTCCACCAGACAGTCGCTCCATACATTAATATGGGTCTAACGACCGTGGTGTAGAGCCATAGGGTAATCTTGGGATTGAACCCCCATTTTTTTTCCTATGGCTTTCTTGCATGTATAGAGAGCTATTGTTGCTTTTTTAGCTCTTTCGATTGTGTTGCTTTTCCAGGTTAATTTCCTGTCCAGTATGATGCCAAGGAATTTGGCACTGGAGGAGTAGTTTAAGCTGGTGAATAGCACGAGCTCCGTTTTCTGGGGATTAACCCTGAGCCCTTTGCTATGCGCCCATTTGCAAAGAATTGAGAATGCCGTTTGCATACGGTCATTCAGTGTCGATAGGTATTTACCTGAGATTGAAATGGCAACGTCATCAGCGTAGGCAATAGCGTCTAGGCCTTCTTCCTCCAGTTTGATTAGTAGTTCATTTATAACTACATTCCAGAGAAGAGGTGAGAGAACCCCTCCTTGCGGTGTTCCCCGGGTAACCACTCTGGTGATTGCCTGGCTTCCCGAGTGAATCTTGCGTGTTGATAGTATCTCGCTTATCCACTCTATGAGAGTCTTCTCCACCTTTAGCTTTTCTAACCCTTCTGTTATTGCTTTCGGAGTGACGTTGTTAAAGGCGCCCTCTATGTCTAGGAAGGCTGTTATAGTGTATTCTTTAAGATGGATTGATCTTTCGATTTTCCTCACTAGGGTGTGCAAGGCTGTTTCGATAGATCTACCCTTAACGTAGGCATGCTGTGCCTTAGAAATTAGGAGCGGATCCAAGTTATGGCGTATATGTAGGTCTACCATCCTTTCCAAGGTTTTTAGTGCAAAGGATGATAGCCATATAGGCCTTAGGTCCTTGGGGGAGGTGTGAGAGTATCTGCCGGCCTTAGCAATGAAAAGCACCCTTGCGCAAAAAAGATCTTTCCTACAGAGAGGTACAAGTTACAAGCGTTGAAATGAAAACGTGGCTACTTAGTGTCGAAGTGTATTCAAATGAATTTTCAGAAACTATAGCCGTGTTATATAGATCACCTAAAAGCTCTGAACGGGAATTTTGTGATTTTTTTTTCAAATTGGTTGGATCAAAAACTTCTTGCTTGTAATAACTTAACAATGTTGGGGGACTTTAACATTAATTTACTTGGAAATACAACATACTCCAAGATTTTAAAGGAGCTATTCGTGATAAATAACATTAAACAAATTCTAAATGAATATACAAGGGTGCCGTTAGAAAAAAACGTGTCCGTGAAAATTGAGCCTGATTTTAAAATCAGTGATCATGAATCAGTCGTTGTAAATGTCCCTATAAAAAGAAGTGTGCGTAATCGTGAATGCAAAATGGTTAATATTTTTAAGTACCGAAAGCCTGAATTTAAATGTATATTGAGTCAAAAATGCGCCGAAATTGAAACAAGTGATTTGCATCTCCTCTCCGAAAAACTACAAAGTGCTCTTTTCGAATGTGTTCAAAGGCAATCTATCAAAAAACGTATTAGTGAATGTAATAATAACTGGTTCACATCGAATTTACACCGGATAAAAAGTAAAAAAACCCACTCATATAAACGAGCAAAAATATTCAACAACCCTGAGGATTGGTATGAATATCGTAGAGTACGAAATCTATATAAAAACAAACTCCAATTAGCTAGACGCAAATACATATGCAGTAAAATACAGAACAGTGTAGGTCAGAAAGAAATGTGGTCAACCATAAAAAAGTTTGTCCTTAAAGTTAGTAAATACGAAATAAATGAAATTCAGTTTATCGATAGTAAGGAAAGTGATAAAACAGTTATTGCAAATAAATTTAATTCATACTTTGTACAAAGCATAAATAATTTAAGTAACTCCATTCCCCCAATGACTATGGACTATAGCGCTCTTCAAGAAATCTACCCAGACTTCAAGTTTAGTCAAATAACCCTTAATGATCTTTATACTATCTGTAAAAAAATCAAAAACAAGAGGGACCATACAAACCTAAATATTAAGATCATACTAGACTGTTTTGATGTCATTGGCCCAATTGTAGTTAATATTATCAATAGATCTTTAAGTAGCGGCGAATTTCCTCGTAATTTAAAAGAAACAACGGTAGTTCCAATACCTAAAGAAAATAACACAACTAACTGTGAAAAAATTAGACCAATAAACATGTTGCCTATCGTCGAAAAAGTTATTGAAAAAAACTACGTATGACCAATTTTTTAAATTCATAGTGAATAATAACATTATTGCAGAAAACCAGTCTGGTTTCCGACCTGGTCACTCTTGTGAAACATCACTTAATTGGCTTATCATGAACTTTAAAGAACAAAGACACGAGGGTAATAAAATAATAGCAATTTTTTTGGACTTCCAAAGAGCATTCGAAACTATCGACCGCGGAATTCTGTTAAAAAAACTATCAAGATACGGTGTGAAAGAGGTGGAACACGAGTGGTTTAAATCGTATCTAAATGACAGAACTCAACGAACAAAGGTAGGTAGCGCTCTTTCAACAAGGGCACTGACGACTTTTGGAGTACCCCAAGGTACCATATTTGGGCCCCTCCTGTTTCTACTGTATATTAATGAAATCACTAAAGTACCCAAATATAGCAAGATCTCATTATTTGCAGACGATGCCTTATTATTCGTGTGTGGTAAAGACTTAAATGTGCTTAAGGAAAACCTTGTTTTTGACCTAAATAATCTGTGTAAATGGCTGGAAATGAACAAACTAAAACTAAATGTCAAGAAAACTAAATGTATGGTGTTTAACAGTGAATATAACGTACATTTAAATGTTAACGGAGAATTAATTGAACAAGTTAGCGAATTGAAGTATCTGGGTATAATATTAGATAATGAGCTCAAGTTTAAAAACCATTTCACCTACGTTATCAAAAAAAATCGCCAAAAAAATCGGTTTTCTAAGTCGAATACGTAAAAACATTACTACGATGTGTGCAATTAATACACAATAATAAAACCCCATTTCGAGTATTGCTCCACAATCCTCTTTATGGGAAATATGGAGACTATAAGACGGCTGCAGTTATTACAAAATAAAGCTATGCGAATAATCCTCATGTGCAATACACATACACCGATTCAAATGATGTTGTCCTGCCTACAATGGATGAGCATTAAACAGCGAATACAATTCAATGCAATAGTATTTGTTTATAAGATGAAGAACAACTTATTGCCAAACTACCTGACAACGAATCTACAATTTATCCAAGAAGTGCAGCCCTATAATTTAAGGTCAAATTCAAACTTTCGTTTACCCCTTTATAGAGATGAAAGGACAAAAAATATGTTAATGTATAAAGGATTACAAATGTTTAACGAGCTTCCCAATGAAATAAAAAATCAGAATGTCCTTAGAATTTTCAAAAAATTACTGGTTGATCACATTAAAACTCAAATTTGAATTGCTAAATGTAATTAATGTAAACTAATTAATGTAATTATCGTTTAAGTATTTTTTGTAATCATTGTTAACTTACTTATTTTGATGTATTCAAATAGTTATATACATATATACTAAATATACTCTACTACTACTACTACTTCCACTTGTCTGAAATGTGACTCCAAGCTAGGCATCCTTTGAAGATTATATGTTTGATAGTAAGTGCCTAGTAATTTAAATGCCACCTACTAGCGAATATTGGTGCAATAACTTCAATAACTTCTTGAAACAAAACGACTCTTTAATTAAATTAACCTTCTTCTTCTCCTTCATGGCGCTACAGACGGGTGTGGTCTTGGGCTTCAACCAACAAGCGACTTCAGCCAGCACGAACTCTAGCCAGCCGCCTCCAGGCACGCACACCAAGCGAGCTGAGGTTCGTCTCCACTTGTGTTTGCCATTTAAATCGAGGGCGTCCTCTGTTACGTTGTCCCTATGGCTCGAATTCGAAAATTCTTCGGGCCGGACCTATGTTGTCCATACGCTCTACATGGCCTAGCCATCTTAAGCGTTGTATCCGTAGAGGCTTGACCAGGCATGTGCCTCCGTACAGCGCATAGTTGAGTCTTCTCCCCCAGATGCCATCAATACAAACGACCAAGAACTTCCTTATCCGCTTTCAATAGCGTCCATGCCTCTGCACCATAAGCCAGATTGGTTTTCCGAAAGAAGGCTCTGTTACTCGATTGCCTTTTGAGCCCAAAAAAACAGAAAAAGTTATTTTGCGTTTAATCTCGGTACTGATGTTATTTATATTAGTTCCTGTGGATCCGATGTAGATGAAATCCTTGACTACCTCGAAGCCAATGGGCAGCAAGCCATTGTGACACTCTATTCAAGACGCCGATATTGTGCGCCCTTACTTGATGACAGCATATTATGTACTTCGTTTTGCCTTTATTTACCGACAGACCCATTTTAGCCGCCTCCGCTTCAATGCCAGCAAACGCCTCATTGACGACCCGCTCCGTTCGACCAATCACGTCAGTATCATCCGCGTATGCTAGAAATAGAACAGATTTTTGGAAGATCGTGCCCCTAGTGCTGGCTTGTGAGTTTTGCACGATCTTCTCAAATATGATGTTATAAAACTCACATGATAGCGCGTCGCCTTGCCTTACTTTTTTTTGACATTGAAGGTCTTGGTAAGTTCCTTACCGAACCTTGATGAGCAACCCGAACCTTGATCCTATACAACCTTAGCTCGTCTCCATACACGCATCATATGCAGCCTTGAAATCGCCAAATATGTAAGTGGCGAGTGTCGATATTGGGTCTTTTCCTGAATCTGCCGCAGTGTGAAGATGTGGTCTATTGTGAACTTCCCTGGCCTCAAACCGATAAGGATCTATCAGGGTGTTGACGAACGGTTTCAGCCGTTCAAACCAAGGATTTTGTATGCGATGTCAGGAAACTGATACTTACTTACTTATCAGGCCTGCGATCCATGGAGGATCTGAGCCTGAGCTATAGCTGCCTTCCACCCTTGACGGTATCGGGCACGCTGCTTCCAGTTGTCAAGACCAAGATGTCTTAAATCCGCGATTACTTGGTCTTTATACCGGAGGTTCGGTCTTCCTCTTCTTCTCGAACCAGGAGGCTCGGAGTCGAAGACCCTCTTAGCTGGAGCGTTGATGTCCATGCGCTCGATGTGGCCGAGCCAGTGTAGTCGACGGATCCTTGTCTTCCGGACTACATCCACATCTTAGTACAGCTCGTAGAATTCGCGGTTGTGTCTTCTTCTCCATTCACCTTCCTCACAGACAGGACCAAATATCCGGCGCAGAATTTTTCTTTCGAAAGAACCCAAAATCAGCTCCGCTGTCCTGCTTATCGTCCAGCTTTCGGCTCCGTACAGCAAGACTGGCAGAATGAGCGTTTTGTAAAGCATGACTTTGGTCTTTCGAGTGAGGAGTTTTGACCCCAGTTGTTTGGACAAGCCGAAGTAGCAGCGGTTGCCAAGGGCCATTCTATGCCCGATCTCCACTGTGGTGTCATTTGTGAAATGTACGTTTGCCCCGAGGTAGACAAACTCCTTAACTACCTCGAAATTGTAGCTGTCAATTGTTATATTTTTTCCCAGGTGGTGAGCGACGGATTGGTTTTTGCTTGACAGCATGTATTTCGTTTTGTCCTCATTGATCTTAAGACCAACTCGTTTCGCCTGTTCTTCAATCGCCGTGAATGCTTCCACAATGCCACGGCGAGAACACGCGATGATGTCGATATCATCCGCGTATCCTAGCAGCTGGATGGACTTGTAAAAGATAGTGCCTTCCCTGTTGACGCCTGCCCGTCGCACTATCTGCTCCAGCACCAGGTTGAAGAAGTCATATGACAGCGCATCTCCTTGCCGAAATCCGGTGCATGTTTCGAATGGTTCCGAGGTCCTAGAACCGAGTTGCACGGTGCATCGCGTGTTTTTTTAGCGTGGCGCGACACAACTGGATCAGTTTTACCGGGATCCCGAATTCGGCCATCGCCCCAAACAGTTCTTCACGATGAATGCTGTCGTATACGGCTTTGAAATCGATGAAAAGATGGTGTGTATCGATTCGAAACTCGTTGGTCTTTTCCAGGATATGTCGAAGTGTGAAAATTTGGTCTATAGTTGATTTGCCGGGCCGGAAGCCGCACTGGTAGCTGCCGATTAGTGCGGTGCAAAATGGTTTTAGACGTTCACACAATACGCTGGACAGGATCTTGTATGCGACATTGAGCAGGGATATACCTCTATAGTTCTTGCAAGAGGTAGGATCGCCTTTTTTGTGGATGGCGCATACAGGAAACTGATCCCCCTGTAATTAACGCAGTCAAGGCGGTCTACTTTTTTGTGGATCGGGTATACGACCATATCTTACAGATGAGCTGGTGCATGCGCCATGCCAGATCATCCCCAGCTGTTTTAAACAGTTCCGCGAACAGTTCGTCCGCTCCAGCAGTTTTGTTTGACTTCAGCCTTGATATTGCTATCTTGACCTCGTCAAAATCGGGGGGACGAAATTCTTGTCTATCATCGTCCTAGTTGCGTGGATCATTTTGCCTGACAGCGGTTTTTGGGTCTTCCTTGCCTGTTAAATGGCAGAAATGTTTCTTCCAAATTTTCAATATCGACTAGGGCTCTACTATCAACTGTCCATTTTCGTCTCGACAAACTGGTAAAGCTTCCGGACTTCATTCCTGCTGTAACACCTCTCAATCTCCTCGACCGCGCGCTTCTCATCCTCCTCCTTCTTCTTCTCTCCTTTTCTGTTTGTATAGCTCACGAACAGCTCCCGTCTGTCGATGCAGCAATGCATTGTCTTACTTAGCTGCGTGGGCCTGCCTACACTCGTCGTCAAACCACGAGTTTTTCTGGGCGGTGGTTTCATAAAACCCACGCACATCACTGGTAGCTTCTTTAACAGTTTTTTCACAACGCTTCCACTCTTCTTCTACCGTTAATGCAGGCGGCGTCGAATTTTCAGGGAATTTTTGGGAGACTCGGTCCGCAAAATTCCTAGTGGTCTGTTGCGATTGCAGATTTCCGACGTCAAACTTTGTGTTCCTTCTCGTCTCCGTTCTTTTTTAATATCCGTGCGCTTACCTTGGCCACAACAAGGAAATGATTCGAGTCGATGTTGGCTCCTCGGAAGGTTCGAATATCGAGAATATTGGAGCGGAGGTTGATTGATCAGGGGACCGCGACTACACATACACACCACTCCTGACGAGGCTGAAAACCTGACCAAAGAGGCCGCTATGACCTTTTGGGTGGTGCCTACAGAGCCTGTCCGCAGTACTCGAGTACTCTTTGGCATAGTGATCGGAAGCCTGCTTAATGGTACGACAATAGATAGCGGGTTCCGACTCACGGATTTTGCGACAGGTCGTAATATGGTGATAAGTAGCACAAGATTTCCTCTCCATCCACAGAGCAACCTGGCGGTCTTCGGATGATCGAACCGCCAATCGAATCGACCATGACGTCATCGACATTGGCGCAAGCCACTCGTCAAACTAACTGGATTGCTAACATTCAGGGGGTACTTTGACCATTATCTGCTAGCAATACGTTTTAGAGCTCGATTATCCAATGTCAGAAAGCTGCAATAACACACCAATTGGACGCCTGGGCACACCGCAGATCGCTAGAGCCTACAGAGAGGAAGCAACCGACTAGGCATATCGGAAAGCGTTACAATGGAGAACTAGAGCAGCGCATGAAGAGTACCGCGCCAGGAGAAGAAAAAAATCTGCGACAAAAGGAAATGACGTAGCCTCCCAGCACAAGGATATAGAGGAGTCCCGTGTCTCGATATCAAATAAGGGGCTTTTACAAAGACCAAAAGCTTGGCAACAGGTTGAAGGGACCCATGCCCTTCCAAATTGTTATTGACCCGCAAAAAATTGTTGATAGAGCAGCTCTTCCAAATGCTGCTTAACGAGCAAGGAATGGAGAGAGAGTGATAGGGAATGAAGAAATTCCAATTCTAAGCGAAGAAGTCTTCGCACCCAGCATTGAAAAAATCGACACCAAAAGGCTGAATGAAGAGCAGCAAAGCAACTCGGACGATCTCCCGTCAGAGCTTTTCAAGGCTGATGGCAATGTTTTAGTAAGGAGCATGCACCAGATCATTGGCAGAAGACGAAAGCATGACGACGACTGGAACACCGGCTCTATTTGCCCCATCCGCAAACAAGACATTCCTAGCTCTTACACCAACTACTGAGGTATACATATCTCTTCTACTAGTCGCCTATAAAATTCCGTCCAGCGTACTGCGTGAACGCCTTAAGAGTTTTCACACCGCACAAATTGGCACGCCCCAGTGCTTCTGACCCAGCAAATCAACTAGACCAAATCTTCACACTTCTACAAATCCTGGAAAAGACCAGAGTTTAAAATTCCCGTAGATTCACGCCGTTCGGAACCGGCATTAAAATGTAGATCCCTTTCACCGATGTGAAGGAAAAGATCACACATTGGTGATTGAGAGAAGCTTGGCTCCTTCATGGGCTGTAACGCCACCAAAGAGAATCGCAAATGTCAAGGACTTTAGCTCATGCTGACACTACATACGTAAGTCGCTGGCCTGAGGAGTATATACATAACGTATGCATATATGAAGTTCACATTACAACTTTGCTCCTACATATGGACGCATAGCGACGCTACAAATATTCAAAACCTGTTTTATTTCAATATTTTGTCCAATGCGTACAATAAACAGTAAACAATCAAGTGCAGGTTCCACTAAATATCGAGAATATTATTTAATTCCCATTAAGAGTCAAAAAGTTCTCTAATTTGTTCACGACTCCGGACGAGTTCGTTCGATACAACCTGCCAATCCTCGCTCAGTTTTCGAATAGCTTTCTGATTTTTATTTAAAAGTGCCAATGACCTTTCGTCGGTCTCCTTACGATACTGACTTAAGGTGTCCAACACCTTCTTACTATGCTTTAGAAGCTGAAGATTCTTGTCAACTATTAATTTGAAATAAAATTTGCTAAACGGATTTCGCACTTTTTAAGCCAATTCTCTTACTCTTCTTTAGTTGCAAGCTCCTCGATTGCTTCAAGTCTTCTAACAATACGTTTGTGAAGAATTGTTGAGTATCACGCTTAAATTTGTCGCGCGCTGCATCGAGGAAATATTCCTCATGGTGTGAATTATGACCAGTTGGAATCGACATATTTAAGTTTTTTGATGATGCTTCCATTTCCTTGTATACGACCACTTTATTTTCATCGCCCATTATCCGATCGCAACTTAATTCAGCCCTTGTCTCTCTTCCTTCAGAAACAAACCAATTCAACCCTGCACCTGCATAACAAATAATCCAACGCCGAGATGTGGCGCAACACAAAGGTACCGCTAGAATTTATTTGTCGGAAGCAAAACAAAAATTAATTTTGTACCAGATGAAAACTGTCAGTTTAATCTGTTACAATGTACAAAATTCCGCACTCACAATGGTGATACGGTCAATATCCTTTTTAAGGTAAGGCAATTCGAAAATTCAGATATGTGGACTTAAGTATACGAGTATGTATGTATGAATGTGAATTAAGCAGAAAAATAACTTTCAATTGAACTCCAAACGTATGTGAATAAATGCACAATTACACGAATTCCAGCAGAAAGATGACTGACATTTGAAAAATTCCAAACAGAATTGCCAGGTTGCTAAGAATATGTGACTAGCGAATGTACATACATATTTATGTACATACCAGTAGTTGGACAGTTCGAATTTTAGCAATTTTACTGCTAAGTTTTAGCTTTTAATTATCCGTAGTTTCACATGAGGATTCTAATCGGCGTTTTTACTCTTTTTAGGGTTCCGTACCCAAAGGCAAAACGGAACCCTGTTACTAAGACTTCGCTGTCCGTCCGTCCGTCTGTCACCAGGCTGTATCTCATGAACCGTGATAGTTAGACAGTTGAAATTTTCACAGATGATGTATTTCTGTTGCCGCTATGACGACAAATACTAAAAACAGAACAAAATGAATATTTAAGGGGGGGCTCCCATACAATAGACATGATTTTCATCAAAAAACTCCCCTTGGTCAAATACTGAACTAAGGTTAATCGACTATATCCCACAACCAGTACCAAACTTCCCAGTTTTGATCTCTTTTGTGTCTTTGATGAATTAATCCTAGCTGCAAACCTTTTTCCCATTATTATTATTCACCTTTTCACATCGTTGCTGTCAAGTAAGATAATTGATTTGAATTCAATGGACACTTTGATGATCAACTATATTTCATCATGAAGATTTTTGATTATCAAAGTAATATGCCGATAACCTGCCTGCAACCAAGATCTGTCATCATACAAAAAATGTGATTTAATGTGATGACTGATGAGGTAACATACAATGTCTCTTTCATATTTATATTGTTACGAAATATTCGATCCCACACCGAATAGGGTTCGCACCACTGGATTGGGATAAACTACAATTGTCCTTTTTATCCGAATTAAAACACACACACTTTTCTTTATTGCACCACAGATCAATTATCTGTGCAGCTTCACCACTTTTATTTATTATCCAATACTATCCACTTTAAAGTTTATCACACAAACAAACCTTTATTGAAAGCTTTTCTTTTCATACTGTTTGATCACACCGACTTGTCACACGCTGTTTAATAGCACAAACTGAATGTATGTCGAGAGCGAGTGTTCGCGCTTATATAGCTCTCGGTCCACCTTCTCGAATGTTCGCCGTCGGAAGTTCCCCTTCGGAAATCTCTAGAATGCTCTGACAATAAGCATTACGCCGTTGACATCATTCCAATCTCCGCTTCAAGAGAGCTTTCGCACTTCGACAGCGAAATTCGAACTTAACCGTCGGTTTGCGTCTCCGCAACAATGCCCTCCTCCTAAACTTGTTCGTCCTCGTACAAGCGATTGGATCCTTCACCGTAATAGGGCGCTAACCTCTCTACGTGGACAATCTTATACTTCGCCCGTCTGTTTCCCGTCTGCTGTATTCGGTATACCACGTCATTGAGCTTCTTGATGACCTCATATGGCCCGTCCCAGGCTGATTGCAATTTGGGGCACAAGCCTTTTTTTTCGTTGTGGGTTGTACAGCAATACCAATTGTCCTGCCTCGAATCCAGAAGAGTTCGCCCTCAAGTCGTATCGCGCCTTCATTTTATCGCTGACCAAGTTCAGTCGCTCCCGGATGAACTGATGGATGGAGTTCAGCTGTTCTTTCTTTTCGGTTACGAAGTCCTCCCTGCCGCTAGTTGTCGGTAGTACCACGCCGAACTTCAAGTCCGATGGAAGTCGGAGATCAGTTCCAAAAATGGCATCGGCGGGTGTTGTTGCCGTTGAATTGTGTTGTGCCGAACGGTATGCCATTAAGAAAAGGGGAAGATGTTCATCCCAGTCCTTCTGATCTCCGACGACGACTTTTCTCAAGTATTCCTCCATCGTCCGGTTGAACCTTTCGACCATGCCATCAGATTGTGGGTGTAATGGTGTTGTCCGCGTCTTTCTGATACCTAGCATGTCGCAGAGTTCTTTGAACACCGACGACTCGAAGTTTCTTCCATGGTCTTAGTGCAGTTCCATTGGTATTGGTACTCCATAACGCGCAACCCAGTCATTTACAAATGCATCCGAAACGGTTTTGGCTTCTTGGTTCGGGATGCAAAACACCTCAGGCCACTTGCTGAAGTAATCGATCACCACCAGCGCGTATTTGTTTCCAGCGTTGCTCGTTGGGAATGGGCCTGCGATGTCCATGGCGATACGTTCGAACGGTGCTCCAACATTGTACTGCTACATATTTCCTCGAGCTTTCCTAACTGGCCCCTTTGCCTTCGCACACTGTTCACACCTGCGAATGAAATTTGTGACCGACTCACGGCATCCTACCCAGTAGAAACGTCTCTTGATCTTTTCTACAGTCTTGTTAACACCAAGATGACCCCCGCTTGGTCCCTCGTGGTATTCTCGGATGACCTCGTCGATTTGTCCTTTTGGAATTACCAGCAGATCGTTTACAATGTTCCCGTCCTCACTTTCCCAACTGCGGTAGAGGCCACCGTTCTCCAGCTTCAAACTCTGCCATTGAGCCCAGTAAGCTTTCACGATTGGGCTTTCACTGGATATTTGCTGCCAAGTTGGTCGAAAACCTCGTTCTTGGTAGTCGATGATGACTGCCAGATCGGCATCTTCTCGCTGCTTCCTTCCGACCTTCTCGACAGTCCAGGAATCTTCTGGCATTACATGGAAACGACGGATGTCGATGACCTGTTCCTTGGTTTCGGCTCGTGAACAATGCTTGCATTCAACATCGCGAGGTTGCCTCGTTAACGCATCCGCATTTCTAAGGCTGCTTCCCTTCTGGTATTCGCGTGCTCTCGCTTGATCTCCTTTTGGCGAATCCGACCTCGGACGCCATGTGCCCCTGCTGGTTGCAGATGTAGCATCTACCTGGGAACGGGCGGCTCCTACTCACCGTTGTTTCTCTGGAACTACGCTGCAATTTGCTGGAGGAACGCTTTCTCCGCAGACGGCAGTTTCTCGCAATGTGACCCTGCTGGTCGCAGATGTAGCATCTACCCGGGAATGAACCACTCCTACTCGCCGTTGTTGTTCTGGAACTATCCTGGTCTTGAGACATGCGCCGTAGTTTGATGGAAGGTCGGCATATCAAGAGCGATGTTCCACATGCGAGAGCGCTGGCAACTGTCTCCTTGAAAGATGTCTTCGGCAGGAGAATCAAACTTGGTTGCGTATCGGGGTCCCTTAGCCCTTGGATGAAAGAATCCGTTTTAAGTTTCTCCACCACATCAACTGGAACGTCCGCGTAGGCAAGATGGGATAGCCTCTCGATGTCAGCAGCATACTGTTGGATGGTCTCGTTTCCACGCTGCTTGCGTCCTTCCAAGTTCCAGCTTGTGCATCTCCTGCATGTGCTCACTGCCGTATCTTCGGTGAAGTGCTTCCCATATGGCTGTGTAGTTGCTTCTCTGGGTCTCCGGGATTGTCTGTAGAACACCAGCTGCTTCGCCTTTAAGCGAAATTACTAGAGCGGCCATACGATCTTCTTCTCCCCATTGATTCCGTTCCGCTGTTGTCTCAAACTGAAGTTTAAAGATGTTAAACGCACTCGTGCCGTCGAAGTTGGGAGCTGTGAATTTCGATGCTGCGGTCCGTACAACGATTCCTTGATGCTGAACGATCTGGACAGTTTTCTCGAGTTCCAGAACCTTCTTGTCGAACCTCGATTCCATAGTCTCGATTATCTTTTCTTGATTATTTTCGAGATCTAGAACCTTCTTGTCGAACCTCGATTCTAGTGTCTCGATTCTCTCTTCGACGTTCTGGAATCGATCGTCGACGGCCTGCTGGATGTTTCTTAAGCTTTCTCGAGTGTTCTCTAGCATCTCTTCCAGCTTCTGATTCAGGAAAGTGGAATTTTCCTCCAACTTTCTACTTACGGCAGCAGAATTTTCCTCCAACTTTTGATGTACGGTCGCCTCTAGTTTCTGGCTTATGGAAGTAGAATTTTCCTCCAATTTCTGACTCAGAGAAGTGGAATTTTCCTCCAATTTCTGACTCAGAGAAGTGGAATCCTCCAAATTTCTACTTACGGCAGCGGAATTTTCCTCCAGCTTTTCTAGTTTCTGGTTCATGGAAGCACTCATAGCGTTTATAGCCGCGAGAATTTGCTGCATATCGAATGCTGGCTCACTGGATGTCGACGGCTTCTCCACCCCGAACTCGTGATTCTCCCAGTCGACACCTTCTTCCTGCAACGCTGATCGCAGTCTCTCCACCAGGTTGGCTTTACTTTCCACTGTGGATAATTCTCGAGCATCCAGCTCTCTTTTCAGTTGTTCGATGGTCAACTTTTCCAATTTCACCATTTTCTCACTCTTTAAATAATTCACTTTTAATAGTCCAATTCACAATTTAAATAAACGTTCCATTCGTTTACTCGCAATCCCACTTCTGACACCAAATGTTACGAATTATTCGATCCCACACCGAATAGGGTTCGCACCTTTGGATTGCGATAAGCTACAATTGTCCTTTTTATCCGAATCGAAAACACACACACTTTTCTTGTTTCACCACAGATCAATTATCTGTGAAGCTTCACCACTTTTATTTATTATCCAATACTTTCCACTGTAAACTTTATTACACAAACAAACCTTTATTGAGAGCTTTTATTTTCACACTGTTTGATCACACTGACTTGTCACACGCTGTTCAATACCACAAACTGAATGCATGTCGAGGGCG